>CM058050.1:11223556-11835334 GCA_030157265.1 Latheticus oryzae
CACTAAGAATGGAATTTTTTGTATTTCGTGTATGTATGTTTTATCTTGTCAGACTGTATTCCATGAAAAATTAATCAATTTTGGTCAATTATTTGACAAATATCAGTCAGTTGAGAGTTGAACAAAATTCCTAATAGTCAAAATTTTTGATCCAACCTAAAAATGCAAAATTTCCTGAAAAATTTAAAACTAGCGCGTGATTCTTTTTTGATATCAATTTAAAAATTGTTTTTATTTACTAAGACCAAAAACAGTTTCTAAGAGGTATCGTTTCAAAGCCCTGGAATAATAAAACGATCTGTTTAATCACTATCATTCTTAAGCAACAGCGAAAAACGCACATACAGCCACTTTATTTAAAATCATGACCAACAATGAATGAATTTGGTCATTATAAAATTGACTGACAGCGACATCTGTTGTTATTTGTTCTAAAAATGATAAAAATAAAACTCTGTCTGTGACATTTAGTCATAAAGGTTCGAACTTTATAGTAAATAATAAATATATAAATATATAATTAAATAAAGACTTAAATTAAAACACCATCTGCTTCATTTTATTACTGAAAGAAATGTAGCAAATATAACGTTTTACATCTGAAAAGTTGGATTTGAAAGCTTTTTTATGAGAACTCACACAATTTGAAAAAACCAAAAATATCTGGATAAATACTTAAGCATATATTCAAAATGTGTAAAAATAAATTGAGGAACAAAGTTTCATATCCCTTTGGTACAACCGGAAGTGGAATTAATGTGAAAAGATTTTAAAATGTAGATTTTGGAACACAAATTGATATTCCTTATTCCTATTTATGATTATTCAAAATTTGACTTACAAATCTTTGGTGCCAATATCTACTAATAGAAGACTTTGTTTATGTAATTTTCAAACCAAGAGACTGACAAATATCTTAATTTTTAAAAACTAGAAAACGATATTTTACTATAGCCAGTTATTGTGAGAAGTATTCTTATTTATCAGTTAATTTATTTATTTATCTCACCTCCAATTCAGTGTACCTACATACATGTAGGAACAATCAAAATGTTATAAAAATGTCAGCAGAAAATCCACTCACTTTGCACGAGTATTATTCAATAGAATTTTCCCATTTTTCTCTTGTAATTGGATCTTGATTTAAAATCATGAAGTTAAATTAAGTAGATCATGAAATGATGATCATGGGATGTTAGATTCTGTAAAAATAATTTTATTTTTATTCATAGGAAATCGTGTAGGCAACTGAATATACAGTTTACACTTCTTGTTGTAGGATCTATTGTTTGAGAAACCTAACTCCACGCTATTAGATACCAATATCAATATCACGATAGAAGTTTTTTAATAATACTATTTATTTTGAAAACAATACTGGAATATTTTGCATTCAATTTTAAAATATTAGAAGTGCAGATAACAATAATATTATTAATAAATAAATAAAATTAGTAAAACTGTATAAATATTTCCGTGCAATCAACAAAGAATATTTCTATTTGCTGGAAAAACTTCTGTAATTTTTGAATGCGTATCATACCCACCTAGGTATGAAAATATAAATTAAAATAGAAGTATTTTGAAAAACACAAAATATTAAAGATTCTATTTTTATTGATATTGAAAAAAATCTTCTTACTTTCAAATTTCTTATAACAAATAAAATTTAGGAATTATCGTAGCAATACACAATATTATCTCTGTCCGAGAAAACCTTTTGGACCGTTGTCAGGGCAATGAACTATTGTAATATAAAGGTTAAGAATCCCAAACCGCCCTCTTGTAATAAAACTTATTCAAGAGCTCATTTATAATAGAACCAGACAGAAGCTGGCTGAGCTTTCTTCTGTGACTCTGTTTTTCTCTCTTAGAGCGGAGATATCAACGAACTGACTTAAAAAGTGTTCAGGAAAAAGCTAAATCACACAATGTTCATAAATAAGAGGGTTAATGAATTAAATGAATAATAAAAATTATTCACCACGAATGATTTCAGTGGAATATTTCTATACATTTTCAAGATAATACCACGAAATATCGAAAAAAGAAAAAACTAATAGACATACACAGAACAACATTCGGATAAGTCATGTTGTGTTCAACTTTTTCTTTGAGTTCATCAGGTTGCCAAGCTTTGTACTCATGTATTGATTCATCCTGTATATCTACAAATATCAATTGTTTTTTAGTAATAATTGCTAATTAAATAGTGCTTGATTGATTCTAAAAATAAAATCGATACCTAAAAACACTTATCTTGTTTTACCCTAAAACACAATGGTTTTCGATTACTGAGTATTCATTTTCAAGTGTATGAGGATAAAACTATTATTATTATTATTATTACTATTATTATTATTATTTTTATTATTATCAAGATAAATATACTTCTCTACAAAAAAATTAAAAAACAATTTGCCAAGTAGTTGGATAAATCACAAATAAATATAGCAAGTTTTGAGAACTAATTTTTTTTTAAGTCAACGGTAACTGTTATCATGTTTCAGCCTATATTGTCAAATGTGCTTCTCAAAGAATATGCCCTACAATAAAAAAGTTTTATATCCTGTTGCCAACGCAATCCCGTTTTCTTTACCATGGAGAATAATGTTAGCGAAGAAAAGAAAGTCACTCCTATAAAATCTTGCAGCTCATAAAAAGTTGCACTTAAACCGCAGCAATAAATTTTTGGGAATGATTTTTTTATGAATGGTGACACTGAAAATCTTGTGCTCGATTACACTTCTTGAGTAAAAGAAACTCAAAATTAATCTAAAAAAATAAAAATAAAAAATATCATTTGAGTTTTGAACAGCCAGGATGAAAGGATGAATATACCTACGAGTGAAAAAAAATTTCAGTTAATTAGTTTCTTTGTCTCTGATTTCAATTTTGCAGTCAAATAAATATCCGTATAAAATTTTTAAACTTCATAAAAATATGTAAGTTAGTTATGGCACAATTAAAGACTAAAAGCAAAATTAAATAATTTTTTTTTAACTTGATAAAAACATGAATCTCTATTAAAGTTCATTTTAAACCATTGTCTTACTTTCGAAATTCATAACAGTTCTGAAGATTATTTATGAAGCATTTAGATATGAATTATTAGATAAAGAAAATATTGCAATACTTTGGATTTAGGACATCGCGTATCTATAATAAAATTCTGTGAGAATGTAACGCACAATGCGGATATGATAAAGCGCCTAACTAAAATAAGAAATTATCTAAATACGCGATAATTATCATTTCAGAGTTGGACAGATTCAACCATAGAAAACGTTATTTATTGTACAAGACAATAAAATTCAGTTTTAACAGTAGGGGCTCTTGTATTTTTAATTTCTTTTTAAGAAAGAGTTTGATTTTTATTACTGTACTTGTTTTTTAGAATAACAATCGAAAATAAAGTTATTGATATTTTTTAAAAATTAGAAATTCAAAAACACCAAAGGACATTTTTTACTCTTGTAAATTCTTTAAATTTCTTTCTTTTCTAGATTCTTCAGATACTTTGGAATTTTGTCAACTTATTTTGTATTTGCCAACTTTGTTGAAAATTGAATTTGAAATCCCCAAATTTTCTAATGTGTTTATATTTTTTCAGATCTTTCTAATTTTTCTTAGATTTTCTATATTTTCACAAATTTCTAAATTTCTTCCAGAGTTTTAAGGATTGTTCTAATAACTATAATTTTTATGAATTTCTGTGGAGACTCTATGCTTTTTGATTTTCCCAGATTTTCTGGATTGCTTAAAGTTTTGAATATCCTTGAGCTATTTATTTTTTAAAATTCCCAATTTTCTTCATACTCTTATGTTTATCATATATATTTTTAAAGACTTTTTAGACTCTTTCATTTTTCAGATTCCTTCAAAAATCCTAAACTTTTTGTCTTTTCAGATTTGATTTGAATTATTCTTCAGATTCCATAAAAAATAGATTTTTTTTTATTTCCTATTTTTAAATTTTTTATGTTCTTGAAATTTTCTTCAATCTCTGATTTGTTAAAATTTTGATTTTTTACAGACTGAAGATTCTTTAAATTCTATGGAATCTTTGAATTCCTCAGATTTCTTTTAGAATCCGATAATTTTCGAATTCTTTTATATACCAGAGATACAGAGTGAACCTGTTTTGATTTTTGTATGCAAAAAGTTCATTTCGATATTGATACACTCGAAATTTTGCCACCACCAATTTTAAAGAGATGCTGCTCTTTGTGTTGATTAGATCGATTATCAATTATTAATTGAATAACTTACTATTCCAGATCGGCTGGTCTAAAACTTCAAATATATTTCAAATTATCTATTGGTCATTAGTAAAAGTAATTGAAAATTATTTTAGTTCCAAAAACTGAAAAAAGCAAGTTTTAGTAAATTTTTCATTTTTAACAAGGAGATTTAAATTCGGAAATTAATAAATCCGAAATATTATTACAACTTTTTCTGTAATGAATTTATTCCACTTACATTTGTTTCATTCGTCGTTCCCATGATATTCACGAAACACAGAATTCAGCTCATGACGCAAATTTTTATCAGCATCGTCGCGCCTTCACTTTTAACGCACGTAATAAATTTGTTCAAGTTTTTTGAAAAGATATAAAAAAATGTTAAAACGATGGTGTAAAAGTCATTGCTCATTGCTCATAATCTTATTCAGAAAAATTGTTGAAATAATCAGAACAAAAATGTGTAAACCTGAATTGAAATAATAAAAAAAATCCCATTACCATTTAAAAGTAAAAGTAACGAAATAACAGTAAACGTGTAAATAATCCTTAAAAATAAATTTTTATTGTCTTGACTTAACCGAAATCGAAATAGTAGTTTAGTAGTGTGGAATTAAACAGGTAGATGGATATGCAGATAAAATATTATGTAATAGCGGCACAGTGCCGAGAAATTCAAATGCTTTCAAAGATGTAAAACTATAAAAATGGTACGACCTTGAAACTGGATTAATAAACTTTGCTAATATGCTGACATATTTCTGGAAATATGACACTATAAACCTCTTTCAAATTTGATAGAGATTTGTTAATTATGAAGAAAAAATTAGTGGTGAAATACCTTCAGCCGTCAATCCACACATTCTCCATACTTTGCATATTTATGTTAATTTATATAAGAAAAACCATTCCATTAAAAGCAAATTGTACACACAATTAAATTTTTTTCTGGTAAATAATGTTGCAAAATTCTTTAATTTTTGTATTAGATCAACTAATAAAAGCTTTGTAAACTTGCATTAAAAAATATCCGGAAGATTTTTTTATGTAAGTACAGGTAGAAATAAAATCGGATCATTGACCTTCAGTCAAAAGCAGGTAGCATTTTTCTAGCTTCCTTTAGACGAGTGGTAAAAGGTTGCTGTTACCCCTAGGAGTATTTCGGAGGGACAATTCCGTTAAACTTTTACATCAGACTTACCGGGTTAAAGTCCTCTACCTTTTATCTTCAGGCAAGCTGTATTTCGAGAAATTCCCTCACAAATCCCTCTTATCTATTTCAGCTGAATTCGCTGAAACAAACAACTATGTATTAGAAATTAACATTATTTATATATTCAGTGTATTGAACTATCAATGTCGTTTCCTATAAGTAAATATTTCAAGGCGCCTTCGAATTTTTAATTCGTTTTTTTAATTGATTTTTTTATTTAAGATTTCGCAAGAATTATTTTATGTTTTCGTTGCATTTGATGCAATAATTAATCATTAATGATAACCTTTACCAATCAAAGTTCGTTTATTTTAGCGCAGGCAAGATCAAGGTTTATTTGATGAAATCTGCATTTTTATCTAGACGATCAAAAATTCCTAGCAAGTTTTCGCGATTACAAATTTCCAAAAATCAAGGTTATACCCTACAGGTTTTTTTTTCAACAACCCGGAAAATGTTGCGATTTGAAGGGCCAATAGCACCGAAATTCAGCCTTGGTGCTATCGGAAATATTATTAATTTTTTTTAAAGAGAAAATCTCGTGCAAATTGTACGTCTTAATTCATTAAGTAAGTTCTCTGACCTATGACATCACATGTTATTGTAATTGTATAGGTTTAGGTAATTTTTACGTTTCACAAGTGTCTTAGATATCAGTTTGTTGATCTTCAATGAAACTAGTAAGAAATGAAAAAAAACACCATCAAGATCATTGCCTTCGTGTGAGAAAAACGTTTGTAACGTAGATGGATTGAAAAATTTCTTTAATGCATCACGTGGAAATGAAATTAGTGTATCATTTGTCACTTCTTGGAGCCAAAATGGTTGTAAATACTTCCAAGAACTTGGAATGTGAGTAAAGAAAGCAACACTCAACATTAAAAAAAAATCGCCAAATGAAATGTTTCAAATCATTGCCTTCGAAAACGAAAGTTTCTAAATTTGGATAAATTATTTACTGCAAGGGTATCGCACTGTCGGATGATGACTTAGGTCAGTGATGCTGAGAATTAATTTAGATAACTTTTGTTTAATTTTTCTAAATCTGTGCAACATATCAATGTAAAATTTCTTGAAAGGAAAAGTACATCAAACTTCAATAGTATCCAGTTGAAATTTTAAAATTTATCAGTAAATTTAATATTGTCAATTGGTGATTACATTTCATTAAATGATTTTAAATGTTGTTTACACAATTTACAAAGTTTGTTATATAATTTTACACAACCAAAAGTGATGAAAAATAAAAACATGGAATAACACGCTGACTATACAAAGAAAAAATGATGACGTGTCATAATAAATCAATACCAAAAATGTTACATAATGCGTATTTATTTTCATAATAATTTAAAGCATGTCAATAGTAAATAGTAAAATTCAGTGGAGTCGCTTAATGAACTTTAGTATGGTTTCTGTAATAAATATTAAAATATTCTTAACAACTTGCAGGACAAAATTTTCAAGTTTGGCTAAATAAGAATAGTTGAAATCTCCATTCATCAACCAATTTTGTCCCTCCTCTGTATTTGTTTTTAGTTGCAGATGTTCTACTTATTCAGTTACATCCTACATTTATCAAGGTTATGACTTTTGAACGTGAAGCATATTCGTCTATTTATTGTCAAATTCAAGGTAAAAAGTGAAGTGATTAAAAGAGCAGGGACAATAATTCACATTTTTTCCTTTCAAAAAATCTTAATAATTATCTGCGAAAATTATTCTTGATTCTCAAACTGTCATCGCTAGACAAAGAAAATTATATACGATTATATATGGTGTTTCAATTTTTTTTTCAAATTGGCCTTAAATTTTTTGAATGATTGATTTGTTTAAAAAAAACAACTTTTTAGAAAATAAAAAGAGATCTTCTGTATTTCCTTCTAAAATAGCATGGAATTTTGTGCACAGGAAGCTAGAGCAACAATTCATAATATCCTTTGAAGAAAATTTGAAACTATTTAAAAAAGCAACCTTTTTGCTAAAATTTTAAAAACTTTTTTTTAATGAAATGCCTAATATTTAATTATGAAGTTGTTTTTTTTTTTTTTTTGATAGGTATATGACAACAATACTTTTTTTTGAGTTTTTGGTGTTGAATAATTGTTCAGTTACTTGATTTTTCTCAATATGATATTATTCTTATGGCTACTTGTTAATGACACAAATCTTTATGTCTCAAAAGTTTTATCGGTAATCCCAAAGACAAGATTGATTCGTTGGAAATGTCAGAGATTCACGGAATCAGTTGTGAAGATTATAACCATGCAAACACGAAGGTCCGTTAATAATAGAATTAAAGAGCATATGGTTCACCTTAAATTTCACAGACTTGGGAGTTCGAGCGTTCCTCAACATATTTTTGAGAAAGACTATAAATATATCAAAATTGTGTGAAATTAGTAAAATCGGTTAATAATAGTAAATTTTTAGATTCTGTTGAGAATTTAGAAATATTTTAAAATAAGGGTAGCCTAATGAATTCTAACAACGCAACGGTTCAATCCCATCTTCATCACTGTACTCATTGGCTGCAGCTTATGATAGGAAAATGACCTTAAAATAGTATATAAGACACAAATTTTGTAACTTAGATTTAGTTTTATTTTCATTCACCATTTCGAAACGCGTTGTATGTTATAGTTTAAAACAAGGTTAGTATTTTTGCGTATTTTAATTTTATTTGTTGATTCAATCAAGCACTAGAAGATCCATATTCTAAAAATTGAAACTTTTATGGTTAATTCAACTTTCAAACCGTCTGTCACAAAGCAAGTAGTCATAATAACAATATTTTATAAAAGAAGTTTACTGTAGGCAACGGTCAACTTAACTTTTTTCAAATGGCACTCTTTCTGTATTTAAAAACATATTTTTTTCTTATTTAACCCTTAAAATTTTCCAAAAATCAATATATTTTGTATAGTATAAGTGAATTTGATTTGCCAAAACAATAATTATGAATACTGATTATTTAATGAAATATCATTTATGTGATCATATTTAGAAAAATTACATTTTCTGAATAAATAAGAAAATTAATACAGTCCCATTTGAAAAAACAAAGTTGACTCTAACCAACATTAGATTAACAAAGGAAAAAAATTATACAATATTCCAGGTTATAGTCCTTTAGCAGCCTTATCATTCGACGTATCATTTGTTGAAATCTAATTATAAATAACAAAGAATAACATTTGCGGTGTATTTAAAATAATCAAGTTTCAGGTTTAAAAATTTGTCGGAAGCAAAATCAGAAATTTTTTTTTTCACCTTTCTGAATTTTCTCCAAAGAATTGTGATGTTCTATTTAAAATAAGTTGATTAATGCCTGCTTCCGGTCTAAACAAAAGTGCCATTTTTTTGAAAAAATTTTGGAAAGACAAAGAATATCGAGAAAACTTTGTTGCCAGATTTTCAGTAATATGTTATCATTAGTACTTTATAAGTTATTGACAGACGACCATCGTCGTGGGATGCTTTGTATACATCATACCATAAAGTATATGTCCTTGCAAAAAAATATTAGTATTAAATAACTCAGTTTCTTTTTATAGAATTAAAACGCAAAAATTGTATTTTGGCAATTAAAGTTTCAGTTGCTCTGAGTTGAAAAAGTGAAAACTTTATGGGATTTTCTGTACAATATAGAAGAAAAAGAGCAGTATATCGGGAGTGCAACGAGAAAGTGGTGCATAATAGTAGACAGAACTAAGATTTATGGTGGCAAAAAAATTGACAAAAGGCATGAGTACTTTGAAAGCTACACAGTAGTCAGACTAATATAATAGCAGGTAAGTACACTGCACACTTTCTCCTAATTTTGAATAGACACCAATAATAAAAATCTATTTTCTTTTGTATTTCAATAGAATGAAAATCCGACTGACCCAAATATACAGGTGCATGGCGAATGAGTTACCTACACTTTTCAAGGAGAAGAAAAACTAAATAAAAAGTTAATGGAAGGAAAATGCAATTCAACCAATTTTGATTCTGATTGATCGTAAGCCAAGTATTCGCACAGTAGTTTCAATCTCCAAAATATTTTTTTTCTATAAATTAAAAACGGATTAATTTGATTAGTCACGAAAAACTAATAATTTTAACTAATAAGAGTTAATGCAAAATATAACTCATACTTCTTGTTTGAATCTTTGATGTTTATGGATGAGTATAAGAAAAAATTTGAATTTTACGTCTCCATGAATCTTGCCACTGAAAAATGTGAAAAAAAATTTCGATAAATTTTTGATTTCATAAAAATAAACTCCCGGCTATAAAAAATAATATGTTTTAGATAATTATACTCGATTTAAAAATATCTATAAGGATCCCACCTTAATATTTATAAATACAAAATGTTGGAATTGATATTGCAATAAATAAATGAATGATATCATTACTTAGTCAGGAGAAAATTTTCATAAATAGTATTTAAATAAAATAAATAAAAAAAAATGAAAATCAATCGGTTAAAATAAAGTTGTGTGTGTTTTTTTTATAATTATCAACAATTAAAAATAGATGGGTAAATTGAGTTCAACATTTGCATATCCAAGTTTTTCATATGGGAAATGTAAATTTTGATCTTATTTTTTTTATAGTTTGGAGAGTGCTAGTTATATAAACTTTTCTTTGTACTCTGTTTTTGTGTTGAATCAGTTATGACATTAGAAAAATACTAAAAGTTTTAAACATAATTAGAATCACTAAAAATAGCAGTGCTGATTTATTGTCTTGAAACGACCAAATGAAATTTTGAAAGCACTTTTTGCCGCTTGTGTAAATTAGTTACTATGACACAATTAAACATCTGCTTAAATACCAAAATTTAAGATAAAAATATAAAAACCATTAAAATAGAGATTAAACATGCAAATAGTTTGATAGAATTCCATTTAACATTTATTTTAATTACGAGTGTAATACAAACTTCTATTTAATTTTGTCATTGAGAATCAGAGCTTTAAAATTTTCATTTCAATTAGACATTTTAAACGCGAAAAACTAAAATTGAGAAATGCTAAATAGAAGGAAAATTGAAGTACCTGAAGGATATATCCTATATGTAGGTATATCTCTGCATACTCTTCGTCGTCAGCATTTCTAATTTCACCACCTTAATCGCTATTATCTCGAAGTAAACAAATAAAATTTGTGACGCGCTCAGCAAAAAAGCTTCTTTCGTTTTAACAGCATCTAAATTAGTTACAATTAAACACCTATTTAAGTAGCAAGATTAAATGAAATAATTCTAAAAGTTATTTGAAACTTTTTTTGCCAAGGGATATTGATAAACATAAAAAAAATGGAATAGACGTAGATATTTTAGGACTGTTGTGAACATAGATAAATCGAAATTACGTAAGAATGCAAATCATTGTAAACAAATGTTGAACACTCACAAGAACATAAAGAAAGCAAAGCATAACATCTTGTTAAGAAAAAGTTGCATAAAATTTAAGACAACTTCTGCAAATATTTTTTTCTAGCTTTAAACGTTTGAGAGTATCAAAACAACAACAAAAATTTTTGAAAATTTCATATGCAGATTAAGATTTTAAATTTCCAGGATTTGTTGACTAATGTCTTTTGACTTAATCAAAATAGCTCTGAATTTCCGCTTTAATCTCAGTAGATCCTGTTACAGGTTTCGCCGAAATCATTTCAAAACAAGTTTATTCCTGTACTTTGTTTTTTTATATTTAATAAACATTTTTTATTGACAAATATATCTTAATGATTTTTTTATGAGAAAAATCTATAGAGACATGTAAATAATGTCTAATATAAGTGTTTATATTAACAGAATATAATATTTATCACCTGTTTTATGTAACGAATCGGTTTAAATTCAACATTGAAAGATAAATCATAATAAACAACGTATGAATAATTTTTTTGCAATACTTCTTGTTAGTTATATCTGAAGGACGTTGGTTTCAATTTCTATAGTCAACATTAAAAAAAAAGACATTTTTCTACATTTTTCCATGTTCCTATTATTTTAACTTGAAAATTAAAATTTCAAATTTATTTATTTTTGCAAATTAAAAAAAACTTGCTTTATCACTGCTAATGTTCATTTTAAGTTGCTAACCTTTATCGCAATGTTTGTTTTTAATTTATTAAATTTTAATATATTATTCAACAATTTTTATACAGGGCGCTTAATAAAAAATGCCAGAAGCTAAATCGAACTCTAATAAGCTATACATCAGATATGATAATAATTTTTTCTGTTGTTGGTTTCTTAAATGAAAGTTTTCTAAACAAAATCGCATAGAAATATTTTATTCTAAAAGTAAGTTTTTGCGAAAATATAATATATATAATAAAACCGCCATCTTCAAAACAGCATGAAGGATTTTATTTGGGTGTTTCAAAGTAATGCTGACTGAAAAGATTAGTAAAGTATGTAGTACCGTAAAACGGGGTTACTTTGACGTAGTTCGAGAGGTTTTGTTAATATAACTTTTTTATGTGTTTGAATATTTTCTTAAAAAATTACCATTAGAACAATTGATTCTTCTACTTTAAGAATTGAACTTAACATTTCGCTTCAAGGTCATATATTTCCCAGAAAAAAATAACAAATTTGGTATAAAAAAAAAACCGACTTCGGGGCTCCTTTCACAGTCTCTTTGTTTATGTTGAAAATCAAAGTTATGTAAGCTTAGTGGCTGCTTTGACATCTTAAAACTAATATTCAGCCAAATAGACTAAATTCAATAAGAAATAACTTTTTTTAAATAAGTGTGATCGACAACATAGTTTACTTTAGATAAACTTTATTAACTGCCTTAAACACAAAACCTAAAATATATTTTCATGAAAAAAATTAAAAAGCCATTCTTTGGAATCTTACGGCTATTATGTGGGATAAAAGGAAAATAGTAGTACATTCTTTTATAAAGAACTCAAGTGAAACATTTTCTGCAGACGCGACGGCGACGCATGAGAAGTTACTTAAGCTCCGAGTAAAACAAAATTTTTTTTCGTCAAACATTAGAAAAAGAGAAAATAATTTAATAAGACATAGAATTGTGTCTAGAATCTTCAAAAAGCAAATGCAGTTGCTAAAGGCTCTTCTTTTTATTGCTTGCCCCTTTCACAAATAAACCACTCACTAATGATATAAAAAGACCTAAACGAAAAACGACAAAAGCGTGCTTAAAATCGCTATGTCAGAGTAACCCCACAGCATGTCAAAGTAACCCGGGAAGTCAAAGTACTACGGTACCTTTCAGAAATTCTTAAGAAAATTCATATTTGGAAATAATTTCTACCTGTCTGAATTTCCATTGAATAAATAATGTTATGTCAAAAAATTACGCGTTGGAGAATTTTGTCTTTGAATTCAGAAGTCAGCAGATAGCAATATCCATAATGCGTTTATTTGGTTTTTGATTGATAACAGGTCAACAGCCAGTTGAAATCTAACATCTCAATAGAAAAATTAGGCTTAGACCCATAAAAGATTTCTTATCATCTTTGTGTTTTTCCAATATCTTCAGATAGAAAATTGCGTCATCATTAGCTGACTAAACGCAGAATTGATAGCTGACATGCGTCATGCTTTTTGCAAAGCGAAGTCAAGGTTGTACTCGACAAAAACATTTGAAGATACGGTCAAGGTTAAAGTATTGGAAATGGATCTTTAGAAATTTTTAGGGTAACTTTTGTAACCAAATAAATTTTTGTGTATACATCGATACAGGGATAAAATAATGACAGGTCATTTACCTTACCTTTAGAAAGTTACAATTTTGACATAAAACTATGTAATTGCATTTAGATCTGAGTGAAGATAAATAATGACCTTTCCAGTATGAGTTCAATAACCTTTTTACAATTGTTACTGATTTTTGGGAAAGTTGTGTGGTAAAACTGGAAAATGCGACAGTTTAGTTTACAAATGTTATATTTACCTTTAAAAAACAAAACAAATAACACTTTTACGCTTATATAATTCGACTTCTATAGAGCCGACTCAGTGATCAAAATGTTCACTGTTTAGTCAAATCATATTTATTATATTTGTTCTGTGAAAAATAATAAATTATCAGTCTAATTACCTAGAAATATTTGTCTTTGATGATCGCAATTTTTCCATAAGTATAAAGAAATTTCATTAATTTATATTTCTGCAATCAGTGTAAAAATATGGAAAAGATAAAGTGTCAGTTATTTTAATTAATTAGCATTTTTTGAGCATTTGACGTTCTGAGTGAGTGATCAGTTCCAAGTAAAAACTATTGAAACGGTCAGGGTCAATGGAAAAAAACTTGCACTTTTATTTACAGCAGTTATGATGAAAGAGGAGGTCAAGGAAAATATGAAGTGCCAATTATGTATTAAATTCCAATTAATAACAATTGAAACAATTCAAAGCAAACTACCTTCCACCCAAAATTCTGGTACGACACTGTGAAAGATGAATGAATTGCATCTTGGTTGCATCCAATTGGGAAGGGATAGTACTGCTTGTTGATTGGTTTGAGGATATCGCTCCTCCTCTTCAAATGCTGAAAGTCGAGTGGGGGTTCAACTGAACTCGTCCATAAGAATAAGTATATAAGCAATGCCGAGTGTTGTTAAACATCAATAGGTATCTGTGCACCACGCGAATATTTTAAAAAACAGTTGACTGTGGTGCATCATGTTCGTGTACAGTGGTTTAATGTTGTGGAATTTCCTCGTTGAAGAGGTTTCAACGAGAGTCCTTGTGGTGTTCATAGTGGTACTTTTGCTAGTACGCGCTATTCAGTTGCTTAAGGAAGCGAGTTCGCTGCCACCAGGACCATGGGGGTTGCCCGTCTTAGGATCTCTGCCCTTTCTCAAAGGCGACCTTCATCTACATTTTAGAGATTTGACACAAAAATATGGTTCTTTAATTTCCACAAGACTTGGATCGCAACTCATCGTTGTCTTGAGTGATTATAAAATGATAAGAGACACCTTTCGGAAAGAGGAATTTACAGGAAGACCCACCACGGAATTCAGCAGTCTTCTAGACGGCTATGGTAAGTACCTAAACAATTCTAAGAACCACAAATTATTACAACAAAAAATGCACGAAATCTAACCATGATTTTTTTTCTCTGTATAGGTGTTATAAACACTGCTGGGAAATTATGGAAAGATCAACGAAAATTTCTTCACGATGGTTTACGCCATTTCGGCATGTCTTATATTGGAAGTCGTAAAACACAAATGGAAAGTCGCATTATGAGAGAAGTAGAAGAATTTTTATCAGTTTTAACTTCTCGCAAAGATAATCCAATTGATTTGAACCCAATCTTGGCGGTCTCCTTATCAAATGTGATTTGTGATATTTTAATGTCAGTTAGATTTTCTCACAACGACGAAAGATTCAAAAGATTTATGTTTTTGATTGACGAAGGTTTTAAATTATTTAGTTCCTTGGAGGCTTCTTTTTTTATTCCTGTTTTAAAATATTTGCCTGGACAGCGACAAACTCGAGAGAAAATTGCCAAAAATCGAGTAGAAATGGCTCAATTTTTACAAGAAACCATTGAAGAACATAAAAAAAGTTTTGATCCTTCCCATTTGCGAGATTTGTTGGATACTTATCTGTATGAAATTCAAAAAGCTAATGAAGAAGGAACAGGACATCATTTATTCGAAGGAAAAGATCATGGTAAGTGGACAATATTTTTTTTAAATTTATCATTTTTAATTATTTTACTTTAGATCGGCAAATGCAACAAATTATGGGAGATCTTTTTTCCGCCGGCATGGAAACCATCAAAAGCTCGCTCCAGTGGGCGGTGCTCTTCATGCTCCATCATCCCGAAGTGATGAAGGCAGTTCAGGAAGAGCTGGATCAAGTAGTAGGACGTCAAAGACTTCCAAAACTAGAAGATGTCCCCTACTTGCCCATCACCGAGTCAACGTTACTGGAAGTGATGAGAATATCAAGCATAGTCCCAATGGGCACCACACATGCACCTACAAGGTAATTTGAAAAAAAAATTCGCACCCATAAAAAAGTGAAAGTGTCAGAGACGTCTAAAACAGCGGTCGATGACCCAGACAAAATTTCCCAATCAATTTCGTAACACACGCAGGACGAGTAACGCATTTTACGTAATTTCAGGGACTTGAAACTTAATGGCTTCCATCTGCCCAGGCACGCCCAAATTGTCCCATTGCTCCATGCTGTTCATATGGATCCAAACTTATGGGATGAGCCAGAGAAGTTCAATCCAAGTAGATTTATCAACTCCGAGGGAAAAGTCGTCAAACCAGAATACTTTTTGCCTTTTGGTGTAGGAAGAAGGATGTGTCTGGGTGAAGTTCTAGCAAGGATGGAAATATTTTCATTCTTTGCCTCGCTTCTACACTCTTTCGAAATTTCAATTCCTTCTGGAGAAACTCTACCCAGTTTGAAAGGTGTTGCTGGAATTACGATCAGCCCTAATGCTTTCAAAATTTGTCTGAAGCCAAGACCCATGCAATGGGATTCTGTAGGTGGTACTATCAGACCGGCTGGAAGCCATTAGTTCATTAGGAGCACGGTGACTGAAAGCGATTCCTATTATTTATATCGGAGCACAGTACTTATTATATTCTCAGCAGTAAAGATCTCCGACTTGTTCGGCTGTGCATAAAAAAGTGTTCATTCATTTTTAGTATTAATGATTATTTTATTTTTTTATTGATTTGTATACTAGTCACGATGTATGTCATCTATACAAAATACCATCCCAGTTGCCTACTTTTATACCAATTTTGCTGTTTCATGTTACCTGTGAAGGCAACCGTCTCATTATTTTATCATTTTAGAATTAAGACTTGTACATATTCCTCTATTTTATTTTATTTTTTTAATTCTTGCTGATAAATTGTACAATAGAATAGACAAAAGTAAGTAGCATATTGTTATTTAATTATTTTTTAACTACAAAATAATAAACTTTTTTTTTAATTTATCACTTTTATTGAATTCTACAAAACTGAAAAAGTCAATTTGTAAGGTTTTGGAGTCAATGTTATTCCACAGTCTCCAGTAAAATCAATCTTCTCCTTATCTTCACAGACGATATGGAAATTTTTAATTAATGTTGCAGCGTACAAAAAAAGAAACATTCTAGCCAATTCATCTCCTACGCACATCCGCTTACCTAAAAAAAAATAGCCAAAATTTTATCATTATTTTTTGTACATGCCTGTCTGAAATGGTATGAATGATTCCGGTTTGAAAAATTTCCCTTCTTCATCAATAAACCGTTCTGGTTTAAAACAATGAGGATTGTCCCATAGCTTCGGATCCATATGTACTGCCCATTGTAAAGGAATAATCATCGCACCTTTTGGAATTTTAAAACCTTCTACTTCAGTTTCTTCTAAAGTTCCATGTGGTATTCCCACTGGAACTACAGATCTGATTCTTTGGACTTCCGCGATTGATGCTTCAACGTACGGTAGAAATGCAATGTCTTCAAGAGTTGGTTCTCTATTTCCTACTATTTCATCCAAATCTTTTCGAATTTTCGCTTGAACATCTTGATGAACAGCTATGTATAGAAAGTACCATCTTAAAGTTGTCAGAGTCGTATCTAAACTTGCTCCAAAAATATCTGCCAATAAATGATGAAACTGTTGATCACAATAAAAATTCTCTTTATCTGTATCTTTTTGCTTGATCCTTTCCATCATAAAAGCTTGAATAAAATTTTTGACTTCGCCTTCTTCAAGATTTTGTTCTTGAATGATAGTTTTGTAAATTTCGTGAGTCTTTTCTTTACCATCAATTAAAAAGTGTATGATTTTTTTATATTTTGGTAAAAATCTATCATATATAAAAAATTACCAGAATTTTTGAAAATTTAAATTTACGTACCGCAAAAACCATAAAAAATTAAGCGGACCTGCGACTCCAATATACTTAGTTCCTTCTTCTTGAAGATATTGCAACCATGTCCATGTTTTGTCATTACGTAACCAGCTTTTGCCAAAAACCATTTGATTGATAGAAGAACCAAGACTATGTCGAAGAGAATCTAAAGGATCTAGAGTTGTTTGGCTCCCTTTGTTTTTAATATCCTATAATTTTGAATTATTTGAAATCTTCAAGAGAAAAGTGTAAACAAATATTACTTGTACAAAATCTAAAACATTTCGCATAATAATATCTTCCATTTTTGTATTATTTTTGTTGATTCTTGAAGCACCAAGAGCTCTTAAAGTGCTATGTACAAATTTACGTTGATCTTTCCATAAAGCACCTTCCGCACAGATTAAACCTCAAGAACGATAAAATAATTGTTAAACTAAATCTACTTGGACATTTTTTTTGCATAATTTGATGCTATAAATTTCTTGTGTCTTTTATTGAACGTCAATCCAAAGTTTAAATGAAAGCGAGAGTGATCAGTTAGTCATCAGCGGACGTGAACGGCATTCCCATCGTTCAGTGGTTAGTGAACTCAACGCACTCAACGCACTCAACACATACAGCCAGCGTGCAAAGGAAAGAAAAAATCCTATTAATACTAAACATCTCGTCCTTGTTTATAAGTTAGAATTTTAGTCAACCTCGTCTCGATCCATTCCCGTTTCCTAATGTTAATAAATCAAAAGTAGAAAGGCTTCGTTTAATAGATGATTATAGGATACAACACAATTAGTTGACAATTGGAAACATGAGTTAACGACCGCCCTTGTGCACTTATAAGAAGCCTTGGTTCACAACAACAGCCTCAGGTTCTCGGTGTTTTTTTACTTTTATGAGTTCCAATTTAACTGCAGTTCTTAGAAGTGATTTATGAAAAATTTGTTACATAATTTGATATGATTTTGGTTTTCTTTTGATTAAAAGAAAAAGAGGCTTTTGAGTTGGAGTTCCTTGATATGCATATAATGAGATGGGATAATGATTATATGACGTAAAATGTGATGGCACACTAACCTACTGTCGACAAAAGGCGGACTCCCGAAATTATGACGGAGGTCTTCGAACCGACAGCTATAACGAACTAAAGAGAAATGAAAGTTTCACCGTAACAATGCGGGATGAATGACATTTTGTGAGTTTAAGCCAGAAGAATTTTTTAGTTCTGCAAAAGTTCTTAAATTCAAATGGCCTAGATTTAGAAATGAGGTTGAAGAGTATATTCTCAATGGAACAACTACATGTTTGTTCCTTATTTACACATTTATCTACACTTACCATAACCCTGCATGATGCCATGAGTTAAATGTAAAGGTGCTCGACCAGAAACTGAATCTTTGTTAAATATCTTCTTAATTATTCTTGCATCTGAAATGACAACTGTGTAAACGCTTCCAAGGTGAAGACCATAAATAGGACCATATTTTTGACTCAAAGCCGTTAGGGTCAAGTAGGGATGTTGAGGGTCTAACCATAACAGGTAGCCAAGTAAAGGTAAGTTCCAAGGACCCGGCGGTAAATTCTGTTGACTTTTAAACCAAATGTAGCAAGCCACAAAGGCTACTAATGTAAAAAGTGAAGTCCAGGAAACATCCATCTAGAAAAAAAAAATAAAATTAGTAACTTTCATCAATAATAGATGTAATTATTTAGTAGTTTTGACGAAGAACTGAAGGTACTCGCCTGGAGTCCCAATGTTTCCTATGGCCTACTGACAAACATTTCGTCTTTTGGGATAAGTATTATTGTTATAGACTTTCACAGTCATTTTAGTATTTGCTTGGAATTTATTTAAATCTTTTAAAATATTAAATGTGCATTATTACTTAATCTTATATAATTGTTCTTCTATTGTTTGAATAATTTTTCTGTTCATGCATCGTATCATCTGGCTTACCACAAACGAACGTCGTAACCCAATTCATACATCAATAAAACGATAACACTTCTTATTCTGTTCCGCGATTTGGTACTTCCGTTTGTTGTTGACGCTCCATTGAATTTTTTGCCAATCAACAAAAAAAAAAGAATTAATAAATTTAGTTTTACATTAAGTTATACAATTTTTTCAATACCAACTTACTTTTTTTCTCATTGTGTATGAATCGAACAATCAAAGATTAATAGAATTCTGTTTACTGACTAGAATTAATTTTAAAATTTTTGTTATTTACTGGACATTTGCGTACGTGATTCAAGTGGTAAATGAAAACAATACTTGGAAAAGCAGACTGCGGAAGTTCAAGTCCGTCTATGATAACAGATAAGATGTTATTAACCCTTAATGGATAATTGTTGGAAAAGTATTAGCTCAGGGTGCCAATATAAATTATAAATTGAAGAGTAAATAACTTTTCAGATTAGAGTCAAATGTGCGATAACTATCGACTATATCCATTGGTATTTGATTTTTATGACTTCAATCGGTATTCAACTTTCCCTAAATTTTATGATATGGCTGACCACAAGCAACTGCCGCTATAAAGACCCTTGTCAAACTTTTGATAAATGTTTTTAGATCCAGATGCTAACATAATTGAAAGAATCCAAAGAATTTGAAACAAATTGGTACTAAAACAAAGAAGTGAAGTACTAATTAGCTTGGGCTGAAATAGTTCTGATGAAAGAGATATGAACACCTAATAAAATTTGTGAATAGTAAAGGCTATTAAAAACACTAAAGATCTAGGTAATTTCTAGATAACATCAACAGCTGAGAATTAATCGTTTAAAGAACGAAACAGCTCAAGCTCAAATTATCGTTGAGAAACAGATTCACTTATTTTTCCCAAAATAGACCGATCACCTTTGTATTAAGCGGCAATTTTCATTACTAAAAATTTCCAGCGGAAATTTCCATTGAATTTTCTAGCCAAATACATCTTGTAGATTTAAAATTGAAGACAATTTTCTCATTGTACTTGGCTTTTTTTTATTGCGACAATTTCCACTCCTTCACTAACGCTCACTTATAAAAATTTAATTAATTGTCGCCCAAACGAATATTCGTATCTGAGATCTAAAATTTCCGACAATTTCATACCCACTCGTTGTATCATTTATAATAAAAATTCAACTTGACGAAACAGATTCACTTATTTTCAACAAATGGACCAATCACGTTTGCATTAAGCAATAATTTTCACCAGTGGTATTTCTGATAAAAATTTACATGAATCTTTGTCCACTGAATTAGAATCCAAAAACAACTTGTGATTATGAAATTGAAAAAAATTTTTAGAATTTTTTTCTCAGTGTAATTATATCTGAAGTTGAAAATTTCCGACTATTTATTATGACTCAAAAAAAACATAAATGTCACCCTTTTTTCGAATTTCAAAAGGAGCAAAAATCCTGGCTGATCTTGAAAATATAAAATCAATTCGAAACTAGAAAAGATATAGTTCAAAATTCCCAAACACATCAACATTATTTGTAACAGATGTTGATATCAAATTCTTACAATTTGGTCTCGGTAGTAACAAAAAACCTAATCATCTTCATCAAAATTATAAAACAAAAATTAAAAAAAGATTTTTTTTTTATAAAATTGATTTATTTGATCAACTTCTCTTGGAAGCGTTTCTTTATGGAAGGAGAACTTACGCAATTTTTGGGCATGATTTGGCTGCTAAAATTTCTTTAGTTTGATTGATTAATATAATTATTATGAAATGCTTTTATTAATAAAATAAACGACTTTTCGAGCCTGTAATAAACTACATCAAAGAATTTTTTAAATTACAATAAACAATAAATAAATATTGGAAATAAACGCACGATGTTTGCGAACGTGACTATCGTGTTTGAAGAATAACTAATTCTAGTAATTCAGTTAAAAATTTACTTCAGGAAAAGTGAGTTAAATGAATAATCTTAAAGAGGGTCAAGTTCGATGTGACCTATTAATTCTTAAGATTATTAAGAAAAATTTTGATAAATTAATTAAATTAATATTTCTAAAAAAACTTACAAGATTAACCCAAAGTGTCACAACGAAGAACGTATTAAAACTGAAGATAAAAGTGTTATCAGATTTCAATACACCTAATAAATATGTAATTTGAATAAAATAAATAAATTATTGTTGTTTGTCTGATTACTCGATGCGAGAATCATCTAGCATCGTCCGGGACTTAGATACGAAGTCGTAGGGTCAACTACCTTCAGAGCAGCGCATCCATTTTTATGAAAATCTAAGGACAACCACTTCTGGGGTTCAACGTATTCACTATCCAGACATCCCATAAAAAAATCTCTGCCTTATACAACTCTCGTTAGCTTTAAAAATCACCACTGTAAATAACAGTTTTTTTCTTCCAACACCTACTACTCCAAGACCGAGGGTTGCTGACCCTCTGAATAACCGACATTGCACTATTATGCTGTTAGAACTCGTTTCCTCGGATGCGATTGCTGAAAAGGTCATTGTGATCGTTTTCATTTTTATATTTTAAAGGTCACTTGCTCGAGGTAAATGAATTAAAATTATTTCAACGATTACCGCCGGCACATTGCCATTTTGCTACTTTTTTCTAAAAAACTAGAAATCACCGGAAGAGATCAAATTGCACTTTATGGATTACACATTCCAATAGAAAAAACAATAAGTCTCACTTTGGCGAGAAAATTATACGTTTAGGCTAGTTTTCAAGTCTCGGCTATAAAAACCAGTCGCATTAGTTATTCCTGTGCTTCACTGCTTAATTAGAGAGATAACCATGGAATTAGTTTATTTACTGAAATAGGTAAATCAGTGGCCAGATCTCTAGTTACTTTTCTTTTTAAATTTCTAAAGAATCTACAATATTAATTCAAACAATTCGTATTAATTATAAAGCAATTATTTGATTAATTTTATTACATTTACACTTCAAGGTTTTTAAGACGTGATTTGCGATAAAACTACTTAGCGCTAAAACTGGAATTCGAAAAATTTGATTTATTCATTTTGTATGCAAATCAAGCTATATGTGATATACTCATTATTTATGTGATTTCAATTGAAGAAAAAACAAGACAGGTTGTTAGTTAGATTAGAAGACATTTCAAACAAAACAATAATATATTTTTATTTGCTTTAATGTAATCACTATTTTATCGCCAAGTTTCATTTTTTTTTTTTTATTATTTACAAATGGTTTCTCGTCCAGCCATTGAACTAACCATAATTTCGAAAATTCAGTCATAGCGTTTGTTAATTTCTTGTATTGTTTATTTTACAACATAACAATAATTTCATTTATTGTTGCAATTAACCCAGTTTATAGTCTATGATGGAGTTGTTAAAGAACATCTAATCATTCTCCATTCAATGTATGTGGCCTAAATATGTTTATCTTTTCAACCCTGACTTACTGACAACGATCCAAATTTATCTACTTAATATTATAGTGATTTTTTAATAGGTGCATTCTGTCTATTATAAATATAACCTTGAAACAGAATAATCATTTAAATAGTCTACGAGTATTAGATAGAAAATACATTTGAATAACAAACACAATGTTCTTGGTAAGATTGGCAAGGCAATACTTTTGACATAGGTTTCAATTAGTAGAAATCACCTCAGTTTACTATACTCGACTTGGCCAATCTACGCATTGATCAAACTTTCATTAATTAAAGAAAGCAGAAGTTTTTTCGGCACACAGAATGTTCCATTATTATCGAAAGATTTTAAAAATTTGTAAACAGCGAACGTGAATTTATATTTAAAGCCTAGTACACATTGAAACTTTTATTTGAATTGATTCATTATCGCGACTCTGCATCCGTGCTGCCCCAATTCATTATTGCGATTCTGTCTTGAAACAAAGAACTGTGTCAACACTGTGAGACACAAATTCATAATGTCATTCAAATATATTGCCATTCGACATCCGAGATTCAAGATTTACTGAATCAGATGTTGATGATATGCAGAACAGACGCAGAGATTTTGCCGGAACACAGCCCTGCAGAGTCTCAGTGTGAACTAGGCATAAGATTTCCTTTTATATCCACATTTAATAATTTTTAAATAATTTATTTATGTTCAAAAGTACTTATTTTCTCTTCAACTGTTTGATGTGCAAACGTTAAAAAAAAAGTCATTTGCAACTCTTATATGAAAAAATGTACAAAAAACAGTGATTTTTCTTATTTTACTTTCGACAAATTTGAAACACCTGAAACTTGTTTTTTTCAAATGAAATGTCCTATCTTTTAATACGCAGTTGTTTACGATATTCAAATTGCTTTCTTTTGATATAGCATAAGACATAAGTACAGATTTCTTCAATTTCCAATTTTTTTTCTTGAAAAAGTAAACAATTTGATTTGTATAAATATTTCTTGATCAAATATCAATTAAGAAATTATTCAAAAAACACAAAAATCAAAAGAAATAAGTACAGCTATTATAACAATTGCGTAATAAAATGTTGAGCATTTCATTTGAAAAAAATAAATTTTAAATTATTGAAATATGTAAAAATTGGTAAAAGGAAACACACTCTTAGATATTTTCGATATTTTTTTCAAAAATAAATAACAATTGAATAAGCAATTTAGAGAAGAATTAATTTAACTTTTTCTAAAACTACCCAAAATAAATCTAAAATATCTGCTAACTGTACCTAATCTGTACGTAAGTACACTAAAAATTCTACAGAAAATATCAGTGTTATCTCATCGTTCAACTGCTATTTCTACCTTGGCAAGAAAAAGAGTTGGAACGCAGCGGCTGATTTTAAGGCAGTATCAGTGAAGTCCTATCACCAAATATATTCTGAATACCACTACAACTTGACACAAATAAAAATAATGGAACTGCAAATCTGCGGATACTTAAATGTTAGTCGTTGAAGAAGTTTTAATTATTCTACTACAATTTGTGTGGAAAACTATATACTAGCATTTTTAAAAAACAATAAAATCAGCTATAAATTCTGCTATTGTGAAAATGTCAAACTTGCCTCTGGTTGATGTGTTATATTCAAGATTCATTACAGAATATACTATTTCAACGACTTCATTTTTGTTGAATGATTTTCATGTAAAGAGTTCTCACATGTACATTCTTCCAGAAAAATTTGATGCTCTTAAAATTCTAGAGAAAAGGATGTTAAACCGAATGGTAAATATACCCACTTTACGGACACTGTTTTGATGGTTTCAAACTATGAAGCAAACAGTAAGTAAATTCACCAAATTTGATGAATCATTAATATTTTATTAATTTAAAGTAAGGTGTTTCGTTGGAAAGTTTGTGCAAGTGAGCATTAAATAATTATATTATTTTCTACGTTATAGTCGCAAAAAAAGTATAATTTACAACTCGTTTAGAATAAGCCTTCTTCAAAATTTGGTAAAGAATTTACTATTCTAGAACTAAAAAGTTTCTGTAAATTTATTTTAACATTTTAACTATAAAAAAGACCGAAAGCAAGACTTTGTATCTTTCACTTTATTATAACTAAATCAGCTCCTTAAAAAAGATATTTTTTGCAAGAAGTATTCGCTAGTCAATGAATTGTTAATAACGGTCCATTTCTGCGATCACTCCAATTATTCGTTCTTGATCAACTCATATAGAGTGTTATCGAAAGTCGATCGAGATATATAAATCAGAAAACACATTCAACATTCAAGAAAAACTTTTTGAAAGCTTAAATAATTTTTGAATTTGCATGTCTTGAAAATATTTTCAACTTTACATGGTATTCAATCTCCCCAAGGTTGTACCTAAAGCAATCAAAATATTTTTCTCACTTTTATACAGGTGTCCGGAAGCGCTCTTCAAAAAAAGAAGAAACACATTCTAGAGTTTAATTCATGTCGATTAAACTTGCCTAAATAAAAAATGCTTAGTTCTTTGGAGTTGAAAATTTCAGTTCAGTTTTTCGAAAACCGTTTGTCGTAGAGATTTCTGACAAGGGCATTATTTTACGTAAAAAACTTGAAATCAAATTGATCAAATATCGTATAATAATAGACAAACTTTCAAATACACAAAATTATGAACAGAAATATCCAATAACCCCCTCCCCTCTTTTAAGAATGCCGCTAATGATTACAATAAAGAAAATCTATTTGCGACATTTGATTGTGATTAATCCAAGAAATAAAAGTGCAAAATTACATCTTTTGACTAGAATCTGTTTTAGAGTTATTTGAATTTAACTGTTGTTGATGTGTTATCTTCAAAGAGCCATAGTTGCAATGTTGCCGGGTTTTTTAACTTTTTTTTGGAAATTTTCAAAATTTTTTTAATTTTTAAACCAAGCTTTACTCTATAGTTGGATATTATTATTACATGATGATTCTACTCTAAAGGATCCTTGTTAGAAACTGTCAAATTTTCAAACAAACATAATTCCATCTACAAATAGGACGCTTTATTTTATTTTACAAGTGATGCTCTTTTATCCAAGTATGCATTTTGCATTATTTCAGAAATTTTTGAGTTTTAGCAAAAGTATAAATAGGATGAATAGTAGAATGAAAATGAATAAAAGAATATAGAGTTTTCCATTTAGAAAATAAAAAGTATAGCAGCCTGAAAAGTGAAAAATTTAAATGAAATGTTTAAAAAATTACGAGAAAAATTAAATAACTTGGCAGCACAACAATCAAATAACAAAATTAGTATATGGTTTTATAGTAGGCGTAAGACATAAGCAATATAAAAATAAGAAAAATGTTTAGATTGGTACTTAAAATAAAAAGTTGGGTACAGTCCTAAAATGATGAATAGCTTTAAATATTTTTGAAATATGCAAAAATTATTTGCAAATTCAATAATAAGGTCAATGAAACACCCTGTATAAATTACATACTATTTTAAGTACTTGACTGTCAGCGTCAAGCAAAAAACTGTCTTTACTTTCTGACTGTCAGTAGGATAATTTTCAAGTATACAAAGGGATAGTCAAATTAAAAATAATTACTGACAGTGTACCAGAAGATGTTAAAAATGTTGATAGTAAATAAGAAGTAGGATACGTTTATTGCGATAGTAAGATAATGCTATATCAAACTGATGGATGCTGGAAGAATTATCAAATGAGGTAAAGTAATGCTATATGCAAAATGTAAAGAATACCATAAAATCGGAGTAATTTTTTTGAGACATCTATAAAACATGTAGATTGTGTCGTTTTAGCTGAGGTAAAATGACATAATTTACTGTTTCCAAATTTCTGTCTGTTTTCACTGAATGTATTTATGTTTTTAGTATATGAAAGCATCATCAGTAACACACAGGTTTACTTAATTTTCATTTACTGAGAAGTTGTCTTCAAAAATAGCTACGGTGTGTCATTTTAGGCCACGTTCCCCTATACAGTGTTCGTAAACCACATTTAACTCAAATGAAATTTTCTATATACGCATTGTTCAACTTGAATAAAAGTCATTTTATTATAAGATTATTCTATTTATACTCAAGTTGTGTATTCAAACATTTGAATTAATTAATATGTGCTATCTTTAATCTGTTTTATTTTTAACCCATATGGTTATTTTCCTGTTTTTACAAAGTCTGAATAAAATTCGTTATGAGATCAATTTGTACAGAATTCGATAAGATTGGAAATTTAGGATGCACGGAAATTTATTGTTAGTAATTGAATTGGTTAAAGAAAAGCATCATCACGATTTGTGCAGGAGAGATCAGATATTGTCGATCACCCTTGAACTCGCGGCCTTGCTACCATTACTCTTCAAACGATAAAAACGTATAACCCAATTCTCGTATTCGAAGTAGGTCGACGTCCTAGATATTATTGAGATTTCAGAAAAGTAACTGCTGAATGATATTGTGTGCATGGTACAAGCACTTTCATAAAGGACACTGACCCTCAGATTTCACTGCCTTGACGACCTTTCTGTGTCACTCAGGACATTAGCCTCTTCTTCAAAAACCTGTCAAAAAAATATCTACCTTGTCTTGTTTATTTACACTCATATCTTGTAAATGTATATTAAGAAGGTATACAATGTAGAGCACTTTTCCGCAATAAATTCTCTTATAAACTACTTACTATTTATAATCGGGTGAAATCAAAGATGCAGTTGATTTTTAGAGTGAATGTATGTTATGGCCTATATTCAGGATAAATGTGGCGCTTAATGCTCCTGCACTTTCATATTTTTGTACACTTTCAAACGCGATCAATTAAGAATTAGATTGATGACATTCATAATTGGTAAACGTCCGTTTTACGAAGGTCAATAACTGGAGAGTGTTGGGAAATAACCTTGCTGGGTAGACGAGACGGTACTAGTCTACCTGTGCCGAAGAAAGGACAATGTCCACAACCCCATCAACACGGATGTTGTTCCACCACGGTCCAAAACCAACAAACAACCAAATTGAATCCAATGAATCCATAATATTCTCAAACAAAATAAAAACAAATAGTTTTGATATTAGAAATAAGATAAAAATTAATCTAAATCAAAATATTGACAAATTTTATATTATTTTGATTTTGATGTTATGATTGATGTTTCATAGAATGACGGCATTCGTTTAGCAATTATTATAATTTATAATCCATAAATACTATTGATAAATAATAATAATAACAAAAAAATCAGCTAACATGAGCAATGACGTAAATTATAGTTTTTGTACTTTTTTTTTTAGTTTAAAAAAAACTTAATTTATGCAAGACTTTACTATTAATTATCGTAGTAATTACACTACTTTGAATGATTTAAAAATGTGTTGTTTTATATAAAATGTATTTAATTGAACGTGAAATTAAGTAACACTAATTAGAATTATTCAACTTGAGAGATTATGGTTTTTTGGTATTTACATCATGGTAGCTATACCATCCCAAATATACGAAAAATTTTAGTTTGGTATGTTACCTTTTTGTTAAAAAAAAAAATAAGTATGACAAATCATACTTTATCCTGGATATCAGACTTTAAAAAGAATGGAATTATTGATTTTATTTTGCATTTATAAATATTTATCAAAATGCATTTTATAAAGATAACTTGTATATTGTTTCGCAACATCTGATAGATAATTAATTTTTAAATTCGATTATGTATCACATCCCAATCTTTAACACCTCATTTAATAATATAATTTTTTTTCTAAGAATAGAGAAAAAAAATGGCGAATGCCAGGCTGAAACACTCTATATAATCTCCATAAAACTGTATTATTACTATCGACTTAACAAAAACAAATATAATTCAAATATCTAATTAAATAAAATTATTATAGTAGAAGTACATTCAGCGCTAGAAAAATTGTCATCCATTTAAACTCAACCCTAATCCAGGAAGCTCTGAACGTTAACCACAAATTCAATATTTTTGGTTATATATTAATCATTGACTGAAAATAACAATTTTCAAAATGTTTCCTAAATACTTTAAACCAACTTATATTTAATTTTAGTTTTCTTTCACAAGAATAACAGAACAGATTTACAAAAAACAACAATTTTTTGCTGTTTTCTTCCGCTTCTCATAAAGAAAGAAGTAAGATAAACTATCCTAATTGCTAACCATACGAAAGTAGTCAAGAGCATTCAAAGTAATAAAAAAAAAAGTTTAGTAACCTACATAAATATACTCACAATTACACTCCGACAGAGCATATTAACACTATCACTATTTGATTTTCACTGTCCCTAATTATAACAATGTTAGCGAAACGGACATTGACAGTGAAAATCAAGGATGGTGTTAATTATTATTAAACATTCGATTAAACATAATTATTATTTTTTTCATACATATTATAAATCTAACCGTGGTGGAATTATCAACCAGTACATTAGATTAATGTATTTTATATCACAAATTGTCGTTCTTCGATACTGACCACTGTTAAACCACTTGATTAGCATAAGAATGGACATTTTTTATCTTGATGAGAACAATCAACCCCAGACGAATATTAACCTGAGTTTTAATCAGCTGAGACTTCACAAATAACGCAAATATGTTGTTGTTAAAGAAAAAAATAAGAATGTAATGGTTTAAAAAATGTTCTTTATTATTATTCTTCTCTTAATGTCAACCTTCAACTTAATCATTGTCTATTTCTCAGCTTAGCAAAGCAAGCTGTTACATAATTCAATTCAAAGCAGCTCAATTTTTCGTTATTCTGAACAAACAAGGTGTTAGAAACTGGTTCCAATAAATTTTGGCAAAAACGCTTAGTTTTCCAAAAACTATTTTTCAAAAAATTTTTAGAAGGATCCAAATATTTACCTGTAATTTGGAAAAATTAAAAAAAAAGACGCTACTTAGAAATATTTGTAATACAGATTTTAATTGTTTTGAGAATTATTAAGTAACATTTCTTTTCAGCAGGCAACAAGTAGGTATATTTTTTTATGAGGGAAGTGAATGAGCTTATACACCAAAAGTCAATTTCTTCAGTAAAATAGTTGGAGAATTTTATTTGTTTTCATTAAAGTAACATCTGTGGTGACAACAAGTGTAAGTCATTTCTTTTCCATTTCTAAAGTGAATTGCTAGTGCTTTGAAGCCCCTCTTTATAACCTATATTCTGGCCAGAATGTAGTGCACTAGGTGAAATCAACAAGTGTCAAAGCCCCCTGACAGTGAAAAGTAACAAGCTGCTTGCAACACAAACAAGATATGGTATAGTAGATACACATTATAAGTAATAAAGTAAGATTTGATGATAGGTAATGACGTTAAGTTCAGTTCAGACACGTGCGATGATTTCGATTGACCTTTCATTTTATTCTCGTCATCACTGTCGGCAATTATTTGTATTTGTAACTGAAAATAATTTAAAAAAGCATCAACTTCAATTCACCGATTTGTCGTGCTCACGTGTTTTTAAGAACTGCTGCAATAAAAATGTTCTGTAAAATTAATGGACTGGAACACATCAATTGCTAGGTGAAATAAGTTAACACTGTAAGATGTTGGGAAAAATATAAATACGTCACTTCTTACGAAATTATGAAAATTAATTTAAGATTGGTTTATTTGACAGAGTAGTCCAAACATACATAAAAACACTTTTTGTAAACTTTGGGCTATTCTATTTACAATTTTATTGGCAAAATCATTAGTTACAAAGTACAGAAAAAATAACGACAAAACAATGTTATCAACTGAACGTTCGTGGTGTTTTTACTTATTTGAAAGAAAATGAAAATAATTAAGTCTATTGCTTAATTATTAAGTATTAAATTTTATTACCTCTGTCAAGAGTAATGTAGAAAACCGTCTATACTGTTTAGTTTTTAGCTACAGAAATCTCATATTTTGTACGAATATTTTTTTCTCGCCCTAGAGCTTTAATGACGACAAGTTGCGCCATCGTATAGTCGGTAGGAAAACTTTCTGTTTCAAAAATAATAATTAAAAAAAATATCAGCTCATTGTACTTAAAACAGCTACAGATTTGAGCAATTAGCTATAAATGGGAAAATTTTTCATTTTTGTGACCAAATTTTTAAATTTTCTAATTGAATGTAACAAACATTTCAAGGCGACATCTTTGATTTTTAGATGGATCTCACTTATAAAAACCCTTACCCGCCAATGCCGCTTGATCTTTTCTCAATTTTACGCTTTAACTTTTATAAAACAAATACTTCCCAAATTTTAATTTTATTTTTGACGTTACAATCGTAGAAAAAGTATCGTCTGCAACTTGTTTGGATAGCTCTTCTGCCTACGGCTTGTAATTAACTAGAATTTATTTTATAAAAACAAATATTTATTAGATATGCTATACATTTTTGATTTTTTTTTAACTATCTAAGTAGATTAAGTCTGGAATAAATAGCCGCAGTATAAAATTTTCTTTTTTTGAAAAGTCCCAAGCCTATACATCCTGATCTAGGATTCACTAAAAATGCTTTAATCTCGAACTGCAATTGAAAAGTTTTTTTGACACTGTCGTAGAGTAAGGTAAAGATATGGTAACATATGATACGGCGAATCAAATGTGGCTTTTGCATTTTTTTCATAAAATTTAAATTAATTTAAATTGTTTTCACAGTTTCCTTAGAATTTGTTTTGCGTTGATATTAAAACATTTAACAAAAAAAAAATTAGTATTATTATTCCACTCATAGATTTTTTTTAACCAACCACATATAAGCAATTTAATCATAATTCTCAGCTAATAGCTAGGAATAGACGGAACGATTGTTCTAAAAATATTTTTAAGGATGGCGCACTTCCGGTTATTCCGGAAATTGACACTAACTTGTTTTATTTAAGCATCACTTTATGAACTATATGTGACACTTTGAGTGAACCATTTTCAAGAAAATTAAGATTTAAAGAAAAAATATGGCTGTGCAGAGATCGCCATTATTCTAGATATCTGGAACACAAAAGCATTTACAAAGGTGCGGTCCGACATTATATCAAACGAATTTGCTATGTTATCCTAATCTTTTTTTTCTTCTTCACTGACTATATTATTTTTTTTTATAATCAACTATATGTTTAAAGGAATCTTACTAAAAGCTCTTTTTTTTTTCATGAGTTCCTTGATCTAACTTTTTTATTATTTATCTGTGTATTTGACTATGGTAGAATTTTGTGGTTATTCTATTATGTTACGTATATAAATGACATAGAAAAAGTTCAAAATAAGTTTTTGCGAGAATGCACGTGGAAAATAGGTTTACAGAGAGATGACTATAGTAATGGTGACATTAGAACTTTTCTAAGGATGGACACTTTAGGAAAACGTAGAACTATCTTAGTCTTAATGGATATGTCGAATGTGCGGAGTTTTTGGAACTATTTCAGTTGTGCTGTGAAAGAAGACCTCTTAGAAGCAATCCTTTGTTTTATGTGAAAATGTATAAATGAAACTAAGGTTTTTTCTTTCCGGTAACTAGACTATCCAGGTTAGCCAACTCGTATAAGTCAATTGAAATCTATGGAGTCACCAGGAAGCGTTTTATTGATTTTATTAGCGATGTTCAGTTTTAAAATCACCATGCTTTATTTGTTTATTTATTATACACCCTGTCCCAAGATTCCGGGTATATAGGGAAATGAGAGCAAAAAATTATTAATGTGATTTTTATCTTACCTATTCAATTTTAATAGATAGAGTTGAAGCTATTAGTATTTGGCACACGAATTTTTTCAGAGATTTTCTATGTTTCAGTGAAACGCTAGAGTTAAATGAATTTGCTGAAATATTTAAATTGTCAATGCTATTACAGAATCAAAAATGAGATAAGGTGTCGGAATTAGATTAGGAGTTTGACATACAAAAATATAAATAAATATTTTTTTTGCAAAATTTCATGTAAAACAATTAGTCGGTCTTAATCAGAAATGGTTTTTATTCCAAAAAATCAAAACTCATAGGCGTGAATTATTATCAATTATATTAGATAATATGTAACGTGAATTCCTTAAATATTAGTGTTTTACCTTATACATGGTGTCCCACGGACAAGTGCAAATATTTTAACCATAAATTAATAAGTGGAAACGCGCATTTTTTTTTAACTTCAGTTTTGATGTATTAGCTCTTAAATATAACCTCAAAAATGAACATTTAGTTTTTTATCTCTGATCTGACCACCAATTTGAGTGAAATTTGGCATATTGACGTTATTTTGGTCCATCATTCAGCAGTATACTTCGTAATACTGTAGATTGTTTAAAAAGAAAGAGTTGTAGGGCTCTCTTGACGTTAATGTCTTGATAACTAGCTCAAATTAGTTTATACTTGCCATTACAATAATTCAATGAAAGTCTATTCAAGTTATAAATTTTTTTCCTTTTGTTTTTTTTTTTAAACGTATCATTTTTGAGTAAAAAAATAGAATGTGGAACAATGCAGTCAACATCAGCATAGAAAACGATAGTCGCTTACTGCAAATAGATGTTTATAAGCGATATTTAATAATTCAATACTAATAGCGACTGTATCGTTACGCATTTTATTTTTTTACTCGAAAACGATACGTTTTGGGAAAAATGGTAAGACATATAAAAGTTTCTAATTTGAATGAGCTTTCGAAACATCATAATGGCGACGCTAAACTAATTTGTGCTAAAAAGTTAGCAAAAAATTAATTCCAAAAGCTCCACAACTCTCTTTTAAGAAAATCTACAGTACCACAAATTATGCTGCTGAATGATAAACAACGTGAATGAGCCGAATTTCACAAAAATTGGTCAAGTACTTTTGAAGGTAAATAAATAAATGTTTGAGGGCTATATTCAAATGATGATAACTCGAACCTAAAGAGGATTTCTGGAAAAACAATAATATGTGCTGATAAATTTTTAGTTCTTAATCTCTGGTTGAAATGCTTGCATTTGTTCGTGGGACACTTGTATACAGTGAAGCTCTAACTAATATTAGTTTAATCTGGTTTTTCGTATCGAATTGATAAAATTTATTCAGGTTTGTACCAACATCAAAGTTTTCACAAAATCAAAAATGTTTATACTCTATCCAATATGAATCCGTCTGTCCAAACATTAGATGCAAAAAAGATAAGGATTAGATGGAATCACTTACAGAGAGTTAAATTTGAGAGTTTAGAAAATATTCAACAAAACCTTGTAAAAGGTCAAAATAATAATTTTACATGAACAAGAAAAATATTTCTTCAGAACGGGAGTCTCTTGAGGTAAAAACTGAAGAATATAGTGCGATAAATAAAAAGGATAGAAAAGCGAAAGAAATCAAAAAGAAAGTTATAAAGAGAATTAGATATCGCTTTGAAACTGGCTTACTATGGACAGACGAATCATCAGTATTATCGGCAGTAAACTATTAGCCTTGCAAAGATTGGCGTATGTAGAAATACACGATGTTCCTTTACTATCGGCACGGAAGACTATGCCATTGTAGTAGAATTAAAAAAAAAAATGTGAATAGAAAATGTTAATTTGTGTTTAACGTTCCACATTTTAAAAATATCTTATTATTATTTCCACTTCCGGTTTGACCGGAAATCTAAGCAACTTTGTTTCTTTAAAGATTAGTTTATTCATTTTTATATATCTGAAATATGCGTAAAACTAGTTATTCAATCGTTTTTGTTTTGTTTAAATTGGTCATTAGTTGTTTGACTTATTGACTTTTTTTCATCAGAAAAAAGCGTACTGCTGGTCATTGTGTTACAATAATGAAATGAAATTTGGTATGCACTTAGCTGAAAGAACTTTCTACACTATTCAGTGAAGAAAATTTAGAAACGTCTGAAAAAACAATGATTTTCCTTATTTTACTTTTGACAAATTTCAAACACCTAAAACTGTTTTTTTTTTTTAAATGGAATGTCCCATATTTTAATACGCAGTTGTTTTCGCTATTCAAATTGCTTTCTTTTAATGTAGCATAAGACATATCTACCTTTTACAGTTTTCAAATTATTAACATTTTTCTGAAAAAGTAATCCATTTCATCTGGATTTTCTTGATAGAAGTATTGTTTCTATGACTACTTACCCCATGACAAACAGTTTAACAATAAACTTCACTCTAAAGGTATCAGCCATTGGACGAGTAGTCATAGAAACAATATCTTATTGAGAAAATTTAGGTAATTGAACAATTATTCAAAAAACACCAAAAAACTCAAGTCAAAATAAATTAGTATAGCTTATGATATATAAAAAGAAAGAAAACAAAATCAACTGCGTAATAAAATATTGGGCATTCCGTTTGAAAAAAACAATTTTTTAATGTTTGAAATATGTTGAAATTAGCATTAGAAAACAAAATGTTTTCAAAAAAATTTTTAAAGAGTTTCAAAAAAAATAAAATTAAAAAAATAATAATAACTGAAACAGTTGAAGACCAATTTGAAATAATAAATCTTATTTTAATAAGTAATTTAGAGTAGAATTGACAAATCCAAATATTTTCTTCTTTTCAGCAAATAATATCTCAACAGCATGTTTTTTTTTTCAAAACGGTTGACTACAACTAACTTATTGGGTTATATGCATGATATTAATTGCATTAGTGAAGAACTGCAGGTTTACGCTGTGTATACCGACTTTAGTAAGGCCTTCGATAAAATTAATCACTCAATTTTGTTAAGCAAACTAGCTTCCTTTGGAATGTGTCATCCGCTTTTAAGTTGATTAAAATCATATCTTGTTGGGAGATCCCAACAAGTCAAACTCAGTTCATCTTTTTGTCGCACAGCGCATACCTTCAGGTGTCCCCCAGGGTTCGGATTTAAGCCCTCTACTTTTTTCATTATACATTAATGATGTTCAAGACAATCTCAGTTGTATTTTTAGATTATTTGCCGACGATCTTAAGCTGTTCAAACCAATCAGAAAACCTGACGATGTTTTAGCTGATCTGCTGATCTAGATCTAGATCGTCTGGCCACTTGGTGCAGAGGGAATGACAAGACACTTAATGCTAAAAAATGCTTATTTATAAACTTTGATAGAAAAGTGACGCCATCTTCGCCAATGCTTTTTCTAGATAAAGTTCTTCTTCCCTCTGCTACAGTGGTCAAAGATCTAGGAATTCTTCTAGATAGCAAGCCAACTTTTCTAGATCACTATGATCATATTATAAATAAAGCCAATCGAGTTACGAATTTCATTTTAAGATACACAAGTCTTTAAATCTTTCAGAACGGTGGTTTTATTATTTTCAGCACTGATCCGATCCATTCTTGAGTATGGTTGCATCGTTTGATGTCCTTATTATCAACAACTATGAGGCGTATTGAATCCGTTCAAAATAAATTCGTATGTCGTCTTCAGTATCTTCTTGTTCGTTGTGCAAATCATACCTTGGACTTAGTAACCTAGAATGCCCTAGTGTTTATTTTTAATTATGTTTTATGATAAATTGCTCAATAATATGCTCGATGATCTTGAACTTTTAGGATCCATCTCTTTTAATACATCCAGGTATGCCGTTAAAACTGTTCCTTTTATCTACCTAGACTTTTGTAATTCGAATTACGCAACTCACTCTTCTTTAAATCAGTTATTTAGATGGACAAATAAATTTGGTGATATAGATTTCTTTAACTTTGCATCGTACAACTCATTTAAAGTAAGAGCGAGAAGCTTATCAAAATTGTGAGATATGTCATGTATATTTAACATTACAATCTGTAAAAGTGCTATTTATTTGGCGTTAAAGAACCATTATTATTTGATAGTATATTAAGAATTAATATCGTTCGAGACACTTATGACGTTTTTTACGCGATTGAGTTTTAAAAAGCATTTAAAAGCATTTAAAAACATAATACAGATTCATAGAGAGATAAATGTAGACATATATGTAAGAATGTTGTAAAATTATCGTTTAAAACTAGTGAAAATGAGTGAATTTGGAAGCGAAGTAGAAGAAGCTTGGAATGTGGGATGTTTGGCTCTCATTCCACAGAAATCGAGAGACCGGTACGAAAATATCTATCAAATCAGATCAGAAAATGTACAACTATTTGTGAAAAATCTTTGCTGGCGTACTTTGTAAGAAGAAAAAGGTACTGAAAGCTCCAGGAAGTCTGTGGACTGAATATTCGATGTTAAACTCGTCAATTTTTCTCCATGACTCTATTGATATTTTTGAAGTTTTCTACGCTAATTACTTTCTAAAAGAAGAATGTGGGATATCGACCGAAAAAAGCCAGTGTTTTTACCAAAGAGGAGTTTTTTCTTCAAGCACCAGATGAAAAATTTCTTGCGCTTAAGGTAAATTTACTTTCCTTTTGTATATCAGATAAATGTTTTTTTATTCACAATCACTATAGTAATATGTCGATTTCCAACTTCTTGGAAGTTGGGAAATCCGATATTTCCAACCAGGACGGCAACCTCATGGAGGCTACGTTGATAACTCTATTTTTTCAAGTTCTAGAGAAAATAAACGTTAAACGTTCTTCGCTCGTGCTTCAAATAATGTTTTCTTTCCTTTCTCAAATTTAAAAATCACTATTACAATCTATGTGTGTAAGAAATTCCTTACTATGAGAGTTGCTTGTGCGATTTCGACTATTTTCAACAGCGGTCGTAGAAAAAAGAATGTTTCATTGACAAAATTACAACAATAATAGATTGTTTCAAAATGAAGGCATAAACTCGCATAGCTAGTTACTTCAAATCAGATCATCGGAACTAGAAACGAAACAGCTAAGCGCAAGAAATGAAAAATTGAGACGGATAAGTTCATACTGCGTAGATACTTCAAAATCACAAACAATGTGGAAGTCGTGAGTGCCAACTATTTAACATTAAATAATGAATAACCAGACTTCAAAGTTACAATATAAAACGTAGCTCACCAATGCCGCGCAATGATAAAAAAACACATTTTACCGCAATTATTAAAAAAACTTAAAGTTAAGAGAAAATAGAATAATAAAAATTAAAAAAAGATGTCTATCTTTGTTATGAAAGTTTAGCTGAGGTGGATGGCTTCGAGTCTTTACAAAAAGTGGGTACTCTAAGACAACAAACAGCCGATTGTCAATAGACGATCAATCAGCCATTGCTGATTTCCTCAAACAAAAACCCGCAGCGTTTAATAATCGAGGGATTCAAATGTTATAGACTCATTGGCAGAGGGTGGTCGAAAGAAATGGTGAATACATAAATGCAAAAAAAAAATTGTTATAATTAATAATGAACAGGAGGGCTTACAGCAGCAACATTTTAGAGAAATTTGATTATTTCGAGAAACGGGCGGCATCAATAAAAAAGAAAGGAAAGAAAAAGAAAACAGAAGATAATGTTGAGAATGTGAGGTAATGCCACACATGCAATGCAATGTAAAAAAAAGTTGAATGTAACATTTCAAAATGTGTCAATTGAAATTAAACGATCTTAATTGGAGTGATCTTTCATTTTCCATCAAACGTAACCATCTTTTTTGACATTTGTCTCTAAATTTTGAGCTTAAAAACTATTAGTTAGAAGAAAAATGATAAAGCCAAAACAAAAAGTACTATTAAATTATACTTTGCTTATGAAGCACGATGGCTAATCAATTTCAGGCTGTAAATTTATGACTATAAAGTCAGAACACTCGGAATAGATTCGTTATGAAATTTTTTCAAAACTCTCAAACTTCTTTTAGATTCGAGTATTCAAAGTTTTTTGAAAACCTAAGTCGATTTTGCGAAGATTAGTAACTGAACTAAGAACTAAAACATAAATTAACATGAAAACTTTTTCTTCCAGGAGAAATTTAGTTAAATTTGGCGTTAGATTGTTTAGAAATAATTATGTTTTAACCATTGAGGATATTAAGAATATAGCTTATCAACTGGCTTGGAAGATCATTTGCCTCATCCTTTTTCTCCCTATAGAAAGAAAACAGAAAAGAAATGAATTGAAGATTTTTAAGTCACCATCGCAAATTATCCTTTTGAAAGCCTCAGAACGTATCAAAAAAACAAGATAAGCAGTAAAGGCAGAATTGTTGGATAGGGCTCCATCTGACACTGTTGCCCCCTGTCATCCATGTGGATGGATACAATAGCACGTCTTCACACAATGGTTTCAGCATTTTTTGAATTATGTTAAACCAACTGCTGATAATCCTGTTTCACTAATCATTGTTTGTTTAAGACGTAGTGAACATAAATGAATCGTTGAACCAATAAGGTGAGAGAAAGACGTCATTACAGCTATAAGAAATTAGCGCTTCTATTTGTCAGCACCCATTTCACCTATCACTGAAAAAAAATAATTAGAGCATTGATGCTTAGATCGCAAAATATTTCTACTGGGGCCATTATTCAAAAAACTCAATTTTGAAGAAACCAATAATCGTAACTATTTTTGGTGTTAAAACGCTAGAATATAAACTCGCCACCAAAAAAGCAATTAAAACTTCAATTTTCTTTGGAAAATAAAACAAGAGCAAATGGCATTTAAAGATTTGTCAACAAAAAATAGTTCCAATGAATTAAGTCAGAGTAGTAGCCAGTAGTAGAATTTACTGCAAAAGCTGACTTTGAGGAGACGCTTGACGTCTCTATCGTTAGGCAAGACATAAGTGAGGTTCCTAGTAGTTCGTCCAGCGAACAGCTTTATGTTAAATACAATTTAATGGCATTAAATAGCGTTCTAATTTATGAACTCGCTTATTTATGAACCATTTAACTTTTTTTAAAAAAAAATGATTTAATAAGAAATCCTGTAATACATAATTTTAATATGCGTAATAAAAATAATTTTAAAGTACCGTTGAACACTGGTTGTAGGTGAAAGACAACCAAACTCATTAGGTTTAAAATTTATATAATAAACTACCGGGAAAAAAACATGTAAAACAACATTCATTTTACTTTGTATTTGTCTCTTAATGTTTTGTTTTTTCAATAATTGTAATTATTTCTAATTTTTATATCCCTTTGATAATTAAGAATTCTCATTATTTATACTATCGACGTGTGCAACAATTGTAAAATTCGGAATCTGAATCTAAGTTGTGCAAACTTAGATTAGCACAACTCAAATGGTCTCAGTCAATTTGCACAAACTAAAAATTAAACGCGAGTGAATTTGAGTTCCTGTCTCGAGTCTCGCATCTATCTGTGTCATGCTGAACACAGTGCGAGCGTAAATAGTCCCCCCATCCATCTGATTTTTGAACGGAACAATATTCAGCAGCAACAAAAGTAAATAAAAGAATTGCATTTTGAGGTGATATTTAAAAATAAAAATATAGAGCTTTATGGGCGTTTCTTTAAAAACAAATTATTGGTACCAAAAATATTCAAACACTTAATTCATCAATAATAAATTCTTTCACTTCTGAATTGTATTCATAAAGATATTAATGATCAAAATCTGAATTAATGCTGTGTATTTGTTCTCAAAAACAATTAAATAATTCATGGTTGATTGACTAATCTTTCAAAATGCTTTCTCAGTATCCACCGACAATAAAAGACTCCTATAACTAATTTCTTATATTAACAGAAATTTGCATAATCTCAGATTTCTTGTATCAATTAAGCAGTTCTGGTCGAATCTAGCTAAATATAATTATTATATTATGATTAACTTATTTGTACTCTACGAGAATACCGGACATGCTCTTTTTACGTCTTTAATATATGTAACTTGTAATACATTCAAACGCTTCTTGAATTCTTATTACAAACACAGCTATCCGCATTTCTCCGACCAACCCAAATATTGGCTTTATTTGAAAACAAAATTCCACCTTAACCCTTTCTTAATTAACAACAAACGTGAGCGTTATTATCTTTGCATTCGTCCAAAAGTACAAACATCCAAATTTTTGGTTAATTTATATTTCTATCAACAACGTAACCAAAAATCATACACATAAAAAAAGTTTTGGCATGTCTTCAGATTTCTCTAATTATGATTAAATTTGCGTTTATGTCATATGAACAAAAATTGAAATATACTTCTCAAAAGATACAACTGAAATAGCAAGATAAACGATTTTTTTTTTCAAATAACTCTATTAAATAGTCAACGCAGGATAAATTGAATTATTTAAGTAATTTAAATGCTTGATGTAGTAGAATAATTATTTTGCATTTTAACTGCATTCAAGCACAAATTGTTTATGAAATTCTTGAACTAATTACCAACTTAAATTAGATAATCGCTCTGCTAATCTTTTTATACAGTATTAGACATCCTGCATAGAAAAAAACTCATATGAACCAGACAATAAAAATTATTCATATGATTTTGACTTGTCATTGGAGATTTTGCCTTGAACCATGCAAAAGTTTTAAACAAATCTCTTTCGTTTTATATTCATAAAATTAACTATTTCTTCAAATTATCTGAAAAATTCAAAAATATGTAATTATGAAAAGTGAATAAATCCTGATTTTTTTTCTAAATTCCATTCCGCCCAGTCTGATATTGAATAATATTTAAAACTTCCATGTCGTCAACACGAAATGACACTAGGTCAGTAAGTACATGAGAATACAACACCTGAGTCCAAACAATTCAACTTTCAGTAGGTGAATAACCGCACGAGCCGTCAGCAAATGTCAACGAACTGAAAGCACACTCATTTCCAACCTTGTATCGTCCATTCGCGTTGTAGAAAGCAAAATGAGTAATCACACCCTCAAGAGATGAAAAAAATTTGATATGCATCCAAAAATCTGACAAAATTAATTCAATAGTAACAATACATTCATTAAATCATAAGAATAGATCTTAGGTTTACATAAAGTAAACTAGGAAATGGACGAAAAAAACTATATGCATGCAATCCTGACCTGAATATTCTAATTTTCTTTCAGACTTAGAAAGTAAACATTTATTGGCGTTTTTCTAATAGTATATCAATAAATCTAGTTAAACCCCTACAAACCAATTCTTACTATCCTACTAATAGAGTTTACTGGAAAACTATAAAAACTGAAACATTAAATTGAACCCGCTGCAGCAAGGAGCGAGGCACTAATGGCATCATTAAATGATCTATTTTCTACTTATCTAAGATCTCCTATAACGAAATTTCCTACATCAAATGGAGAAACCCTACTGTTTGGTGTTGTTTCTTTTTGTTCAACATTTTTTAAGAAAATTGGCTTTTCCTCATTATAGCCATCAATCAGTATTCCAAGAGAATAATATGAATGGAAAGTCACAGCCAAGGCTAGGTCGCTGACCTGATACAACAGTACTCACCGTAACTGCAACTGTACTCGTAGTATTCTATGACAACGGCCGTCATCCACCCCACCACAAACAACTTCTTCGGTAAGAACCGACTGAAATATTCTTCAAGATATACAGTAAGCAAGTAATTAATAAAGAAAAAAATCTATATTTACTTCTTTTACACAACAAAGTTAATTGAGTTACAATGACAAATGAAATGGTCACAGTCTTTAACTGAAACCGTTAATCCACAAAAAAGGTTCAATGGGTCATTGATAATGCATACAACAGAACGGTATTTCATTTTTTTTATTATTTTGAAACTCAAACTGCTCACATTTTATAGAAAGTCTAAAGATTATCATTGGGAAAATCTGTGACAAACATTCGTTTTAAAAACATTCAAGCGAAAGAGTAAATTTTTCTTTATACTAAAGGCTTAGGGATCAGGTTATTTGACCGAAAGGCAAAGATGTCTTTAAAAAAAAAAGTGTGTCAAGTACATAAAAAAAATCTTGAAAACTTGAACAAATATCGGTACCAAATATGACTTATCAAGTTACCAATCAGCTCGCCTCTGCATGTGGTTACCATATTTGGTATATCCAGCAGGGTGTAATATTTGCGCTACTGCTCATAACAAATTTGTAACCCAAAAAATGACTTCCTCGATCAGAAACTGTACATTTCTTGTCATAAATTTTTCAATAGCGTTCAAGTTATCAGTTATTTACATATGGTCAAATTCATATAACTTTTTATTTACCTCACAGGAATGAACGATTAAAAAAAGACATCGGTGATACATCTAGATGTAATATACAAGAAAAGAGAGTATATTTTCGTATGTCGCAGATTGATGCCAATTTTTTTGCGTTGTTGTCATGTAAAGAAGCCACAATTGTTCAATTTTTTGACATGAAATTTCACACTTTTCGTCACAGGCTAATTAAGAAATAATTACTATGCTCTTAAACTGCATTAAAGAGGTGATGATAACAGTTTGCCATTGTAGAAACATTTTTTTTTTTTTTTCATATTTAGGAAGTATCAAGAGCTTTAGTTTACCGAAAATAAATCTCAAATGACTTTTCATTTTTGAATCTAAGAGCTATCCACAATGAAATCTCCATCTAAAAAAATCGTTAGTATTTAACTATTTTCTATATAAAATTGGTTCCAAGCGAGGAAAAGATAATCAAAAATAGAGTTTTTGGAGAAACTTCATATTATTTCTCCACAAGTTAGATCAGGATAAAAAAGATGAATCACAGCTGGACTGGCTGGAAAGGCTACTACAAGTGTTGAGAAACAGATTCAGAGCTGATGCTGATGCTGAAAACCTTTTGGAAAAATCACTTATCAAATGGAAGAAGTAAAAAGTATAAATGTTAGTGAGAGAACAGTGACAAGAAGACTAGCGACTAGCTTTTATTGAGAAAATACTATAAAATTAATAGAATACTTTAAAAAAATCGAAAAATTAAATTGACATACTTAAATCTGAATGAAATTTTATGTCAGACTATTCACATTAAGATAAAAATATTTTTTCATCTACATGAATAAGTTTAAAGATAATATAAGTGTGTGTTGACACTTTTAGAGCAATGGTTTTGGTATTTACAATTGACAAATAATAGAAATCTTGGAAATATACTAATTTTGGAAAGATGTGGCATCGTCGCTGTGACGTAACTGATGACGTAATTTAAAAATTATATGAATTTGACTGTAGAGAAAATAGTTTATAGAATTTCGTAGGATTTTGAGTATAAATATGACCACTTAAGGTAAAGGGGTCAATTGTTGAAATACATGCAAAAATGTTCGCATACGAAATCTTAGATTTCGTATAAGAATGCACCCGTTTTGAAGCATAATTGACTTCAGAAAGACCTCAAACAAGTATTATCATTTCTAATTAATCGTTGAAAACTATTGATTTGAGAAAATCTCACTGGAACAAAGTAAAATAAACAATCATTCACGATTTAAGCAAAAAAATATAAAACCAACTAGATAATTTAGGTATATGCAAATAAAGTAAAAATTGTTTCTTGACAAAAGTTTTAGTATTACTCCTTCTTCAAAAAAAAGGACATGTGAAAAGTAGCGTTATACTGTGATTTTCTGGAACAAAAAGTCTAAAATTTTACACTGGACGTCCTTTGATCCAAAATACACGTTAAAGAGCGTAAAACATGATGATTCCAAAACATTTATTTCAATAATAATTTATATACAAGACAATAACTCAAAACATTGAAGTCGTCTTGTAAATAAAAATTTACCAGACTATAAAATTAAATTTTTGGAGTGGCCCGCCCATTTCTCCGATCTAAACCTGAAAACTTCTATGGATATGTGAAAACAGCTTGAAGTGCAGAATAATCACGAGCTATTGTAAAAAGAGCTTGGAAAAACATTTTCCTCGAAAGTAAAAAGTTGGTGGATTCTGTATCATGAAGATGTGCTGTGGCAATAAAAAAAAATAATGATTTGCCACAAACTATTAATTAAAAAATGTTAAATGTTAGGTGTTGTTTAATAAAGTTTTTTGTTTTCCATTTTTGACCACACTGAACGCTATGGTCTTCTCATAAATAACTGAATTCTATTTGAAAAATAAAAAAGGTGCTCTTTATCAAAAAATGGATGTAACTGATTGCACATTTAGGTAACATTCGAACATAAGAAGAGAGTAATTATTTGAATCCAACAACTAAAATTCACATAAGCTAAAAATAAGAGAGTCTAGGCAAATTATATTCAGACCCATATATTTCTTTGAGATGATTACTTTTTCAGATTTTTGCGCTTTAATTACCGAATTTTTATTTTTGCACTTTTTAACCAACGATCCGTGTCTTTGATTGATCATGAATCCTTAACAGTACTGTCGAAAATTATAGAGTACTTACATTATTTGTTGCGGTCATTGAACTGATGGTGTGCCAGAATTGAATACCTACTGCCTATGTAACGTATAACGGACAATACTTTCACTCTTATAGGTAGACGATCGCATTCAAAATATGTATAAATGTTTATCGAAATTTCAGTACTAAAGATAGCGCAGAGAATTGAACCGGGTTGACTGCTAGGTATGTCAGACCAACGACCGAAACCCCAAAATCAGGAACGGGTCGATGAACCCCTTGTATTAAAGAGTCTCCTCAGCCTTCAACCTCCTCCATCATATGACCGCATTATTTTCATTGCTAGCATTGTTAAATGCCCATTCTAAAATATCAATAACTCCCGTTTCAAAGACCATGGTAAAACAAACTGATACATGGAAAATAATTACATTTTTAAATAATGAGTTTAATTCAAAGTTTTAGTGAATCTAAGACTAAAATAAACAAACTTAATATTACTATATTACTCAGGATTCCTAGTCCAGTTTTATAGAAATCATATTGAAAGTTTACAATATGATACATATTTAGATGCTCACCATTTTGGTTATTAGAAGAGATAGAGTTATTTAATTTTTTCTTATAAGTACTGTCAAAGTTGTTGGACATGATACCAATCTGTCATCGTCAGTGGTCGCCAGGAGAATGAAAGAAAAATATGGCGTCGATGCTGACACACTGATCCCGACAATAAAAAGTCTCTTTCTGTCCTGTCCATTTTCCCATTAACATTTCTCAAAATTTTCCAAATGGACTCAAAACTCGAAAGAAATTGCACCATTATATTTATTATAACCGATATTATTTTATAAAATATTACGAGCGGTTCAATTTCATCAGTTTATCGGATGGCTGAAAAGTTATCAAAAAATTAATTTCAAAGAAGCCTCTTTCAGGAGAATCTACAGTACCATAAATCATAATGCTGAATAATAGACTAAAATAACTCATATGTGCGAAAATTTTACAAAAATTGATACTTTTATATTGCTATATTATATATTACTTTTATTGGTACTTTACTTTTTCTTTATCTTTAGAAAGAAATAAATGTCTATTTTAGGGGCTATATTCAAGAAACAATAACTCAAATCTGAAGATGTTTTTTAGAAAAACAACAAATACGAGTCGATTAATTTTTAGCTCTTAATCTATGATTAAAATATTTGCACTTTATCGTGGGACACCCTGTATATGTGTGAGTATGATGCTGATTAACCTAAGAAATTCTGATGAAACACACTTTAGCAAGTTGTAGAATCATAATTATCATCATTTGTCTCCTGACATCAACATTTGGTAAGTCAAAAAAGATTTCATTTCGGTTTGGTTTTAATCTCAGGTATGGTTTGAGTGGGACAAACTCTTATTGGAATGCAGTTTTTTTAGATTTAATTTATTTCAGATAATGACTTAATAGGTCTTCTCATCTTCGACTGAAACCTAACTAGTGATAAATATTATTATTAACAAGTGAGATAATGTTAGTCCTAAGAGAAATCGTTAACCCTAAAAACATCTGCTTCCAGCAGGACGGCTGATCGGCCCATAAAGCTTATAACGTGCAGCACTTTTTAACAGAATTTTTTTGAGAAAGTAAATTCAAATAATAGACAATAGTTTGCGAGATCACCCGACCTCACCTAAGTATACTTTTATTTGTAAGATGCCATTAAAAATCACTTAATAAAGATGAACCTAAAATTTTCACGCTAAAAGAATGTCTGCCACGCATAACATTAATTGAGCGCCACATTGGAAAACAATTCTTTGAGCAGCATATGAATCATACTTTAAAAGACCCATTAGCGATTAAAATGTAACATGGGAGCCTCACGTTTGCTGTGGAACTAGTCGCTCGCATTTAAAAGGGTGACATCAAGGAAACGACTGAAACTGCCTTTTGCAAAACCCAGAATACAGACAGAACCAAAAGACTATCAGGAGCCCGCTATACAAGGAAAATGTAATTTACAAATTATAAGTTACAAATTACCAGTTCTAATAATTTTTTGTTTATAAAAATACTTGTAAATTAAAATATTAGTAAAATCATGAATCGGTGGCCTTGGTCATTTTGACATTCTTTCGCAGTTTGTCGTTTTATTAAAAAAAAGTTTTTGGTTTTGAAAATGGGAAAACGCAAAAACAAACAAAAACTTAAGCTGTGTTTGCTTTAGGTAGAGAAAAAAGAAAGAATTCTCCTGTGGTGGTAGATTTGGGTGTATCAGACTACCAATTGCTATTCACGGTAAAAACTAAAACTTTATTATTATTTTAGAGCAGGGACCCGTTGCTCAATGTTTACAAGTCTAATATTAAGAGTCTTGTAAATTGTGAATTTTGCACAAACAATTATTTCAGTTTTACTAGTTACAAGTCATAATTTCAAAAATATTAGAAAATAAGATACACATTTACAAGTTCATGTTGATAATGTTAGAACCATTCCTGATCAACTCGGCAAAAATGAAATACGAAAAATGTAACCACATAGAAGAAAAAAAAATAAAATAAATGTACCATTTCATTCTTTTTAAAAAAAGAATGAAGATTTCTAATGACTGGTGTATTTGCCATTGTGTGTTCTTGCCATGTCGTGTGAGAGGGTTACTTGTACAATTATTTGTCACTGGTCAGCTTTCGATCTTCTGTCGGTAAAAATGGCACAAGTCAAAGGGATTACAAGTATTGGCCCATTTAAAGTGTATTTTTATGAATATTGTACACGTACACATTTGGCAAATATACAAATGTTAGGTATCACTGACAATAAAATTTCCAAAAAACATTGTGAATAGAATGAGAAAAAATTACTCCACTTTTAATTTTTCTTACATTTGTGAGGTTATTGGTAGTTGCTTAAGTTGAGCCGATCATTCAATAAACGAAATACTCCTGAGTGGTACGATTAATATATTTTATCTTAATGGAATTTGATCTAAAAGTGTACACGATGAAAAAGTACTAAAGAACAGTACTTTGTATAGAGAATTTTCAAAAGAAAACTAATTTTCAAATGTTGTTATCTTGGAAGATTCAGCGTCAGAAATTATAAGATGTGCGTTCTTGATTAAATTCACTAATATTTTGATTTCCAATGCAATATATAATTACAAGTTACAATTAAGTCATTGTACAGCACTAACTATTAGATAGAATTAATATTAATATTAGGACTAATAATTTGTAACTTATAAAATTCAATTTATTGTGCAACGGGTACAAAATTATCTACTGCAGTTAGAAAATAAACAATTGTCACCGCTTCCGCTGTCGTCGCCATATCAATGGCCATCGCCGCCACCAAAATTGGTGACGTTACCAACTGCCCTTGAAGTGACAACGAATGAGTCACCACTTAATTCCAGTACTCATTAAACAAAATATATGTATATATTTGAATTGTTTATATTGTCAATGTTGTAAACATTAATGATAATAACAAAAAGAGAAAAAACTCTAATATGAGTGAAGATACCTTAACTGTTAAAAAAGTCGACTTGCAATTTGCAAGTAGAACTATCAGAGCTTCAGGTATAGGTACAAAACAAAACTAAAAGTTAGGGCTCTAGAAAAATTGCTTTTTTGCCTCTGAGTAAATTCACTGAATATATAGCAGGTGTAGACGGAAGTGCCTGGTAGTATATGTTTTTTGAATATTATTTAAAATTGTTTGAAATAAATTAAATAATGCTATCTGATATTTTAATTACAAAAATTTTAAATTTAAAACAATTATATTCTGCTTCAGCAGCATCATCAGGATTGCGAGGCAACGGTGTCATCAGCCAATCTCTCAACGCATATGCAAAATTTCCTAGAATTACTGCATTTGGAAATATGTTTGCTTTTTCAAATCTTCTATATAAACTGCTATTTTTCACACACACACGCATCATGTATAGTCCTTCAAAAAAAAATACGTTTTATTACTTTGATGTTGTAAAACAGTTTAAATACTTACAATGAGCATTTATTTGGAATCATATTTTTTTTACTTAAGACGGTCCTATTAAAAGCAATGGTTTGTATACAGTGGTTGCAAATAAGCATGGAATTCTGACTAAAGTTATAAATTATTTGGACAATACGAGTCAATAACAAGAAAATTATTTACTGGTTTATGACTGTTGAAAGTAGAGGGTGCCGACCAGCAGGGATAGAGCGGAAAGGATCTTGTATTTAGTAAAATTTTCCAAATAGTCGGCACCCTTTTATTTTAACACTCATAAACCTACAGGAAATCATACTTGTTATTGACTCGCATTCTCCGAATAATTCATAACTTTAGTCAAAATTCCATGCTTATTTGCAAATATTATACAAACATCTGTTGGTTTATGTAAACTAGGGAATTTCTTGAGGTTTAGGATTCATTGTAAGTAAACCAGCAATTATCGAAGTCAAAAGTGCACTAAAACGTATTTTCTTATGGTTTACCATACACTGCCCGGCCAATTTGCGCTTACAAATTAAAAGAATTTTGTTGCTCCGCAGACAAACATACAGTTAATTGAATGATCACCCCAACGATCTACAAATGAGGCTTCATTTTGAACTGCGGCTTCAATAGGTATCAGAGAGCCGTCTACTATTCCAACAAGTGAAAATCTGAAAATTCTATAAAAATTTCCTATTTCGTTTTTTATGTGGGCTGGAATAACCCTTTTAATCGTTACTTTTATAAACACCATGCGCATCCCCAATAAGGTAAAGCGGTCCACCAGACCCAAGGCAATGGTAAGTTACGCATATTTGTTGCTTTACTGTTAAAGCCCCACTTCTTCAAGTATTCTATTTTAATCTATAGCCTATGCTTTGAATAAGTAATTCAACTTTGTCACCAATCATTCGAAATCTTTCGTTAATTTCTGCTTCAAATTCAAAATAAAAATGTATTCTTTGTCGAAAACTTTTCTCGTAAAAATTAACGCATTCGTGTGCGAGAATTCCACGTTCACACTTGACTGTTGCGTTCGCGAAATGTCATTTTAAAGGTAGTGAGTTCAAAAAATATGTCGATTCATTATTTAAAAAAACACTAGATTCTATTCAGCAATACTCTATGACTATTGTACAATAGAAAGTTGTGAATATCATTGGACTTATAACACTAGTAGATGCAAATGCAACAAAATTATATAAATTAGATTAAGTAAGTGTAAGATTGCGCACTTTTTGACAACTTATAAATAAGATGTTAACATAATTATCAATCAAAAATTGTTTCAATTATTATGACTTTTTAGTGATCAGTTACCACACTCTGTTCTGACATATATTAAAATATTAAACTTCAATTGAGTCATAAAAGAAATCAGAAAGGTAAGTAATAACATCTAAATGATTCAGTCTTCTAGTTTACATTCTAAAAAAAGTGAAATTCTCAAATAACTCTTAGACATCTTTTATCAAGAAAAGCTTCTAAAATTATTTTGATATGAAAAATGACGGAAAATGCGTAGCTGGTTATTCATACACATCCACAGAATGCGCACTCACAGATAATCACAAGGTGCGCAATTTTTACACAACCAACAACACTGAAAATATAGCTGTTCTCTCTTAGGGAATGATTATACTTTTTTCTCTAATTCTAAAACTATAATAATAGCACTCGTTAGAACTCGTTAGTTAAACTTATATCAAAATACTATTATTTCAGCAGTTATTCTGTCAGTCGTCAAATTATTTTGTTGAAAAATAACTACAAAACTCGGAAAAAAAATACTTAGACGTTTCAATTCAATTGTATTGGATTGTTTCTCTAAGAATATTTGTTACTTTTGATGGTTAACAAGAATAATTAAAATTAGCAAAAAACTTCCTCTGGTTGTCGAATTGTGATGTGTGCGCAATCTTACACGGACCTACCCAAGTTACAAGACTAATATTATTGGACTTGTAAGTGCAACAGACCCCTGAATGATTGTTATATTTGTTTTGTTGACCAGAAAAATTACAGAATAGTTTCAAAAAAACAAAATTATTTAATTTAATTATATATTATTTAAAAACTCTAAAAACCGTTCTTCTGCACAAAAGGAATGATTTCCAGTAGCACATTCTACACAACTAGAAGAGAATCACGTCTAGTAAGATTCCTTGGGAAAAAATCAATCACAAAACTCACTTGTAAGAACAATACTGAATAATAAAGTACATTTTCACACTGAAGTATCTTTATTTTCGTTGCAAACTCACGCTCTCGTCAGTACCATTCTCGTATATAATAATGATCTTCATCTTTATAATCTTTTTAATATTTAGTATTTGCGCGCTCCTATGAAAATTTATTATTTATTATTGTAAAGCTGGTCTATTACCTACTCCAATGAAAGTGGAATAGATTTCAAGCTTATGGCGCACTCAACAGTTTGGGATGGAGGATGTCAAGCAGCTGAATTTTGGTTACTAATCCATCCAAACGAATTCTTGAGAAATTGTTAGACAAATTTCTGTACATTACTTTGACTCTAAAAGGACCCAGATCCCATGGTTCCCTTCCTGGATAAGGCAATGTTCCAATAGGTCTGTCCGACAAGCTTTTGACAAGCTGGATGCCAGTTTCAAATTTCAAATCTGACGTTTCGCTACATGTGACGTCAGGCTAAATCGAGTTTTGGTAGGAGTTCAAAAGATTCAGAATAACTTATTCTATTATTCTATTCACAATCACTTCAGTAACATGTCGATTCCTAATTTTTTGAAGGTTGAGAAATCTGACAACGTTAAGGTTTAGGTATAGAAAACCTTATACAAAATTGCCTTCATTTTTAAAACAGAATACAAATATGATATAATAAATAGAAGTTTCTATTTGAAAATTTCGAGTTTTGATGACATTTCATTTTCAAATATATTTTCTGAACATCCTGTAGAACATTGGTTTAATTTTTTAAAACAATATTTTAAATTAAATAGCCGTTTAGCCGTAATTACTGATTACCTCTAACTCTGCATTTGTCATTTTTTAATTAAAGTTGCAGATATCTTTAAAATGGTTGAGTTTAGGAAAAAAATTGTTGGTTTAAAAGTGACCTAAAATACATTGCAGAATTCAAAAACGTAAAAAAATATAGGGTGTTCGATTTAAAATAAGAAAGTTAAGGTCTACTTCCGGTTTAACAGGAAGTGTCAGATTTTTGCAAATATTTTAGTCAAATAGAGAGAGTCAAATACGTTACCAACTTTTCAGTAATATGCCATCAGTATTTACAAGTTACGGATAGACTTCCACCGTCGTGAGACACCCTGTATAACACAGTCGGAAGCATAAGTGTTGTTTAAAAAAAAGTGAGTGTGAATAAAATAGCATACAAATATCAGTGGAAATTTCATTACATCCTCGAGCTTTATTCAACCTCGATACTTCGCCTCTCGGTCTTATAAATTGAGCCCTTGGTGAAATGAAGGTTTTCCCACCTTGGCTGTAATATACTGTATTATTAATGTATAGGAAACTTTTTAAATAGAAAAATTCATGTTAGGTGACTCTTGGCACTATATAGATTGAATTTATGAGTTTATCGAAAAATGTGCAAATTCTCCATTAAAGATTTTTGAGAAGGTAATTATTTTTCATCAAATCTAACTGCAAAACAATGTTTCCTAATACTAAACCATCATGCCAGAAGAAAATAGAATATTTAGCAAAAAAAAGTTCTCAAACATTCTGTTGTTTTATGATTGAAATGACCTTAAACTTTTCTGTTCTCAAATTCTTATAGAGCTTCACAAGTAGATGATATGTGCCACTTTTCGATTTTCTAATTGCTACTATAAGGTTAAAAAAACACTATGCGTATACGATGAGACACCTGTACATTTGGAACTTTAAAAGACGCAAAAAATAGACCAGCAGTTGGTACAAGCTTCTGTTTACAATTCGCAGAGCCAACGAAAATATTCATCTGTTCATCCATCCACCAAAATACAAGTTGATATAGAAAAAAAACTTCGGGGATAGCACACTAGATTGCACCATGAAAATAAAAATGAAAAAAAAAATCGTTATAGAGAAAGAGTTCTTCATTATACAGAATGAATTAATATATGAGTTCTTCTGGAAACTAGCAGCTGATCCGTTCATTGGATTTTCTTGTTGTAATGAGTTTTGACTGCAGTTAATTAAACCGGGTGATTGAGTTTTTTAATTTCTTATTCAATCATTTTAGAATTTTCCCAACGACCAGAATAGATATATGGCAATTCAGACACATTAATCTTTTGAATTTTTACTAACTTTGTGAATATGTCATAATAAAAACAGAATGTCGGCAACTCTTCTCTGTGTTGAGCTCAAAAAGAACCCGATATTATTATCACCATATCAAGAATTTTGTTTTGACTGAAATGAACAATTCGCTTAGATATATAGTTTTTATCACTTCTCTTTATACGAAAATTTTCTTAACAATCCTATGAAGTTGCTTATCATTAACATCTTATAAAAATGAGCTACCTCGAATGTCTACAAAAAATTTGATTTTATTTCTTTGATAAACCTTGAAGTTGAACTGCGTTTTTACTCGCTTTTAAATGTAGTGTAATCTAATGGTCAATCTACAATAATCAATACCTTTTTTCTCCTAGTAAAATTAATAAATCCAAAAACAAATTTATTAAATGTCATAATCATTATAGATTGATTGGAGTTCTGTTTTAGAATGTTTACATCTAATATATTGCACAACATTTATGTCGGACACTAGCTGCAATCTATAAAAACGGCACAAACTATTATAATTTTGAATCTTTTGTTTTCTACTCATTCATTCAAACTATATACTTTTGTTACTGGATTTTTGAAAAATAACTCATAATTATTATCATGTTGGAATTTTATTAACTGACAAACAACAGCATTCAAACCCACTGCAGTTCTTTATTTATAACTCGATAAAATATAGACTGCAGATAAATATTTCGCAAAACCTGTTTGGTCCAAGTTATGAAATACTAGCAAATAAATTAAAAAAAGAACAAACTTTGATTTTACATAATTTCTCAATATTTAAAAATATGCGAGTATTCCGTCCTTGGAACAAGAGTTGTTGTATTTGGGCTAAGAGTATTTACATTTTAACAAATGTTCAAGGTAACTCAAATTTATTAAACCTTAAGAGCTTAAAAAGTTCCAAGAAAATTGCACACTTTTACTGGTATTCTGTCTAAATAGTAAAGTAAATATTTGATTATTTTTGGAATCTTTTAGCAAAACAATAACCAATATTTTGAGATAAATAATTATTTGAAAATTAGTACCCTATCTAAACAAACATTTATACATAATACGAAATCCAAAACTCCTTTCACAAGGTTTTTTTTCTCCACAGTTCTTCGGCATTTTATGGAAGGTGGCAATACGATAGAGTTCATTCACCTCCTCCAAAAATTGTAGTGGGATAGCATAAAAAAAGTTGATTTAGCGTTGTCAGTAGGTTAGTAGTTCACAATCTTATCTATTCCACATTTTCATGATTTCCAGAATTTTTAAATTTATCAACTTGCCATCATATCTACCTAACACTAAACACTGCTAATTAACAAGGATGCTCAAAGTGTAGAAAACGATAAAACATATAAAAGAACAGACACACTCTTGATCCAAATCTCTATGAATATGAATATTTCACGGAACTCTGTTTGAATAATTTTACCAAATAAAAACAAAAGATCACAAGCAATTAAACAAATTAATAATTTATTAAAACCTACTCTAAAATTCAGAACATTAAACATGAATTTTGCTTATCGCTCTTATTTTATTGGAAAGAATGTAAAAAAATCTATACTACTATAATTGGTAAAATTTCGTGGAGCAAGTTTCAAAGAATGTAATAATCAATTAAAACCTCGATCATTTGTAGTCATCAACATGCTTTTATTTTATTTACAGTCACTAGCTGTTTTGACCATGGACCCTTTTTCACTTGGATTCAGAGGGGAATGCAAAGTGAGAGGTTCATGTAATTCGAGGTTTACGCAGTACCTATCACAATTAAAGTGGATATTTTTCAAAATAATTGACATCGATGTATGAAAAAACCATGTAAAAAAAAACTTCAAAAGAAAATTATACAAAATGATAATTAAATAATTATGCGACTAAAGCTCTTAAGCTTCTAAAAAGCTGTTAAAAAGAGTTTAGATGTGATTTTACTCTATATTTTAACCAGTGACAATTTTAAGACTAACATCATTCAAGTTGAAATCTTTACATTTTGGAAAATGCCAATTCTGTTGAATTATTCTAAATGCTAAAATCTCCATAATCTTTAAGACAAAAAAAACTTTTGTTTATTTATGCAAATTAGAACTAATTAAAATTAGCTGAATGTGTACGCAATCCAAATATACTGATTCAGTGAAAGCTCGGGGGATACCCAATGGGCAATTAGCCTAGCACACCACGACCTTGCAGTTCAATGAACTCATTCAAGTCAATCCGAAGATAAATATAAGGAAATTGGAAAAATTTCCTTTTTTATTCTTCTTAAGTTTCGAAAAAAAAATTAAAAAAATGCATATACTTCATAGTGCTTGTGTCTGATGCTTTAGATAAGGATATCCAGTTGCTTTGCTTTGTCGACTTCACAAAATATGTACCTTATTTCCACATGCCTCAATTATATTTATGCAGAAGGTCAAATACAAGATAATTTTTTGAAAACTAGCCGTTATGAATATCTCGAAAAATAATCAAAAATTCAAAAAAAAAACCTGAAACAATCAACTTTTTTTCAGAGGGTGACCATATATTCTGTACCTTTGAAGCAACACCCACCCCCTGACGCAAATAACCCCGTCGAAATTTTGAATGAAAGACGAAATGAAAGATATTTCAACTAGGAATTTAAGTTTTTTTTGAAGTTTTAATAGTTTCCTGTACTTTAGTTTTGCGATTTTTAATACAAGAATCAAGGATTTCACACTCAAACTTTTCTACAGCGTAGAGGGCGCTAATTACACAGATACACTAAAAGTCCTACTACTTGTTTGTTCTTTTGAGTATAAAATTTTTTAGGCCCTGGTCAGACTGTCAAATTCTCATCAAATTCCATCAATTGTTTGATTAAACTAAAGTTCTGATTGGTATGACATCACGTTTTGATAGTTTGATGTGACATCTAAGTGACATCAGATTCTCATCACAGATATTAGAAATTACTGAAACTGGCAACGTTAATTTGTTTCATTTGTTGTCTAAAATTACTACGACGAAATTGGCATTAAGTAATGCTCTGCAAAAAAAAATTCTCGAGTTTGGATTTAGACGACTAGTTTCGGATTTCTTGCTACTGATACTCAAAAACCATCAAGACTTAGTTTAAACTAGACAAAATTGTAACAAAGTGTGATTTATATGATTTATCTCTAAAACAGTCAAGTTTGACTTCAAATAAGTTTAGCTTTTTCAATCAAAAATACATTTACACAATTCCCATTATTACGAAAATATCAAACTTTACTATTTTTGTATGAAAGTGAGTATAATCAGCGCCCTTAATGTTATAATTTGAAGTTATAAAAAAAATCTTGTTTCTTGTTTCATGAAACCTACATGTGCAAATTTTAAACGTAATTTGAGTAATTTTCAAGGCACTGTCAAAAATTGGAATGAAAAATTCAACTTCAACTTCCTAATTATGAAAATCAGAAACTTTAAGTTACTCGAAGTATGGACATAAATAAAATATGAAATAACCCGTTAAACTTCATTGAGAACTTTTATGAAACCGCTTAAAGATCTCATTAATTTTCTAATACAACTTGTTGGAAGAGAAGTCACAAAAATTCTAATAGTGTAGAATAACATATGCAACTAATTATACTTGAGATTGAACAGAACTCTTCATTCAAGCTTCGGACAACAAAATAGTGATGTAAGATGTCAAAAAAGACTTGCGTAAATATGGCAAGAGATTTATAGAAAATATTGTTATTAGCTCGACATTTATGCTTTTCGTAAACATAAAGCCCATTCGAAATTAAAATCAATTGTCAAAGTGTTTGAAGGTTGGTAAAACATAGTTACAATATACCAATCAATGTTGGTATGATTGCATTTCAAATTTGGCAGTTGATTGTCAATTGTGACAACGGTGACACTTCTACTTCTTTCTTCCTCACTTTATCCAAACTAATACTTCACCCATTTTACTAATAACAATTGTATTATTACATATCTACATCTTTTAGTTAACTTTATCATGTCATAATGTGTTTATCATATCCTCACTTAGTAGGTTTGGGAATATTCTATATACAGCTGTTCCGTAAATCTACATTTTAGGGTGTTATAGGTCAGTTTTCCAAGGAAATTTGACACTAACAATTGATTTTAATTGCGAAAGGACTTTAGTTGAGAGTCATTCCATATGAAATCATCTGACTTTGATAGCCGACTCATTTTAAATCATGCTCAAACTATGTAGGAATTTATTTCTTGGTCCCATTTAATAAAATCCATACATAATTGATTTTAATGTACGTCTGCTTCCACCTGTCAAAATTGAAAAATTTTAAACTCTATTTTGAAGCTCTATCAATTGCGGCAATTAAAATTTTTCTATTTAAGATCCACACGGTTTAAACAACATTTTAAGGAAGAAAGATGTTGTTTCTCTGTAAGCAAAAATAATTTATTCAACCAAAACCTCTAAATAATGACACGGTGTTGAAGATACTTATATTTTACTCATTTTTCGCCATTTCCAACTGACTCCAATGTCCCGACTGTGTAGTATAAGGAACTAATATGACTCAGAAATTGAGCCGAAATATCATAGTTAATAAAGCCAAAAATAAACCATACTGGAGTGATTATAAAAAAATTATTGACTTGAAAATTTGAAAGTTAGATAGTTCCAGCTTCTTTTACAGCAAATCTGGTCTTGTCATTGGATACCATATTTTTCTTTTTCGATAAAATTTAAATATAATTTTCTAAATACAGTACGTTGCAGATGGTTGTGCCATCGTCTTTTTGACAGAAGGGTGGCTAAGTAAAACAAACCTAGTCAAATTATCTAGGTATTTTTTAATGAAATGGCTGCACTTGCGACAGAAGATGATAGCAACAAACGTGACAGTTTAAAAGTTTAAAGACGTTTTGAAGATTACAAATTTCATTAAGGACATCAAGGTATGATTCAGGTCTCAGTAAAGATCAGATACTGAAGAAGGAGTGAAAATAATATAATTCAGTTACAATATTTAAAGAATTACATATTTTTCAACACGGTGCAGTCAAAAGCCTAAGGTCTAAAAAGTTGACCAGTGAATAGTTAAATAGAATAAAGGTTACAGATATTCAGAGGGGAGAGTTGGAGTTGAAATGCCAAGCAAAATTCACAATTTTAGAAGTCTATGTCAAAATTTACCAATTTAACGGTTTTGTATTGTTCAAGTATAAAGACTATAACTGAAGAGGGGCTAAGTAACAAAAAGTAAAAATCACAAGAATTGTGCATTTATTCATTCATGAACATACAGAGTGTCCCACCACAGCGTAATTCTTCCATAGCGTAATAACCGTTGAGAATATGAAAATTTGTTCTGAACAAAAGTTGTTTGCATATTTCTTAGGGTTGTTTTAAAAATAGCGCACTTAAGATAAGATAATCAGCACTAAGAGGTAGACTGTTATGTCTAAAAGGATCCTCTCTGATTACTTTTGTGTATTTAGAATAATGGCGATCTTTGCACAACTTGATTTTCATGAAAATGTGTGTCACATTTTCATTTTCAAGTGATTCTTAAACAAGAAATTCAAAAATCTAAAAATATATAGTGTGTTGCATTTAAAATAACGAAGTTGGTGTCAATTTTCGGTATAACCGAAAGTGCGCCATTTTTAAAAGTGAAGAGTTTATGTTGTGTTTTATTTGCTGAATAAGAGGCACCAACACCTATCAGCCACTTTTAACACTACTCAAGCAACTGAAAAACTGTCGAAAAAACTTATAAAAAATGTCATCATTACGAAGCAATAGAGAATTATTCGAAGCTTGTATTTTTTCATCACAAATGGTAACATTTGTACTTTCAAATAAACCAAAAAATTGTGACTTTTGAAGTGTTTTAGATGTTTTATCATATAATCAAACTTAAAAGTTAATTTTGAACACTTGTAGATGGTTTCTTCATAGAATAGCAATAATGTTTATTGAGAAACTAAAAATACATCTTAGCAAACCTTGAGGCACAGCCGAAAGAACAGCATTTCTCACTTTTTAATGTTAAAAATTTTTTATTTCTCTACTCCTTATTGATGCTTTACTCTTTATTTATCAACGTTACCTTTGCAAATGTATTTTGGGTTGCATTTCACATCTCATCAAGCTTATTATTGAAATAACTAATTTATTCTGATCTGATATTATTCAGATTATCACTTGCAAAACGTCCTATATAAAGGAATATCAGGTGTTCTACAACATAAGTTTACATCGTAGTTCATTAGTAATACTGTATAGAAATTTGTTTATAATAATTATTTGTTTATATACAGGCATTTAAAACTCAACGTTTTTTAGAAGACCTTTTTGAAAACCCAACATTTCAAGCCATGAAACAAATTTTGCCTATTGTAAGAACAATTTTATATTGAACCGGACATCGATCCGACACAACATGAATAAATTTGCTGATAAAATGCTCTAATCCTAAGTTCCGAAATATAAATTACTTACATTTCTAACTATTTTGCTACTGACTGGAGGTGATAAACAGCACCAATTTGTTTCAGTTTGATTCACAATTATAAGTCACAAATTCAAAATTAATAAACACACCAAACCACTTCAAAATTATCAAAAAACTGACTTTAGCGCCTCTAGTGTCTGTTTAGGTTGCTACGAAACTCAACCGTGAGCTCTGAGCAGCTTATCTAACTTAACTTTACTTAACCTAACCTCAAAGATAAATGTCAGTTCTGCACATTTTTAAAACTTTTAAATAAATACTTCTACTTAATGTAAATGTGACATTCAATATTTATTAGCATAAAACAGGATGTTATTAACTCTACTTCAAAAATTTAAACCTCAAACCTTGAAATTTTCCACAACTACAGACGCTTTAATCGAAACTCGTAAGCTTAATTTTCCGTCAAAATACCAAAAACCAAGACAAGTATGGTTAGAAAATATTGACACAATCGAAGAACGAAACATTGGAATAATTCCATTACATCCAGAAGTTTTTGCAGCAAATCCTCGAATTGATATAATTCACGAAAATGTAAGGTGGCAGTCTTTATACAGATATGTAAGTTATGCACATGCAAAATTACGATTTGAAGTGCGTGGAGGTGGTCGTAAGCCCTGGCCACAAAAAGGTTAGTTTTCTGTCTTTGATATTCTACTCTTACAACAAAACTATAGGTTTGGGTAGAGCAAGACATGGTTCCATCAGAAGTCCTTTGTTCCGAGGTGGTGGCGTCGCCCATGGACCCAGATCACCAACTCCTCACTTTTATATGTTACCATTTTATACAAGAGTATTGGGGCTTACATCAACATTGTCTGTTAAGTTAGCTCAAGACGATTTACATGTGATAACAGACTTAGAAATACCAACTGAAGAATCAGGTTTTATTGAAGAATTAATTAAAAGTCGAAATTGGGGGCCTTCGGTTTTATTTGTTGATGAGTATGTCTTACTAATGATGCCATGGAAAGCAAAAATTCTGGAATCTTGGAGAATGTCATAAACTTAATCTAGATTAAAAGAAATTTTTCTAGTGGAGCTCAATTTCTGCTTTTAACATTTACAAAACTTGAAAAAAGTACTTATATCCGTTAATTATTTTTGAATTGAACAAAATCCCACGTTTCCAAAATGTTGTTCCATGGCCAACTCTTAATTTAATAATATTGTGGATTTTTTTTCAGCACTGATATTATGCCAAGAAATATAACAGTAGCAACAGATGCAATTAAACACGTTAATTTAATGCCTGCTTATGGACTTAATGTTTATTCAATGCTCAAACACGATACTTTAGTATTGACCAAGTCAGCTGTGGAATTGATTGAAGAAAAATTGTTAACACATTTACATAAAAATGACGTTAAACCTTCAACAGGGAAATATAAAGTAAATCAAGTTTAATATGAAATACATTTTTGAGTAATTAAATATTTACAATCAGAAAGGACTCTTTTATCACCCAAGTTCTATAAAAAACTATACAATTCATTTGGATTTTTACTACAATAAAAAAATATTTTCGTCGGTTAGATTAATTCAACTAAAATTTGGATTCTTAATGTCGGCCTAACATTTTCTGTCTTAAAGCCCACCTCAAGTCAGTTCTTTGATCTTCTCCAGGAATTTTATGTCTTTGCCATTCTGCTTTATATTTGTGGTATAAAGCCACTGGATCTGACTTATTAGTACTCTGCATTGGAGGTCGTATAACTACAATTTACACAATTAGAAAATATAAATCATTAAAATAATTTCAAAACTTACATGAACTTTTCGATCTCTTATTCTTCGGTTGTTCTTGTTTATCCTTGATAACATTTGTTTCACTTTGAGATACTTCTTTAACAGGAATCTGTTTTTGGTCCGAAAGTTTGTTGTCTTCTTTATCACAGGATTTTGTTAATAAATCTTTGTGTTCATTCAGGCATCGGTGGTTTTGTCTATTCCTAGAAATTGCTAATGTGATAACACTTTCCTTTCTTGTTTTTGATGCACACGTTTCTTGAAAATGTAAATAATCAAATACGTCCCGTTTAGGTTCTTCATGAGTGTTTTTGAAAATGTATTCAAATTTTGTTGATTTGTTGGATTCAACTGGATGATAATAACTCAAGTCGGTTTTTCTTAACTTCTTTTTTTCTTCATATTTGATAAGTTTTTTTAAATCTAATAAAAACGGTTTTAGTGAGACAAAAAAAAATGAATTGGGCTCACCTTGAATAAATTCTTTCAACTGTTGAGCATTTATACTTTCGTAACCAAGATAATTTAAGTATAATAATACCTCTTTAGAAGTTATCTTCGAAACCATTATATTAATTCTCGAATATTTGATTTAAAGCACAAAATAGTCAAAATACCTGTTTGAATTACCTCAATTTTAACGGATCTGTTATCTGTTAGGGAATTAAAGAAAAAAGCTGCTACCAACATATGTCACTAACGCTGATTTTGTTACCAACATAAAATGAATACGGAAGAGAGAGAGCAGAAGATAAAAAATTTTGCTCTTTCGATACTTACAGGTATTCCACAATTACGTAAATGGTTGATAATAGATTTAAAACAATAAGATAATCAGAAAAAATTATGCAAAGTATATATTATAATTCATCTAACCAGATCTTTGATGCAACCAACAATACAAGTTTAACAGCAATGTAAAGTGATGTGGATTTTATTGTTACTCCAAGTTATATAAAAATACCTTTTTATGGCAAAATTATCTATCACACTAGTTATGAAAGTTTTGTTGACAAAGACATCTACATGTATTCCGTCCTTATTGTTACTTTAAACATGATTTAAACAATTGGATCTTCAATTTAAAGATTCAACACAAAAGTTTCCTTTAAACATACACAAAAAATGCTTCGTAATAAAGCTAAGTCCCAGGAAAAGGATGATTATTTCAATGGATGTTGTGTTGAATCTTAGAGAAACTATAACAGATAGTTAGCTGTTTTTCTATTTATAATTGAATGTGAATTATCAGCAAAAATTTCAAAATGGAAAAGAAGCAGACATTAAAGCTTCAAATGCAAGCTTGTTAGAACAAATAATTAATCCTAAATAAAATTTTCAACAACAATGATACAAGAAGTTGAAAATTATAAATATGACTCTCAAGATCTGACACAAAATTCTTCCATCAACATTTTTATCAATGCTGCTCAGTTTTTAATCACATTGGACTACAAAATTTGAAATTTTTTCACTCGTTTCTATTATCTAACCACGAGAAATTAGGTAAAAAAAAGCTTATTTAGAAACGTGATGAAATAGTGTATTTGATTTCAACTAATTTTCATAATTTTTTTCTTGGAAAATACACAAGAAATGTTTCCTATCAGAACAATGGGTATCCTTTGTCATTGAATAACCAACTAACCAAGTACTTATTCATTGTCTTTGTGAAAGAAAAGCTTATATAAGAAATAAACAATACAAATAATAAAAAAAAAAATATACAAAAATAATTACAGCCTTTTTAGTCCTTCTAGTTAAGGACCTGATGTACATTTTCAAATTATTTAATAATTTAATAAAACTAGATATTTTTTAAATTTATTCCACTCGTAAAAACTGAGAAGAATGATTTCTTCTATTAGAAATGAAAGTTTTAGTGGAATATTTTGTAGATAGATGACGGCTTCCTTGATTAATGGAACCTTATTGCGTTTATTGAAGAAAAAAACTTTTCAGTAGCGCCCTCACTCCAATTTTCATTACAACTATTTTAAAATTGTTAATAAATGATTACTATAATAAACAATCTCTAAAACAAGCAACAACTGATAAAGAGCCAAATTCAGATAAAGCTTATTCAGCACAATTGCAGAGCTCAGCTTAAAATAAATAAGTTTGAATGATTTACATTGCATGTATACTCCTTAACTATTTCAAACATAATTTCTAGACTTGACTGCTTTTATAAAATTCCTTGAATTTTAGCTCATCCACCGCTCTATCAGCTGCCTGTAATAAAAATTACCTCAATTTTCAAAAATCGATTTACTATCAAAATACTTACATTTCTAACAGTCTCAGTTGAATCATACATTAAAGCTTCTAATGTTTCTTTCAAAGACTGATTCCATACCACTTCCATCTTAATAACATTTAAATATTTGCCCAAATAAAAAAGAAACAGACAAGTTCTTTCTTGAACAACTGGATTACTGCATCTTAACAAATCAATAAATTTTATAACATCGGATTCATTGTCATCCAATATAATTTTTTCAATAAGTTCGCAATTTTCAGGAAATACCCTTAAAATCTGAGTCAAAATTGCTAATATATCCATAACTAATTGTATTTTATTCTTATAAGTTGCTAAAAACTTTTTATAAATCGTAAATACGTTCAATAGTGCGATTGAGTCACAAAGTTGAAGCAAGAATTCGTTATCAATATGTACTAAATGAGTGATAAGCATATAAATTTGTTCCAAAGATTGTAATTCTTCTTCAGTTAAGTCATCAGTGTCTCTACAAATTTCTTTAGCTGAACTTAGAGAGCTGGAAGGCGTTGAAGATGACTCAGAAACATCTGCTTGTTTCACTTTCATTATTTGTTTTGAAGAGTACACCAAGTTTGGAACTAACTTGACTTCAACGTAAACTTTTTTTATAATTTGTTTGGTTTCTTGAGAAATTCCACGAAGAGCAAAAGGAATAGATAATAATTTAGCAACATGACTGATTACTTTTGGATTCGAATTAATATTTCGTAAAGGCGAAACTATGATATTTATCAGTTGTGGTTGAGTTAAAGATGTCATTTCTTCATTAATTACTTCTTCCATTGTTTTTTGAAGAAATACAATCCATTCGTCTGTTTCTAATGGATGCTTTTCCTCAACAAAATTGATTCTACTTTTTCTGTCATAGATACTTTTTTGTGAAGATGAATTTTTTAGATCTTGATTTGATGAAAAATTGTTGTTTTTCATGTCTTGGGAGTCTTCGTGCTTTACAGGACTTGTAGCTTTGCTTCCAGATGCAGTTTCTTTAGAAACCTTAGTCTCTTCAGTCTTTTTTCCTGTTGACCTGTATCAAAAATTTACAAACTTATAAAGAAAGTCTAAAATTGATTTGATGATTAAACACAATCAAATGTTAGAATTTTTTGTTTTATTTGTAAGTAAAATTTCAGAAAAAACAATAAAACTATACACTTACTTGTCCTGGCTCTTGTGACTCAAGCAATCTTTTTTTTGCTGCTCTCTAACTTGTAATGTACTCGGAGTCAAAGGTTTTGTCAATGGCATATTAGTTGAATCCTCACAAATCAAAATATGACTTTTAACAAAATTATGATTTAAAATATCTTGCCATCCGATTCTCTTATTCGGATCCTTTTGTAAAAGACCTTGTAAAAACGAGATACAATTTTTCGAAACAAAAGTAGGCCACTGTATCTCTTCATGCCGAATAAGTCTGATTAAATGTAAAATAGAAGCAGTACAAAAAGGCGGCGCTCCTACTAATAATTCATACATAATGCAACCTAAAGACCATAAATCAGCTTTATAATCATACGGTTGTTCTTCAATTAATTCCGGAGCCATGTACAAAGGAGTGCCTTTAATTGATGTTAAAACATGCGTTCCAGTACTCATATTTCGAGCAAATCCAAAATCACACAATTTTGCACGGTTTTTTGAATCTAGCAATATATTCTGTGGTTTTAAATCTCGATGTAAAACTCTGTGTGAATGTAAATAGTTCAGAGCTGAGACCAAATCCCATATAATTGGAGCAGCTCTTTCTTCTGATAAATACCCTTCTTTACCAAGAAGACTGTACAGTTCTTTATGAGCAAATTCGGTGACTACCACAATCTAAATAGAAAAATCAGTATACAAAAAACAGAATTTCACTTGACATACCTCACTTGGAGTTTCAAAAGAATCCACCATTTGTATTATATTCGGATGATGTAAATGACGTTGTATTTCACATTCTCGGCGTAATCCTATTATTTCCTTATTTGATCTTCTGGCCTTTAAACATTAACAATAGTCTCAATAAAAAAAACTGTTAGCCTACCTTGCAAATGACTTTTAAAGCAACAAACGAAGAATCTGCTATAACTTTAGCTTTATAAACACGCCCAAACGAACCTTCGCCAAGAAGCTTAATTATTTCATATTTATCTATTTCTCTTTTTGAATTCAATGTTTGTTTTTGTTTACTGTTTTTTGACATTTTGAGCTACTGACAGATGACAATCTTTGCCAACTTAACATCTGAAATTCTGGTAACTTTACAAAAGTCACTACATTCAAGGTCAGTTTTTACAGTGTTAAAATCTTCAAGTAAAAGTACAACTAAAACATGTTTATTACAATTTTTAAAGAATACAAAAAAAGATAACCTTTAGATTTTGGAGCTCTCTATTTTTTAAACACTTCATTTCGATTTAAATAATCACAAGTTATTCTTTAACCCTAACTTTTAAATCCTGTATTTGTCTTCAACTCATTGATTTTTCTACCTGCAGCTTTTGAACAATTTTTTTTCTAACTTTTTAAAATAAAATTTATCATAACGTCGTCTTGTTCCTCTTTGGAACCCCCCTTATCTACTAAACATTCTAAAAAGTCGCCCTCTATTGAATTTTTTAATTTTTGAAATATAAAGGTATGCTAATGATGTAAAAAAGTAATTTTTATGTGATGTATTTTCAAACAAAAATTATAGATATTTGTCTTCAATATCATCTAAAAATATTTTTAAGTATACGGAGTTGTCCACAAATCAACTGCAATACAAACTTACATTTTCCAAATAGAAAACCTTAATTGTTTACCGTTTTCAAATTTATTCATTTTTTTTTTTTTTAAATTCTTGATTTCTCAGTCCTGTATTTTTGAAAATAATCTTAGAAGATCTACAATATTTTTTTACAACTAGGACACTTGTACTTAATATTTCGAATTTTTACTCTGAAGCGATAAAATTGAATGCTGTCGCAAAAACAAATATTTTCACTAAGTATAAGATATCAACGAACTCGATATCCTGTTCGAAAAACTCATTATTGCTTTACTCTTTCAACTACAAAGTTATGCTACTGCATGAGCTGTGGTATACGGCATCACTTAGGAAATCCCAACAATGTTGGTGGTGTCTGAATAACTTGGGAATCCCTAAACTTATTACAAATATAATTTGCAAAATAAATTTAGTGCATTGTTGCTGGAGGATTACATACTTGAATTTAGCTGATGTAATGCTTTAATTTTTTTTTTTTTTTTTTTTGATAAACGTGAAATAATCAACTCCTATTTCGTATCGATTAAATTTCTTGTATTTTTTTTTAATGATTAACTAAAAATTAATGACATTCAAGAATTAAACTATATACAAAAAAAAAATTAACAACAAATAAATACAACAGATGATGAATATAGAAATAATTTACAAGAATGAGAACACGAAAATATGTCTTATAATTAATTAAATTTCGTGCATTTACATCACGGATACTTAAAATTCCTTCTACATGTGATCGAAATACGATTCGTGTTATATACAAAATTATAAATTAAAAAAATATATTGGGGATTTCCATCACAAGTAGTATGAAATATGTAACTGAAAATAATTAGAAAAAAAAACCGCTTGAAGTTAAGCGATATTAAATACATAGTGATGACGTTATGACATAGATCACAGTTATAATCTAGTATTTGGCAACTTGAATCATCTTCTTCTTTCGTCCTTCGCCATCTGTCTTTCTGCAACAGATCGCTTCTTTGTTTTCGTCACATCCTCTCTCTCCTTGTCGTTTATACTTCATCCTATTTTTCTTACGCACTGGCATCGATTAAATTATGAACGAACATCGATTTATCGTAATTCAATTCGGATTCACTTTCGCTGTCGCTATAGTCTTCATCATCACTACTAAACGGTGAAGGAACACCTCTTGATCTCAATACTTCGGCGATTGTTGATGGTACTGGAAAACCAAGTTGAAGAGCGCTATTTCCTCCATATGTTACAACATCAGCGTTTAGTTTTTTGCATTCGGAAAGTAAAAACTGTGCTAGACGTTCATCGCCTTTTTGGATTGAGTAGTGAAGAGCAGTGTAACCCTGACGACCTTCGCGGGCATTTATGTCTGCGCCGTACCACACCAAATGGCGCAAGACATCAATGTGGCCACCGATTGCTGCGACATGCACACACGTTTGACCTGCAAAAAATTAAATTGATACTTTTTTTCCTATTTTGGTTTTAATTATGTTTTCTCCCCTCTCATTTCAAATGCCGTACTATTATCATAATTGCGCCGTTATTAATTATCGACAAAATACGCTTCTTGAACGTTAGTCACGTAGACAAGCGATTTTGTTTGACCCTACTTTGAATACTAACTGAAAATAAACCGAACCGAGTGCAAAACGCCCACGAAATCACGCGCTCCGATTTTTCAATTTATAATTTTAGAGCAGCAAAACTACTTCAACTATGCACACATTTGGCTTTTTGAAAATTCAAAACAATTTTCATTTGTTGAATCACTCATGGATAGAGACCCAAATGGATGCAAGAATCTCCACACTTGAGATAACATACCACTGGAATTTCCAAGAATGAAGGTTGTAATAATTTAAGCAATTAATTTGACAAGCTATTATATGATAAAAAGCAATGACAAAGCGGTCCCAAAAAAGGTGATGAACTATTTTGAAAAAAATGTGACTCGTCGCTGGCATCCGAAAAAAAATTAACGGAAGTAAATAAAATAAATTTAACAACTCCGAAGATGACCAAAAAAGCATTTGGTCGTCTGCTACTGAAAATAACTATGAACTTATTTTTGGACTGTAGCAAAATATGCGGAATTCAATGCCGCTTGAGCCAGACGCGTCTGGTTTTCCCCTACATCACAAGAATCCATGGTTAATTATTAATAGAAGTGCATTTCAGAATGAACTAAACATCACTCACTACTTTGCTATTTCCAGGGAATTCCATATGAAAGGGATTCAAAAGAGGACGTTGAAATTTCAATATTTTCATGATCACTATTTGGTTACAAAACTTTCTACTTTCAATTGAATAAAGATAAAACGAAAGTTATTATCAGTTTTTCAAACTTTCCAACAATAACATTACGTCGCGGGAATCCCCATCTATTGAATTTGTCTTTCTATTTTGTTACACAATAAAATGTTTTCAAAATTGAAGACGATCATTACTAACAGAAGAATGATTTTTTTCAACAGAATAATTATTGCGTATATTTGGTGAATTTTGTATTTAACACTGACCTAAACCAACACCACCAAATAATTACTGAATGAACAAAAAGTTTAAGCAGTCAAAAAATTAAATATTTCCGCGTCCTTCGTTCCATTAAAAAAAATATACAAATAAAAATCGTATGGTTGTTAATTATTCAAAATCCGGTAGCGTCCTTGTAACTGTATTCAACAATTTCACCTCTTAGTTCCGTTAGTAGATTACTTTAACCATCATTTCATTCTTCAATTCAATGACCACATGATAATTTACATCATTGGAAAATCCATGAAATGGATACAATTTAACAATTTTAAATAACTCACCTTCGTAATTCCATTGGTCAAGATTGACTTCTTGATATGGTTGTTTTGGATAACTCAACCCTAGAGCTAACCGCTCTTGTTCTTTAACCGGTTCTGTCAATGCTTTACAGCACAAAATATCCCCATTTCGTGCTGCAATATGAAGAGGCGAATCCCCATGGATGTTTCTTGGTGATGGTTTAGCACCAGCTACTATTAACCATCTTACTATCCTCCAATGACCAATTGAAGTGGCAAGATGAATAGGAGTTTGTGCATCATCGTTTGGTGTATCAAGTAAAAGAGGATGCGGTGCTCTTCGGATCAAAGCTAAAACGACTTCGACAAATCCTTGGGCAATAGCTAAATGGAGGCATCTGGAAAATATGAGTAATTTATTAGTCGAGGTTAAAGAATACAAGACGAATTTCTGTTGGAAATTCCATGAATTAAAATTGGTAAGAACTCGGACGTTCCCCACCAACCGCAACACGCAACACGAGTTAAGGTTCATCATCAAGAGCACAAAGAAAGTTCAGTGAAAAGAGTAATTAAAATTAAGTTGTATCAAAAGAATATAAAGGTGGTGGAAAAAATAATAGAAATTTGTTGTCAATAGTCGACTCTTTATAGAAAAGACAAAAAAGAAACAGTGATTGATTGAAGAGTTTCTAGAGCTCAAACTACCAACCACATCAATCAAACATCGACTTTTATGTTATTGACGCAATCTGCATGTATAAGTATTTATTTGTAAATAAAATGTAATCAGATGATTTTATTAACAAAGAATAAGTCACTGATGTCTGGAAGCATGTCAACAACTCAGGTAAAAGTAACCCTCTATTTTGCCTGGAAATTCCACATTTTTAGGCTGGGATTTGCCAAACTGAAATGATTTCTGAGGAATTCACAAATGTTAGTCTATGACCAATCTTATCATTTTCCGTCTTGTGGCTGGTAATTTGAATATTTATTTGAAGAAAGTTTGGTATACTTGCAAATATTGCTTCACTACTATTGTTATGTAAGTACAGTTCGTAAATCTAGATAAAGAAAAAATCCATTGACCTTGCGATGTTATATTAATAAATCGTGAAAATATAATACTCTAAAAGTATATTCTTGATATAGAATTTATTGATAATCTGACGAAAAAGGGTCATTGGTCAAAGGTCTGTTTGATAAAGAGTACGACTGTCAAGTCATTGCAAATAAATCGTGACGAAATTCAAATGCAGGAAAAAATTGGTTTTTCCACGTGATTAAGAAACGGTTTATTTAAGGTTCAATTATACGCCTTGATTAGATTAAAACAATAACTTACGTATCACCGTCCTCGTCCTGTTGAAAATATTGTTTCCATAGATTGTCGTTATCTTGTTCTTCAGCAACAGGTGGTTCCGGAATAGTCTTCTTGCTTTTCGAAAGATCGTTCAATTCAGGACTTTTTAAATTGAGTCCCGAGAAGCTTTCAGATAAATCAACTCCACTGTCTAGACGCATGTAGTTCTCTTGAATTGGTTCTTCGGTAGTACCTTCTTCAGATCGAATTTCACCGGAAACTGTTAAATTATTACCAGAAATGAAGCCACTATCGACAGTAGTCGATTCGTAAAATTTTTCTTCTAATTTTTCATCTGGAACTGAAGAAGGATTTTTTTTATTTCCGGACATTTTTCCTTCGATGTTGAAAGTCAACGCACTGCACAAAATGGCTACAAATCTCACGCACACTACTCTAAACCACCGCACTCGATGATTCTTTATCGAATTTATATAACTGGCGTTAATTACAAGAAATTTCTACAACATTCGAAAACTTTTTATCAAAATTTCGATTAAATTCGTTCAATTTCGAACCTCGACTTCTCGACAACTAAACAAGTGAAAAGTGAACAACGATCGCGTGTTCTGTGTACACCCAACACAGGTTCGGGATTCCCCAGTCATGCGCACCAACTCTCTACTATTTCAATATTATCTCATACAGTTAGTAAGTGCGGCTTTTTTGCACACGAGGATTGTCAATGAAAATTTTAACGGGTTAAAAGTTATTTATGATTAGTTCCCATGGGTTTGGAAAATTCATTTAGAACGTTTGCGGAACTCTGAGTAAATATGTGTCTGTTCTAAGAAATAATAACTGCCGAATTTACGTCAATGGTCGTCCGGTTCAGTGGCTGTACTATAAATCTATGAATTCATAACAGTTTTTTTGGAGCTATTTTTGTTTTGAAAAAACTTGAAAAAAAGTCAAAAGTGGTCAAAACAAGAAACACCTGTGGACTCAACTATGTAATTAAAATAAAAACAATTTTACCTTTGTCTGGTAATTATTTTTCTTTAATTTGAGATTCTACTTCCGCATATTTCTAACAATAATAGTCAATCATTATAATTTACCTAAAATAAATGGTAATTGTTATTTTTTCTCGATTAAATTTTTTCATTTCTTTGAACTTTTTTTGACTTAAATACCCCGTCGAGCTATAATGAGGTCAAAAGACTATAAACAGACATTTACGTCAAATAAAGCATCGTATAATGTCAAATTAAAACAAGGCCGTGCAGAAAGTTATTTATAAGTAAACATTATAAAAAATAATACGAATATGAAATGATTACAGAACGGTTTCTTCTCAAGAGCGTTGTAAAAGTAGCTCCATTGTGTGACAATAAAAACGCAACACCCTGTATCATTTTCTACCTACCAATTAAAAGCATAAAATTGAAGTATACTTGTTTAGTCTTAAAAAAAATCAATATCAAAATTGCTTTTTACAAAGTCAATTAATGATTCAAAGAAAACTTACAGGAAAGTAGTATTAACTAAACTAAATAAATTAACTAATAAGTTCTGCTTAACTGCTGAGTCTCCAAAAATAGATATTCGTGTTGTTTATTTTGGACACTTGATTTTTGAATCTTCTTCTAAATTATTATTATTATTAGTATTATTTCTTTTGTTTTTCAAACTATATAAATATAGCAGATGCTACAAGAATAACCCCATAAAACTCAACATAACAGCTTTTAAACTTAAAATGTTTTCTTCAGAATAATAGAGATTTTACTAATATAGGTATATGTAAAAAAAAATGAAAACAAATCAGAAATCGAAAAACATCTGAAAAGAGATTCGTTCCATTTATAAATAAACACAAGGTTGAATTTTTTTATTCTTCAGTCTTGCAGATTTGTCTATTATAACAAATTGATTAGTGTTCAGAAGTGAAAATTTCAAGTTTGTATCGCAACGATCTTTCTGTCATCATCATGGCAACAATTTGTATTCAAAAAATATCATCAATCAAACTTTTTAGCTTGTAATTTCAGCTTAACAGATTATACACAAAACTCTCCAAATAAGTACAAATTTATTGAACCTCGAGTTCTCTATATATTCCAGTTTTCATGATTAACATACATATTAATATTACACAAGGATAAAATAATAAACCATATCAGTTGGGAAAAACGTACACTTATGTCATCGAAGTTGATTTAATTGCATTTTTTTTCTGTGATAGTACTTGATAATAAATTTTGGTTTTTTGTATTTTTCGTATGAAATTCGGATGACGGATTTTCTGATAAAATACTATCGGTAATATAAAATAAAATTAACCATTCGGTAATTATAGAGAGTGCTCCATCAACAGTGGTGACAGATGAACTTGAAAGAATAATATCGAATGATCAACAAAAAAAACGAATTAGAATAGGCTTTGGAATCCAAAATCGTGTCTTGATTCACGTCATACAAGTGTCAGGTAATTGTTATTTATTGATGATACCTTCCTGAGAAAAAACATCATAATGCGACTTAATTCCACCCTAAACTAGGGTACGAACTGATAACGAAACGTGCATGCCTCACTAACCAGCCTATTCTAATTCGTTTTTTTGTTGATCATCCAATATCAAACACAACGTGCCTTGTCCGAAACTTGTTTCCTTCTATTATGCAGGGCATTAAAGTATTTTTTTATTTCAGTTTTTAAATTTTCGTAATGATGGAAGTAAAGTAAAGTACGTTGCAGATGGTTTTGCCATCGTCTTTTTGACAGAAGGTTCTAGGTATTTTATAATAAATTGGCTGCCCTTACGACAGAAAGTAATGGTGACAGACCTGACAGTTTGAAAACAGTTTTGAAATTTATAAATTCCATCAAGGGCATTGTTCAGGTCTCAGTTGTGATCTTAAGTGCAACAACTAAGATACTGAAGATGGAGTGAAAATAATCTGATTCAGTTACAATATTCAAAAAATTATATATTTTTCAACACGATGCAGTTAAAAACCTAAGAGAACCATAACCCAAACTTTAACATTAACTCAATACTGAAAACTGTTTCTTTGAAAACGTTTCTCTAAAGTGCCATCTCTGATAAAATTTTATGTGAACAGTCCCAAAATTTAAGCACTAAATAATCTTGAAGTGGCACAAGTATCTGCAACAGATTTATTTCTAAGTGAAAAAGCTGTATTTGTCAAATGTCTAAAAATTTTATTTTTATTCTTTTTAATTATTGTTGAATCGTTATTACAAAATTGATCATGGCTTCAAAACCGCATTCAATACTTTCCCTAAAACATTTTTTTGCAATTTCAAACAAAGCAATTACACCTTTACATTAAAAACAATAAACCTTCAGATTTTTTTTACAATTATTGCCTTAGTTTAATTAAAGTATCTTATTTAAGATATGAGCAAATATTTATAAGAATCAAACATCATTTTTGGCGCCATAGACAAAATATTTGTGTAGTAATCAAAATATTGAAAAATGTCAATTTTTCAAAATTTCATAACATAACATATATTTTGTTTACCTTTTTTACTAATTTACTGATACACATTCACTTAATCAAACAAAAATAGGTATGCAGGTACTTGGTAGAGTAATCGCATTTGACATTCATAAAACTATAGGTTTTTCCTATCCGTTTGACATACTTCGGGGTGAAATGGACTTTCCGAAAAGCAAAAAAATAAATGGGAAATTTCGCGATTCAGGTTAGGGAATTTTAACGTGAGCTCAACAACCAGTACATCAGATTCACTTTCCTGGTAGTTTAATGAATCATAATAATTCAACACTTTTACTACGAGAGGAAATAAGTATTGTTCATTATATTAATTTAACAAATAATAGATTTTTTATTACGTGTTTTTTCTATTACTAATGTACCTTTAAAATATTGATGTTCAAATATGTTTTTGTATAACTTCACACGCGACATTTGGAAATGAATCAGTCAAACGATGGTATCACAAAACAAATTAACACTCACTCATTGACATAATTTTTGTCAAATGTTGTGCTCTGTCTTGACAGCACTGTTGTCGAGACGCGAATGGCAAAAGATGTAAAATAAAATTGCTGGTGTAGAGAGGGCTGGATAATAATGTTAGTTCTAAGCCGGGAATTCCGATTGCTTTACATCCAATCAACGTTTACTATCTTGTGTTATAGTTTATTGTTGTTTTGTTTAATGGATATTAGTTGACGACAATTTCGGGTAAAGATATATGTGGGTCAATACGTTGACGTTTTATTATTTTGTTGTTTTAAAAGATGGTAAACATCAAAAAAATTGAGAACAGGGGGTGAAATTATATTTTGGGAAGTATGAGGTATTTTTACAGCAATTTTCTGCTGCGTTTATTAATGCATTGTTTATTGGTTTTGAAGTTCCTTTGATAAGGTACTCAAATTATCATAATAGGATATACGTAAGTTCTAGAATATTTAAATAGATGTTTTTAAATTTTCAGTGGATAAAAATATCTATGTTTTTTTATCTAAAAATGGATATTCTTAGTACGAACTTTCGAGACTTGAAGTTGGAAATTTTATTCAAAAAAGAAAAAAGAAAATAAAATAAAAGTAGATAAATGTTATGTCTGATAATATAATTTATTAATAAGCAATATTTTTTCTATTAATATTCATTAACATAAACTTTGATTCACGGGTTCTCAGTCAATCAAATGCATACTGTCACCCCACTGATTGTAGATCACTTTCTCTTAGCTTTGTTCTACGTCATGGTGTGGAGGAGATACCTACGCATACAGATGTCCCAATAGCATAGAAAAATAGCATTTTATGGTATAAGTGAATAAAAACAAATTTTATAAAATTTCTCTATTCACCCGTGCCATAGAATATTTATTCCAGTTTCGTCGAAAAATCTACTATTCATCTAATGTCTTCACACATTGATAATATACTATTAATATGAATAACAATATCAATCAATAGTGCAGATTTCGATTTTTTTTTATTTTTATTTGCGTTGTCATATCAGTATAAATAAAATGCTGTTAGGAACATTTCATCCATTGTTTTGGTTCATTTTCCATCCTTTTGATTAAAATGCCTTTTTAATAGTAAAATTTTATATAGAAAGTGAGTGATCATTTGATGTCTTGAAATGTATAAATTTGGAATAAAATTTGTAGGAATTTGTCGTTTGCAACAAGCAACTATTACAAACTTATATTTTTTAAATCGACCTAATATCGTTGCACTATTATTAATAGATTTCTTTCAATTTTTGTATAAATGTGACTCTTTTGAGAAACATACATCACTTCATTTTTTAGATTTTTTCCTCTCGAAATTCAGTGAAATAAAGAATGTTTTAATTCATATTTCTTTTATTCTTTGGATATGAAAGTCAAAAAAGGTACATTTTCGAAGTTATAATTCAACTTTTAGCATAATTTTATTAACTGATTGTTTCTACTTTTCGATTATAATGAGCCAAAAATGCGTCTTGATTTTAATATTTGATCATTTTTCTGTTGAGTAATATCGATTCAATTTTTCCATTTTTTTTTTACTTTTATGTCAACGAATCCAGATTACTCCAAAAACTAATAAAAACTGACTGATAGAAGTTGAGTTCATGTTACTCAAAATTGAAAACTACATCCAATAACACAAAAAATAAGGTATTGTAAAGTCCCACTATGCAAATAAGAACAATTGGACTTAAAATTTAGACTCCTGTTTATGATCACTCTAATAAAGATAGCATTGTTATACCAAAGCAAATAGATTATGGTTTTAAGTATCTCAGGCATACTTCTTGAATCTAGGGAAGTTGTCAAGAGCACGTAGTTTTATCCAATTCCACTTCAGCTATTTAGCTTATTGGTGGATAACCCTGTATATTGTAATTAAAAATTATTTTGGTTTATGCAGAAGATGAATATCCATAATCTTAAGACGAAAAATAATAGTAGTTTCTGTTACGAGTGAAAAATAAAAAATTTGTTGCCCTCGTGAAAGTTTGGTACACGAGCTGTAGGCGAGGGTGACGGTTCCTCGTGAACAAAAAAATGATCCCGAACCAGTTGCAAACACTACTTTTTCTTTGACTATAACAAACGAAATGGAAATTCAATTTCAAAGATATATAAACGTTAAAGCGTGGAGCTGACAGAACATAAAGATGTGCCGCTAAGGCAAATGTCTCTAGGTAATAATCGTAGAGCTTCGAGATATCCCGAGATATCCTGTATGTAATAAAAGCTATTTATTTGCACCAATATAATGTAAAACTTATGTGGTATATTGTCTGAATAATAATAAAAATCAACAAACACCTATTTATCTTTATTAATAATATTAGTAAAACTAGGTTCAATGGTCATTTCCTGGAAAATTGAAAAAAATGTGTAAACGTCAAATCAGCACTTCCGATTTCTTCGAAAATTTATACTGCTTGGAAGACAGATTCTAGGATTTAGTCGCGATTCATCACATACCGGCTCATTAGTTGTGGCGATTCGTCAGTTGACTCTTTACGAGCAGGTAGTTCCCGTTTGGTCAGCTGAAGATATATCTATAGAGGTTGGCACTTACTTACTTACCTACAAATATGAAAGTGTTTGTCCCAAAATGCTAATAATTCTTAAAGGCCTAAAAAACATTTGATCTTTTTTCTTTTGTTTAAAAAGTCACTTTTGATGTGATTAGAATATAAAAAAAGTCGGAAAGTTGGATAAAGATTAACAATGAAATGAACTTAAAGAAACAAACAACAAATCGAAAGCGGTTGAGTAAAATACTGTCCCCTTTGAAAAAGTATGAGATCGTTTACTTAATTATCTTTTTCCGGCTTATGCAAACGATTTCAGCGAAGATAAAACTACAGCGACTAAATTCATAAATTTAAGCTAATTTGTCGTAAGTGATACTCAACTGATGAAACGGGAATATGTAAAACTTATGGAAAGAACAATTGAATCGGGCACTTCCCCAGTTCTAACACCACTGAATTAAATAAGTGCAGAAAATAGAATGAGAACTATAACCAAAGATTCAAATAATTAGAACATTTTTTCCAAATTTTAAGATTTCGTACGGATCTGTTTTTCAAAGAAGCTCTTGTTTATGTGAAGGAGCATAGCGGTAGATAAAAGATCTCTCAGAATTGTGATAATTTAATCATTTGGATAAGCATTATGAATATTTAATGTGTTCCGGAATTTTCAACATTTACTGCTAAGTAAAAACTTTAACTTGTACAGTTAAAATACTAAAAAAATCAAATAAAAGTTCAACAAAACACGACTTTTGTTTACGTAGGTTTCAATTTAAATTGAGAATCATGGTAACTGAAAAAAATACAGAAGTATAAATGTGATTCTTTTTGAGACTTGACAGAATAATTTTATATAGGTCGCTTACGTTTTCTGATGAGTTTTTCATTTAATCATATTTTGTTTACAAACAATCTTTACTTCATAATTTATTTGTCTGAAATAAATTTAATTATTTAAAATGTATAAGGAGAGTTATATTTTTTGTTCTATTGTCACAATTCATACAAAAGAGTTTTTTTGACCGTTTTGGAAAATCCGTACATGCTTCTATGAATATCATAAACATCGGTGCAAATTATCTCTTTTTTCAATAACAAGTTTATATTTTAGATAAAGGGATGAAATTCATTTTAAGGAATTCCCAAGCAAAAGCTGAGGAGTTCATTATTTTATTATTGAAATCGTATATTCAGGGTTGAATGAACCAATGAAATATTTTGTTGAAGGAAGAAATCTTTATGTAAATTAATTATTGTAATCAGCAATTCCAATTATCATAAAATTATTACAATTTCCGGGATAAATAAATGCTGCCAATAGTCCCATTGCCACGTTATCTTCTTCCTTATCAGTTGCAATAAAGAACTGGAAAAACGGGAAAAACCATAGTTTCGAAAAATGTAAATTAGCTTTCGTTGATATATTTTTTTCTGGAAACCCGTCACAATAAGTTTGTTTATACAAGTTTAAGTTTTTTGTATAAAGTAAGATGCAAGGCTAACTTGATTTTTTTCAAAGTTTTTATGTCACATATTATTATATCTTAAAAACATTTATTGAAATAAGATAGTTAAAAAAATTTATCAAACAGTTTTAAATGCCTACAAAATTCAAATGTTATTGAATTAATAATAGTCCATAAAACGATTTTTTTCTTAAATCACAGGATATTTGGTAAGTAAAAGAACAAAAAAAAACATAAGAAAACAATTTTTTATTTTATATTATATTCAATTAAAAGAAAGAAAAAAAATTGTCATTCATAAGAATTTTTTATGCACTTCACTTTGAAACGACCTATTTGACTTTTTTCAGAAATCAGTTTACATTAATAATTTTCTACCAGTATTTATAACTACCTGAATTATCCAAAATAATGTCTTTTAGACCCAGTTTCTATAATAAAATCTCACTTGTGGTAAGTCAAAGTTAATTCTCGTTAATTTTCAAAATAATCTGATTTATTTAAATATACAAGATTTTTCAAAAATGTATTTTACAGATTAAAGAAATCAGTTTCTTAATTTAGAACACAGTTTATATTTCATGGTCAAAAAGAACTAAGAATCACCTTCTTATGAATGTGGAGTTAACGGCAGTTTTGTAAAAAAATGTGTTTTCTTGAAATATTGGTTATCTCAAAAACAAATTACGAAGTGATGGTTTAAAGAGTGATAAACGTTAGACATTATGTATTAATTTCAAATTTTGGTGCTTTCAATACCTTTTTTATAACTTGTAAACTTGTTACTGATTTTTGAGACAATGGAGCATAAGTAACTGTTGATTTAATAATAATAATAGTTTATTGCCATAACATAAAATGTTTTGCAAACGTCAAAATTTAAGAAAAAAATAAGTAGCTTACAATTAATACACAATAATAATTGACAAGCACATCAAAACAACGAAATATCAACAAACAGATAATAAAGCATTATTATTATATATTATTATGTAGTACACCTTTTATTTTCACTTTGAAATTTTCCAGTTCTAGAATTCTCAATTTCAGAAGAAATTCATTATATATTTTTAATACTAAATAGTCGGGACAACTTTGACTCTTCTTTAATCGTTTATATTCCATAATACAGTATGTCTATATTTCGATGCTCACCATTGGGATTTCGGTAATAAGAAGAGATAGTGCATTAATTAAATGGGGAATATTTTGCAGAATTCAATGCTCAAACACAGTTCTAAATCTCCCACCAGTGTAAATTTTACATGACTATAGTAGCACAGCTTATCATTTGCTTAATACTGACACAAAAATTTCATAGCCTACTGGTTTTGCATCAGTGTTAAGTTTATTTTCTGCTAATATCTCTTGTAGAAATAAAGATTTAAGTGATATGTCATACATTTTTGAGCAGCTTTATTCAAAGACTATTTAAGTAAATCAAAATGCAATACGGCTTCCATAAGAAAAACAAAAGATAGTGTTACTAACTTGGAAACAAATAAGAATCGAGAATTCTTGTCAGCACTAAGACTTGTCATAAAAAAGTGTCTTAACAATGTATAAGTTTGAAAAACGTCAAAGAAAGTTTTATTGAGTAACCGAGGAAAACAGGAATTAGCAAATTTAAGTTTTTTCGAAATATCTCGAAACTAAGAAGAACCAGAATAAATTTGAAATGAGATTAATTTTGAGCACTGAATTCTGCAATTTAACCGTTACTGTATCTCTTCTAATAGCTGAGATACCAATGGTGAGCATCAAAATATGGACACACCTTATAATTGTCTTTTTGTCTTGTGTTATACTTATGACTGTTTCCATGTACTTTAAAATGAATAATATTATTTCTTATGTATAAGAGATTTTCAAAGATAAATTGAGCTGAAAGAGTCATTTATGAAAGACTGTTTACAGTCCTCGTCACAATAACCTAATGGCTTTTCTCTGAAGTTTAAATAGTTTACTACTATGTGAAGAGTGACCCTCGCGTAACTCATCACAGAGTGAAAGAGAGCAAAATAAGCGCCTTATGTTTGTAGACATCGAGCCGACTAGGTTACGAAGCGCATATAAATTTTTGCTGTCTTTCCGAGATGGTATCCACGTGGGAATACCACGTTATTTAAATAAACCCCCAAAAATTGTTGCAATCTCTTGACTTCATTCTCACTTTTTGCGTGAACAGAGTATCATCAACAAAAAGTTTATTCTCTGTAGTTTTGTGTAGAGGAAAGTCATTTATGTGTATAAAAGGATAGGACCCAAAATGGATCCCTGCGTGACACCAATAATAATAATAATAATAATCGCATTTTACATTTACTACTACATTTGAGTTTTGTCTAAGAGATAAGATTCCAATGCGGTAATACTGTTTTCATCAAAATTATTATTTTGATTTTTGAGCATTTTCTAATAAGCATTTCTGTTTATTAGTTTTTCTATTTAACTGAACTTTTTTTGGGCATATTAGATATACTTATTTGATGCCCCCAAAACTGTGATGCCCGTGTGACGTGTACACTTCGATCTGATTGGAGAGGTCGTTCGTCGTTTATAAATCCCGCCGTTGATCAAAGTTCGATTTCGTTGTAAAACAAAAAATGTTTTATAATTTTGAGAATTTGTTTTTTTATTTTATTTTGTTTGTAACCGAAACTAGAGAATACTAGAAACTGAGAATGATCAAGTTTCTGTTATCGTTTTCAATTTTTTTTCCGGTTTTGGGTTTTAACTTATCTTTATGGCGACTGCTTTGCTTTTAGGGATTTAGGTTTTATTGCTTTTAGAAAAAGCAATAAAAAAAAGTTGGTACTTATTTGCATATTTGTAATTGTTCTTACTCAGAAACCTTCCCGTACAGATAAAAAACCTGGTTTAAGCGTGAAGTCGATGGTTACCATAAAATTTCTTTATAAGTGACAAAAATACAGAGTGAGTCACTATTAATGAATGGTGCATAGTTTAAGGAGTGATAGCTCAGCTTAAAAAATTGCGAGTGGGCTTAATCTGTGACCTACAGAAAGTGTATGTATTTTAAATTTTTACATTTTGAAAATGACTTAGGCGTTTTATATCAAAAATCAGCAGTTATGGGTTTTTTCTCACTCAAATTTTTCGAGGGCGCTAATTATACTCACTCAATTACACTAAAAGTCTTGCAAGTTTTTTTGTACTTTTTATCATATTTTTTTGACATTAATATAAAACAATGTTTGATTCATTGAATCAATTTCTTAAAATTCCATAATTCCCAGTTGCTACTCCTTGCGTTTGAAGTGCAATTTTAGACTGAATGTTTAAAAAGAATCAAGTTTTTTCAATTTTGACAATTATACTTTTTTACTTGCAAATGAATTTATTTCGTAATAACTGAGGTATTAAACGTTCCCTCTAGCGTGGCACACCCTGTACATAGAAAAGAAACCACTTTTGTTTTGGATAAGGTATGTTGCGTATTGTCTGTATATTTAATAATTATTGTTAGTCATAAAATCTAATTTTTGTGCAAATTTCTGGATGGTGAGTTAATTTGTATTTATAATTTACCAGTCGTTAGTGAAAATAATTATTAGTAAGATTATCATAAAGAATTTAGGTTTTTCTTTGACAATCCATGGACTGCTAATTAATTAATCGTCGATCTGATTTCCAGCTAAAAAAATATTTATTCTGCTCAAATTTTGTAATTGTATAATTCTTTTATTAAAGCATCAGCTGGTCTTTTCTGCATTTATGAATGACAATCCTTAGAAACCTCTATTATTAGAATCAAAAAAGAAATTTAATCGTGATCATAAAAGTCTGTACTAGGCTTGAAACTTTTATGTTATTGAGAACTTAATAATTGTCTCATTATATTTTTATCTAATTATCATATTACATGCCATATTAGAAATACTTCAAACACTTATTAAGATTTGAGTCAATAAATTTAATTATTTAATAATAGCTTATCGCGTACCTATAAAGTTGACTGTTTCTGAGAATTTATTTTGGAATTTTTGGATTGGAATTCCCATTTTATAATCTGCAAATTTGACATCTTGTATGCAGATGTCAACATTACGTGTAGAACCTAAAATTTCTGATTTCTCTTCCACAAAATAAAATAAGTTATCTAATTATTTACTTTACTTTTATTGCACTCATTTTTTAGTTAGAATAAGTCTTAAGTGTCATAAAAAAATTAGAATTGATTGATAAAAATGTTATTAGCTGTTTGAAAACATTAAAATACAAAACGTTAATTTATTAAAGCTTTCAGCAGCACATTAATAAAGTTAATTCCAGTTGGAGTTAGTAAAAAAAGAAATAATACTAGAACTCGGTTGCATGTGTTGTTACCGGATTACTTAATATTCATCTGTTTTCTAATTAACCTAAAGAAAACCGCGATGTTTTAATAATTTCATGACTAAATTCCGCCAGTGGTCAACCTCAGAAATTAGTGACGTTATTTAAAATGAAAGGTGGATTAGAACAGAGTGATTCTATGATAAAAAACCTTTTACTTTAAATCTTAACATTCTAAAAAAATAATTTCAGTTTTTGATTTTTTGATATAAAAAAGCAGAAAAAATAAAACACGCTTTATTAAAAGATATTGATTTGAAATTATTTTTCTGTTTTTACCTTCATAAAAACTATATTTATTAACGTTTCATTCAATGGATTATTTGTTGGAATATCATAATATTTAAGTAACTGCATAGCAGATGTTGAATTAACTTATACAAAAATAACAGCAATAAAATTTAATAATTTTCAAGCAACAAGCTGCAGAGTAATTCAACTTCATTTTTAAAATTCACGTTTGGAGCATCTGTGTAGTTCAGACTAGAGCGCATTATGCATTTATTCGTATCTAATGTCCGACAGGGAATTCGAGCAGTTTATTATTTACATTGTTGAACAAGAAGTAAAACTTGAGACACTATTTTAGGATTTTACACCAGTTAATTCGAGAAATAAATAATCTAAATAAAGAAACAGAATTGGTCCGTCTAGTGTGACATAGTATAGTCCTTTAATAATAACTTATTCTTCTTAGTACCACTCTTTCTAATTTTGTTGATTATTCTATCGTTAAAAATTGTATTTGAATTTTATTAGAGATTTTATTTTATAAAACAACATTGTTTTCGTATAATGTCAACGGAATTTCCTAACACTCAATACTACATCAGATTACAAAGAAAATTACTCGTAAATTCCAAGCATGGTTACAAATATTTATTTCATATTATTATGAAACAAAAACTTTTTTAAATGCCCACATCAATATGAAATGAATTTAGGATAAAAGATAAAAAATTTACAAAACAAAATTTAGGGTGTGAAAATTGCTTGTGGAACGTAGACACAAATTAGTTCCTTTTTTACAATGTTTCAAGCAAATCTTTCAATAAATTCAAGTTGAAACGGTGACAACAACAATTCGTTCAAATGATGAGGTCATTGTTTTGAATATTTGTTTAGTTAACAATTTATTGTTGAATTCAAATATCCTTCTCATGGGAAAAATTTAAAAAAATATGTTTTCATAGTTTTATAGTAATTGTAGTACCTATTAAAGGATGAAGTTTGAACTACAAATCAAGAAAATTTCAACAATCGAAATGGAAGCATCTAAACAAAATCTGAAGTCTTATAACTCTCATAAAATTGATCGATTAGGTTGATTTTTTTGCTGGAGTTTATTTCTTATACCTACTTTAAGTTAATTAGTAGAGTTTTTCCTGTAGGTTTGTTATTTGAGTTATACAGAGAGTTAAAAACAGGCAGTGTCAAAAATAGACAGTTTAAAGTGCTCCTATTTCAACAATCTGTTTTTTTTCTTAATGGATTCCAGAAAGACCTTAAGTTGAGTTCTCAATGTGATTTTAAGGATTTTGAACTACATATTATTATATTAACACAATGGATCAAAAAAATGTTTTTTATGTTATGAGCAATAGCTTTGTTGCTTTTTTCAGCTTATTGAGAAGCTAAAAGTTCAGTCTTAATTTGTGTAAGATGGAAGTAAAACTATCAAAAATTTGTGTAACAGGGGGCTTCTAAAATTAATCAAATTTTTAGACGGTTATAAATTTTAGATTGGTAGAGCACAGGTACAAATTTGAAAACTTATTCTACACATTTCAAAATTTTTGTTGAATAAATTTCCCCGGATTCTCCAGACACAGTCGTTAGATTAGATTTTCAAAGACATATTCATAGGAAAAAAAATCAATGTTTTTGCTTACTTAAACGACACGTTCCCAACGTACGACACAAAAGCTAGTGTTAGATTCTGATGACAATTACTATCATACACTTGTTCTGGATTTATAAAAAAATACAAGTAGAAATGCATGTTTGAGGATGACAAAAGTGGAATTCCATCAAAACTTTAGAAATTAAAAACAACATAACTTTGTTGCTAAAATCACAAAAAAATTAACCATATCTAATAATAGCTTTCAATAGTGACGTACCCTTTATAGAAGCAAAAAAATTAATTTACTAACATGTCTTCAAAAATCTTATCTAATTACTCACCAAATTTACGTACATTGATTGTACAAAGATTTAAAAATGCAGAGAATGAGTTATGTTTCTAAATATTGGATACATTTTATTGTTCTTCAACCAATCTAAAACTTGAAGCCATCTCAAAATTTAATCATTTTTAGAAGCCTCCTGTCACTCAAAATATTAATGATATACCCTCCTCTATAATTTTTCACAATTCAAGTTTGGACTTCTATCTTTAGAATGAGCCGAAAAATGCGACAATTTGATATATATTAACAAAGTTACTGCTCACAGCGCTAAAAACAATTTTCCATCCAAACTTTCCATTTGTTGCAGCGCTTGCTTTCAATGCCCTGTATAACTTAAATGACAAACCAAAAAAATTCGATCACACAATTTTTTTGGGATATAGAAGACCTTAAACTAGAGTATTCCACTCCAATTGTTGACCACTGAAATTCGATTGTAAAATAATCTTCAATGGTAATTACTTTTTTCGATAATTTTTGTCTTTTAGAAAAAAAAAATATATTAAATTGTATATTCTTTGCTTGACTTCTGGAGAGCTAGAGTATAGTCCTCCAAAAGAAAATACGTTTAATTACTTTGCTGTTGTAAGACAAGTTAAATTCTTGCAATGAGCATTTATTTGGGATCATAAATTTTTTACTTAAAACGGTCCTGGTAAAAGCAATGGTTTGTATACAATCATCTGTTGGTTTATGTAAATGAGGGGATTTCTTGAGGTTCAGGATTCATTGTTAATAAACCAGCAATTATTAAAGTCAAATTCTTTATGAGTGCACTAAAACGTATTTTCTTTTGGTCCACTATACATTTAGCGTTTCACTAATTTCACTAATAGAATCTAAACGAAAAGAATTAAAAAATAATCACAAAACAATTAATAACTGAGTTAGTGTTGTTTTTTTATATTTATATTTATCTACATATGCTTGTAAGCGATTTAAAAAAAGTGAGCATGCAATTATTAATAGGACTTTCATGAAGTGTGCGATCAAAAACACTAACACTAAAATAGAAATTTTATATACCTAATATCTTGTAATAAATAATAGTTATCTGGTTTAAAAATTTGTCGTTCAGTTTTTGAATATTTCTAAGTATTTGTGACAAAAATTTTTTTATTAAACAAATAATTAACATAAATGTGAGTTAATGAACTATTTTGTTGAATATCTCCATTTTCCTTGAAATACGAGAATTCCCAAATTAGACCAATCTGCACATTGTCACGTACGCTATACCTATACCAAAATTTAACCTAATGGGAATGACAATGTAATGTAGTATGTAGCATATCTAACCTTGATGAATGAAAATTCTATTTTCCTCTAAGGATTTCTATAGTTTCTACATTTTTGCACAATCTATTATTGAATTTTTTCAACAGATTATGTAAAAATAGATTTTTCTTAAAAAATATTATCTTCTACAATATTCGAAGACGGACGTAAAAACTCTAAGATATGCATCAGATATGGGGATTTAATTTCGCTGAATATTATATTGACTATTAATCATATCTAAAGATTTAAAAAATTATGTCCCTGTATTAGGCACAAGCATTCACAATAAGCAACCGTGATTTGAGAAAACCAATCAAGTTATAATTTTTACTTTTTTACAAAATACAATCCATCTTTGTAGAATGTAAAAGCGGACAGCTAATTTTTTTTTTTGTGAAATCGTTGAACATTTCTTTCACACCTGACATAAGCTTGGCTGCCTAAAACAGTTAATGAAGTGGTAAATTATTTCGAATTTTTGCATTTATGACAACTCTATTGTGGATCTAGCTTGGCCCCTTGAGCATTTAACCTATCCGCTCGTTAGACTTTTACTTCAAAGCGCTTGGTATAATATACTAGAATTTTTTCAATTTTATCCTGAAACCACACAAGCAACTTCCATGAGCCACTAATTTTGTCTTTGTTTTTTTTTCGCATCTAAACCTATTTCACAAATTAATCTAATTTTGGTAGGCAACCAACTTTACAGGAATATTTGCTTATCCAAATTTTATAAGAACCTAGATAATAATTTAGCATTATAGCTAGAAATGTTGAGTGACTCAAGAATAATATAGAACACATTTGTAACAAAGCGGATAATTTAATGTGTCATCCGGTCAAAACGGCTTCATCAAATAATATTTCAAAATTTTGAAAATCTTCACATATCCTAAAGTTATTATCAATATCACCATGATTGATTTTATCTATAAACGCCAGTAAATTATTTTTTTTGCTCAATGATGATATATCTGTTTTGTGAAAAAATAATTTTTGTAACTGAATGAATTTTAATTTTTATAGATTCTGGAATTATTGAGCTGCTGAAAAACAGCGGAAAGATTAATAATAAATTGTTGACTTACATATCAGAGGGAAATTTTCAAAAATTTCATTATCCCTTTCATTTTAAATTTTTCCAGCAAACTTTAATTCAAGTAATTACCATTTAACCCATTCGCTACTGAATTAAAAATTTGATTGTCACAGTGTAGTGCTGAATAAAATTTTGTCAAAACGTATTTTTCAGAAGCCGCACACATAATTAAGCCTCGAAAGTATATTGACATGAAGAGTGCCAAACATTCGGTTTATAACACGATTTTAGCACTGGAACTGTGCAAATAGCAGCAAGCAGTAATACGTATTAATCCGTGAACAGCATGATTTTTAAGAGTCTAGCCCGTAAATATACGGGTGCAGCATATGAATTTGGATTTTTCAGAATGTATATTTACGTGTGCAGCAGTGAAAGGATTAAAATTAAATAATTGCAAATTTGCAAAACAATAAAATTCTATTTCAAGTAGTACAGGATAGCTTTATAGAGAATTAAATCGGATGAATGCATCTGCTACTCTGGAACTAAGTTTCAAATTAAGGATTACGACTTTAAAGAAGAAATAGATACATTATGTACATACAAAATAAATATTAATTTATTCTGATTTCTTTATTGATGGTAAGTGTTTTCAATTGTTTAATAAACTAATAATCAATTATTGAGTTGTATGAGCTAGTTGGAAAGTATTTAAATTCGTAGCACAGCCTGGACAGGTATGTAGAATGTCATGAACAAAAATATCACAATGAATGCAGAAAATTTTCGTACAGTTGGGACATTGATAAACCTGAAATTTTATGCTTAAATGCAATTCGTATTCATACAAAATTGTTACTTGTTTGTCACTTTCGTTGAAACTTTTTTGGCACGCGAAACAATACTGTGTTTGATTTTCGTTTGCAATTTCATTGTAGTTAGCTGCTGGGAATAAATGGTGATAGGATCTTGCTAAGTGTGGCGCTGATACTAAAGTTAAGCCGCAAGCTCTACATTCCACGGGCAATTCGCAATATTTGCTGTAACATTGGGGACAGTAGTAACCCCCTGTGTTCAATTTACTCCCTTCATCCGTGCTATCGACGTGGCTAAAATAATTATAAGAAAACTCAATAAATATTACTAGTTAGTAGTATTACCACATGCACATTGTCAAAGGTTCTTCAGTTCCTTCAACAGGCATTTGATGTGGAAAACCCATTTTAATTAAATTAGACTCAAGAGTAAGAGCAGCTGGAGGCGGGTCTACTTGTTGAAACAACAAATCCTTAAAATGACAGTCATCGAGAATAACATTATAAAGACCTGCGGTTTCATTAGCTAAACGCCGACAAACGTGGACTTCTGCCGCTAATCCTATCACTGAGCATCTTACCCCATCTGATTTCAGAGTCTAAAATAATTTTAAAGTAATTGGAAAATCAGCCATAAAGTAACCCACCGTGATAGTTTTATTAATATCTCCAGGATCACAAGTGGTGAGACTGCCCATTATCACTAAAATCTCTCTACTAGCATGAGTAGGCAGTAACTTCAACGTTTTATAAGCCATCTCCAGACTATTTTGGAGTGAAGGCTCCCCGACTAAAGAAGTCTGTTTCAAAGCACTTAAAGCTTTCATATGCTTTCGAGCATTTCCAGTCAAATCGCTAATTTTTTCTGCTCGTTTATTGTGCATTATTATAACGCCCATTTGGCTGATTGGATTTTGGTCAAAAAATTCTTCAATAAAGTTTTCTAAAAGCTAATTTAGTTTTAAAATTTCTGCAAATGATTAAATGAAGGTGTACTTTAAGCGTGCAAAGCAGACGCGTGGGTTTCAGATCTTGACTGGACATTGATTCTGAACAATCGAGAATGAGAAATAAATGTCTCATCATTCCTAGCTTTGAGTTTCCTTGTTTCTGAGCTTGACGTTTGCGTTTAGCTCTTTGAATGATGTCGTTAACAGAGGCTTCGAGAAAGCCATCGTCGTCTTCTTTGATTGCTTCCCTAAAGAACGAAGGTGAAATTTACAGCATTAAAATGGAAATAATCTTACCAAGTTTTTTCATAACCGGTCTCCCAGCGGTATTCTTTTGGATCCTCTTCGTCTGCCATGGTATGGACGTTTGTTTTCAAAGAGTAAGGTTAAGTTTGGGGATAAACATCAAATGTTGGCAGAAAAAAAAATCTCCAGTACGTTTGACCAACTTAACCGCTTCAGAGATTGTTTTTTTTTGAAAACGCTTATCAGAATTTTAAAGAAAACTTGGTGACAACATACTGAAAGAAAAATTAAATGACATTATGCAGAGTATACCTCAGAGAATCAAAAAGGTTTACAAGCGGTGTTGTCTGTGATTATTTTTGAAGCATCAAAATTTTGCATGTTCTTTACCATCTACCGTTCATATCTCTGGACCGTTTCTGTGCTCCGAACACAGTCTGTTCTCTGGCTGGTAAAGAAATAGATCTTTCAAACATATTTTGTATTGCCCGTGTTGATAGGTATCGTCTTAGTAACGTCAGCTGATGTTTGGTGTTTTCAGAGGTTTTGCTTCTTTGATTTCGGTCTTCGGTCGTTGTAAGGACAAATGTGGCTGAAAGTATGCAATTGATTCTCTCATTTGTAAAAAAATTAAAAAACTGCGAATCTTAGATAAAATTCCGCTGCATTGGTCAAAGATGCGGCAGTTGCCGTTTAAAAACTCAACAACCATAATTTCACGTGAGAGTTTTATACTAAGAGTAAGAGCGCTATGCGACCATTCGCATCTTGAGTGATCGACTAGAGAGTAAACCTTATGACGAAGATATCGACCCACTGCTTTTATTCGAGAAACGCTTTAAAGGAACTCAACAATATATTTAACTTCAATAGGATAGATCTCCACTTGTTACAAGAGCACAAAACCAACGATCACTGGAAAAAATTGAAAACACCGTCAGTAGACTATTCGCATAAGGAAACATTATAAGCCATTTGACCAGTTTAATTATATTTTTTTCGATTACGATTCTAGTGAAACAGTGGAATAAACAAAATACAAAAGAAAATAAACAGCGTTCATTATAAATAACTTTACAAATAATTTAGCTCAAAATACAGATTATAACAAATACTAAAAGGAGGTTCACAATACCATACAATGTTAACAACTTACGGCATATATTTAATAAATATTTACAAAGTAAAACATTTTAGATAAAACGTTATGAAAACAGAGACTTCATTTTTTGTCTCAATAACACAATAGCATTGTACAGTTTGATAGCAGGTCCAACTTTAACATTTAAAAGCTCAATCAAATCAATTTGATTGAGTGACAAAAGTGCTTCTCCGTCAATTTCCATCATTTTAAACATTTCCGCATGCTGCTCACACCCAGGTATTGTTGATACAAACTCAGCTACATGATCAATATCCCACTGCAGAAGATCATCAGCGTCATCTACGTATTGCCTCAAAAATCTACTATGTTTACACCACGATTCTTTGGTAGCGGGTTCCATTTTCGCTTCATCTATAAAAGTCTCAATTTTACGTATTTTTGCACTTGGTCCATCTTCATCAGCAGTGGTTTTTAAACGTTTTCTGTATTTACGCTTTGGTTTTTTTGCTATTTCATCTTCTGTGTCTTTTGTTGGTTCAGGACGCGGATACTTAGGAGGACGTCCTACTCTTGGTTTCCTGCAAAAAAAAGTGAATATTTGCTTATAAAATAGTAAAAAATTACGTTTTCTCTTTGGGTTCCCGTGATACTGGCACTACAGCTTCGATTAACCTATCTGGCGTTAATAACCGATCCGGCAAGACTCTTTCAACATCAATATTATCTTCAGCATACGGACAATACTTTTGCTCGGAATGAGTCGGAAATTTCGGACCTTGAATATGACCCATCCCTCGGCAACCTACTGTCGGGCACTCCAGAAAATCATAGACATCATCTGGAGCTAAAATTTCCAATAACTTTCAAGTTCAATTTGTCGAAATTACTTACTCAAAGGAGTTTCTATTGGATGTCCAGTCTTTTGACACCAACCAACTGGATGGATATCTTCACTATCATCATCCACCCAATAGCTATAGCGATCCGGCCAACCATCAAAATGTATTCTAATTCTATGATTTCTCACTTCATCAACAGTAGCTACTCGAATTAATTGTGGAACTCTTTTATCTACACATTCCAATCGCATTCCGCGCTTAAAACCACAGGCTGGGCGCTGTTTGAAAGCTCGGACTGGAGCCGCAACGGATTTTGTTTCTTTTAAGTAGCGTTCCCAAGAGAAAGACTCAGGATTTGGGTAATCTATAATATATATTAAAAAAAAACACAAAAATTTTAAATAAATTTTACCATTTGGTGGAGTTAAATTATGCCCATACTGGTCGCACCAGCCCACTGGATGTATATAAGGCGACGTCGGATCAGCCCAATAGTCATAAATATCATCCCAGCTATCGAAATGGACCAAAATTCGATTATCCATCATATCCCTAACAGTGGCAACACAAACCAAAGAAGAATTTTTCTTATCAACAGCTTCTAGTTTCATCCCAACCCGAAAACCATTAGGACAAATTGCCTGAAAGATTCGATTAACTGCTACCTATCAAAAATTACAACTACTTACACTTCCGGCTCTATTAGCGAATAAATGCTTAGGCGCAGCCGTAGATTTCGTATGTTTCAAATACGACATCCAATTAAAATTCTCACTAGTATATCCAGGTGGAGCTTGTAAAACATGTCCATGTTTTTCACACCACCCCGCTGGAAAAATATCCATACTGTCAGCATTAACCCAAAAATCGTAATTTTCTGGATATCCATCAAAATGCAGTCTCAAACGATATCCACAGACTTCTGCAACAGTCAACACACAAAAATACGAAGGATGTTGAGGATCAACTCCTTCTAATTTCATTCCAGGTCTAAAACCATTTCGATTATACGGAAACGGATCTTTGAATAATTTCACAGGAGCTGCTTTAGCTTTAATATGGTCCAAGTATTTCGTCCAAGAAAAGCCTTTCTTTGAACATGTCCAAGGATATGAATATTTATCTTGAGAATTTTCGTTTGAAGTTTCATCTTCGCTAGCACTCACCGGCTCAGATTCGGGTTTTTTAATAGGGAATGCAGCTTTTTTCCTCTTCTTTTTGATTTTCAAGTCGCGCTCTTTGAGAAGTTTGTTGTTGCCACTTTCCTGACAATCTAAACTGCAGTACTTGGGGGTAATGAATTCAGATGGAAGTCCGTAACAGCCGCATTCGACACATCGGAGCTCTTCTTGGAAGTCATTCTTCACCTATTAAAAAAAAAAAAAAATGAAATTACACTAATACAGAAAAATTGATTGAAATTTTACTTTATTAACTTTAGCCAAGCGTTTCTCCAGAATTTTGTCGTATTCTTCCCTCGTCACATATTCAATTAGATTAAATTCGTTAACGATGAATTTGAGATCGCTTCCTGGCAAACTGCCGATTCCTTCTTCCCATTTTAGAATTTTTTGCAAATCGAAATCATCATTCATATTGATGTCAGTTTTTTTCTCTTTGATTACTTCAATTTCAGGAAAGGTATCTTTACTTTCTTTATCGAAATGATCCGGTTCTTCTAACTTCGTCAAAGTAACATCAGACTCCAATTTGAAGTTATCTTTATTTTCTAGAATATCCATGTCGTCATAATCTTTCCTATACGAGAAGTTAGATTTTCTTCTGCGTTCTGTTTTCTGCAGCTTATTAGGTTCAGGATCTAAAAGTGGATTTGTATTAGAGATGCTGCGTATTTTATCACTTTGATAATTCTTTTTAAGGATTGAAATTCCATGTTTGAGAAATTTCGGTACGACTTCTTTGCGTTTTTCATGTGAATTATCAAAATTAGAATTAGAATCTTCCATAATTGACAATTCATATTCTTTCTCACTCTTAACTGGACTATCTAAATTAATAACTTCATCACAGTGTAAATCACGATTGCTTTCTTCATTTTTTTCCGATTTTATAACAGAATCTTCATTTTGTAATTGTCCATCACTTATTTTAATATTAAACATTTTATTATTAACTTCACTATTGTTTTGAGGAAGTAAAGGCATAAAAGCTATTTTAGGTTGTAAAGTATTAGTAGTTACGGTCACTGGTAGACGATTTTTTATTACTTTAGGCATTGGAGCAATCATTAATTTTTGTGTTCCTTCGTTTTTAGATTCAGAGATTTTTGTTAAAGGCTTTATCATTGTTAAATAAGTCCCTGCGATTTTAGAACCCGAGGATAGAGTCACAGTTTGCATGTTGTTAGATTTGTGTATAACCAGTTGTTGCGCTTTTGGTACATTTTTTAAAGGAGTCAATATAACTCCTGAACGATTTGGAGTGTTTTTATTAACAATATTTGGTGGAAGTGTAGCGAATTGAAGTTGGGGCACTGTGTTGACCATGTTGGTTTTAGTAATTGATGAAAATGGTAGTTTTGATGGAGTTTGGATGTACACCAATGGAACCACTTGGGTTTTCAATGGATTTGATGAAACTGTTGACGACGGAATTGATAAACTATCAGTAGTGTTTGGACTGATTTCGGGGGTTGATTGCACCAAATCCCCTGATTCAGTAACCACTGATGACATGTCTGCAAATTATAACATTTATAAATAGTAAAAAATACAAATCAACAAATATTATCTAACACAATTAAACTATTATTATATTATTGATAAATCACCACTACTCCAACTTACGGCAATGTAAATACTTAAACCTCGACTCGTTACTAATACATTTCTATTTACTAACCTTCATACAGCGTAAAAAAATTCGGAAATTTATCCTAAAAAACACACTCACCTGTTATATAATAATTTTTAGTTTCTATGATAAATAATTGAATTGTTAAGATCCATCTAGGAACGGTTAGAATTTTTTTCAACTAATAAAAACACCAACACAAATTTTTACACTTTAGCGGTTTCATAATACTTAAAAATATGCAAAAAACTGTCAAGAATTATAAAAAAGTAGCAAATTCCAATTTCAAGGCATTTAGTTCACTTTTGTAATAATTTATTTGGGAAAAGTTATTATTTAGTCCAAAAACCTTCCCAACGCAATCGACGCGCATGCGTGGACATGGAACGATAGAGGGAAGATTTTAAACGCTTTTCCCGCCCCCAAAATACAACCAACAATTCAATTAATTACCGTAAAAACTCAACAAAATACACAAAACAGTCATGAATTGTATTGTATTTTGTAGTTTTTGATAGCAGAATTATTCAACCAAGCGTGCAACGCAAACAATTGCTGTTTATACTAGAAAAAATAAAAATAAAATCACTAAACGATTATTCAACAAAGAATAATAATAAATTTATCAAATTCTTGTGATTTCTATAATGAATACCCGTTTTTTGTACGATTGAGTGCAATCAATTCATAACCACTTTTCTGGTTATTATTATCTTTTTAATAATACTTTTGTATAAGAATAAACTTTAAAATTTATATGTGATATTTACTTTTGAAAAAAAATTACTTTTCTCCTTCCTCGATAAAGCTTGGAATTCACCAAAATTTCATCAGTTTTATACTGAGTGAAGTTATAATTCTTGAGTGAAATGCATGGATCTTTCTCACATCTAAAAAAGTTTTTTTAAAAATCAGATTAGTTATATTTTGCAATACTTACTTGAATTGTACAACTGTCTATAAAACTGTTAAATATAAAATAAATAAAAATTAGGAGATACCTTTTACTCAAAAGCGCATGTGCTCGAGACACTTAAAAGTCATGAACAAAATCCAGCAACGTTGTCAAATTATAACCAATAAAAAGTTTAAAAATTTCAGTTTTGAATGGGAAAACTCAGCAAAACCTCTAGAATCAGTTTTTTATCTATTTTAGCAAATATTTGTAACAAATTTTAACTAAATTCTCATATACAATTATGACATGAATTAATTTATCGAAGGTATCAACAAAAAATTATTTTCGACTTCTTTCAATTTAATGTACCGTTGAACTCTTTGTTTTATTTTCAAAAAATACAACTCTGAATTATTAACAAATATTCCAACTGATAATTAAATTTTTAAAAATTAATTGTGATTATTGAAGAAATCTGTAGTTTACAACTGACAGATGGATGAATTAATTAATTCATTTACATTAAAAAATATATTCTAATTGATTACAAACAAGGTAAACACAATTTAATTAAATCGTACTTTAATTTTTATCTCTTGTATTGGCCTTGAATATTTCTAATCACTGAAGTGACAAACTTCATTTTTATTTCTATAATTTTTTGACTATATACTTAATTAAATAAGTAACTTACTTCACTTCTCTTACGCAGGTGATCCGAGAACAACAAAAACTTACAGTTTTCTGTTAAAAAAAAAATTGGCATAAAAAAACAAATTTATTATTATTTTTTTCAATGCCGTAGAATTTTATTAAGATTATGAAAATTTCAAAAACAACTTTTTTTAATACAAAAACTTTAAATTTAATATTTAGTTTAGATAATTTTTTTTTTTTTTGAAAAAGACAATCAATATTTAAATTTGTGTAAAAACTAATTATCAAGGAATTAAAAAACAGATACAGAATTCAAATTCCAAATTCTATTTTTTTATTTGTTTACTTTTTGTAAAAAATTCATTGCGTTATGTTGGCAATGCAAGTTATTGAATCAGTGCATCTGTCACTCGTCTGTCAACTAATGTCAGCTGATCTGAAAATGGTGTTGTTTATGGGAATTTCTCTCTAAAGTAAGTCCTAAAATCTTAAATAACAACTTGTAGTTGCTTTTCCATGGACAGGGGTTGCAGCTGGTGTGTAATTCCCTCAACCCTGCAGCACTTTAAACAATTCAAAAATCGCTGTTCAAACGTGTAAACAGTAATTCTATTTATTACGCAGTTTGTTTTGATCTTTATTTATCATTGAACCTTCTGCGTGAAACTCAAAAAAAGGAGATAATGGGTGCAGGCGTTAGTGCAGGAGAAAATAATGACGATCTCATCGACAATCTAATTGAAGCAAATTACATAAAAACTTCATTGGTTGAACGAGTCTTTCGTGCAGTCGATCGAGGCGCTTATTTCTTCCCCTGTGTCCCCGCTGATGCCTATCGAGATGTGGCATGGAGGAATGAGAATATTCACATATCAGCGCCATGTATTTATAGCGAAGTCATGGAAGGATTAAAATTGAAACCTGGATTAAGTTTTTTGAATCTTGGTTCGGGAACTGGATATTTGAACACTGTTGCAGGGTTAATTTTGGGTAGTTATGGGATTAACCATGGGATTGAGCTACACCAAGATGTTATTCAATACGCATATAAAAGATTGGAAGAATTCAAAGCTCATTCAGGTGCTATTGATGAGTACGATTTTTGTGAACCGAAATTTATGCAAGGAAATTGCTTATGTTTGGCTTCTGGTTATCATTTATATGATAGAGTGTATTGCGGAGCAGCTTGTCCCGAGAAGTATTTAGGACACATAAAGAATTTAATCAAAGTTGGAGGAATTCTAGTGGTGCCAATTAATGAGAGATTGGTAGAAATGAGAAGAGTGTCGGATACAATTTGGTCAACGAATTATTTACTCCCAGTCTCATTTACAAATTTAGTCAAACCTGAACAAGGAAATCAGGATATTGTACCCTGCTGTAAGTTAATTTCAAAATTAATTCTTTATAATTTTTTTCACTCTTTTTAGTTGATATTGAACCATTAACACTGCAGGAACTGTGTAGAACAGTCATCAGAAATCTTTTGAGAAAAATTGTTGAGATTGAGAATCCAAACATTAAAAATGTAAAAAAGAAGAGGAAAACTTCAAAGAAAAAAAAGCCAGTTAAAAGGTGAAATTAACATTGTCGATTAAAATTTAATTAATTTTTTTCATTGACAGAGATAGGAATGGTCGACGCAATCCGCCGAAAGCGTCTGAAGAACTTCTCGATTTTTTTCTTCTAACAATTGCTCGTAAAAAGAAGCGAGTAAATCTCGGAACCGCTCAAGAGGGCGAGAATTCATCAAGTTCTGCAAATAATGAAGACAGCGATGGGTCGTCGTCTGATAGTGATGATTGTTCACTTGGAGACCCATTAGAAGCAATGCAAGAAGCTTTCGGCGTTTTAAATCGATCATCTTTACAGAATAACCTGGCTTCAACGAGCAGTAATTCTCATAATGACAATGATGAAGATGCTAGTGGTAGTAGGGCCGTCGTTAAAGTAGAAACTGACAGTAATGTAATAGTTCACAGAGAAGATGATGGTTCAGAAAATGAGAATCAAACAGAACCTAAAGTGAGTTATAACATAACTGTTGAACCTATGGTTGTGGAAGAAGAAACTGAACAAAATAAAGAGAAAGAAAAGTCTGATAAAGGTTTAAGTGATAAGTTGACTTCAGATTTACCAATTGATGTGGTTGAATCGCTTTCAAGTAGCAGTGATGAAGATCAAGAAAATAAAAGATTCAAAAGAGGATTGAAAGAAAAAGACAAGAAGTTGGTTTCAAAATTGCGTAAAATCGATCGAATTGATATACCACAAAAATGTGATAGTGAAGACAGTTCAGACAATGAAGACAAAAGTGATTGTGAAAGTGTTTATGTGAAAATGATGCATGAAATGAAAATGTATGTAAGTCCATATACAGTGCACATGAGGAGCAAAATTCAACAACTTCCCTTACCATCCAATGTTAAGAAATTTTTAAACTTTAATCGAGAGTTTTAAATCTTGTCTTTTTGTTTCGCGATTTTATTAGAAATTAGAAATTGAGCTGTTTTAGGGCTGTTCTCAATAGGGTTAACGTATATCATTAAAAGATGTATTTAAAGGAATTTTATACATTGGTGATATCATGAAATTATGTATGTTATTATCTGATTTTTAGTGTACTTTCTATATATTCACGTTTTGTGCTTTTTGGGTTTATTAAAGGATTTGGCTGATTCAAAATCGTTTTAATTATTCTGGAATAGAATTTTCATGGAAAATTATATGTACTTTCACAGAAAAGCTCTTCACCTAAAAAACATACATAAGTTGTTTGAGAATCTGCTGGTAATTATTTATTGTCGTTTTGAACTGAACTATAGAATACTTTTAGATGGAATGCAGTGTATTATAAATAAAACTGCAATTCTTTTTTTCATAGATATTAATAAATTAGCGTTAGCAGTTATTTTCTATTGTGTATTATTTTAAATAATAGTAAATAGTTGCTTGTCGATAAAACAGAAATCTGTAGACAATAATTGCATAACCTCCACTGCGTGATTGTCAATGTCATAATTGAATGTGTTATTAAATAAGTATTCACACCATGGGGGCAGCTTTTGGTTACTTTCCAGAAAGTGGTTTCAATCGTTATTTCAAACCTGAGGTAACTCCTGGCCCCTTTGAACAACCAACTTTTGACCCACTTCTAGGTTTTGAAAATGGACGTAAAGAACGACGTAACTTTTTCATTTTTAAAATAATAAAGCAACCACTAACATTTTATTAATTGTAGAAATGATAGCGACAGAAGCTGAAATGCGTTCAGCTAAAATACACCCAAAAGATAGAGATTATTGTGCCCATCATCTTCTAAAATATTTGAGTTGCCGCAAAGACAACTGGCCTTGGGCTGTTAACTGCGAACATGAAAAACATACATATTCCAACTGTAAATATGAAGAGTAAGGTTTTTTATTTTTTTATTTGTCCTTATTTTACACTTTCTGTTTCAGTTATGTTCTTAGAATGAAAGAATATGAGCGTGAAAGACGCTTGCGCGTCCGTGAACAAAAAATAAAACAAAGAGAAGCAATAGCAGCATAAAATTTATTTTACAAATTGTAGGTTGTGTAAATAATTGAATAAAACTAGAAAAAGAGATTTTGTTTTATTAAATAATTATTAGAAACTTATATTAAGCAATTCTTGCACTTGACTTGCACAATTCCGCCTTTTCTCTTCTAAATCACTTTGTCCAGGCAACACGTGTGATTGTAGTACACTAACAAATCGAGTATTACTTTTTACTTTTGTTTTTACTTCTGACTGAAAATCTGAAGTCAGAAGCGTGCCTAAAGCAACGTAAGCTCGAAATTGTGACTCTGGATCACTGAGTTTAGTTAAAATATCAGGAATTACATCAGCAAGAACTGACACTCCCAAGTCATCCTTTTTCTTCAAACTAGCAATAGACAAGTTCAAAAGAAGAGTGGATAGAGCCACCTAAAACAAAAATTTACTATCTCAGTTCTCCATCAATGGTAATAAATACTTGGCCGCTTTTATTGAGAACGCCCAACGATGTGATATTCTCAACAATGTCAAACCTCCGATCAAATATTAGTTGCTCTCCAAAATCGTGAACAAACAAATTATTTAAAGCTCTCAAAGCGACAATCAAATTATTGCTAACTGTACAATTTTCATTAATAAAACTCAAAAGCTTCTGAAGAAGAATTCCCCCATTGGCTGTAGCTATCACTTCGTTATTCTTTCTATGTCTAACAGCCAATCTAATAACATCAATCACAGGAAACACAATCGCATCTGGCCAATCCAATAATTTAAATAATATATCAAAAGCGTTGGGATCCTCCGGAGTTCCATTACACAGTTTCACTAATTCTTCCAAATACACATCATTAACAGGCGCTAAATTACAATCGCCGCTTTTTTCGTTAAATTCTTTTAATTTTCCCAAAATAACATTAGAATCGCCCATTTCAAATATTCTATATGTATTAATTGGGAAAAATTTTGAACTTTGACTGGATAAACTAGGACTTTGTTTTAACTGATTTGTTGAATAACTGCTACCACCAGTAAATGGATCTAAGTTTATGCCAGTATAGTTTTGATTGTTTGCGCCACTAGATGGAGTATATCTTGATCCTCCAGTGAAAGGATCGACGTATTCGGTACTAGGAGGAACATACTGTTCTTGTGAATTCTTCAATATAAAATCAACAACTTGTTCTAAATATGAGGCAGGAAGGAAGTTTTTGGCTAAGAAACTGTGAGCCACTTGATATGGATCATCTCCTTTGTTATATGGCAGTTTTAATGGTGGTTTACCGTCTTCTACATCGACAGAAAAGACAAAATCGTAAGCTTTTCCTTCAAACATAGTTTTATCTTGCGCTGTTTTATTTGTAGAACCGAGTACATCTCCGACTTTTTCCCAATGACTTTTGGAGCCATCTTCAACCCAAGTGTAAGCAACTACTCCACCGTTTTCTCTAATCATTTTCATCTGTCCAGCTTTTTTGCCGGGGTCGAATAATGCTTCTTTGCCCGGCAAACTAAATTTTAAATTATTTTCAAGTTATTATTTATATGTATTAACTAATACATACTCTGATACTTTATAGCCTCCGATTTCTTGGGTAGCTTGTCTGGTTAAACTCTCGACTTCTTCATTAAACTTACTCAATGTCGTTTCATCAGCGAAACGATTTTCATCTCGAGTGAATATTCTGATTACTCCATCACTTGAACCTGTAACAACGTCGCCATTTGATAAACATCCAACAGACCAAACCGACTGCGCTGGTAATTGTATAGTTTCTAAATTTTCACCATTATGCCAAAATCTTACAGTTCGGTCTTCGTCTGACGTTACAAACGAATTCTCTCCAGCTGCTATACATCTTGCAATACTAAAAGAATCTAATTATTTAAAAAAAAAAATAATAATAAACAAAAACCTGTAAATGTAATTCGTGTGGCCATATAAAATGTTGGTTATTTCTCCAGAATAAGACCAAATTCTAACAGTTGCGTCATTTGCAACAGAAACAAATTGTTGTAATTCTGGCAAGTCTAATAAACCTCTAACACAATCAGTATGACCATTTAAAACCTTCATTCTTGCTCCGTCTTGGTTCCAAATTGCGATAGTTTTATCAGCTGACGCTGTCACAATTCTTGAATCTTTTAATTGGATAATTGACCAAACAGCAGCCGAATGACCAGAAAATGTGACTACTGATGTCGACTGATTTAGATTCCATAACTTTGCGGTGCAATCCCATGATCCACTCAGAAATGCATTGAGGTTTGAGAATTTTGCCAAACAGCTTACTGAAAATACCAAAAATTGTTCGAGTTTTTTATATATATTTATATTCTTACCAGCGTTTGTGTGTTCTTTGAAAGTAAAACTTGCAAATGGTTCTGATGGTTTGTAAATATAAATTGTATTGTCATTTCCTCCTGCGATTACTAAACCATCTGGATATTCAGCAGTTGGTTCGAGGTACTGAACAGCAATTACAAAGTTTTTTTGGTCTTTGTATGTTTGTGAAAGGGAGTATCCTGTGTTAATCCTGAAATAATAAATTAGCATCGTTTGAAATTTGTATGCAAACCTAACCTATTAGGGGTCCAAAATTTTGCTGTCTTATCACGCGAACCACTTATTATTGAATCATTAGCGGACACTGCTATACATCTAACATCTAACGAATGACCAAACAATGAAGAACTCAGTTTGAATTTTTGAGTCATTTTTGGAAAATTATAATTTTTTTTGGATTGAATGACAGGCGATTTTTGGCTATCAACCACCGGCGAATTGACAGGTGACAGAATGACAATAACAATACCGAAATCAATAAAAAAAAGTCTCTTTTGTAGTTTTCTTCTATCGAAATTATGTTTCCGTTTTGTAGCAAATTTCCATATTTTTAGAATATTTTTTTGTTTTCCTTCTTTCGGTTATGTGCGTTTGCGTATCGGCGCAAACGCACAGTCCAAACTCAAGTTACATAATGTGTAAAATTTTCTAAATATAAAAAATGCAAAAATCTTCATCGTCTTCTTCAACAGCATGTCAAGCCGAAATCACAATCAACTCTGTTCTTTGTCGTATTTGTTATGAGAGTGACAAAAGCGAAGTTCTGATAACCCCCTGCCATTGCAAGGTTTCAAGGGTAGACCGAATTTTCCCTAATAACATGCAAATTGTAGGGAAGTATAGCCTTTGTACACCGTAGTTGTCTTGAAAAATGGCTCTCTGAATCAAATACAACAAGATGTGAATTATGCCATGAAGAATTCAAAATTAGACATGATCCACGCATCAATCTTTTATATGGAGGTGGTTTCGTTAAACGAATCCCGACAGATATCATTGCTTGTACTGTGATGACTCCAGTGGCAATTATAATAACTTACGTTTGTCTATTCTCAACTGATTATTACAGTCAATTAATGCCTGAAGCGCAGTGGACTTCAATTTCTTTACTTACAATGATTGGGATTATAATGATTGGGTATTATGTCTGGGTTTATTCTGTGATTAGAATGCATTCGAGGATGTGGCGGAATTGGTGGCAGAGGGAGTATACAGTCAGATATGTACCACCCCCTACTGAGTATCATGTTTGTCGACACCAAAATTATGAAACAGTCAATTCTGCTACTAGTGATAATAATGTCCAAAATGAAACGGAACAGACTGGAGAAACAGTGATAAGTATTCCGGAAGCGGAAACTAATGGAACTGGAGAAGTAAACGTAAACTAATTTATATAAATGTACTTAATATAATATATATTATATATAATTTATTCTCTTTAAGAAGCTCGCCGTTTTATCGATATTTTCCCACGTGCCAATTGGGATAAATAGATCTTCACTTTATTGCCATCCGATCTTTTTACCCAAATCTAAAAGAAAAAATTACAGATTTCTGTAATCACAATTTTTCAAGATACTAACCATATCACTTCCAATTGCTGATATATTAGCAGGAAACTTTGGTAAATCTCTACCTTCAACAAAAACACTTTGACCTCTATGAAACCATCGTTTTTCATAAAGCAGCTTCCCATCTTCGATTCTAGTTTCAATCAAAGGTACATCATTGAAACCTGAGGATATACTCAAAGGGCTTTGTAAATGTCCAGAACTTAAGGAATTATTATCATCTGTAAATCAACAATAAAATAATTGAAACAATATCAAAGAAAGACACAACCAGTACTTGGCTTCCTAACAGGAGTTAAAATTTTCCCTCTATTGATAATTTTTAAATCATTTTCAATTTCTTTTTCATCTAATAAGTATGTAATTTGTGCAGTCGGTGCTTTTCTTCGTTTTTCAGGAACAGGGATTGGATCATTAGGTCTTCTTCTTAATTTTCTAGTCATCACTGGTTTCACTTCCATTGAATCTCCAGTCAATTCCATAGAATACCTCTCAGCTTCAATGGATTTTTTCTTATCTTCCAAATCAGATATTAAATTTTCTCTTAAATCTATCTTCTTGTCTTCAAATTCTTTAACAGCTGCTTTTTTCTCAGCTATATAGTCGCGTTCAACACATTCAATTCTGTAGTCTCTATATAGAATATTCATCCGGATTCGTTCTCTATACTGACTTTCTAACTTTTTCACTTTTCGGTTGTATTCATAATGAGTACCGTCATTGAGTTGTTGAAGCTTCTTTTTGAGACTAGCAAGTTTGTCTTGGTACATTTGTTCTTTGATTTCAAGAGGTTCCTCGTGGCGACCTGTATCAGTCTCGCTAGCGTCTTCCGTATCTAAATATAGAAAACACTAAAGAAAATGAAAAAAAAAAAAGAAAAAATAACCTTCGTCGCTTTCATCGTGTGGGTCCTCATTTTCACGATCTTCTTCATCGTCGTAATTGTCATCGTCATATTCATAGTCCTGATTGTAAGAATTGGAGTACGGAGATCCCAAATATGACATTCTCACTTTTTTATTCACAAAATTGTTATAAACACACTTATTTTGTTAGATTTGTAACCTGTTTATAAACATACCTGATGAGGTTATGTTAAATGTCAAAGTAGCTTGGCACAATAAAGCAGCATTCACAAAAAACATGTTGTCCTACAAAATTACGAAAATTTATTGCCTATAAAAATCACTACTTAATACAATTAATAAAATTATTTAACAAAATAATTATTTGACTTTTCAAAGTCTATCATTCAATTTTGTTGCATTTTCACAATAAAAAATTAATAATACCTGTGAACAGGCCTTTAGGAGAGATTTAAATGACAAGTAGTGACGTATATCTTTAAATGAATTGAGCTTAGACATTTGTTAGTTATTCTATCTCTTTTTAGACGATGTAAGTTGTTCTTAGTTAATTTAAGTGACGTATGATTCAAATGTCACTTTGACGTTTTTGTTCATTGTTTGGTTATTGTGCTTGTGCTGAAGCTGAATTGTTTTATTTTATGTCAATTAATGTTATCTTTAGCTTTGCTTCAACATTTTGTCAGTTTTTATAAGTCTGTGAGAGTGTAAAGAATGTTTTTCGTTTAAACTGTGTTAACACAGTGTGTGATAAAAATAGATTTAACGTCATTACATGCATATAACTCAATAATAGTTAATTAGATTCTCATTCACTAAACAAATACATGACTACAATGTGATAGAAAAACTCTAAAGTCTGAAAACTGGTATTATCACATTACTCCTTTCAATTGAAAAATCATGAGTGATATTGAAGACAATGAACTGGACCCTCGCATACAAATTGAATTAGAGAAGTTGAATACCACCACAGATGAAATCAATCGATTAGAAATAGAATACGATGTAGGTGTCCGCCAATTGTATATTCTTTTTATTACTTTTATCATTTACAGGAAGCTAATACTACCTTTCGGATGCTCCTTAATGAATCAACTCGAAGATTGAAAGTTTTATCGAAAAAATTAGGTAGTTGTATTGAAAAAGCGAGGCCTTACTATGAAGCGTTAGAAGTAGCAAAAAGAGCGCAACAAGAATGTCAAAAGGCTGCTGTACAATTCCAGAGAGCTAATGGTTAGATTTCTGCTTCTTGTTAAATAATTTTATATGATTTATCCTTGTAGAAATACATGCCGCAGCTAAAGAAACTGTAGCTTTAGCTGAACAAAGATTCTTGAGTAATCAACATGAGTGGCAATTTGATAATGCTTGGCAGGAGATGCTCAATCATGCCACAATCAAGGTATTTCCTCATTTTAATTTTTTATATCCATAAATCATGAAGAAGTGCACTTGAACATAGCGAAGGTTATGCTTTATGCTTCAGATGTTTTAAGGTTCAGAAAATGCCATGGACCAAAAACATTTCTAATTAGATTTCTAGGGCATTTTTAAATTCATAAATGAAATAGTGATTAAGAGGGAAAAACGCAAATCTAATCTGCTATTAGGTCATTGGTCTCAAGTAAATTTATTTCATTTGATGTTTATATGATAATTTCATAGCATTTTTGCTCATAAATGCCCATATTTGGATTGGAATTGGACAATCATCTTATTCTACAAAATTGCGAAAATTTATTGCCTATAAAAATTTCATGGAATTTTCTGTAAGGCACTTTCTGAAAATTATAAAAAAAACACTATTATTTATTATTAATGATGGATTCTATAATATTTGTGCCATCTTAACGTAAATAAAGAATAATTACATAATCAGTTTGTTGTTTATAACAGTACATTTTTTTATGGTGAGTTGCACTTGAATTCTATCAAAAATAGGTCAATTAAATTGAATTACAGTTATTTATACTTTATTATATGTAGGTGTTTTTTTTTCGGTCGATAACAATGAATATAAATATTCCATTTTTCCGAAATTATTACTCAAGGTTTGGTAAATAGTTAAAGTACATAGAACATGCATTTTTCATAATTACGTTTCTAGTTTTACTAGTTTAAATTAAAGACAATTCATTCAAGGCAAATAATATCATCCAAAGGTTAAAGTATTCTTGTTTATTCTATTTTAATCATAAAAAAATTAAAAAAGTTACTATAACAGGGAGATTATATATATTTTAGAATATTTTTTTTAATTTGAGTCTGTTGATGTTTCTTATGTAATTTCTATGAGGGAATTTAATTTAGTTGCTTTAGTAAATAATGACCTTTTTAAAATTGATTGCATATCGTATAATAAAAATCTCACATTTTAATGAAAGTGAATTAATGATTAAATGATAGTATTGTATGGAAATTGAATGCAATTAACGATGGGAATTTTTGCTTTTGAAATTATTATATTTTTCTCTTAGAAAAAAATGTAATTATCAACTCTTGCTAAATAATCTTTTTTCTCCTTTGAAATAATTATAATTTATTTGTTCTATGATGTTTCGCACGATTTTCGTACGAATAGTTCAATTTGTTGTTACCTGGAAGCACAAATGCTCTATTGTGTGTAGATAAAAAGCCTGTACTGGTTTTGAATAATAATGTTAAATTTTAATTTTTTAGATCTAAAATTGTTCCCAATATCAGAAGAAACTTTAATTATTTTGATCGATCGATCTTTAAAATGACAAATTAGAAGATTAGATATAAAAATAAAATTCTCAATTCATTTTTATAGACCTTTTTTGAGAATGGTTGCTTATTTTGCCTTTAGGTGATGAAGGCCGAAAACCAGAAGGCTGAAAGCGGTCGCGAGCATCAACGCCGCGCTACCATCTTCAAAACAGCCGAAGATTACGTAAAACAACTAGAAGGCAACTTACAAAAATCCATTATAAAATCTCGGCCATACTTTGAAGAAAAAGCTTCGTGTCAAAATCAGCTCAATACTCAAAAAGAACGAATCGAGACAATAAAACGTGACATTGTCAAAGCCAAAAATTTATATTCACAAACGCTCAAACAATTAGAGCAAATATCCAATGAAATTCATATGAAGAGAGGAAGTGTTAGTGAAGAAATACTTCGCGGACCAAGAGAACCAGGAGTTGGAGCTGAATTAGTGCCATCTCATGAAGAACTGTCCAGTAAAAATACGCCATCATTGCCAGATTTTAATTTAGAATTGGAAAAGTGTGAATTGAGGAGTTGTGAATCAATGAGTGGAACTAATTCGTCTGCGGTCAGTGAAAAAGATGAAAAAGAGAATCTTTATGAAGATTTGGATGATTTGAAAGTGAAGTTTAAAGAGTTGGCAGTTAGGCCTGTTAATGGAGGTGAAGGCGAGAGTATGGATGGGGTCTGGGAGTCGGAATTGAAAGATACAGTGGAGAAGATGGATCATATGATGTTGATGAAGGAGTGTGCGCAAGATTTGGACCAATATAAAGCAGTTATCAAAGGAGAGAAATGTGAAAATGTGAAACAAGTCGCATAAAAAGCTATTTATCTTTGTAGAAATGTTAGAAAAACTTGATAAAATTTCAGTATTGTGTAGTTACCTTTTCTAACAGTGCTGTTTCGTAAGGGTTACTAATTAATTGGTTAAAGCCTAATTTTAACTCGGAGTTGGATATTTTAACATTTGTGATATTTTGCCTTATTTTATGGAAGAATCATGGGCGTGATAAGCAATTCCAAAATACAAGTGGTCATTCACAAACAATGCCAACAATAACAATTGACCTTTAAAAAAATACTGATTATCTGTTTCATTATCACACCCACGTTTCAAAGGTACAAAAATGCCGACATGTCAGTTAGTGCAATTCTTATTTTTTTTAAAAAAAACTTAAAAATTTTTGTATTCATTCTATTTAGTACAAAAAATTAATAAAACAACCGTTCTAACATAATCAATGGTTTTATTTACAATTTTTTATAAATTTCCGTATTTTTCATAATTTTAAAGCCAATTAGTGGCAAAAACAACAACTTGTATCTAAGTACATATGACTAAATTAATTCTGTTACAACAGATACGTATTGCGTGGCACTAGTGAATAAGGCACGGTTTTAGTAAGTTATTAATCTTGTAAGTCACTTAAAAATTATGATGGCAATTAAAAAAATCAACTATACATTCACACACTGAAAATAAGTTAATAAAGTCTTTTGGTTTGTGGGGCAGTAAGGTAGCTACCGGGAAATCACAGAGCTTCGTCGCCATGATGATAACCATTACGGTTGAGTGGCTGCCGTTCAGGGGCGCTAGACGGACGATTTCTCTTGAAGAAACCAAGCTACAAAAAAAATTATTATAAAAATCCAACACAAAATGAAAGAAATTACTTTATATAACAAGAATATAAGAAGCAGCAGGATTATTGTCCCTGCAACTGCAGACAGAACTACAACCCATAAAGGTACAGTCTCTGATTTAATCTCTTCAGGAGTTTTGACTACAGTTTCAACTTCTTGTTGCGAGATTTTCCGATCTTCGATTGTCATTAAATGCGGAACTTTGTCGACTCGGGCTAACATCATTGAAGAAAACTGCATTGCGTTGTCCAGTTTCATCTGAAAAATTTCTTTAATAATCTAACAACTTGCTTAAAAACTTACTTACCTGTCGTAGAACTTTCGCATTAAGCCTTCCTCTTAAAGCGATGGTCAGTGGCATTCCATGTTGCAAATTCTCAATAGTACAGCGCATATAAACACACCCTAAATTGTTACATGGAAACTGCTCTCTGATTTTTCCTATTGATGGGTGACTGTCGCCAATAATTTGTCTCTTTTTCCGTCCATGGTGCCAGTTTTTATGAGACGGTGATGCAGTTGGGACATTATCACCTATATTATTGTAAACCGGAGGAATTTGATGGGATTCAGACCAATGGGATCCTTCAGATCCCAAAGTACCAAGATCCAAAACTCCAGCAGTGAATCCACTCCCTTGTGTTTTGCCATAAGTCTTTGGATCTCTTCGTTCTGTCGTAGGATTAACATATGCGTTGTCTTCATATTCATCTTCATATAAATCGTCTTCGTAAAAAGTTTGCGAATGATTGTTAACTCCATAATCGCGGCCATACTGCAGATTGTATCGATTTTGATTCGAAGTTTGTTGACTGTATTGATTTTGTCTAAAAACGTCGGTAAAGACAGCACCTGGGGGTACTTCCGTACAGTTAATTCTTTCTCGTCGTCCATTGATAGTCTGGAAGCATTCTTCCACAAAAGTACTACTTCCACTTACTCGGAATCTTGCGTCAGACTCACAGTCAACATCTCTCCAACTACCATTTTCCAATTTAAGACATCTACGAAGCACTTGTTGTGTTTGATAAGTTTGCTTCTGACTGATAATTTGAATTTTAGGCAAAATACTACAGTCTGCTGACCTCCAACTAGTACCATCGAATTCTAAACAGAAGTAACGAATACTTCCTTCCAAATGAATCGAAACTGTTCTGATCAAAACAAGAAGATTTATGCTTGCTAAAGAGAAAGTTGGCCCACAGTCGATTTGTTGCGAGTTTTTAAAACACCGATACAAGAAATCTTGTCCATTTACTCTTTCAAGTCGATAATTACCAATTAGTTGAGAGGAGACTTCTTCACCTCCTTGTAGTACTTGGATTATATTAAAACTGTAAGTTGGATAAGTTACTTGTGTTTTGATTTTAATTGGAGGAAGAGATCCGCAAGGAATGGTTCTTAAGCCTCCATGACCATCAGGAGCGAAACAATTGTAGCTAATATATCCATCTTGCCGAATTCCTGTTCTTTCTAATAATGCTGCAATATTCAAATTTGCTAAAGAAAAATCTTCGCCGCAGTCAATTTCAACATCTTGTCCATTAACACTTCGGAAGCATCTATAGATATAATCTTTTCCGTTAATTATCTGATGACGATAAATTCTACCTTCCAACTGTCTTCTAATCTCTTCATTTCCTTGGAAAACTTGAACTCTAGAAAATTCGTTTTTCCGGCCAGTGTAATACACGCCACTGTCGTTCCAATGATGAGTATTATTTGAACCCCAAGACGTTGTAAAAACTTCTGTTTTCACTTTGATTTTAGGAACAGTTCGACAGTTGGTGCGTTTTAATTTTCCTTGAGAATCTTTCTCCAAACATGCGAATTTGATATCTCCTTCTTGCTGAATTCCTGATTGTTCCAAAACCCATGGAAGATCAACCGAAGAAAATGATAAATTATCACCACAGTCAATTTCACGTTCAATTCCGTTCTGCTTTCGGAAGCAACGATAAATAAAATCGCCATTTCCAATTTTCTTGTGTTGGTATTTACCACCAATAAGACGTTGGGCAACGTTTTGACCACCATTGAAAATCTGAACAATAGTTTTGTCTTCCTGTTGTACTTTGGCTGGGATTTTTGGTATTTGGCCACATGGTACCAGACGCCAATTGGTAGACTGATCTGATTCTAAACACCAATATTGGAAGTTACCTTCGTCTTGATAATGGGCGGTAGATGATCGTAGCAATTGAGGGAGTTTATCAGTGATTATATCTCTCCCACAATCTACTTCTTGTTCTTTGCCAAAGATTTTTTTAAAACATCGATACACATAGTTTCTTCCATTAATTTCGGCATGTCTAAAATTTCTGCTTCTTAAGTTTTCAGCAAAATCGTTTTGAACTTCGACTATTTGAATTTTTGGAAATTCTTGCCAAGCTGAAGTTTTTTCATGAGTTTTGTTATAAAGACGTACATCCATTACTTTGGAACTGTCTCCAGATTTCTCAACTTCTTTGTTTATTTTCTCATCACTTTTGACTATCTTACCACCAACTGAAGCACTAACTCTTTGGTAGCTCATATTTCGACTTTTTTCTACAGAAGAATCAGTTAAAACGTTAATATCGTACAATTCCCAAATGCTTTTTCGTCTTGGTGATATCTAAAACCAATGTTTTTGATTGATTCTGCTAAAGGAATTTTTAGTAGTACCTCAAAATCCCTATAATTAGCTGGAATAGATCCACACTTGAGATTCAACCCTTTTGTGAAAGAAAAATGAGGAGGATCGACTAAATAAAGAAAATCTTCACCAGTTGCTGTAGTCGCCGGCCAAACAAAGAAAATTTCAGTAGCTTTAATTGTAGTTTTTCCACCGTTTTTCAATTCATAAACGTGGATAACCTGAGGACCGATTACATCCTCAGAGAGACGATCTTGAGAAGATGTGCGAGAAGTTTGATTGGAAATATCTTCAGCATAGAGAGTTGAAGTTGGACTGAAGAGTACCTCACCAGGAATCGACCACCTAATCAAAATCTCATTTAAATTCGAAAATTTAATTCAAAAATACTTACCCTCGAATTTCTTGGATTACGTCGTAAAGAATCGAAATTCCGACTCTTTGTTTATTATTGTAAACATTTTCCGGTTTTTCTTGGTTCGTACTGTTAACAGCAACATCAAAGTAAAGTCTTGATGGTAATTCTTTAGCATAATCCGGTTGGAAAGATAAATTAAAATGTACGACTTGGTTGAATGGTACGGGATTACCAATGTCACAAGTAACAGTATTATTTTCGCCAGAACTGCACAAAACGTGGGATACTACTTGAACATCAGTACTAGAAGCATAGAAGAAGCCATCAGGGTATTTCACTACTACTGTGGCTTCAAAAGCGTCTTCGCCACTGTTGGTAACAGTAACATCCAAGAAGAAGTTCTTTCCGGAATCTAAATAATACTCTTGCACGCTCCTACAAAATGTTAAATAAATTTGATATTATCGAAAATAATTACTTACGGCTCTACAGATAATCGTAAGTTAGGATAACAGATATTATCAGAACCACAGTTCTTTTGAATATTGATGGAATCTTTTTTAGACGGAGGTGTGTTTAAATCAAGGACTGGGATTAGAGATGAACGAGGATTTCGAGGTAGTTGTTGCAAATAAGAAGGAGATAAATCTTCGTCACTCTTCAACCAATATTTCGCTTCAGCTACTAACGCTGTCAATTTATCACGAATGTCACTCTAAGGTTGAAAAAATTAGTGAAGACAATTTTGAAGTTTTTGGAAAAAATACCCTAACGTATACATCAATAGGTGGTGTACATTTGACTTCTTGGTCTCTGTAAAGCGTAATACTGGAATTTTTGCGATTTTGGCCTTCATCGTCTACAAAACCCATCCGAGGATTGATCAATTTCTTCGTATCTAAGATATACTCAACACCTAAATCTACAAAAAAAGTTAATAAACAGATAATTTGAAGTCTGTAACTGGTAGTACTTAAAGAAACTGGAATTCCCTTCCCATAATATTTGCTGCAGAACTGGATTTGTGTTACAGTAGCCGCAGTACCGTCACTTTTTAGATTGTAATTCGTGTTAACAATATCAACGGAATTCGATAAGAATTTAACAGAAGCTTCAACTTTAATAACTGGTCGCGATCTATAAAAAAATGTTCGATTTCAAACTGTTGTTAGTTTTTATAACAAACCTAAAGAAGAAAGCTTTGTTGGATAAATAAGCTCCAACGGCCATATCAGGATACAAGTTTCCGTCCAAGTCTAAACCTCCAGTTATTGAAAAACCAAAGGTGGTCAATGCACTGCTCGGCGATGGAATAACGTCTTCGGCGAAAATTACTTGAGAGAATTTCTTACGAACGCCTTTGTCTGAACCATGGTAAATGTAGACTGCGCCTCGATTGTCCTTACCATCGTAAGGAGCGCCAACGGCAAAATCTATAAAAAACTATAATATGCAATGTAAAATTTGTATGCATTTTTCTACCTCCATATCCATCTTGGTTGATATCTCCTAAAGAAGCCACAGCTTGTCCGAATCTTGACTTAGAACTAAAACCATCAATAATATAACTCTCTGAAAATTTTCCCTAAAAATGTCAAAATGTTAAATTTTAGAAATTAATTTCTAAATCTTTTACTTTTTCACTTTGATGGTAAATAACATAAATTCTTCCAATATCATATTCGCCTTTATTATTTTGTACTGTATACATCGGTGCGCCTATTATTATATCCAATTTACCATCACCATCAACATCCGAAGCTGCCAAAGCATAACCAAAATACGACCCAATTTGATCACTTGTAAATTGATAAGGAAGATTTGTTAAATTCCACGTAAAAAGCAAAACTTTTCCTTTGAGATCATTCCCCCGCGGCATACCCACAGCTATTCCTTCTTCTCCATTCCCAAGAAAATCACCAGTTATTGTTGAATAACCCATGTAAGAATCGTCGTCTTTTTCTGTACCTTCATTTGTGGAAAAAACAGCTGGACGAGTTTCTAAACTCTGTTGGTGGACTTGACCTGGAAAAGACTTATCAATTTAAAGATGAATTCTAGTAAAAGAAGGGTGAGTTAATGGTTTATTTGGTGGCGAGATTAATGGTTGAATTAAAAATACCTTCACCTTTTAATGGAACCGTGAACATTTGTAACGCTGATATCCTGACTGTTTCTCACTGTTAATGGAGGGTTAAGATACGTGGATATTTGTGTGTATGGGTGAGTTGAAATGTGAAAGCTCATAAATGGTTGTGTATGGGTTAAAGCTTCCTAAGAAAAATATATTGAAAGAAAATGGGAAAATGACAGAAAAGTAATAAGAATTTGGTACATACCTTCTGGTCGATGATTTGATTTTACAATAAAATCCAATAAAAAACTACTTTTCTAAATTTTTTTTATTGGTGTTACTTTTTTCTATTTTTATCCTTTTGAATTTCTAAATTTAATGTTGAATTCAGTTTGACCAAAATAGAAAAAAGAAATTTTTAAAAAATTAAATTTTAATTTGCGCAAAAAATTTTTCAAGCTTTTATGTTAAAAAAATGAGAGCTGTCTCGTATTTAAGAGATAACTCTCATTCAAGAACACCAAATAACACGGAAGCAAAACCAATCTTTGCACATCAACATCAAAAGCAGCAAACATCCACGTGTCTTACACAATTTGCAAACATTAATAAATAAATTAATATGTTACAGAAGCTGTCATGAAAGCCTGTCCCTGGCATTAGAATGTCTCCTGCAAAAAAATTAATATTCCCTCTGTTGATGTAAATAATGATGAAGCATGATGATATAATCCCATAATTTCTCATTTTTCCTTCACGTTTAAATACAAAATGTTAAAATTTTGTTATGTGAATTAATTATGCATAAAAATTAGTATAGCGATTCTCATTTTCCTGCACCGAATCGCTACGATTAATTTTGTTAAAAATGAACAATCTAAATGTCGTTGATTTGTATTTTTTTGTCTTTTTTGGTCTTTTTTTAATACCTTCATGGCCATATGTTGCAGAGAATAACGAAGGTTTATAGTCAAAGGTGGCATGAGCATCAATGGAATACATTTGTCCTGAAACACACCAATATGTCGAAATGTAAAAACACAATTTTATTTTATAACACATTTAAAAAAACTAAAACTTTTGGCGCGCTATTTGCAACTAGAAGCCTGTAAAAATAAGAAGCAAGAACATCTACACATTTAAGAAAAAAAAGTCAAGATTGAAGAAAAGTAGGAAGTTTTACCTTGCCAATACCAACTGCCTGGTGAACCGATGAAAAGACGGTCTCCGACCTGAAAAGGAAAAGAAAGTGACGTTAATTAATAGCAGATGGAATTCTTTGGATAGGGACGAGCCCATCGATATCTGGAGTGCTTCGAAAAGAACGAAGTGGCGGAAATGCGAAACGATTTTTATTTTTATAGTGGTTGGAATTCACATTTTTCAAATTGTAATATGCACGAGATAAGGAAGACATTCTTCAATTAAGTGTTTTCTCTGAACGAGAAGTAGTCGAGAAATCAATCTAAACACATCTTTCCTGATATTAAAACTACGAGTAGAAGAATAAAAAAATATTTTTTAATTTATGTTGATATTTATATTCAATGTATTGACGCTCATACATCAAAGAGAGTTCAGCGAATAGCGAGTAGGTTTGCAAAACTATTTAATCATGTAAAATGATGAGAAAATTTCCCAGAAATATACAGTATTGTTTAGTTAAATATGTACAGCTCAAGATATTTGCATTCTTCGGTTCTTTTTAATAAGATTATAAAGAAATATTCCTTATTGATAACTCAGCTGAAGTATTGTTTGCAGATCGGATAACCGTAATCTAGAAAATGTTTTGATCATTCCAACAGCTTAAGCAAGACCCTTCTTACCTACACGATTTTTAGTAGATTTTATTTAGAACTAGAAAAGTAGGAGAAAGGAGAAAATAGTTGAAGAGCTCAAAGCAAATTAGCAATTAATTAATTATTTTGCGAATAAGACCATTCATCTTATATCAGAAAAATACAAGTCAACCTTATTTAATTTTTTCATACTTTTTTCTTTGTTTTCACATTTACGTTTTGAAATTACAAAAAAAAAAACAAAAAATAATTAACTTTCTGTTTTTCTGTTGCTTTTACTTCTATTAATGTTAGCTGATTTATTTAATATGATTGTAAATTTGTGGATTAAATAATTTGGAAATGAATGAAAATGGATATTCCTTCCAACTAAACGATGAATTAAACCTTCAAGAAATCTAGAAATGCTTATTAAAAAAAAGTAGTAAAGAAAATAGCAAATCAAATGTATGGTTTTAAAATTCATTTAGGCTTTTGAGTATGCAAATTTGACTCTGACATTTATTACTCTTTTGAAACAAGCTAGGATGTTAAATCTAACTAGAATATAGTTCATTCCAAAGTTTGTTTTTTGAGTTTAAAATAATAGAATATAAATAGTTTGGAAAATAATGTGGAGGAAGCTCTTATATTACCACAAAAATCTTCTCTACTGAATTGCAATTATTAATTTCTGAAATATGATTGATACGTTGAAACTACATCTGATTGTCTCTAAAATACAATTCATTATCTAACCTGAATTAGAAATAAGAAATACGTTTTGGAATTTCAACTGGACATTGTCTATAACATACCGTATGTATGTGGACGTTTTTCTAATGCTGATTTTACTACTGTAAAAACTAACAATATTGTTAATTTTTTTTCTACAGAAATATTACATATCTAGAGGAACGCTGTTTTGACAACCTTACAATGCGGATTTATCGAAAATGTTATTATTTTTTGATAAAACTACAAACTGTACAATAACATTTCTGGTGACGCATATTTTGAAATGTTAAATTTGAAATAAAATGATCTTCAACGTCATCTTAATCAAGGCGTTTCCTCAAGCAATTGCTTATTCAAGATCATCTTATTTTCGGACTATGAATCTATGACAACTTAAGATGATCTTGTTCAAATAAGACGGTCTTGAAAAAGATCGTCTTAAGACCTGACTATAAATACGGCCCTTAATTTACGAAAAATTTAAACATCGATGTACTGCTGCACACATTGGGAATTCTCATCAGGAACTCGAATCGCAGAAATAGTAAAAATAAAAGTATTTGATCCTGAAGAAAATTATTCGTATTTCCCTGCGTACGAAAGCCTCGAATTGCAATCCAAATCAGTCAATATACTTTAGATGTTGAATAACTTTTGTTTATTATTAATGGATTTTTATAGAATTCAACAGTGGACTTCTCTTTATTTATAAAGTGATATTTTAACCGACTTTTTTGACAATTAAAATACGCTCTCAGCTTTTTCCACCGTTCTGTTTCTAAGTAAAATCAAATTAAAGTGAAAATTGACCAAAATTACAATGCAATGTTAACACGTATTCTAAAAAAATATAACTTTAGAGTTAAATAAGTATGTGGATGATCTTGATTGGATTCAACTTTTTTTTTAAGCAAAACTAGGAAAGAATCAACATTTAAATTTGATAATTTTTCATTCAATTAATTGCAAATTAGTTAATGATCATTTTGCTTCCAAAATAGATGAATTGATCAAACGATAATATATTCAAAAACTTGCTATTGTTCTATTAAATCGTACCATTCCATGTCATTTACAAAACATTGCTTTGGATACTTTATAAGATTCTTAGTCAGTCTTTAACAGATTCTAGAGAATGTATTTTGACGTTAATAGGGCATGGTAGTTGGAAATCCAGTAAGTAGATGAAGGCTGTAAGGATAATTCAATTCAAGATAAAAACAGATCGAATATTCCAATCATCAGACATTAACGTAACTGAGAGTACAACAATGAAATTTTCGAAATAACTTACTGAGAATAACATGGAGTAAAACAAATTAAAACTGTATGTGTTTATAGTAACAAGACTTTTGATAGTACCTGTATTGTAGTACGCTGTTAAAGTAGATAGGGGACTCATGTTTAATGTAAATGTTTTTATTTTTATGTTTTTTTATATGGTGGTTCTCCCCCACTTTTCTCTTACAACAGTTAAAATAACAATTTTGTTATATGGAATAGACAACAATAAAATCAATGTATGCAAACATCTATCAAATGAGATTTTTAAAAACTCTTCAAATCTGTTGTATCACTTTTAAATTATTTACTTTGAAAATATTGCATGAGTTTAACAAGTTCAGTGAAAATAAACACAACTCTTGAGACATTCAGATTGAATATGAATCAAGCAATCTTGAGAACAGAAACAAAAACTTTAAAATTATTTTTAATAAAAAGTAGTCATCAATAATTGTCATAATTATTTCAAATTTGTCTTTAAATCCATGTTATGACAAGATAATTTACTCTTAATTTAAACACATTTATCTTGATTGAAACTTCCCGTTTTTGTGCTATTAGACTGCAGCAAACATAATTAAGATTCCATTTTTGAAGAGCTATTAAATATCTGTAACCGAATTATTCAAGACGAATGTTTCATAAGAACAAATTATGAGAAAATTTATCATTTTAATTTTTTTTAATATTCACACATTTCTTCACCGTGGGATACTACATAACATTCTTCAAACCAACTGTGACAATTTGCGTCGAAACCTGTTGAAATTTCAAGAATCTTTACGACTTATGTGACATGTTATCTTGTTATCTCTTGTATTTCTTTTTAGTGTATGTTCATATTATTTATTGTTGAAGTTATCCGCCGACACTGCGTGCGTTCCATTTCACCTTATGGAGATTTGATTCAATGCTAAACAGTTAATGTTATTGGAGTCCATACGTATCATGTACAAAAGTTTTTACGGCCTGAACAAACATAAAATGCACGCTTAAATCGAACCGATTCGTGCTCCGGATTTGGTCTTTAAAAAAAAAAATGCAAATCAAGAGAAACTAATACTTTGTAATTAAAAATTCAAATCAGTCATCCATTATTCATTTCAGCATCAAAACGCAACAATTGTCACAAGTCTGAACCTCATCAGCAATAAAAATGCAATCATTCCGTCGGAATTTCATGGCAATTTGCTTTGATTGTCGCCGTGCAGTCCATCACTTTTTTCATGTCTATGATGTCCGCTGACACAGAATATGTGAGCGGCTTCTAAAAACAACACCGGCGCCTCTATTGTCTTCAAAAGTGGACATATAAGAGCAGCATACTGATTCTTGCACGTTCCAAGAACTCATACAAGAAATTGTGAAACTTACAAATCGATTTTCGAATAAATTCATTCCCTTTTAAAGAAATTAAAAACATTCAACGACTGACTAATTGTTACAAGTCTTTTAAGAACTTTTGTTTTATCTTTAAAGCCACTTTATGTGATGAGTGCTTTTAAATAACACCCTTCAACAATATCAAAGAATGTTTAGGAGTAAGTAGTTTGAACAAAAGAAATTTTACCTTGTTTATAGCGGCACTGAAACCGGCTTGACATGAACCTTGGCGGTGGTAACCCCATTGATCTAAAACAAAAAAAAATATCCATTACAATTAATTAATCTGTAAGGAGTGCGTTAATAATTGCAAGTGGGGACTTTAATAAGATAAATACAGAGTCTGAGTTTTATAGTGATTATTTATCCATTGACCGGAACATCAAACGCTCTTTGGTTTGGAATTCATGTAAACATTTAGTATTAATAGTGAATTGAAAAATGGGGAATTAAAATTCATGGGTTAGAAACGATGGGGTCTCCATTGTTACGTAATAGGACATATGCTAGTTGATGGGTTGGAACTGAAGCAACTAACAGCCATGCCACACCACACCAATTTTTTGAATTATAAAGTTTCAGAATTTTCAAATGCTCAACATGATTTGACCCCAAAAACTCAAAATTACTGTATAGAGCGAGTCATGGTCATAACAAAGATTAGGAATCTATAGATTTTTAATCTTCGGCCTGAAAAGTTTCAGCTCAGCTCAAAAGAACAATTGAACACGACATTCTTCAACCGAATGCCTCTTTTCAATACACAAGACGTTATAACTGTTGTTCTTTCTTAATTGTAGCCGATACCATGAAAAAACTTATGTAGGTTGTAAGCTGAAAAATTGCATTTTGGTTATTTTGCAAAAAGCATTAATCATCATATTATTTATATTTGTATTTTTTGAACTAGAACAGGTATTTTGCGATTATCACAATTAATAAATATTAAGACACTATGATTTTATACGCTTTAATTTGATAACGACTGTTTAAATATTTTTTAGTATCATTTATATTAAACAAGAATTTAGATAAATGTCTGTTTAAATATTAAAATTGTAATAGACATTAAAAACAGTTGTTATTATTAGTAAAAATAATTGTAAGTTTATTATTACAAAACATAAAAACAATAAAATTATTACTAACATTATTAATTTATTTATTATTAAAAGAAATGAATAATTGGTTGCATACCTAATAACTTTCTAATTATATTATTCAACTATAATTTGTAATATTTACGTTTTAAACGATTTGATATCTTTATTACAGTGGAGTACTTAAATTCAGTTTTAACAATTGCAATTAATTCTGCAAGATATCAAACAACAGCAGTTTTGATATAATTATAGATTAAGTTGGATTTATGTTTCTGTTTTCCGTCTTAAATATTAAAAAAATTGAAAAATAGTGATTGATAAATTTAGACAATTTGGACAAGATTCTCCTTCATAAGCTGAAATTTGTTATTGTTTGTAGACCTCCATGAAAAGACGGCATCTCCCCTAAAGACCATAGACCATAAACCCATCAACCGAAACCGAAACTACCCTCTTCTAACTTCCTGAACTTGGTGTCTTTTACCATTTGCAAGGGAAATGGAACACTTCTGTTTGTTTACGAACAACGCACACACACATGCAGCCAATTAAGCTAAGCGAAGCGTGTCAAATCTAACAAATCATCACAACTTAATACAAACTAACTAACGCTCAATTGTTGGAAGAAATTGCATCAAATGTGGGGCGGAAACGGAAAAAGCTTTATTACATTTCTGACTTTTAATGTGGTTTGTGTCAAATATAAAAGGGTTGAAAGGAATCTCACGTCTTTATCAGAAGAATATAAAAAAAGGGGTGAAACGAGGGTTGTTTATGGGGATATATAAATGAAACGTGGATGGAAATGGAAATTATGTAACGTATAAATATATAAAAATTAAATTTAACAAGGAATAAAAAGTTTATTTTCGGAGTATATTACCGACGAAAATTGGCCAACCATGGTCGAAATTTACAACTTCCTTTGCCACCTATAGAACAAAAGGATCCGTACCATATTCCCGGAACGCCCATAAAAAATGCTAATGGTAACCGCGTGACGATAGTAGCTTTGTCACAGCCCTTCTTTTTGACATTTTTATACGACAAATATGAAACTACCGGGACCCATTTGGTAACATGAAACATTTTTTTCTCTTCTTCTATTACAACGAGATGAATTTTAATTAGGTGGGAAATCCATATAAAAAGTTTGTTATTTTTTGGAACAGCTGGATGAAAGTTAGTAAAAATATTTTGAGAGGACGAGGACAAGCTGGAGAAACCGATAATATTCATTTCAGATTTTCTAAAAACTAAAAAAAGTACATTTTGTGAAGTATAAGTTTGAATAATTATTAAAAAAAAATCAAAATTGTAGATGCAGCTGCATTTTTTTATGCATATAATTTTCCAAATCTCTTGCTAATAATGTGCAATAACGTATGGAAAAATGTACTGTGATTTATAGAAATTGTTTTTAGATGAATAAAGTAATACGTAGTAGCTATTATTCAACAACATTGAAAAGTTGTCGGATTTTTGTTGATCCAGCAACTGACATCTTGAAAAAATGTTCAAAACTGAAAAAAAATCAAACGATATTACAAACAACAGCCTCTCTTGAATTATTTCAGTATGAAGATTAATAACCTCAGTTTTAAATAATATATAATAAGTATACTACCATCATATATTATTTAATTTTTAAAAGTGAATGTAGACAACAACTTCGTATTTGTCTTCTTAATTTTATTAGTTATGCCTTCAATCTTGAAAACTGAGCTGAGATACTGAAATTAAGTCTATAATTGTGTGAAACAAACACATGACACCAAATATTAAGTCTTCTGGAAAGATGGTGAATATAAATTCCATAAAATTCACTTTTCTTCTGGTAGCAATACCCGCAAGTTAGTCTTGTTTATATACCGTTATTTGTCGGCTCAGTGGTAGGTCAAATAATGATAATAACAATTTATTCCAAACAGGCAGTGCATACAAATGGATACATAATAATGTAGTAATAAAGAAACAATAACATAAAGGTAAACAGGTGATTATGAATACAGGTGTGAATGACTGCCGTTTACATATAAATTTGTTAATTAATTGAATTTTGTAAAACACTTTTTTCCTTGCTCTGATGTGCATAATTTTAAAACTTCTATAGCTGTTTGCACCGTCACAAACTTAAAACAATCATTGCTATGTTTTATCGAATCAAGCTTAAGTTTGACTTAAAAACAGTGCAAGCGGGCATTAAAGTATTTATAATGGTAGAAGGAAGCAGAACGCTTCGCCATCTATCAAGTTCTGCTGGTGATTGCGAGGACACAGTATTCGACCAGACCAGAGTAGACCAGACCTACCATTAATTGAAGTACTTAATAATAATAATACATAAATGTCTAATAACTCTGAAGTTCGAAGCAAGGAAGTATTCGAAAGCGTCGAATTGGAAAATTATCTTAAAATTTTTTATTGTTATTTTGTTGATTACTCTGCATAGTCCTAGCTATGAATTCTTAAACTTTTCAATCTTCAGACCACCATTACTTTCTTTACCAAATGAAACACATTATACCTAATTTTAAACATGTGCATTTTGTATACTTCTTTCTACTCTACAAGTTTTCCAAAACTTGACAGTTCAAACTCTTCTGCGACATTTTCAAATTTAACACTTCAATAGAATCAATGAAGAAATATTTTTAAATGCATCTTAAGAGCATTATGATTTATGCAAGATTCATCTTCTATTATGAATTTTGAACGTCAAAGTCGTGTTAAGAAGAAATACTTCTTTCTTGTAATGACACGTTGTAGTTATACAAACTTTTTTATTATTAAAAAATGAATTAGTATTCAAATTTTTTTTCAACTGTTAAAACAAAATTTCAATAGCTGAAACTGGGGCTTTCTTAGAGCAAACCCCAGAACTGATCTTGGAATACGAACAAGAATCATAACAGAAATCTCTACATTACTTCTTAGAGTGAATGTAGTTTATAACTATGTGAACGTTTCAAAGCAAATTTCTACAAACCACTGAGTACTGAAAAATCAGAATTTTGATAAATAGGAGTTAAAGTTGAAAACGGTGACTACAAAAAAATCCTTTTTTTCAAACCTCTGTCAGTTGAGCATCTAATAAACATTGTCGACAATTTGAGGTACATAAGTTAACTTCAAACCTATGATACACCTTAATCTGTAAGTTGATTACAGCGTTTTAGTACGTGACCTTTTATTATGAAGTCAAGTGGTATTGTTTAAGATTTGCGGGTAAATGTGATAGTTTCACTTTTAGAAATGTTAACAACTAACTCATTAGTAAGCATTCACGATCTAAGACTGTCCTACAATCGAACCTTTTTTACATTATTATCAATAAATTAACGTAATAACTTAAAATAGAAGTTCTCAAAACTAAATCTATAAATCTTTTCAAAATGTGAAATAAATTATGCTGAAAAAAATCCAAATCTGTCGCTACATCCTTGAAATATTTTTTACACTAATTTAGAGTAACAAACATTCCCAGTTAATAACCAGAAGCTCATATTTAGACTACGACAAAATAAACATTGGGGTGTGTAGCCGTTGAACCCCGGTATAATGTGATTAGTCTTTCACAAATCTTGAATATTTTTAGTTAAGAACGCTTAATTTATGTTAAGCACTGGATTAAGTTATAAAGATTTAAAAAACTACATTTTTTACATAGTTTATATCTTCGGAAATAAATTTTTCGTAAATGTTTATCTTCCGAATTCTACTTCTTTCGAAAGATAGATGCTTCTAATTTAATTTAGAGATTTAAGTGTCAACATCAACATTAATTCTAATTTATTTCTATTTAATTTTTTCTTCACGAACAGGTGGTTGACATTCTTTTTTTTTTCCAACAGTAAAACTTCCTCAAGAACGTGTCGAAATCCTTGTTTATCGTCGTTTCACACTCTTTCGGAGGAATTAATTAATAAATAAAATCGACTACGGAACACGTGCCCTTAACCACATCTGGCTGACATATGCCAACATGTAAAGAATTATATAAAATATAAAAACCCAAACTTCCGGATTTCCTAAGTTCCGTAAGTGGTAAAACTGTCGCAAGCGATGACATCAAATGAATGAAACTAAATTTTCGATGGTGATAAAAGTCTAAATAAGGAACTTACATGTCCGGCATGGTGAATATTCATTGAAATCGGAGAAAAATCCGTTGCAGACATAACACGTTCCTACAGGATCTCGCCGACCGCGGCCGTTGGGAAACCAAGTGTAGCGAGGAGCACAGGCCTGAAAAAATACAAAAAAAAATAAAATAATAAATTAAAATTTTTAATGACAATTCTTTATTGTTCACTGACCAGTTCGGTTTTTTTTGGTATTTTATTTCTTTATTCAATTGTTGGAAACATGAACTGTCCGAAACATTTAAAAAATCTCCCGACAATAAATGTCAGCCGAAAGATAAATCGGCAAAATTCACCGCCAACATCGCATTGTTTTACAAATAGGGCTTTGGAATTGCCGTGTCGACTTTTTGAAGCATGCCCAAATCGATCCTTAAAGATTTATTCGCGTCGGCATTCGACGTTTGGTAGATTTTCATACGTATTTGCTTTACGTGTCTTGACAATGTTTACAAATCTCTCCTATGTTTTACATACAATAAACCGGAGTTTAAAGTGACAGCAGATTTTAACAGAAAAGAAAAAAAAAAGATTTTTCCGAAAGTATGTATTTAAATCCTTTTAAATTATTATAACTATGAACCGCAAGCGAACCTAACGGTAAACTATTTTTTTCTTTTGAATTAATCAAAGTTTGGATCAGTACGCTCATAGCGTGAAAGTTATGAGAATAAATTATTTTCTTGTCGATATGATAATAATAATATTGGATGAATAAGGAAAGATCTAAGAGACTGTAATTTATATACAAGAGTGCATGGAATTCTGCATTTATGGTAGGTTCTAATTTAATCTAAATACTTGAAAAACTCGCGGAAAAAATCCAATTTCTCTCCAACAATACCTTAGACTTTTATTTTTATAAGATTGTTCCTTTTTTTTAATTGGGTCATTTTCCTCGCAACCTATGAATCAGCAAAGCTTCGCATTCTATTTCTGTAGATGTAGAGTGAGCACGACCCTTTCCGTATTTTAACAGCGCAACGTTTATAGCGTCCAGAAATAGTCCCGCACGTTCTCCTTTTTTTCTTATTCTTCACCAACAACACGACCAAACCCATCATTAATTTCTCTGCGTCCGATCAACAATTAACACCATGCCAACAATTCAATCTCTCATCTTCAATGCTTATTGAAAAATGAAAATTAAACGTATTCGTTTTTTTCTCTGAGGGCCCGTCAGTTATTGATAGCTATAAATGCATTTCTGTGAAGATGAATTGTGAATCACAGGTGAGAATGAAGACCAATTTGGAACAAGGGGACCATTACGCACCATCAAAGATTATTCACCCATGGACAAGTATTATTGTAGACGATAAAAGGAGATATGAAGGTGGATCCTGCTCGAAAAATTCTTGTTTTAAATAAATAATAAAATTTGTTGGTGGGATGTTGATGGCTACAAGAGCTATTAAAGTGAAGAAGTAACATCAGAAATTAATGTAAAAACGTGTGATGTTAATAAAGCACGTCTGGCGCTTAACATGTGTTTTTCATCTAAATTAATTAATTTTCTGTCTTATTATTTAGTAATTTTCAAGAAGTGAGTGTTTTAATGTTTTTTTTTCCTTGATTTTCTCAGTTATTTTAGTGTAATATTTTTTGACACTGATGCACCGTCATCAAATCTCCAAGAACCCCACATTTTTGTATTAATAAAGTCCAATATCAAAGAAAGCCGCAACAGAATTGTTTGTTTTATTACTTTTTGAGTCTTTGAACCGAAAAAATGGTGGCGGCGTTTATAAAGGTTAACGACCATTTTCAAGCTACTGCGTTTTTCCGTCTTTGATGATCTTCAAACACTCCCTAATCTATTTTTGATCTGTACAAGCTGAATGAAATAAAAAACGTACAACTTTTATAATGTTGTCCTTTTAAAACCAACATACTTAATTAAATAACCATGTAAATAACCGTTAATAGTCATATAAATTAATGGTGTAATTTACAGGAAATATGTAACAATTAATAAGGGTGTGTGTAACATTTGAATGGGTAGTCTGGTCAACTGTCGTTTCAGATTAAATTACAGATATGTTACACGTGTAATGGCGGGTGATGAAGGTTACAAATTAGAAGGGAAGGAGTGCTTGCATTCAAAGTATTTGAAGACTTTTTTCAAGAATTCTAGTCAATATAAACCGAACGTTGCAATTAGTTCAACAACAAAAATGTGAGTTGCTATTTGCGATAATGGGTAGCTTTCAATAATAGAAAAACTCTTATTTTTTCTATTAAAAAATCTAAAATTTTGATTGAAATTAAATTTTTTTTTTCATCATAAATTATCCGAAACCAAAAGAGAGAATTAATATAAATAAATATTTTAGCCATCGATAAAGCGAATTTTTTCTCACGAACATCTTGTAATAATTTTTTATGTTTGGATTTATATTTATTTCCTTATCTCTGAAATACTTGACTTGTGTGAAATTTGGCATACTGATGTTAGTCCTGTCCATCATTCAGCAATATCATTTATAGTACTATAGATTGTCTAAAAAAAAGAGTTATAGGACTTCCTTGACATTAATTTCTTACACAGATTAGTTTCTACTTGCCTTTACAATATTCTGAAAGACTATTCAATTTAGAAACTTTTTTCTTCTTGCTATTTTTTCTTAAAACGTATCGTTTTTGAGTAAAAAATAAAATGTGAAATGATACAGTCAATATTATCATATAAAATGATAGTCGCTTACTGCGAATAGATGTTCACGTGCGATACGTGACAATTTAATGTTAATAGTGACTTCATCGTTACGCATTTTATTTTTTAATTCAAAAACGAAACGTTTTAAGAAAAAATAATAAGAGGAAAAAAGTTTCTAAATTCAATACATCATAATGACACTAAACTAATTTGCGCTAAAATGTTATCAAAAAATTAATTTCAAAGGAGCCATATAATTCTCTTCCGAGATAATCTACACTACCACAAATTACGCTGCTGAATTTCACAAAAATTGGTCAAGTACTTTTGAAGATAAAGGAATAAATGTCTAGTTTAGAGGCTATATTCGAGAGACGATAACTTGAATCTAAAGGTTTTTTGGAAAAATACAAAAATACGAGTCGGTTTATTTTTAGTTCTTAATCCATAGTTAAAATATTTACACTTCTATATACAAAAACTGGATATAAATTATGCACGTTCATACTTAGCTAAATATGTATAAAAGCAAATATAAAAATTGAAAATAGAAACAAAACGATCCCATTTACATAAAAATGCAATTATTGAGATTTCTAGATGAATACAAAAAAATTAGTATTATTAATAATAATTATTGTCTAAGAAAAATATAACAAAGAGAACCTTGAATAAAGTTAAACAAATCGTGATCCGCCTAGGATTTTTTGTCCCATTTTCTGAATCATTGGATGAAATAATATCCACTTTATCCACGACACAGTTGAATAAAAACAAAGTCATAACAACATAAAGGTGAAAATGACAAAAAAAATAATCCAGATTAAAAATTGCTGCGTTACGCGTCCTTTGAAGAATTTAAGTGCTACTTGAGGACAGTTTTATTCCCACGCTATGTCTCTGCAAATTTCCATCACATCCCTCTTCGACTTGGTCATATGATTTAGTTGTCAAAAGTTAATGCGTTTTTTTGTCCTCCAGACCGTGGAGTAAGAATAGACGACGATGCGTCCATTATTGTATTGTGCGCACCTATTCATCATCATTTTCATCAGTGGCTCGTTTCATCATCACCATCATCGACGACTTTATACGAGATAATTATGTAATTTTCCTGCTGGCGTCCCGTCAATTTCTGAAAGCCATAAACATGGGCGTAACCAGGCGTTTTACCACAGGGAGGTCAATGAAATAAAAGCTTTATAATATGTGATTTTTCTTTAGAAATTTTTAGATATAAATCACACTTGAAAAATAACTGTATTGTATGTAACTGACACAGACCACACAGAATTCTTCGAGAAAATTTAATTTAATAAAATAGCTTTTATTTTCGTGTCGTAAAAAAGAACAAAACGATCATATTTTTTCATTGTAATTTCAATTTTTATCTCTTGCTATTCGTCTTTGACTTCCACACCGCTACCATGAATACAAGAGGTCATTCAGGTCACATTTGTATTTTTTATTTTTTTTCTGCAGAATGAAACACACCAGGCGGCGGAAATCTGAAGAAGGCATTTACACAACCACCTTATCCTGAATTAATTTCTTACAAGGCATCGTTTGGCACTTGAAGAAGTGGAGATGTCCATTCGATGTGCACTTTAAGTGCTGAAGCCCAATTCAAAGAGTTTGGGTTTTATTGCGGTGTCTTGTAAAGTCAAGCGACGATTAATTGAGATCGGATAGGTCACGTGCTGGACACACCACAGTATGGAAGGTTATTTAGTGGTCGTTGATTGCACTTTATAAATGGTTGCAAAGAGGATATGGATGAAAAATTGCAGCGGCAAAACATGGAATGGTGAATATTTATCAATATGAAAGAAAATGGTGCTGATGGCGAATGATTTGTTAGCCAAGCGGTAAAGCTGTAAAGGTAATGCGAACGATGTTGAGTTATGGGAAGATGGTATATAAAGTGCTAAATATGGGCATTTCTCTGTAGTATAGGAGAAAGAATGGTTTATTTAGTAAGTGGCAAGCCGAGGAAAATATTTATGAAGAAGCAACGCTCATTTATAACCTATTGTTGAAATCGAGCTTTCATTCTCGAAAAAAAATTCTTTTGCGTAAATTGCAGAAATTATGAGTCGATGTCATTATGACTTTTACGAAATCTGTCACTTCGAGAAAAGACTACTCAAGAATGATTTTTTTGAATTATAATTTAACAAATAGAATCTGCAAAACGATCACTTGCTCTAAACAGTTGAAACGGCGTAATATTAAGCGACAAGATCGTATGATGAACCGCATGAAGCAAACTTCTTCCATTTTTCTTTTAATTTATCTTACCTATTATTTTAAATAAAAAAAATTATTAAAAAATTGTTTAACGTAAACTGCATTAAATATCAATTAAACAAAAAACTTGAACATAATTACGGTGAAAACAAAAATTAAGAATTTTATGCTGCTTGCTGAGGGTGATCAAAACCAAATTATTGAAATAATTTTTAGAATAGTTAATCTTCAGGAGGTAACATCTGTTCACAAATATAATTAAAAACACTGACAAATTCTGACAGCTAACAAGACCCTCATGTTATAAAATTGTACGAAACATTTAATAAGAATCATCATTTCAAATGTCGGCACTTTACTACAAGCGAGGTCAAGCTTTGTGATAACCTTACATAGAAAAATGTCTTATTTGAATCTTCAGATTTATTTCTACAACCTTTCATAGAATTAACACCTAAGAAGTGGAAATACAAGTATGAATAAATAAAATGAAGCTTTTTATTACAAAACTTGAGTATAACTATTATATTAATCATCATCCGATTAATTAAAGTTCTTATAATCCCATCAGATTTCAGTGAAATTTCAATTTATATCAGATGCAACCAAGAACAAGCATTAAATTTAATGGCTTTAGTTGCGTTAAAAATATTCCACGGCTTATCTTTGAACGGTGGTCACGTCGTGGTGCATCTCTCCGGTCAACAGTCATTATGTAAATAACAATTTATATGTCCAGTCATTGCCTGAATTGCCATAAGGTTCGTGTTTTTGAAGCCATTTCCATTTTAAGACATCGCTTTATAGAACGATTAAGATAGAGTTAGACATTAAAATGTGTGAGCACTACTAAAATTTTAGAAAAAAAGCAAATAGCTAGCAAATTGTCTTTGCTCTTGACACGGTAAAAAAGATCAAGAGTGGACATTGACCGGCGATGTCACACTGTACGTTTCCTGAATATCGAATAGTTCGTTCCGTGATAAAAAAGCACGGTCATCCGCAGCAAATACGGACATATCGCGTCTGTAATGCGGTAGAGCAAGTTCGAAGACGCGATCGATCGTACGTCAATGATGTCAATACACCACAAGAGTTTAAATTTCATCTTACCACGATAGGACCTTCTTCCCTGCCCGATGAACTAACGGTTGCTCCGAACCATTGCTCTGTCTTGTTGTCCATCAAGTTGTTATGACCATCGCGGTTGTGTCCTGGAAAATAGAAAACAATTTGAAAATCTAAAGATAACTCCTTTTATTTAACTTAATTTTTCCCCATCCAATTTAAATTCCAAAAATTCCTTTGAGATGATTTCCTAACATTTGTCTCCACCTTCATTTATCACTCCTCATATCAATCCTCCTATCCTTGAATGCAAATTGAAACATTTCATTGTCTATTTTGATCCCACGTGCCACCCACCAGCAATCTTGGTTTTAAAATACTTTATCTTTATGAAAAATCTTAATTTTTTTTCAGCTAAACACCTTCTGAATCAATCATTTATAATATCTTCGTTTACTGTCACCGCCAATTAATCCCTCTTAGTTAGAAAGATCGCAGCGGAACGTTTATATAAATTGAAAGCATATGTTGGCGCCTATTACAACGCTTCTTAATCTGAGCGGCCTTGTTAGGCAATGGGCAGGTAGGCAGCATAATTTATCTGCCCACGATCTCTCAATGACTTTCGATACATTCATCAGACGAATTATGGAAGACAAGTGGTGAGCACTAAGTGCCCTTTAGCCATAATCAAAAGAACCACAAAACGTAGAAAAGATCGAGACAAACCGTCACAATCGTGACTTTATTTGAAAATATTTATGGATGTTCTAGTTTCTTATCTCTTCTTCTCATAGTTTTATCAATTTTTGAGATGAAGGGGTAATTTGTAACGAGATTTGTAATCGTTCTAAAGTGACGATAAAATAATTTTTGAGTATTTATAATCCAAGAGATATGGCTAGCATCCACACTAAAAACTTGAACCAATCTTCTTTCGAAAATTTGAAAATAAAATTAAAAACTGACGTAGAAATGTATCCAAAAGTCAATTTTTTCAAATAAGAACTGAACAACTAAACGGTTTACTCACCTGCAACGTTTTTTGTAGTTTACATCTATATCTATGTTAAATGGACTCGAAGGTAAAGACCAATAAATTGAGTCTCGCGGAATGAGTTGAGTACGCAAAACAATCACCTTGCTCACGGTTATTTGAGCAAATTTCGTGTGGATTTTTGTGTTTATTTTATTTATTTTTTCTGGTCTCTTCATTAGAGAGATTGCTTCTATAAAATTCAATTCATCCAAATGCAAATTTATTGTTTGGAATTCTGAGCCAATTTATTCGATAAATTGTAGATTAGCTCTCACTAATTATTTTAGTTTGACACTTGTATGTAAACAAATTATTTTAAGAACTGATAATAGACTTTTAATAATCATTAAACCGGTGGTTTACAGTCTGTAAATATTTTTATAATAGTTCATTAACAAAACAATAACGATAAACTCTAATGAACTTAAAAAAAAAACTAAATTTTAGTGAAATAGAAAATAATTCTACAATTATTCATGATCTGATATAAATATACATCTTTTCTGACCTATTTTCCCAGCATCTGCTGGACATGATCTAAATCAGTCATTAATGAAATCAATTAGAAGCAAATTGATGGTTAATGCATGAAGACTGTTAAAGAAGCAATCAATAGCTTATTTATTGCCAGCAACAAATTGTAATAAATTTATGGTAATTTTATTCGGATGGATAATTGGGTTATGATGAAGTATTTCAACGCTCAGCCTTTCAATAAAGCAGGTGTTGATAAGTCCTTTTCCAAATTTCTAAATCGTATATAAAACTCTCGTCTTTCTTGGCGCCGTCCTTGACGCTCACCACTATCAATCCTGCATCTAAATGCGCATAAATGTGGAATGCAAATACCTCATAATTCCCCAACAGTTTCCTCTATAAAACCAATTTCTCTCATCCAAAAAATCCAATCAAGATAGAATTTAATAACATGCTTTCAACCACAAGTGTGCGTGTTGCGTATTTTTATCAATTCTCAATGAGAAAACTAAGAAAAGTGACCATATGGTCAAGAGATGGTTTTATAATTAGTCTGATTTAGTGTTGTCACTTAGTATGACCGTTGGGTCAAGTCGTATGAAGAGGTGCGATAAAAGATTGACGACTTAATAGCATGTTGAAGAAGAAGTGATCGCATCATCACTGCCCCTTTGATAATGCGGCTAATTTCATATGCAAACAGGCCATAAATTGGACTGATGCATTGTAATTCCTTTTCCATAGAGTTAATGGAGAAGCGATGATTGTGAGTAAATAATACCTTGAGATGGGCGGATACCTAAGATGTGGTTTGAGGGAAATAAGGGTCGAGAGGCCAAAGAAACATTAATTTGTGATAAGAATTTTTCCTACAATGTAGATTTTGTGATTTATGTGCATTTGCCGCAAAAGGCATACAGTTTTACGATATTGCAAAATCGCCTTAATAAAATATTCGTTTTTATTTAGAGCAACACTGCCGACATCTACATACAATGGAACGATGCAATTTCATGTGCATTCGAGCTTTTTTCCTCACGGGATGCATTAATCTACCACTTTTATCAAACTTACATTAACATAAACACAACTATATCCAATGGAATTGTTCGATTCTGTGACACTCTAAATTTAACTCTCCCAAACTTAAAAATTATTTTTAGAAGTGGATAAAAAGAACTTTTGACTACTCGCTATAACGAAAAGATTTTTCATCATCTTGCAGACTGATCAAACAGCTGTCATCTTCACCATACAAAGAATTAGATTAATTGAAATTCACCATCGACTTGTCTCTTTATGCTTTAGTGGTTTGAAAGGTAAATAAAAACTTTGTTAGATTGATGTGATAGATAAATTGTAAATGTCTCTTGATATTACAAGTACAAATCGTGGGATACAAATATCTACCCAGAGATCGCTATCAGGACAGTTACAGCATTCAGAGCTTCCATTGGTACCACCGTGCGCTTCCAGTTCAAAACTCACTACTTTATTCCACTTGACAATCGGAAAAAATACCTCAGATGCTTCATCATCAAAGACAAAGTATCAATTGTATTATCTGAATTATCTAAACCGGTAGAAACCTAAAAAAATTATTATCTCCTGTCTAATTTTCTATTCATGTGTAAGTTGAATTATTGGCTTGTGTCGGCTATGTAAAGTGACAGAAGCAAAGTAATTGGTAACGATTGAAGGTAGAATCGAGTGCTTTAATTAAGTGGAGTCTGTGTGGTCGAGCTAACGATACGTAAAAGAACGTAAAATGCTAGATCGTATAACATGAAATTGTCCGATATATAGAATAAACACGTGCTAATACGGTTTAATTGAATCTTCACGTGAGTAGTGACATGTGTTGTTTACGCGTGAGTTGGCACTTGGACCAGCCTGAACACAAAACAAGCAAATAACGAAAGAGCTTGAAAATAGAACGGTTTACTCATAAAAAGATTCTGAAAGATGAAAAAACAATGACGAACATTTCGAAAAGGTTATCAAAAGAATAAACAAACTACATAAAGTTTGCTGAAGAATATCAGAAGATGCAAAAATTTTGAGTGAGAATCTCTTACTGGATACGAGTTAGTCAGACATATCTGATAAATTACAATTTCAAAAAACGCATTTATTAAATTACCCACTTTTGGCCCTCATGATGTCTTAGGAATCTTTGGTTCATTACGAGTATATGATATATAACGAACATAACATTTTTTTCTAATGTATCATTTTGTGTATGTTTACCTTTGGTGTCAAAAGGAATTTCCTCGCACCCACCATCCCTATTCGTTGGACATTTGTACACAGCACCTCCATGAATCACCTCTGGTTGATTAGATTGAGCTTCCGGCGCCCCAACAACCAACCTGTAACAATCAAAAAGTCCATTAAATCAAAATCTATCCATAAAACAAACAACAAAGTCATAAAATCTCTAGCGTGAACTATACATCATAATTATTAATATAACCCAGTGAACTAATTTGATGGATTGAAACAGGAAGGGTGTGCCAAAGTTAATATCGATTACGATAGTCAAGTCTGTAACCGTCTTTGTTCATGCCTCGTCTGATAAATGGGTTGTGTTCATGGACGATTTTCTAGATAAATATCCATCTAGAAGGAAATATCGAAGAAAACGGAAATTTAACTTTGCGAACTTTAATCGACATTTTATTGAAGTTCTATGAATACGCTTTATCAAAAGAATGGTAACAGCACTGACCCACGCAAACTCATCAACCTTGAACCAATATTATGATTAATGGCTTTTTTTTTCATACAATTCAACCAGAATTGGATTATTTTTGCTCTCTTTTTATACAAATTCAACAAAAATTCATCAGTGTCCAAGTTGACCGTGACCGAAATTAACATCTTCCTTATAAGTACAAGAACTAACAGAAATAATATTCAGCAGACAATAGAATAACTAGAAATGCATTTGAAAATTAGAACGCATCTAAACAATATTTCTTTATTCTTAGTGTTAGCTTTTGCAATAATTCCTAAATGATTTAAGAGCTTTCAGATTTAATTCCTTCCAACAGATTGTTACTAGAATCTTAACATCTGTTCAACATATTTACACTTTTTTCCAATAGTTTTTATAGTTTTTAAGGTATTTATATTAACTAATAAATTTTACTTTATTACTTTTGGGTATGTGGTTACTTATGGCAAGTGATTTAAAAAGCCATTGTTAAAAAATAAGAATTGAGTAATTCATATTTAATAAAATAAAAATTTCTTTATGAATGCACTTCTTATCGATAGTAACATTTCAACAATAAACAATTGTTACCTTACACTTGACTATAAATAAACTCATTCTTCTATTCAGAAAGCAGTAGAATATTAAAAATAATAACATTCTAAAGAAAAAATTCAAGGAAGCGTTGTTTTTTTTAATGTTATCAATCCAAAAACCGCAGGAAAAAACAGAATATTTTTATATCGGCTCTGATAAAAGCGCATCAATCATAAATAACAAAAGCGCATAATTACTCAATCAATAATATTTGTCAAAAAGAGTACTGTTATCTTAACGGAAGTCACATTTATAATGTTCCTTTTTTGATGATAGTGTTACAATCAACAATTATAAATCTTTGAAGAATAATGAAAATATAAGTAAATAAGTGTGTCATAAATGAAACACGTTTAGTAATGTCTATTTTTATGACAATGAATGTGTCAGGAATATTTATTAGTATATTCCAACACTTGCAATTTTTAAACAGTTTGTAAAATAAAATAATAACTTTTGACACTGAAAACAAGGTAATAAAATAAGAACACAGTATATAAGTTTATACAATTTATTGTAATAGAAAGTGGTAGCGAAATCAATGAACCATATTTGATTTGTATGGAAGAAATCAACTTATAAGCAATGAACAACACCATGACCAAAATTTATAATTGAATAATGTGGAGATGACGCCTACAATTTTCCACGTATGAGACGACAAAATATGAATGATTAACGGATGGTAATTTATGGCTGGCGATGTCGTCTCAAATGGTACGGAAACAGGGAAATGTGAAGAAAAAAAACGCCGAGAGGTGTTGAATTGAGGAATTTAAGAAAGTCAAAAACTGCAAAAAAAGTATGAGAAAATTTCTTACTTTTGGTCTTTTTCAGACCTTGATTCAAATTTTTCCAAACCATAAAGAGAACTGGCGTATTTTGACTATATTTATGATGACTTTCTTTTGCATCCTTTTAAAGTTTGGAGAAAATAGATTTACCGTTGTAGTTCTATGCTACCTATAGGTATTTTGAAATTAGACTATTTTGTTGCAAAATTGAAACATTTCAATAAATAGCTACTCCTCTATAGAAAAATAAAATAAACTGTTCCAAACAGAGTTGAATTTTGGCATTTGTATTGTGGGTTTATTTCTCACTGAATTCTTTTCAGCTATATTGTGAAGAAAAAATTTCACAATCTATTTGCCTTTTTGCTTCTGATTTTGTTTTAAACTTCTCATCTTTTTCTCGGCTATTATTTATAATAACTTATCAATAAAATAAACTATTCATCCCCATCTTAATCATTTGACGAATATAAAAAAAAAATTATTTTCAAGTAAGAACCTACACAGAATAAGTCTTCCTTGGTATACCTATGGAGTGCTGAAGCCAAACTGAATGTGATGATCATGAAATCTAAATCCACTTCAACTTCCATTCATGCAAATCAACATTATTCAAATAATTTGTATAAAAACATTCAACTTTCATGAACTTTTGCTTCGCCAAAAAAAAACAAACAGAAGATAGCAGCTCTTTTGAGAAAACGATTCAATAAGGATCTCAATAAAAAGCGGCACTTTCCTTCGAAAACGAAATTTATTGCACAAAGATGTATAATAGGTAAAGAAGCAGATTTTCATATCAAATTTCGGAACTTAAACTAACATTTCTGTATCAAAATCAACTTTTTTTTGTAATTCTGACCGCAATAACTTCTGATAATTTCTTTTTTCTTTTTCATATTTTTATTTAAAAATGACATAATGCTAACACCTATTCCTCGAACCTTGCTCATTGCCCGCCTCCACAATTATTCACAATTTCAACAAAACAAGTTTTTCGGGAAATGACCGCACTACATTTAAAACATTATCACACGTGGGGGTTTAAATTGAATTTATTTGGCAATCCGCCTCTGCTCTCCCAAACCGATTTAAACTAAAAACAGCTGTTATAGTGTTAATTTTCTTATTTAGTAGTAACCTAGACCCACCCATTAAAACTTAAATTGTCAATAAACCTAACTTGGCAAACGTTTGATAATTATAAGGATAAGACTTTATTGAGTAATTTTATTGTACTTTTATTATCGATTCTATGAATGAATTGGTATTTACATACATGACGTAACTAACTGTAATCCGAAAGAGAAAGTCTTTTAGAAAAGGAGAGTATGATTTTCTTCGCGTTTATTAAGTCCATGTCCCAATTAGAACGATTTAATTGGATCAGTTGAGAAAATTGCAATTCTGATATGGAATTAAACTTGATGTTTTGACCAATTCTAAATCGATTAAGATAAGAGTAAGTTTAGAATAAGAAAGAAAGTGGGTTTGTTTATATTTTGACCAAACAGCTGGAAGTTAAGATTAGAAGATTTAGGATTTGGAATTTCCCTCTCATAAATGAACATTTGTTGTAATGTATTTGCATAAAGTTGCTTCTAAATTGGAAAAGTATGTTTGGGATTATTCAAAATTTGGAATTTTAAACTCAACAAATACATTAATGTATGTGAAAATTTAATATTTATATTGAACTTTGAATCATCAGTTTGCAGATTTTGTGTATTGAAAAATAGCTTTCTGTGAATTAAGGTTACGATTCAGCAACGGTGTCAGACGTTAAGCAGTTATACATTTCACGAATTTAAAGCTGAAAAATTAAACTTCTTTTTCTGTTTTGTTTGTTTGCAGATCGCAATGTTTGTCTTTTGATAAAGTATTAATTCAAATATTTTTCACAGCAACAAGCGAGTGTTTCTTGTAATAATTAATTTACTATTGAAAATTAAAAAAAATCTGTTACTGTTTTTGGTAGAGATTGCAAAACGACAAATATCTTGAATATTTTTATGTCAAATCTCCTTATTTACGTAAAGTATTTTTCCATAATTTATCTCCTTTTTGGTGCGGTGACAAACCAGTCCGCCCCTGCTCGCTCGCAGAATCGATGCCCATAAACAATCATTTTCCCAATGTCTCTCCCATTAAGTTTTCTTTTATTACAGAAGAATCTAGGTTAGTGCCAAGCCTCAGTCGTCATTTTCCCTATCACCTTCTGTTCCATGAAAATAATTTCCAATAAATTCCATCATATCGTTAACTTTATTAATAATTAATCGACCATGTGGTACGTTTTTACGAAGAATCAGGTCAGCAACGCCAACGAAAAAACCAACTTGCATCGATGCTTACGTCACATACCATATTAGGATTGACAAACCTAAATGCCATAAAGAGTGAATGTCAAATGTGCAATACAAAACAAGTCAAAACGAAACGATGCGGAAAAATTAATTAATGCAGACAGAAGACGAGCCATGTTAAGTTTTTTTGATAGATTCTTCCGAAGAAGAAATCTGCCATGTTTGCCGACCTTCGATAAAGACGACATTCTGTTGTTTTTTAACCTTGCCGTGAAGGAGTTATGTAATGTATGTAAAGGCTATTCTGACGATTTTAAATCGTTACTAATTTGTCCGCTAAAAAAAGTGTAAGCTTTAAAAATTTAAATTTGGAGCAACGAATTGACTGTGTGCCAAGTGTGATTCATTGTTTCTGTTTGTGGCAGGTGGAATTATCTGATGGATCCTGACTTGGTGTATTTTTAAAATCTTACTTTTTACTGCACGACTATTCGTAGATGCAATCACAATTAATTTGAATGAGCTTTTGAGCTTTTAAATGTTCACTTTTTTATACTTTCAAAACTATACCATATGTTCTACAAGTAATTAACCAACTCATTAAGAAGTTCTGTGGGTGGACAGACCTACTAGATAGTCAGAAAGAATTCTAACGATTTTTAAAGAAATTTAATATTCTTTTATTCAGTCTTGAATAAAAATCGGACTTGCAGGCTAAACCCCACATCTGTGAGTTGTAAAATGACAAAAATTTATGGTTATTGAGAGTCAAGACCTAAATAATTCAACGTTTCATACTGCTCTTTCGTCATCTTCAAGGCAATGCAATTAATTAAATTAATAACTTAAGAAAAAAGTTCTGATCTCGTCTTCTAGAAAGCTGTCTTTTGCTTCAACTTGAAGAATTATCATACGATCTCACCTTGTACTTGATACCTGATTACTATACCCCATTAGGCAATTTTCAAGCAGCAATCTATATTTAACACTCTCTGAACAAATATTAATCGAGTTTACAATTACAACATAACATCTGAATCGAAAAACATTAACAAAGATAAAGTCCGGAAGTTACGTACATGCATCTTCAAAGAAAAAATTGTTTAAAATAGGTCGTCAGTTTCCGTATCTTTCAACAGTTAACCCGGAAGCACTGAAGACAGAAGAACAGTAAGTTACATTGTGGAAAAGGGTCGTCTTTTAGTCAGCGCACCCATAAGACTTCATAATTTACTACTGCCATCAGTGAACATATCTTAAATCTTGTAGACACTTGAATAAAGGCAAGAAGTGGATTAAGTTTGGCTTCAGGATGCGGAGTGAGTTTGGAAAAGGCACCAAATATGTTCGTTTGACGTCATGGTGATATGTGGTAGATCGTGCGTGGAAAATGACTTAAAAATGTAGGGAACGAATTATAATGAGATGTTTGAAGAAGATTTGTTTTCTAATCAAAAAATATCTTGTATGGAGAGATTATAATTTAATTAAAGTCGCCAGAAAATTAATCTTTTTTTTATGAATCGAAAGTTGCACTTCAAACTTTAGATGACAGCGTAGCATTTCGCTTTACCAGAGGCAGCATTACGACACATTGTAAATATTGCCAATACCACAAGGTTACACATAATAAAACCCACATTTAACACTTATTTGCAAACTGCAAAAGCAGTCAATCCTAATGACTTCGCACTACTTCAATTAAACCTTAATTTTCAAGCGCAAAACTTCCATTTAAACTCTTTATCTGTTGATTATTGTATATCGAGTCAACTTCCCGTCAACCTCTAAAAATATCAAAAGTTGGCACATTGCCACCGTCCCGACGCCTTTCGTTGCACTTCCGCCGCAAAATCGCCAAACACGTGTTCTTTTCCAAAAGATGGACATGTGTTTAACAGAAGGCGAAGAGGTCAACAAGAATTGGTACAATTCTACATTGACACAACGCTTGAATTGAAAGTGCGAAGGCAGCATAATTAAATCGCTAATAAAAAAATCGATTAAAGCGATTGCTGATTTAAATTTAACTCTAGTCTCAGATGCTATTTTTGGCAACAGGTTACGAAAATTTTTCTTCTTACCAGCCGTTATTTCGCTCCCTGTGAAGGGCCACACTGAATCCAAACATGGAATTGTGACCATCTGGAAAGGGGGTTTCATAAAAGGCGTAATTAAAACTGTCGACATTAAATGCGGTCGTTGTATATACACAAAAACACACAATTACACAAAATACACACAAATTGCACTGACACATTTTCGATTTATTTTTTCTCTGTACAAAACGCTTAAATAGGATTTTTCGAAGTAGGAAATTGCATTATAATTTTTTTTTATAATTCGAAATGACTTAAAACTAAAGATGGATTTTAAGGGCAGTGGACATGTTTCAAATTATACTTCGCGCTCTTTACATTACCCAAGTTAATGCGCGACTGACAAACTATCCGGTTTCATGTTGCTTAACTTAGGCGCCAATCTATTTCAAAATAGAATAGAATACATAAAAATTTAAGCGACCTCTTTGAAGTAATAGCCAAACTGAAAGCAGATGTAAAGCTAACAGTTTCCTCAGTCTTAACTTGAAATAAGCAACGTAAGATGGCAACAACTTCCAACAAATAAATTACCAATTTTTAAATCCATTTATAAGTTAGTGAATGATAATACATACATGTAATTGAATTAATTCAATATTTATCATTACCAAAAGGATTTTTTTTTGTAAAATTACATTTTTTCATAGAGGTGTCCCACGAACAAATGCAAATATTTCAACTATAGATTGAGGACTGGAAATTAATATCTTAAATATAGCCCCGAAAATAAACATTTATTTTTTTATCTCTAAACTTTACTTTGATTTACCATTCAGCAGTATAATTTGTAGTACTGTAGATTGTCTCAAAAAAGAGTTATAGCGCTCCCTCGAGATTAATTTCTTGATAACTTTTCAACACAAATTAATTATACTTGCCATTACAATACAAGCCTATTCAATTTAGAAACTTTTTTCCTCTTGCTATTTTTTCCTATACCGTATGTTTTTGAGTAAAAAAATAAAATGTGGAACGATGCAGTCAATATTAGCATAGAAAATGTTTACTGCGAATAGATGTTCATGTGCCAGATGTGGCAATTCAATGCTAATAGTGATTGAATCGTTATGCATTTTATTTTTTCACTCAAAAACGATACGTTTTGGGAAAAAATGATAAGAGATAAAAAAGTTTATAAATTCTAAAGGAGCTACATAACTCTCTCTTGAGATGATCTACAGTACCTCAAATCATGTTGCTGTATGATAGACTAAAGTAATAAAAATACGTGTCGATTAATTTTTAGTTATTAATCTATCGTTAAAATATTTCCACTTGTTCGCGAGACATCTTGTATGCTTGTTTGTTTTGCGTGCATGCGACTGGAAATATGTTTTATGGCAATACTGAAAATCGAAAATAAATGCCAAATTCAAAATAGCATTTTAAATCTATTTTAGAGTTTTAATTGCGTCAGATATGTGGTAAATACATTTGTTTTTCTCTAAGCTTTTGTTCATGACGCAATAAGAAACACACCTTCGATTTTAAAGACGTCAAAACTTTTTGCATTGTTTACTGAAAAGGATGTTTTGACTCAATTTTAATTTCCGTCGCTTTTGTTTTTGGATGAAATTGTTTTCTCTCTGGGAGTTTTGCTCTTACAAACTCTTTTATTGAGTAGCTTAATAATTTTCTTTCCCGTCTTTGAAAACTTGTTTAAGTTCCTTGAAATGTTTACTTTTGAAAAAAGTCAACGTTGTCCAGATGATTACTCAAAATTTCCTCATATTTTCCAATGAAATAATAATAAAGTAAAAATAGCAGAATCAGTTTATTAAAAAACTTTGGCTGATAGCCAACATACGCAAAAGGTTCTAAAACCAGATCATACAATTCTAACCTTGAGCAATTTTTAAATTTTAATCTAATTATTAGTGTTGTGAATAATTCTGTCAACTGAAAATTTTTCTGTTTAAACTAGATCGCTGAGTCAAATTTAATAAAAAGATCTGTAGAAAATGATTAATGTCAATATTGGAGTCCAGTCGACGCCGTTGAAATGGCGCCTCAACTTGTATTAAAATATCAAGTGATTCCAAAAAGCACAAACATATTTTTTGATTTTAACGCAGTGGATATTTCAGTAGATAATTTTAACTTTTTTTTAAAAGTTCAAATATGTGTGGAATTGAAGCATAAATTTTGAGGAGTCACTTAACCGAAGAATTTGGGATATCAATGAAATTTGAATTCTCTTCCTTGACATAGACCTGAAAATGTAATTGAATTTGTTATTATTGAAACTTTATTCACACCAACGCATTATAAATATGTTGGAAAAGTGAAACGCCATCAATGTTTCCTTCTCTATTTTGTGTTTTTTTCATTCTTTTCATAATATATATGTTTTTGATGCCACTGTCATAATCGTTTTATGTTTTTGTAGCAGTTAATTGTAAAACTGCGAAATTGGCGTCGATAAAGATTACTTTTATAGAAGAAGTTATCTGTAAATTTCATTTCTGATAAATACGAATGAAGCCTTAGAAATATACTTAAACTGGAAACTCTTCAATATATGTATTAAAATTTTAAACGACTATTTTGACAGCGTGCTCTAAAATATAATTCTTTTAAAAATAAATAACTCAAAAAAAATTGTCTACGACTGTTCGGAATTGAGTTTTTACATTTTATTATTCTGTTTTCAATTTAATTTACTGTTATTCTATTTTTGGTATTTGCAGTATTCAAGTAAACTTTATTCTTGAATGGATTTTAAATCTATTTTTCATCCTGCTTGCCAACAGTTTTATGACAATGCACTCGACTACAAAACAAACAAACACCTGTTTTTAATTAATTTTCCAATAAAAATAGTAAAGGGTTTGAAAAAAAATCGCAATTAACGAAAGCATTGACGTCTGGAGATTCTAAAAGATAGTTTAAAATTCTTAAATAAATAATTGGAAAAATTTGAAATATTGATTTATCTGAATTGTTACATTATCTCAATTTATTGCAATTAATGTTAATTACTAACAGATTTCCTAATCTAATAATGAATAGTGTTGAGATAAGAAACTTTTTGCGTGTTGAAAATTCTGAAAGATATTTTCTCGCTTAAATATTTCAAGTATTTATCTTTAAAAAAGGAAACGCAAATTTTTCTGCTAAATATTTAGGAAATCCTTAACCTTTGTTGCATTCTAAATATTTACATTCCAGTTTCAAGATTGTAAATAAGATTTTTGCAATGAGAATTTTTCTGATTTCAAGGCGCTTCTGAATTCTCTATGTATTTTTTTGAACGACTACAAATTATAAATTAAATTTTTGAATATAATTAAGTATAAAAAACAATATTTTCTGAATCTATAGATAGTGCCTTCTGAATTTGTGACAAATTTTAAATAATAATTTATGTTTACTTGTTTAATACCATGTTCTAGTTTCGAGGCCATTAGAGTAAAAGGATCAATAAATATATGGCAAAATCGGAATTGTAAAGTACAAAGAATAATTGACTGAAATTGAAGAGAAGAATTCAAGAAATTACGACTTTAATTTCAACAACTGAGAATTTTCTTTTGAAGTATACACTTACTTTTGTAATTGGAATCGTAAAGTAGGAGATTATTTTATTCGTAATTATTGTATTTTTGATTTTTGTGAGGAACCTACATCAAAGCAACACATAAGCGCCAGTGACATGAAAAATACTAAAATATAGAAATTCCAACAATAGAAACTATTTTTGATTTACTGACTATGAGATCTCATTATATTTAAAATTATCTTTACCAGAAAGGGACAAAAACACAAGCTTAATTAAGAACTACCCAAAAGAAAAATGTTTTAATAACATTTGTAAGCAATGAGCTAAATATTATCACTGATAATTTGTCAGAAGGAAATACTCAAGTTGAAGATTTATAGTCAAAAAATGCGAAAAATGAAAATGAAAAGTTAATCCATTTACGAAATGATTATAATAAAACAAAAGAATTTGCATAGGTGATGTACTCAATCAGATTAACGAAAATGTAGATATCTTAACTTAATCAGAGCTAAATGTTTTTTTGGGACGTAAAAACAACTACGATCTCAAAAAGCTGAAGGTTTTGATAGCTGAAAGCGTTTTAATGTATTAGGTACTAGTTTTCTATTAGCTAAGTTGTTTCAATCTTGAGTGTAGTAGTGCTTACCGACAAGCAGAACTGCTGAAATCATATAAGAAAGTTGAAAAAGAAAATACTATAAAGTTCAAAACTAAAAAGTCGACGAATTAGCAGCTTAATGAAACAAGAAAAATTTTCAGGATATAACTTTCATTGACTATTGTGTAAGACTGAAGTAAATATACAGACTCAGACATTCAAAAGAAGAGTCTCAAATAAAATTTGAGTATCAATTCAGAACATCATTTTGTTTTTATGTAAAGCTCTGAAATCCTTTGAGCTGTAATATGAGCTACGTAGTAAAATGTAAAGCTCCACTTTTCAAAATGATTCTAAAATCAATATTCTGATCAGTTACTCAATGCAAAAAACGCCTATATTAAACCCGGAGGCCAACTCCAATTTATTATGCATGAAAATCAAATTTTCATTTATCAAAATGAAAATGGAATGCTAAAGCATGATGACTTCCTATCGCTTCCAATTAACACTACCAAGATTACATAATTTCCAATTAGCACTACCATAATAAAACTTGTCCACTAAAGATTTGCATATCCTACTGCGTAGTAACGTAATTTCATTGTGAAATTCTTCGAACTATATCTTCAATGAATCAAGCTCCACGCACTTCCTGGAAAAGTGCGACCCTGAATTTTCTCGCACATTAAATGCATATCGATTTCACTAAAGCGCATACTCCGTTTTAAGCTTGCCTAGGACAACTATATCCTTTGAGGGATATCGTGTACCAGGAAATAAGTGTTTGGATTCAAAATACAAGAAAGTTATAAATTACTATTTTATTTCGCACATTTTTCATGAGGATGTTTTTATGACTAATAATTTTTTCACAACAGTTTACATACTTTAAGGCTGTTAAAGTTGTCGGCGATTTCGATTAGATACTCAAAATATCATAATTTAGCAAAGTTGTTTTTTTTTAAATTTCTAATTTTAGCAAAAATTATGCAAATGTTTAGTAAGTGCAAATTTTATTGTATACAGAAGTGATTACAATAAATCTTATATAACTGACACGCTCTTTTCATGTTCCTTATTCCTTGCAGCCTTTAATTTAGATCCAAGTTCTAAAATCAGCTTAAGTTTATTTTAGTTGAAGTCAAATCATTTTTTGGCACCACAAATTTGAAGATATTGAAAGCGTTTGCCAGTAAAAAAGTATCGGTAGAAGAAATGATATTGACAAAATACATAAGGTACGTGGACGATTTGTTTTAATAAAGAATGCAGTTAGATATAGAATAATAGATATTGTTCGGTTCTAAATTAAACAAAAATAATATTTTTTTAAACTTTTGAACTGTTTACAAAATTAATGACACTTAACTGACAGAAGTCTTGACATTAAAATCTTTCACCTCATTGCCAAATTATTTGACTATTTATAAAATAATAATTATTGGTTACATTATTTTTTTCTAAAATTTTGAAAATTTGTGTTGTGAAGTTAACATCATTATCACTCATTTCATCAACTGTTGAATAAGACCACTGACAAATCCTAATTATTCTCACCTCAGTCACCTCATCATTATTCAAAAATAACTCTTTGAATACTTAAGTTGTTTTCAAAGTGTCAAAGCCCTTCATAATAATAATTATTTCGATCTATTTAAAACTTTTTTAAAGCGTTAGACCATAGAAAAACAACTAAATTTAAAACTTATTATTTACATCATTAACGAGTTAATAAGGTAGAGCATAATTGCTTGATTGTATTTACAAGCTATAGGTGACATTTTTATGAGCTAAAACGCAAATCGTCAATCGTCAACTATTGCAATCATTTTTTTTAAGGTGTGTGATGGGAGTATTCCGCTGTTAATAGACAGGAAGTGATGGGAGTTTGGTAAACAAAATAATGAATTTGTAAATGTAAATTTCTCTTTAAAAGTTTCTCAAAACAATACATTTCTTGACCTTTCATCTTTATAAAAAATTTCAAAAAGAAAATAATAATTCCAAATGATATTTCTAATAAATCATCTTTATTGCCGCATTTATCGTGGGTGTATCTTAAGAATATCATTACGTATTATCCAACAAACAATTTGTCGAGTCTGTGGAATTGACATTTGTGTGGGTTGTGGTTGCATTATTTAAGAAAACAGATATTATACTCTAGGGGCAGTCTTTAAGGATTGTTCAAATTAGCTATGGAATTGGGGAATTATATGTGGGTGTAATATTACGGTATTTCTAATTAGTAATCTGTCACTAACAAATATTAGGTAACCATTGATTAATTTTTATGCGTTTTAAGTTTTGAGAAATTTAAACTACCATAAAATTATAAAAGAAATGTTTAAATTTTCTTTAATTTTCTTTAACTTTGTTATTAGTTTTTGGGTGAAACATTCGATGTAAATATAGTAATATTGAAAGAAATGATTAAAATTTTAGGGTCGCCAGATTTGAGAGTATGTTTTTCAAAACATTTCAAGGGACAAACAGATCACGAGTTATATAGTTTTATTTTAGTCGTTTCAAAACAAAAATAAATATTAATTATATTTATTTTTGAGCAAACGTTCTAAATATATTGTTTAGATAAAAAGCTATTTTCCTGTTATTCGTTATTCCTTTTTATTAACAGCCGAATAAAATTGAAATTTCTTACTTACCTTAAAGATGAGGATTGATTTGAACAAGAAAATTAAAAAAAAAATAACACTTTAAAAGCATTCAAACTACTTAGTCTCATCACGCTTGATTGATAAACGATTATAATAATTTTATAAATAAAATTCATAAATAATTTGGAGAAAAAAATCATTTTAGGATAGTTGAGTACAGATTTTGAGTGGTTTCTGATCAAAATCTCTAAACTGAGTTTCATTCTTTGCATTATTTACAATTTCAGCTAGATGTTTTTTCAACAATTTTTTTCCTTTTTTTTGCGTATTAAGAGTTGCAATATTATGATATTGTCTTAAGAGCTTGAATATTTTTGTTTCCATATATAATGTTTTTGAGTTCTGAGGAATAATTTCGTTGTTTAGTTTTTGAACTGAATTAATTCTGAAGTTTCTCAGTTCTTTATTTTTGAGAGTAGACTTTTTCAAGTTTACTCTGTGAAGATCGCAAGGTAGTTATTGTATTATGATCTTATCTCAATAATGTTCGATTTTAATGAACTAAGTGCAAAATCTTGATAAATTTGATTCACTTTAGACAGATTCGCCGACCAACAACTTTTGAAGATCTTACCTTTATCAATCAAATAAGCAACTTATAAAATTCATGTCTCTCGCGTTTCAGTTAAAACTTTGATTTTCAGATTTTGAATTTAACTTTTGAAATTGGTTTACTGGAAAATCGTGCCTCCAAGACATTTCTTCCATTAGTTAAGCAATACAGAAACAATAAATCTACTTTATTTGAACTATTTTCAGTTGTAAAGATGAAACCAAAGAAAGTAATCAAAACTACTTATAGACAATCTAATCTAAAATTAATCTGAAGACCGCGGACGATAAGTTGATTGCACAAGTAACCCAGAGAAAAAAAACTTTTGTTGGAAGATAGATGTTTGCACAGTAAATACACGTGCTAGCTTTAAATAATATAATCATTATTTGAAGTATATCCCCGGTCTCTGACTACACTCTTACTTTAAAACCCATTCGCATTTTGGAGAAATCAAACTCTAAAAGAAAAGGGTGTTGTTAGTGCCTTCAGTTGTTTTCGACTTGAATCTTTCATTTGTAAATAAAATTTGCTATTCAGTTTATTAAATGATTAAATGATAAGCGTAAGAGATTAAACATTCTATTTTCTTTAAAGTTAGAACTTTGGGTTTTAGCTAAAATGTGGGGAAAATCATTAATGATAGAATTGGTATAAGTACCCTACAAAATAGAAAATTTAGATCAGGAAAAGTTTTTTGGCTTTTGATCTGCACAGATCAGCAAAATCTAGATTCACGAAATAGACGAATCTTCGTGATTTTAGAACTTTTTTTCAGTTCTCTGGTTCTACTGAAGAATATTTTGATGCCTCAGTCCATAAAATTCACTTTTTATGTTTGAGGATATTTTTAGTGATTAGTTATCGGTTTTTTGATTTTTGTTTTATTTTAAAACGCTTAGGTTGCTTTTTCTTCAATTTGATATTTGATTCAGAGTTGAAATTGAAAAATACGCCATTGGAATCAGTGAGATAAATGTGTCCTCTACCGCCTAGTTCAATGAATAGCTTTTACTAACTCACTTAAAGTACAGCTTTGCTTTAAAATTCTCTTCATTAATATTATACCAACATACATAAATGACAAATGCGAATCCAAGTTCTATTTTGAATACAAAGTAGATCATTTATCAAATATCTAAAAGTCAGAACACAAATATAAAATTTTAAATTTGACCTAGCAGTAAAATTATCCATTTATCGACTTCAGAATTCGAGAATTTTTAATAAAAAATAATCAGTACTTTAGAAATTCAACAAGTGCAAAAGTGCTATCAATTAAGAAGAAAAAATAGTTTGTAAATACGATTAATAAACAAAAGTTTTGCAATTGTAATAATAATTCTTTTCATTACAAAACAGGGTGATTAAATAAATTTATAAATCATGTGCGAGTTCACAAACAGGCAAAAACCTGTGAACTGTGTAAGATTAAAACATGTAAATTATATCAAGCTTAAAAATTTTGACCTTTGCTTGTATCAGTTTTACAAATTAACAAATATTGAAAAAGCAATTTGGAATTAAAATGCATATTATAAAACACATTCTTTATTAATAATTAATATACGGAAAAATGTTTATATTACTGAAGTAAAATTAGTTGCGTAATGGAAAGAAAAAAGTCCATTATGCAACAGGATGCTGTATGATAATTTTTTGATGTGTGAAATTAATCAAAGCGTGTGTAACTATTTATTTTTTTTATGATTTTTATAATGCACATGTGCGTAATAATTCGTTTACGCGACGCTTTGCGTCTCGATAATTTATAATTTATATCCTAGCTTCCTTTATAAGGTCATCGTTATTTACTAAACAAAAGAAAGCTGTATTTAAATTGACGCTATAACAATTGGTTAAAATTAATACAGGTGTATAATAATATTTATACAACAATGCCTGATAAAGTCGTATAATAAAACGGAAGAAACCGATTGACCGTCCTTGACGCCATTATAAAATCAACAAAATCTTTAGCCGCCCAAAAACAGACTCAAAAATCAAGTCGCCTGAGAACCAGGACCAATTCAATTGTGATTGTACCTTTAGTGTCACGTGATAATCAGCTGTGTTTCAAAGACGCATGCGTAAATTTACCTTTGTACTCGATAAGAAAGCGGAGCGACCTCTGAAATAGTCAGTTTCCTAGTAGTAACAGTATTGAGAGTATTCATCGCTTCGTTTGTCGAAAAAACATTCAACAATCGTTTTCTTTATTTCTATGACACAACTAATATTATTTTGACGCATTATTAGCTTTGACAATCAACGTTGTTTGCGTCAAATAATCATATGCTAGATAAAAGTCGCTCAGTCAGTTGCTACTTTCACAAATCGTCATGATAGCGGGAGTGCAACTCGTTGATATGTGACCATTTTTCAGTGTTTTGGATGTTTTTTTCGTTTATTTTTGTTATTCAGTTTTTATTTAAGTGAAGTGGTATTAATACAGTGGGTGTGAATCCACCCTTAGAACTGCAGAACGCATCGTAATCGATAGTATTTTTTGCGGTGTTGCCACGTTCTATCATAACCTGACATATTGCTAAACAAGGCAACATAGCTTCACAGCTGACTAGGACGACGTACCTTGTAAGTAGACAGCGTTTCTTTTTGCACGTTTTTTTATTCGTTGATAATTTACAACTGGTTGTTTGTCACGCCATTGAATGAATACATTCGAATTCAAGGGTATTTACGTCATCATACTTTCGAGAATTTGTCATCGATAGATAGTTATAGTCATTGATCACTTTGTTTTCGAAGAAATATCGTGATGAAATGTTTTTTATTTATTACATTACAGTGTGTTTTTATTTATTATTACAATGTTTCTGTCTTTTTTTCCTAAATTACGGACTATTTATTCCATGAAATTGGAAAAAAAACCAAAATTTGTGAACAGGATTTGGTACAATCGAAGGACAGTAAAATTAGCACATTTCAACTAAAAGAATTATTATCTCAGCATTACTTTTTCTTGGTGTGTAATGAGCGTTATTCTGCATTGTTTTCTCTAAAAATACATACAGATTCATGTGTTAACACTACAAATACATACAGAAATACATCATGTTAGATAATGTATAATTCAATTACCTCCTATGAATTATTAACCATAACTGTGAGAAATAACGTCTTTACATTTATTTACCAGTGATTAACCATTCAAATATAATAGACAATAAAGCTATTATTACATTAATAAAAGCCGGTTTATATGTCGTCGTTCACTGCGAATCATGAATCACCCTGTAAATCAGTTTTGAATCAATCAAAATTGTAGTTAAAATAAATTCCGTCAGTTCCAAGAATAAAGTTGAAACGAATAACTCAAATGGGAAATGAGGCTTATTACGTAATGCTTGTGATAAATCAAAATGAAAAATATAACACGCTAAATTAATAGTCTTTATCAGTAATTCGTAGGTATTTACTTTTATAACAAAAGAAAAAGTCTATCAGTTTATAATGTGAGTGATAAAACTATTACACGTGGAAATAATATTGTTTGCTTGCGTAATTACAATTTTAGGCAGATTATTACTCACGATCGTGAGAAATAATAACAGAATGAGAAGTTTTTTTTGTCATTGAATAATATACCGGAAGTCCCTCAAAGGTGGACGTCTACCTATAATAAAAAAAATCCCAACATTAAAATTTTTAAATTTGCTATCAGTTTAATGAATTTACTTTCTCAAGAATAAAATTTGAAATTAAATAAATTCGTTATTGTTTCAACATAATTATAAAGTGCATAATAAACATTAATATTCTCATCTTGAAAATACATAAATTAAAACGTAATTTACTAAAATGGGTATTACGCCACATATTTTTTTTTATTGATCTACAGTGACTTATTTTTTTAATATAAAAGTGTCGTTTTTATAATAATAATAGTTTTTATAGTAATAATTTGTTGTGTGTGGAATTAACGCTTATTTGATTAGCTGCTATTTATGATTAGAATATTTCTCATACCTGTGAAACATAAAATTCGTACCTACTTCAACAATTTGTAGGTTTCTAGATAAGGGTGTTGGTAACTATTTTTCAAGTGATTAATACGTTTCTATCTTAATTTAGTTTAAATATGGATATTTTAACTACTGATGACTATTTTTAGTAAACATTTTTGCAAGCCTACAAAATGGAATGCTGAAAGTGTTACACTCACTATTGACTATTCTAGAATCTATGATCACTTCGACGCTGTTATCCTATTTTTAACTTAGGTTCCTTAGTGTAAAGATAATATCTTGATGAAAATCTACAATCTACAATTTTTAATTCGTGTTTATTTTTTCTCCATTGTAACCTTGACTTGCAGAATCTGTTTAACACAGAAACAGTCTAGATACTCTAGATTCTAGAATATTTGTATCACTAATTTATAAACACTTCTCTTTTGTGTACAAAATATACAATTTACAGTTTCATAGTACAATAATAATTCTGACGATTTCTAAATGCATCATTTTGTAACTGATAAGTAGAATGTCGTAATAATTGTCTAAAAGAATATAAAAGAAAATTCTAATTTTGTCAAATATTTCAAAATAGAATATTCGGATGTTTCTTTTTTGTGTTTATTTTTTTTCTGACACGTGTTCTTCTACTATTTTCACAATCATAAAACGGATGTGCAAAGTTACATCGTACATAATTTATTTCAGTCACAGCATATTTCACTTTTTATTATGGTAAAGTTTAAGTTAAGTTACTATTAATTCCAGATGGAACTAGTTTATATAATAGATTTAATTTTATGGCAGTGGAAATGTAGGGTTATTTTTGACGCAAAAAAGCACCCTATATTATTCCTTGTTTATCCTATTAAATAAATATGTATAAACTTAATTAAATCAAAAAAGATAAATAAAAGAGTTAATTTACAATCATAACATATGTTTAAACTTTCCATCCGGGTATAAATCTTACAGTTTATAGATTTTTCCATGATTAAATGTACATTTTAGTTCCGCTATTAGAACGCGTTTATTACTTATTGCAAATTAAAGGCGAGAGCATCATAAGTATAGATAATTTACAAACTTCCAGAGAGTTTTAATTGTTGGTTTTTTCCATCGACTTTGAGACAAAATTATTTGGTTTTGAAAATAGCTCAATTTATTGGACATTTATTCAATTGTGGTTTTTCAATGTTGGAATGTTACAAAAATCAGTCATTAAAAATAACAATAGAGTCAAATAATAGTTCTTACTTGTCTAAATAATAATCAATTGTTGACGAAAAATGTTTAATTATGAACATGTACGAAGATAAATAATTTATTGATTATCAATTATGACCTCCTATGAGGTTGGTTGGCGGCATTATTATGCCAAATAGCATCTGTCTTCCTGAGGATGTAATTTTTTATTTGATGGATGGATAAATGTTGAATAAAAGCTGTGAGGTGATTGAAATTTGAAATACTAGGTCATCCTGCGCGTTCATCTTCTACAACTGAAAACGGGATCTTGAGAGGTTCTTTTCTGTAAATATGCGACAGTAAGGTTGGAAAAATCTTACATGATCCTGAAAATTTGTGAATAATTATCACAGACAATCGTTATAAGAGATTAATAAACTCGTTCGATACCAAAAAGTTGATCCACCAATTAGTCAATATTGAGGTTTTTGTAATGATAGATGGAAGTTGAGTTGGTAATTTGAAGAATCAGGCCTCTAGTTCAATTTTTTCTGTTAGGGAATTTACAACAATGTTGATTCTGGAATGTTCTATGTGACTGCACCTTTTGTTAGAAACAATAATCGACGAATTTTCCAATAGAAGTCCAAAGCAAAACAAAAAAATAATGAGTTCATTATACATCTGGCTTTGTTCCAATTTTTTCAATAGGTAATTTGTATGGCACATTCCTATTATGGATAATTAAATTTGTAGATTTTGTAGAGAAATTTTATACACAATTTCAAGGCTTCTAGTCGTCTTCTATTTTATCAGTACTTGATCTAGACAAAAGATTATACCAAAGAGACAATAGTTCGAAAATTTGTTATAATTATAGCTTGAAACAGGAAATGTGAAAGTAAAGAGAAATTACAATTTCCCTCATTATCAAAATAGCAAATAATTATTGCTTTTTAAGCGGCCAAGTCGTGGAATCTTTCTGCACTTACGAAACTTCTAAATTTTTTAGCTGTCTGAAATAAAACAGTAATTTTAGTTGAATGAAACGCTTGAAATCTTACCAGACACGTTTTCTATTAACATAAAATGCGCACAATTTCCACATTTTTTTTCTTTTATGAATAATTGAAATTAAATTTATCAGCTGCATTTTGTGTCTCAAGGATTCAAGTATCATCAGATAATTAAACAAAAATTTAAATATAATTTGAAACAAGATAAATAGAAACCTTGTTCGCAGTTCGCCAAGTTTTATTTGTTACATCATATACTGGAATTGGGTTGTCGGAATTTTTTTGTCTCTTTAAATTGCGTTTTTGAATTTTTTAACGTCATAACACTGTGAAAATACTACAAACAATAATCTATACATCATATAAGTGTAAAACTACTATACTTTAAAAATAATTCTAGCTGGCACAGCGCGCAATAAAAGACAGTTTAAATTTGTAATGGGGAAAATCCAAACAGTCTTTTTCCTTCGCCTTTAAAGTTGGAATTTTGTTGTGGAAGTCGTTTTTGTTTCATGATGTTTTCAAGTGATGTTATTGAACCCTCAACCTTAATTATTTTTGTACGTGACAGTCTCATTCTTATCAGAACATCAAACGAAGTTTAAAAAAGAATGAAATAAGACAACTATTGCTTTAGATTCGTACCCTGAAGTCATTTTGTTGGAAGTCAAAGTAAAAAGCAAAACAAGAGGTTTCTTCTTCTTTGTACTTTACACTTTTAATGGTTTATTTTTGTCTGAGGGGATTCTATACACATGACCACGCTTTCTAAGCTTGTTGAAACTTGTCGAACAAGCCGACGATTTACATTCCATATCGACGGTCATGGAAATTTGTTACGATTTTCATGGAATTTTTCATATAATCGTACATCGCACTTCTTTGTGATAACACTATGACCTTTGAATAATTGAATCTGGCTACATCTAGAACTGTATAATTTTTATTAATCATTCAGATCCTTCTTTGTCTTGTACGGAAGTTCCAAATCGCGGGTGGAACACATCTCATTGATTTTTAACGAATGACGCAAAAGCTTGTGGCCTTTATAATAAATATTCAGGGTGCGGCGTATAACTATTATGTAAGATTTTGATCTAGAGATAGGTCAGTAAAGTGGCCACACAAAGTCATCTTTTTAACCTTCATATCAAATCAAGAAATTACAAATTAGTCAACTTTGATAAGTTACATTTTACAAACGACGTCACAAGCACGTGCCATTATTTGTTCCAATGAAGACACTCTATACTTAGTAATATTACGCACAAGTGGTTGAATTTTTTTAAATACCATAATGTAAATAAAGTAATAAAATTTCAATTTAAAAATATTCGAAAACGCTATATTTTTGGTTTTTTCTTTTCTTCCATGGTCAATCTAGAGGACTTCTTTTATGATTTTAACATTGCGGTTCTTTCAGCCTTCAGTTTATTGACCTCCCCTTTTCCGATTGACCTTCTTCTGACATTTAATTCTAATGTTCAATTATCCATTTCATTCAAATTTTAAAATACATATTTAAAGCGCCCTCTACTGTCTGTTTTCATGTTATTTCTTTGCTTTAAATTTAGAATTACACAGCAGTTTAAAGTCGCGCATAATCAAAAGTGTTTTGTATTTTGGCTAAAGTAAGACTCGAGAACACAAAGTTTTCTCAGTGTTTTTAGTAACAATGGTTAAAGCCGAAAATGGAATTATCAGATTTAACGTAAGTTCAAAAATGGAGCTGATTTGTGCTTCAATAATTTACTGCTTTGAGCGAGATTAGGCTAGATTAGAGAGCTTTTAGAAAGCTGTTGTATTTATAGAAGAGTCATATCTGATATTGAAAAAGTAATAATAAATGCTAGATTTATGATGGCTATCAGCATCATAATTTTTTCACATGTTTTTAGATAATCTGTATGGAAACAAAATTTAATCGAAAAAGTCAAGTTAAGCTTTCTGTTGATAACAAAAAAATGTGATAATACCATCTGGTTTCATTCTGAAGTGTCATTAATTGGTGTTGACTATTTTAATGGAGAACAGCATTTTCGTTTTTGACGCTTTAACATTTATAAATTTAGTTGTTTTTGTACAAAAAGTGATTGTTTTTCAAAAATGTTCAACATCAATTTGATTTTTTTGATCGAGACAAGTTGTTGGCATTTCCTTGCTAACTTGTTTATCTGTTTCATCGACAATATTTTTTAAATATAGCTGCAGCAGGTATTTTCGAAATGATTCATGGTTGAGGAGGGGAAGTGTGTGCATGTGGAAAATTAATCTTATTAGATAACGCAGTATTTTGTATAGTAATGATTAATTATTAGTTTAGTTATTGAGAAGTATAAGTTTTTTCTTAGAAATTTGCTGATTTTGGTATGACATTAGATAACAGATAATTCCAAACAAGATTTTAGTTTGGGATTTTCGGTGGATAACTCGCATTTGAGAAATTGTTTTCGAGTTATTTTTAGAGAAGAAAAGGCTAACAACCTGTCTTGAAATTAGCTATTGTCAATGTATTACTGTGATCCGTATTTCCTGTTTTATTTTCAGTTTTTTTGTGTTACAAAAATTAATTATTCAGAAGATAGAAGATAGTCCTTTCGAATTAAATATAAAGTTAGTCCATATAAATTTTTCCACAATAATTTTTTAATGTTGGACGTGAAATTTAGCATTCTATTTTGTGGCTTTGAGAAGCACAATTGTTTCTCACTTTTACACCCGTTTGCCTAAAGCGGGCAGGTCCGGAAATTGCAGTCTTAAAAATAAAAATTTTCACGTTGAAGGTTAAACTTTAGCATTACTTGTGAGCAGATTTTATTAGCAGTAGAGAAAAAAAAAATGATATAACCGTTGCCAAATCGTCTGCTTGGCATCCGAAAATTGTTAACTTTAATCATCTTAGAACTATGACGTAACTTGGATTACATTTCTCTCTCAAGGCAATTTAGTTTTATTTGTCTGATGTTTGGTTAGGTCAGGGAAGTCCACGCTTGGCAACACCTCATCTCGTAAAAGAGAGGTTCCATTCTGTGATCAATTTTCTCTTTTTTGTATAGAAGCTTTCGAAAGACATGACCCGGATTCCTTATTTTTAACAGCGGACATAATCAATTTTCAGCGGGCTTTGTCATCTCGTACAGAAATAGGTTGGTAGGATATGTATTTATGTAAATTGGAACAAAGTTGTTATTATATTTGAGATTAGTTGTGGATTTTTCTTCTTGAATGAATTTTAATTAATTACATACGAATTACTTGTATCCAAAGTCAAGGATAAAGTTAGCAATTTTATGAGCAGTTTAGCGCGAAGCGGATTTTTTTAAGGGAAACTAGGAGACATTATCCTTGCTTGATAAGGTTTATTTCTGTATTTAGCAATCTAAATTTAATTTAATTGGCATTGTAATCTTTGAGGGTTTTTCCTTTTATTTTTGCATCTTGTTCATTGACAAGTATGCTGTTGAACATTATTGAGATAATAAAGATAAGTCTAACGTATTACAAAATTCTTTATAGATTCAGAACTGATATAAAAGTAATAACTATCATTTCCCTCATATTTCTGTTGATAAAAGTATGAAACTAATCAGAGGTTCATTCAGCAAAATCCATATCCGGTTACACTGAAAGAAAATTCATCGTTAATCAGCTTTAAAAAATTCGGAAACACCAAAAATTTTTTAGCAACCAAAGAACTTTAATTAATACCAAGCTGTAAATGTCTTGAAATATTCTGTCTTTTAGTTGAGGTTATGGCTTCCTAATGTGACGTTTGGCACTCAAAATTTTTTGTTTTTTCATTTATTTACGAGTTGATTGAAGTTTAAACCTTTTCTGCTTTCAGTTTTTTACCCGATTTTATCGTAGAAGAAACAACACTTCAGGAGTGTGTTTGTGCCAACAAGAAGGGGATGGTGTACTTGTTGGATGATTGGGGTATGGGAGATACTGAAACCCGCAACCGGAAATGTGCGGAACCATCCCGTGATATCCTCAGACGTGATCAACATGTTGATAATTTGGATGAAGTTGATTTACATCCACTCAGCAACCAGGTAAATTTATCGACTTTTATTTTTATTTTTTTCTGAATATATATTTTTTTTTAAATAAGGTGGGAGGTCACACGCGTCTCATGGTGCTGAATCCAAGCACAATTTGTAAGCCTCTAAATTATAGAGAGTTGGATTTCTACCAGAATATTCAGGACCAAGATATCAAAATGTTTGTACCGAAATACAAAGGTAAGCTGAGTAGAATAAGATCCAAATATACAATTAAAAATCATAAAAACTCAAATCAGTGCAAAGACTTTTAAAAGTGGACAATGATATATTTATTGTTGATAATTTTAAAGACCAGATGTAGATTCTGGAACAGTGAGGTTCTAATATTATGATAAACATTGTAAGTATTGATAATATTAGAGCCAACGTTCCCGAATTTTATTATTATCTGGTTGAGACTGTTTGTTTTTACATAGGCTAGTGATTGTATTGTAAATGTACAAAATATGAAATAAATTATTTTTTTATAAAAAGAAAAATATACTGGATTTGTGGTGCATGCTTTACTATAACTCACTGTTTGAAAACATGATCGATCATCTAACTTTTCATGTTTTGTTTTATTTTGTGTATTATGCTAGAACCTGTGAATTTTTTGTTGATATTCACTAAAAAATAAATCATTCATACGCTTTTATTTTTTTGATAATTTTTATGACGTGTTGATGGATAATTGAGTGGATGAATGGTAAAAACCCGTCATATATTCCATTAAACCTTTGCTAAAATATTCCTTTTCTTATCACGACGTGATAACTTTTTGTTTTTATATTTAATCGGAAAATAGAGTAAGTAAATTGTAATATTGAAGGTAAGTATGTTATTAAGTTGCTAATACTGTAATATTCGGTATGAATTGAATTTATCGTCAGAGTTGGCAATAACTATAGGTGACCCGAAAGAAAATGCGGTTGAGTAATTCAGCAGCTATCACTCAGGTCAGCCAGACCCAAGTTTTGCATAAAAGGTCACACGAAATTCGACCAAATTCCATTACTACTAACCTTGTTTTTATTTTAAAAACAATAAGCTTGTTTTCCTTTAGCGTCTGATTTACTTGACTCAGTCTAGGGTCGCCGCTACCTTCTAAAAATTGTGCCAACTCTGCGCAACTTCCTGAATGCCAGTGCGAATGATTGCTCTAAAATTTGGTTATCCCAAAAATCGTTTACTTGTTTTATTGAGGGAATCGCCACCCTGTGGACCGGCTGACAGACAGACGGCTGCCCGCTGCCTGACCCCTGCTGCGATTGCCTCCAATCGTCCATTCTGCTAGGGTTTGTATGGACGTTCTTCACGCTAAAAAGGGTTGGATGCCCATTTTTCATATTTCATGAAAAATAGAATTCAGATTCTTGCAAGAAATCTGAATTCTATTCCTTTAAAAACAAAAAAACAAAATCAGTACACTAAAGTAAACGAAGGCTCTATTTTTTTTTTATTTTTTTTCCATCACATTCAACATACAAGAGCTTAATTGTACCGTCTCGTTTTTTTCTTTCGTCAAAGTGTTGCTCTATTACTAATTTATACTAAAAAATATTAAATTTAGAAATAAGTTGCTAAGATTTTTTTTCAGTATTTATAATTGCATTACTAAATTGCTTTGCGAATTGTTACAGGAGTTATGCAAGCGACTCTGTGTAGTGGGGGCAAAATTGAGAAGAGATACAGTCCAAGTTTCCGCGACGAATCTTCCAGAACCAAGACTGACCGAAAGAGAAAGCGAGAAGATGTCTTAAAGTAAGTCTAATTTTTATTCGTACGAACAACACGAGAAAATTTCCATTATATCTTTATGACGTTATTTTTTTTATCATTGTTTAGTTTAGCGCGATTACCACAATTGATTATTATTGTTGAACAAACTTTACATTCTTTATTTTAAGTCTTACTGTCTTTTTTCGAAAAACAAAAGTTAATCGACTTTGGGCGGTTAATTCCTTTAATTTATGATTTTATGTGTTTTTTAGAATGAGGGTCCACCATACTGGCAATCCGAAGGACGTCCTCAAAAGTATCTCCCAATCAGACAATACAAACAAGCAATACTTTCTAATGTTAGAGAATATCACATCTCATTATGTCCATCCGTGTATATTGGACCTGAAGATGGGTACTCGGCAACATGGTGATGATGCTTCGGCTGAAAAACGCTCGAAACAAATGGCAAAATGTGCAGCAAGTACTTCAGCCTCATTAGGGGTACGTCTTTGCGGTATGCAAGTTTATCAAGCATCTTCGGAGATTTATTTCAAAAAAGATAAATACTGGGGGCGCGAATTGAATGAAGAAGGTTTTAAAAACGCACTTTGTACGTTTTTTGATAATGGTTTTGGTCTGAGAGTTTCTGTAATACAGCAAGTTATTGCAAAACTGGAGCAACTTCGAAGGGTTATAGAAAAGCAAACTTGTTACAGATTCTATTCGTGGTAAGCTTTTTTTCTTTTTTTTTTATCAGAATCATGATAATAATATTTTGTTTTTGGTAGTTCATTATTGATAGTGTATGAAGGCAACGGCGGATTGCCGATTCTGAAAGCAGAGCCATGCCTAAACCCGTACAGCGATTGCACTCACGCCTCGTCCGAAAGTAGTCATGAAGTTCCCTGCTGTTACGACGCAGACACAAGCAATTCTTCCACAGATTTTAATTTAAGTCAAGATGAAGTCTCGCAAGATTCGCATCATCGAAGTTTTGGTGAAGCAGCAGCTCGTGGAGCGAAATACGGCAGTAACTTTTATCCGATTTCGGAAGAAACAGTGTTCATGGATTCTCCTCCAACCATTCCTACTATCACAACTACCAGTCCTCTTTCCATTGACAGTTGGGTGATGTACTCAAACAGTAGCAGTGATGAATATTCCAATTTGAACGGTATCAGTTCAAATGAAGATACTTCAGATTTTGAATCGTGTCTTTCACACAAAAACGCGCTACAGTTTGGTCCATTAGAGTTAGAGGATGAAGAAGATGATGAGTTAGCACCGACGGTTTCTCATAAAAATCTAACAAAGAGATTAAGAGTTAAAGAACAGTCGAGCGGTAGTAGTCGGACAAGATCTAGATCCGGAACTCCGGCGAATGTCGATGTAAGAATGATCGATTTTGCGCACACTTCTTTTCTTACAAGAAGTGAGGAGAGTTCAAGCGGAGTTGTCCATCAAGGACCAGATGGAGGATTTTTAACGGGATTAGATAGTTTAAAGCGACTATTATCGGAAATTTTAGCCGACGGTTGACTAAGCTGCCATGTATAAAAGAAAAGAAATGTTCTATTAACAATAAAACTTCGTTTTTATAGTTTCTAGACTTCTGGTTGGTGTATATAGTGCAGTTTTAGTATTGGTTACGTTTTAATTTATATTAACAGTATTCTTGTACAAAATTGTAGGATAAAACTGAATGGGTATTTTCATATTGCTCAGAGTTGTGAAAGTGTTTCATTACTTCTTTCTCTTTTATTCTGTGATTATATTTTTTTATTATAATTTTGAAAGGGCGTTTGAATGTGTGAATAATTTCTAGACATTCCAAAATTTGTGTAGAACAAATTGTTGCAATAGCTTTTTTAATAATGAATTTCAGAAATTCATTCATGTTATTATTTGTAAGAGAAACAATTGTTATTATTGCTCTTTGTAATTCCCAAAGTGGGACCATTGGATATAAAATGAATGTTCCCTTTATTGCAAATTATGGGATATGTTTAGGAATTTTGAGCGAATTGATTGTGATGTTTTGTGTTCAGACTTGTATTATTGTTAATTTAAAAATACAAAACGAAATACTAAATAACGTGTTTTATTTGATTTCACCATAAAAACATTCAATTATTTACAAAAATAAAATACATCCAATTACCTAAATTTCAATATAATATAGAGTAAGAAAAACACAAACAATGAGAAGAAAAATAAATAGATAATGTAGTAATTATGTGAACCCTTGGATAGCCTTATCACTCGATTCATAGTGGTACCCAGAAAGCCCCTTGTCCTGTCCATATCATCATCCACATCTCGCAGTAATTTATCCTGATATCTAACTTCATTTCCGATGTCTATAGATAGAGATTTTAACACTCCAATTTTATCACGTAATTCTTCAGTCATGCGATCATTCTCATCTTCAATTTCGTTCGACGTTTGGGGCACAGGCTCGTAGAAATTACCAGCATGGGCTCTTCGCATTTTAAACGATTCCAGTTTTAAATTTTGTTGAAAATTTATCCAAAATCCAAAATATTTTCACACATTAAAGATTTAATAAAAACTACACGACTTTCTAAACTTCAAGTTGACGTGTTCAATTTGATATAACCTCAATTCAATTAAACGTCAAATAAATGCCTCTTAGGCAACCAACAATACTACGCAATTTTTTTTGTGGAAGAAAAAGAAAAAAATTATTTTAATTCAGTTTTTATAGCGCTTATATTTACGATGTCGATGTTATTCAACAACAGTTAAGATTAAAAAAAGTGGCACCTATAAAAAAATGCTAATTACTTCCGCTGTAAAAAACTAAAAGAAACCTGAAAAAAATAAAAAACCCTATTATGGATTATAACAGTGTGATTGTAGTTTTATAGGTTATATTATCCCATTTACATTTTTAAGAACATAAAGGTTCCATTATCGGCGATGTAGGAAGTACAATGCGACCTCATGTCGCAATTCCCTCCATCGCTTTACTCATTTCTTGCGCAAAGAGGTTAATCATAAAGCAGTAGTGCAAACAGTGCCGCAGACTCTAGATGTAAATATAAACATTTGGGACTGAAATAGCGATCACTTCCTGTTCGTTTGTTAAGATTACGAAACTCTCTTCAAATTTTCAACCTAACCTTTGAAATTTTATTTCTTAGGGGATGGCGCCACTGCGGGGGTGGGTTGCAGTTTAAGTCGCGAATTATCGATTCTTATACAGCTGCTCTTTGTGTTGAAACTGATGCAACAAACACAACAGTAAACAGCTGGAGGATACTTTATCAAACATTTCACGTGCTGTGTATTTATTATTTGCAAATAATCAAAAGGGTATTCTTCAGATGGTAATCCAACTGGGGAACATGTGATTGACTCTGAAGAAGTTCGAGGAACCCCTGGATGTTTTGTTGCAGTCGATTGTAAGTAATTTTTTCATCATCATTAGCAATGTGTTTTGGTTTTTTGTTTACATTCATTAATAGATCTGTTTAGTATTTTCAATGTATGCAAAAAGTTGTATTGATGTGTTATATGTTGGCAAAATTGCAAAAGAAATTTCTAATCATTAACAGTTGTGTTAGTTTTATTAATAACTCTTTGTCATGATTTTGTTTAGAGGAATAAATTGAGTATTGTTTCAAATGATTTATATTTTTTGGGAATACTCAACATACTTTTTGTTGCGTTTTGTTTAAATAATTGCTATGGGAATAAAGTCAACTCTCTTCTCATAGTATTGATTGTTTTTCGTTTGCACTGAAAGTTAACACTATTTTAAGAACCAATAATTGATATACGAAAGGGGGCTTTTATTGTGCAAGCAACACAATTGACTATTATTCCGCATTCACCTTAATAATTTATTAACAATAATTGCTAGAAAGTATAATTTGTTTATACTCAATAGAAGGAGTTAATGGACTACAAATTGTTCTAAAAAATGAAATTAAATACCAGTTTGCCAGTTTGCATTGATAATTTTTATTTGGTATATTTTTATAAATCCAAATCTCAAATTGCTTTTTTTATGTGTAGTAACTGCAAAGCAGTTTAATTTAGGTTTGGCAGCCTTGAAATATATTTATTTGATACAATTTAAATACAGAAGGTTTTAATTAAATTTGTTTTGCCTGGATAAATATTATTCAAAGTTTTAATAAATATTTAATCCAATCGTGAATCTCTTGAAAAGTTGAAGTTGAGGAATTTCAAATTATTACTGCCATCAAAATACTAGAAATTCCTTGCGTAACATTCTATAAATGTTGTAAAAAGCTAACTCGCAACTCCCCCATAGTCTTAAAAGCGTTTACAGTTTTTTTTATTAATCTATTGTTTCAAACTACAAGCCTTATTTGATTCACACCGAACAATGATTTAATCAATTCACGTATCAAGCAGGTGGCATTCACTATAAAAGACAGCTTTAACAACACGTCGCGCATTGTTTACTTTTTTAACGACCAACAGAACGTCTAAAGATGGAATTTCATAACTGAACCTTTACTTTTTCAGTGTTTAAACAAAGTTTTTCGAACCGAAACCGACCCTAAAAAGTCGTTTTATATTTTTGTTCCTTTCAAAATGATATAGCAAAAATCGAGGAAGAACAGTTCCATGGTGAAGGTTAGAATCTTCAAATGTTCTATCATGTGCATCCACCTATTAAGTCTAAAATAGCAACAGTTTTAAAGAAATGACCTTAACATACACAAAAAATTGTTGAAGATCAAAAATAATACAAAATTTTTCTTCAGAAACTGCTCCTGATTCTCAAGACAATAGAATGCGTTATGCTCTAATGATTCTGATCGATAAATGCATTGCCGGAAGAAGAAGTTTTTCGTGGTCAATACAATTAGTTTTGTTGTTTAAGTCGAACAGGTTGCTCTAGATTGCAAGGAAGAAGATTAGTGGAGTAGACAGCGTGTCGACGATGTATACTCAAGGACTGTAATTCTAAACCTACGCTCATACCAAAAATGGAGTTCCTGTTTTCATAGAGAAAACAAAAGGAGAAAGATCTTGGACTGATCTTAATGGTGAAATTAAAACTGCGTGAGATATAAATTGTCCAGGTGTCTCACGAACACCGACAAAAATATTTTTTCCTTCATTCTCATGAATCAAAAACCTTCTAAGTAATGGTTTATAGTCATTGCTTTTGAATTGGTGCTTCTGGGTTATCAACATAGTGCGTAAATTGTATATTCTTACACGAGAGTTTTTGAGATTCCGAGAAAAATGAAATACTTTGGTAGACTTCTAGTAAAGTTTTTGCTAAGTGATTTGGCAAATTGGGAAACTTTATCACAATGCTTGAAATAAACTTAAAGCACTTGAAGCTCTGATGTTTAAAAATGACTTTTACACACTGACGCAATCAACTACCTCATATATGGGTGCATTGTAAATTTTTTTACTTCATTTATCTATACAAAAAATAATATTTACTGATTTAAAAATAAAATTGAATTTTTTGTGAACTGACGTTGCTTATTATTAGAACAATTTGCCTGTATTATAATTGTATTGTAGAAAAATGTTTTTGATCTAGTTTCATAAATATTGACTTCAGAATAGTTCAAATTTTTGTTGACATTGGTAGATATTTTTTTAATACGCATGAGAGAGAGTATCAACTCTAAGCTCTTTGTTTCTATTATTTTTTCAAAACAGGTTTTTGCGTATAATAATTTTTTATTTAATTTCACTTTGAAACTACGGGCGCACCGTAAACAAATATTTAAACACTTGTATGAGTGTGTAATACTGCCGGCAGGTAGTTTTTTTAAAAAAAATGTTGTTTCAGTTTGATTTGCTTTTTTATGTTTCTGGAATTTTGTATGAATTAATTAAGTACAAATAAGAGGAAATTTTTGTTATCTACATAATTTTGAAATTCAAAACATAAGGAAATAACAGCTGGAACATTTGTAAGTAAACAAACAGTATTTTATTATTCAAGAATAAAAAAAAAGGAGGAAAAAAAATTTAGATATATTTTATTGTTTGGTATTCAATATCATGAAGGTTTTGTGTCAAAGTTCAGTTTATAGGAACTGCTTCAAGATTAACACATAATTATTTTCCCAGAGTAAATATTTATTAATATGTATTGTAATAACAGAAATATCTGCTATTAGGATTTTGCATAATTAGAAAAAAATTAAAAAAAATATATAGATCTTCATCAAAGGAAAAACCAAAGTAAATTTTGGAATCCAAGGTTTTCTTTGAAACATTTTATACACTGATTATTTCCTTTTCTTCGCATTTACTTTAAATTTTAAAATAGTTATTTATTTGTAATTTTGGTGCATTTTCCAGTAACAAACCACTTCGAAGCGGTTCTTTTGATTCCTTACATTGTTTCTTAAGTTTATTTGTTGAACTTTAATGAACGCATGCGCCCGCATTCACAGCTGACTTCTCCGCTCATACTCGTCGCAGTTACCTACAGAGTGTTGTACACATGTGTCTGCAAAAAATAATTTTTCAACAAAATAACCATAAAATAAATCAACCAAAACAAAGCAGCGCCTTTTAGCTATGGATTCCATACAATATACCATAAGGTGAGTCTAGACGCAATTCTTCTCATCGTTTCCCCTCAAGATCACAGACCTTTCTTTGAGTTCAGCAACACCGCAAGAATCACATTGTATTGCGAAAACCCGTTTATCGTCATAACTTATTCCAATTGCGTTGTAAATTTCAATTTCCGTAAAGTCGAAATGCGCAATTACACTTTTCTATAAGATGATTTGGCTTTAAGCCAGTTACAGAAATGTTGCGAATTTTTTAATACATTGGTATTGAAATCTTCAAACTTTAGGCCTTCAAAAGGGTCCTCAACCCCAAGGTTACTCTCATTTGGTCGACTGGTTGACCAATTTTTAAAACAAAGAGTTTCAGTTACTTCAAATTCAGTTGATAAATGCAAATGTTAAATGATTTAGACTTATGTTTGGTTTTGTTTATTTTTTGTATTGATTTGATAAGAAATGTTGAATTGTATTCCATTATTCTGATAACAATAACAAGTTTTGAACTTCTTGTAAAAATTCACTTTCGTTTTTTACTATTATAATAGCACTTAACATTTCTTTAAATCTTAATGTATTTTTCCAATTATGCAATTTCATATGTGACCAAATTCGAATAATCCACTTGCAACAAGTGAAAATAAAATACCGAACATAGCGAGCGATTATGTCATTTCTGAAGAATGATTTGCCGTTAGAATACGAATATGGCCTATTTATTAAGTATGCAGTATGTCGTGTGTACATTTAGATAAAAATTTTATTGAACATAAAACTTCCTCCCAAAATTGCAGAAACATAGTTGATCATTTATTATGTTTATGAAACAAGTCACTACTTGTTCGACTTGTCTGGTGTGTGAAGTGCAGTTTATTTTTGCGCTTCCATGTACCATGAAAAATTAGCAACGTCAAAATCAATCGTTGATGCGTCTATATGTTTTAGGATAAGTTAGTGTTCAACATGTGCATGAAGCTCCTACGTTTTGTATGAAAAATTTTGCTCCATGCACTTGTTACACAATAAACGTAGTCATAAATCCAGTGCATTAAAGCTATCTGTAAATTTAACAGATGATAAAATTTGTTTATTTGTTTATTTTGTTTCACATGGTTTCAGTTCATTAATAGATTACCTACAGTTTTTCAATTATTCGTAATCTTTTGTTTTTAATAAAATTTTATATTGTAAATAATAGAATTACCACATCCCAACTTCACCTCCTTGAATCTTAATCAAGAATTTATAAATCTCACAATTCACTGAGTTTAATTGAAGCGCAACTTGACTCCCAATAATCTTAAGCTTATTTCTCATGAATTCATAAATTCAAATTACGAAGGCACCAACCTTATTAATCTTTCGAGTGATACTCCAAAGTTCATACCCTTTATGCATCAAATAGTAAATTATGATTAAGCACATGTGGCGTCGAAATAAATCATGTTATTTCGCTTAAGATTGCTTAATAATAACCATAAGTACGGGGCTTACTTATTTTTTTATAATATTAAATAAATTAAATTTCTTGAACTTGAACTTTCACTTCAAACTAAATATATAGAATATTTTTATGCTATGATTATTACAAAATCATTAATTGAAATGATGTTGTGAAATTATGAACTATCTATTGTGTATTCATTTTACCAGTGAGGCGTTTTTATTTGAATATAATGGCATTTTCACGGTAAATGGGCATGTAACTAGGAGTTGTACGATCAGGGAGTGAGTTCGTTGACTCGTCTACCTAAGACCTAAAAAAGGATCGTTTTTTGTGGGAGCATTAAAGACAATTTAATGTCAGTATCGCGCTGCAAAAAATTTTAATTATTTTTTATTAAATAAATGAATTGATTTGTTCTCTAATTTAATTAATTTTATTTGTATGACACAAGATTTTAATTGAATGTACCGTTATCAATTACTGTTAGTTAAAAAGAGTCGTTTGGATTTTTAGGGTACGTGAAATATCTTAAATGCTGAATTGTAATTTTGTGCTCTGATGATTAAATAACTAATTGGATAGCATTGATCAAATTAGAAAATTAGAGTAAGCGGATTTGTCGCATTAAATTCATTACTGATTTTTTTAAATTTTTTTTTACAGAACCAGGCTTGGGGAGAGGATGGTGAGCATGAACTCGACCCTTGTTGAAACAGTCAGCATTAATTATGAAGACTTCAATGAAAGTTTTCTCACATGTGGGACTTGTTTATGTAAGTAGTATTTTTAAAATTAAAATTTCAATTAATAAATGAGTAACCTTAAAGGTTGAGGTTTTCTCAAATTTAACCTCCACAAAATCGCTTTATGAAGGTGATTTTAGCAATTCAAATTTTTATCTAATTCTTCTATTCATTTATATTTCTTTTGTTAAATTGTGAAATAAGCATTCAAGCATGTAAAATTTTTCATTATATCTGAATAAGCATCTGATAAAGTTACAACTTTCTACTGAAAGAACTAACGATGAAAAACAAGTTTTTTTATTTGTATGTAAGCTTAACAAAGCTTGCCTTTCTATTCTACCTTCTCATTTACTTCGCCAGAAAAAACTTTTATCTTTTCCCTGTTTTTATCTTATCAATTTTCCATGGCCGGCGTTAGTAAAACAACATTTCCGTTGTTACAGATGGCCTATGGACTGGTGGGTTATATAACATAATATACCGAAAAAAAAAAATGAACGTGACAGATTGAGGCAGTTTTTTCGTTACAGGCATGTACGACGGCAATGAGCACACCCCAAAGCTTCTTCAATGTTCACACACTGTATGTCTGCACTGCTTAACCAAGATAGCAGCATCTCAAACTCGAGACACAGGTTCATTCAGATGTCCGATATGCAGAGAATTGATAACAATACCACGAGGAGGCGTTTCCGCACTGCCACCATCATTCCTTGTCAATCAGCTATTGGATCTTATGTCCCGACAAAGGAGAGAAGTTATACCGAAGTGTTCAGTACACATCAACCAGGAACTTCTCTTTTGCGAGACTTGTGATACGGTTTTTTGTACGTTATGCACTGAAGGATCACACAATGATACAACGAATAGTTGCGAACATACGATCATTCCTTTTTCGATTGCGATTAAGAGAATGTCGGAAATTTTATTGTATAAAGCAAATGAGTGTATCTCAAAGGTAATTAAATTAACTGAAGAAAAAACAAGATTTTTATTGATATTTTAGCTAACACAAGCACAAGAAGGGGTCAGTTCAGAATTGAGAAGACTTGATGCAGCCAAAGAAACTTGTTTAGAACAGATTAATTCAACATTCCAACAGGTACAATCTTATTTAGATAATCGAAAACAAGAGATTATTGAAGCTTTAAATACCACTTGTGCCGAGAAAAGGAGAGTACTTGAAGAGCAGCATTCTTTAATCGAAAGTGAGAAGAATAAGGTAAATGTTCGTATAATGTTGGTTGCCTAATCTTATTTGGAATTATTAGGTTGAACAGGAGTGTCAAGGCTTACAGTATCAAGTGGAAGTTCGTAACATAACTCAACGTATTGAAAGCTTAACTGAGAAACTTGACGCTGCGTCAAACTTGGGGGAACCTCGTGAAAATGCGTTTCTCGCTTGTGATTTTTCACAAAATAACAGTCTTGAGATAATCCAAGAACAGTTGAATGTTTTGGGACGTGTCCGTACCAGTACAACTTTTCCTAGTCTCTGTACAGCTAAAGTAGAAGACGATGTTGTCGCAGGCATTGAAGGTTCTGTCATCCTCAACACAGTTGATTATCATGGAAATCAACGCAAAACTGGAGGCGATCCGATAGAAGCCGAATTAATGCCAGTGGTACCCGATCAAAGTATCAACGCTGTACCATTGGAAGTAACAGATAATGATGATGGTACTTATAAAATAAAATTCAGAGCGCCTAAATCCGGTCGATATGGGGTTCGAATATCAATTTTCGAAAGACCAATTAAAGATAGTCCTTTATTTTTTGATGTTTCTGAACATAATAATCCTGTGAAGGTTTATGGAAGTCATGGTAGCGGTAAAGATGAATTTATACAACCAGTTGCTGTGACTTTAGATGAAACCGATCAAACAATCTATGTTCTTGATACTGGAAATTCGAGAATTAAAGTTTTGGATGAAAATTTTGAATTTGTTAAACATATTACAAATGAAGGGTTGTTAGGAAGGAGTTGTACTGGAATTACATTGTCAAGTAATGGTGTGATTGTTGTTAATTGGCGGACAAAAATATTAACTGAAATGACCAAAGATGGAGAGACTATTAAGACATTCACTTATAACGCTTTTCAAGAACCGATAGATGTTGTTGTTGATAAGAATTACGGCCATATTTTAGTAGCTGATAATGGAATGAACTGTATTTTTGTGTTTGATTCAGAGGGGAAAATACTATTCCAAGTTGGTAAAAAAGGCACTTTCTGTCAAATTTCTTCAGTCACCATTGGGCCTAACAGTGAAATAGTAGTAGCTGATACAAAAATACAAGTTTTCTCGGCTAAAGGCGACTTTATGGATGTAATCAGAGACGAAGGAAAAGGTAATAAATAACAAAATTGTTTTCTTTCTTTGATTGATCGTTCACAGGTAAAGGCCGTTACGGTGGAATTGCTATCGACGCTGAAGGAAGAATCTTAGCTAGTCGCTCCGAGCAAAAAGGCAAAAACTATCTACAAGTACTGAGTTTAACCGACAGTAATATCAATAATCACATTGATTCACATGACAGCAAATTACGACGTCCTAGTGGTGTGGCCATAGCCTCCGGAAATCACGTGATAGTCGTTGATTTAGGAAACAATTGCATTAAGAAATACCGCTATTGGTGATTTTTTTTATCGTCTCTCTATTTTTTTCTTTCACTAATAGAGATCTCTTAAATTAATATTCTAAACAGTTTGCCTTGTTTCGATTTCTTTTTTTTTTATAATTAGTCACTTGTTGAATAACGTAATTTTAAGAATTAAGTACGTGACTTCGCTTTTTTATTGTAGCTGCGTCTTTAATTATAATTTCAACTGTACAAAGCTTCATATGTGAGAGTTAAGTAATGGAGCAGTAAAAAATTTATCTATTGTTGATAACTATAGATGTTTACATCTTTTGGGTGTGTTTTTTTAATTGTATGTTACTGTTGTGGTTATTTTTTTACCCGCAGAAAATGTGTCGACTTAATGGAGATGTGCTTAGGTATTTACACTCCAAAATTCGTTCATTTGTACTTAATTTACTTTTTCAATGCTGTTTAAGCGACTTTTTTAATTTTTCTTTTTTTTGAGAGTATACTTTTTTTCTAGTCATTCATGCGCATATTTTTATACTAGTACAATTGTTTTGTACACAATAAAATCCTTAATATTTACGAGTGTTTTATTGATACCTTTGATTATAAATAAGTGAAACTGTAATTGTAAGAGTGCGTATAAAAAATTCATATGATTGATTATAATAATAAAATTGTAATTTGGACATTTCCACGGCGAATGTTGTTTATCAGAATGGAAGTTTAAATAATGCTAAGTGCTCTTGAGTTCATTTGCATTCGCCACTTCAAGGATAATAAAATTGTTTGATCAATGGTTAGATATTATTAACTATTGAAAATTGAGTCAAATTCTAAAGCACTCCTCAATAAAAAAAATACGATTATCTCATCGTAAATTATGAATTAATTTCGAATTTTATAAGTTTATAATATTTTTACTATCGGGCGATTCCGGCCCTGACCTTCGCGATTTTTTGCAATGACTGTACCTTCGTTTCCACGCTTCTGATGAATTCAGACTTTTCTTAACCAATCAGAAGCTTCCTCACTCCTTTGACTGTACTTGATAGTGAAGTGAGTATTCTCAATTCACAGCGAAAGCTACTACTCAATCAGCTGAGTTTGACATTTCCCTAACATTCCCGAGTGAAATATCCTAGTAATCCAATCGCATTTTTCTCTCTGGATCGCACAGAGCGTGTGCGCAAAGCCAATCCGGCAGACAAAAGCTCCAAATAGTGATCTCTAACAATGAACGACAAGAAGAATCAACTAAAAACTGTATAAATCTCAATGTGATGTTAACGTGATTGGTTATTTGGCACCCGTAAACCAGACAAAATGTCGGGTGCTCCTCGCGCCAAGACTTCGCCTTTGAGGGCCACTGTACCTCTTTCGTGTGTCACGAAACAAGGCAGCGGCTTGCGCAGTCCCGGCGCCCCCTTTACAGGTAATGCAGAAATTGGTGTGCTTATCTCTAATTTTCTTATACATCTGCAACAAAAAGATATCTTTTGATAAAATATAATGGGCAGTCTGTGCAATGGATAAGAACGAGCCGGTTGCAGGTGGCAGTCCCAGGGTCCCTCAAGGGCTTACAATTCGAAGAACAGCTTCCTTGGACGCTATTTATCTCAAGGGGATTTTTCCTAGAGAAACCGTTTTTTGGCACAGAGACAGAGCCACGCAGACTGAACGAGCTAATAGTTTGGATTCTTTGCAAGCGGTTGGTGTTAACGAAAATGTGGACGAAAGGATGGCGAAATTGACGATTAGATCGAGGCGGAGGAGTTGCGGCAAAGACGACAAGCCCGAAATCGGGCCACACGTTAGAAATCGTGAGTTGATTTTTTTATTTTATTTTATATAAATAAAAAAATAACTGTTAATTATTTGGAACCTAATAAAAGTTAATTGAAATTCTTCCCAAAAACGTATTAACTATTGATAAAGTCATGTTTCTATAAATATCCAGAAATACACATCTGTTGTTACTTATCTGAGTTTTCTGTTGAAAAAAATTTAAATGAAAAATTAATATAAACATTGATGCGATAATAAGATTTGTACAAATTGCATCTTATTTACTGTTAAATATTTTTGGACATGATTTTTTAAATTATAGTCTGCAACCAGTAATACACGAAAATCTATTTGTAATTTTGAATATTTCATAATTTCCTATTATTTTCCAAAAATACATCCAACTCAAATAACTCATCTTGTGATTAACGTGACGAAGCTACTCTATACTGTTCGTTTGATAAATATACGACCTAAAAATAGCAAAAAGCGCTGTGAGGATATCGTATTTGAAATTATTGATGAAAGACTGATTTTCACTTCATCTGGAAATAAATTGTTTGAATAGTTTTCAAATAACTTTGTATTTTTCAATTTTTTCAGTACCATCTCCAATATCAAAAAATACAATTAGTGTTCCACCAAAATCGTCACGGAATTCTGAAGAAGGATTAAATCAAGAATTGGAATTGTATGCATCAGCTGAGCCATTACAATGTGACAGATTACAAGATCCAATCCCTGAAGGTAGAAAAGCTCCAATAGCTGAGCTTATTAGAGAAAGACCTTTTTCAAGGACGAGGCATTCAGCTACACAAAATTCGTCAGGTTTGTTTTAAATTTACATAATTTTAGCTGAGTTGACTCTAATTTATTGTTATTTTATGCAAGAATCACCTTTGAGGGATTCTGTATCGCCCATTCCAAGTCTTTTGGATACGCCACACAGTGAGACAGGTTGTAATTGTCTTCATTATGCATAAGTAGTCATTGCATGATTCAAGCTATCTGCTTTATATGCAGACCCAGTTTATATCCGTTTTTGTATTATTTTTGGCTCTGTAAAGAGAATTTGTCTAGTTCAGGCTATGTAGTTACCTAAAACTAAAACATTTCTAGAAATTATTTTAACTTTTTGTTTACTTTAGTATAAAATTTTTGATTGGCTACTCAGATTTTTCTAGAAAAAATTAAATTTTGTGGTTTTTATTCAAAATGATTTTCATCTTCGTTTGTTTAGAAGACAGTCAAGGATCAAGTCCTGACCAAGAGCGCATGGTATCAGGGTCTTCGCCCCAGATCAACAGATTTTCGTCTCGTGCCCCTCACGATGGTTGTGAGCGCGTGCTATCAAAATCTGTACCAATTCTAAGACCAATACCTCGAGAAGTTGTCGTCTCTTCACATCCTACTACATTATTCACGCTCAAACCAAGTTGTCATTCAGCTTTTGAAACATTGCACAGAGACATGGAAAAGTCAATACAAGATGAAGAAGAGAACGATTCACCAAAAGTGCCCGATCAAGAGGACCCATAAGTTTTTTTAATACATTTCCTTTAAAGGGAAGAAGAGTTTCAGATCGTTATAAAAAATTGACAACTGTGTTGAGGACAGAATCCTTGTTTAGTTCATCCACTCTCCAAATAGACAGGTTAGAATCTCTTATTAGTTTTATGTTAACGAAGGCTGTGTTTTGGAGATGATGAATTTAAGTTAGTATTTTTGCCAAAATTGCATTTGCTGTTTGTGATAATTCTTGAATAAAAAAATTGCTTATAGAGATTGTGTTTGTTTGAACGATCTGAAATTCAGTTCACAGCAAATACATTCCAATTAGAATGTTAAATGAACTGGTATGATGCTGTGATTCATTTTGTAAAGCAGAAATTATTTGATCAAATTGTTTTTATGTAGAATTTTCTAACCTAAAAATTAAGAATAAAATTGTTACCTTCTTGTTATTTAAGGCATTTTTTGTGTATGTACAAACATATCTAATAAACAGACTGACATACACCAAATTAAGTTTTTTACATTTATTCAAAACTTATTAAAAATTATAATTAGAATCTTAGTTTCTGGAAGAACCATTTATTCTTGCCAGATTTGTATCTTTCTTCAAATTTGACGCGAGTTTGGAATTTAACCTTCTTTCGCTTCATTGGATCTTTTAAATCTTTAGGCGTAATCTTCAAATCGTTAGTTAAATCCACAGAATAACGTGTGGGCATCAAATGATTGTAGTTCAAAATCTTTAAAGAAAAATGTTAACAATCAAAAAATGGAAACTCCGTAACTTACCTTAACAAAAGGCTTGATTTTTGAACGTTTATGGATTTTGCCTTTTCCCATACGTTTGTGTACTTTACGAGGGTATCTATCAATACCAGCAACGATGGCATGTCCATACTGTTTGTCAGAAGTACCATCATCGTTATTTTTTATAACGATTGCCTTACGTCCTGCGTACCGGCCCGCGAGGACCAGTACGACTTTACCTTGTTTCATAATTTTACCCATTTTTGTTCTGTAATAGAAAAATCACCTGTGATAATACATAACCTCAATCCACCATTAATACTAATAAATCACTTCTTACAATTAAATAACATAAAAATTAATTAAAACAATCACTTTTCCTTACGATTTTAATAAAATTATGGAAAAATATCGTAAGATGACTTAGATAAACACAAAATAAAAATTCAAACTTACGTGCTTTTCCACAACACTCACTAGAAGAACTTTTAGTAATTTTCATTTTATCACTAAATGAATATAATTTGAAAAAGTGCGCGCAATTCAAAATTTTTTTTATTCGTGATAAATTTCACAAGTGAAGAAAGGTGACACTTTAGTAGACCTCGAAACATTCTAGAATACTGGTTAAATCTAGTTTAATTTGTATGTCTTTTTTATTAATAACTTAAGAAAAAAATCTTTATTATCCTTTAAAAAACATTTTAAAAAACCAGTCAAAATTCTTGTTGGAATTTTTTGCACAGTCCATATTTTAGTACAGTATTAAAAGAGGGGACGCAAAATATAGTTAATAATGATTACATTGAGTCAGTTTGCTGAATTGAGTTCTACCTGTTACTGTTGCCTTGTCAATTATTATTACAAGGTAGACACCGCGGTTTATGGTAATTCGAAGTGTACATTTTGCATTATTAATTGCTAGAAATTAACTTTTGTGATAAGTGGAAGTTGAATGGATGTAGTTTTTAGATAAAATTAAAACAAGGTAATTGCAAATTACACTTAAAATTTGAACTTTTTATATTTGTTATTTCAATACATATTAATTAAAAAATTATAGAATAGGGTGAAATGTATTTTTTTTTATCTGCTTTCTGTGATTTTAAAAATCTTGATCAAGATAAACCGAGAGTTATTTTTAGTCAACTGTTTGAAATTTATTTTATTTTGTGCATACTACAAATGAAAAAGGTTGGATTAGGTATGAATATTTTTTTAATATAAAACACTATTTGATTTTACCGGAAATTCCATCAAATGGCTTTTTTTTAATAGGTCACTATAATATTTAATTTTCATGAGCAGTTCAAAAGTTTCAGATATCTTTAATCAATTGAAATGAAATTGCAAAATTTCTTCTCGTGTCTGATTTTTGCTACTATTTACCTAAATACACGTTTTTTGTGAAGTTTGTGAAAAATTATTATATGATTGATGATGTGCTTTGTTTTTTTTTAAATAACAATAATTTTTTTATTAACATTAAAATCAACTTTATTATCGATGTTTGTTTAGTAATTTTAAAAGGTAAGCAGACTGATTTTAATTAAAAAATATCAAAACTATTTGTTTATACTCATTTCGACTGTCTGATGAAAATTCTTATCTTTACAATTTTGTGTCTGTATTTGTATTAAAATCCAGACAGATACAAAACACATAACATAAAAAATTATTCTAATTTAATTCTAGTTTTAATTTTTTCTTTGTTTAGTGAATAGACTTTTTGCATTAAGATTAATTATTATCTAACATTTATGCAAACAATCTCTTCTATATCAACGTTGTTTTTTCGCTTCATTCTGTTTTTCAGTACTCATTGTACTTTCACTTTCAATTACACTTACCTACCTAAATCATCTAGCTTCTAGCTTGAAACTTCAAATATTTGTTTGTCCATTTTTTACTATTACCATTATCACAAGTTTCACTTTTTATCTAAACTATGGAATTATTAGTCAATAAACACTTCGTTTGACAATAGTTATTTTAATTAATTGAATAAATTGTCATTTCACGGAAATAAAAATATAACTGAAGAGAATATTTTAGATTGTAATAAAGGAATAGTGATTCGATAAATTCTTACAGAAATATTTTCGGAGTGAATTTGTTAATCATTTTCAATTAGTGATAAACTTTAAATGAAGAGAGACAAAAATTCAATAGTTAAAAAGTGATATCTATTTTGCGCTTTATTTCTCACATTATTGCTAAATAAAAACCAAAATAATATTTTGTATAAAGCGTCGTACTTCAGAATTTTTAGAAATGATATGTGTTTTAGTACTTTATAAAAATGAGTATTTTGCGAATTTATTTAAATAAAACTTTTCAGTTTTTTCTCATAACTTTAAAAGCGGAATTAAAAAAAAAATGTGTTACTTAACGCAAATTGTACATAAAGCTAATGGTTATTGACGGTAGAGAACAAAACAGTAATTATCTAGATATTAGGTATAATGTTTTTCTTGAACTATTATCTTTGACGCAATTCCATCAATTTCTGAGTAAAATGTCAAAATAAAATAGGAAAGTTGATTGGTCTATGTGTGAAATTTCTGCGTTTGCTTTATATGTAGCCTCATTTTTTGATAATTATAAAATTTTAAGAATTAAGTTAATTGTTCTTAATTTTATTACAGATTATTTTGAAAACATTTTATTAGGTTAGTATGTCGTTGTTCTGTATTTTATAGAAAATAAAAATTTACACCTTCGTTACATTATTTGCAATAAATGAAATGAAGGTAAGCTACAGGTTCATAAAAAAGAAAGTAGGTATTAATGAACTTCAGTAGGTATGTGTGTTTTGTTTTTTTTTACGTAATGATTTAACTAATGTAAATTTCTATAAATCTAATGATGGCTATACTGCAATCTAGCTTTTACTCGGTTAAATACATTAAAAAAAAGAAAATTTTGAAAAAAATTGGTGGGAAAATAAGTAAATGTTTTTAATATTAAATTCCCAATATCTAATGAAAAGTGAAATTCAGAATGATCATTGAACTGTGATGATTGTCCTCTAAACATAATTCAATGTTACTTAAATTTAACTATTTATGACATGCAATTTTGTTTTCATTTCAAGGATTTTTTTCTGTGTGTAAAGCGGAACAAATAATATTAAACACTTAAATAGTTCTATAAGCAATGAAAAAATTTTTAAGAGTAATTAAAAAAAATCATATATTTTTTTAATAAACAATAAAAATTATTTTCCCAGTTTCAATACAATTTTTGTTCTAGTGTCTAGAGTGTGGCACAAAAGATAAAACACCAAAGATTCAGGTACGACTTTTTAGTTTGTTCTTCAGTCTAGTTGCAAGAACTATTTTGTATAGGGCATTCCATGTAACCTTTGGTTTTTTGGTCTTTCTAAATATGCCTTTGGAGAAAATTCAATTTTATTTTATTCATTTATTAATTGTTTTACTTGCCACACCTTGTATATTATTAAAAGTCGAAACAACGTTCGGCTTTACGTAATTATTAACATTACAATAAATTTGGTCTTATTGTTAAGTCGTGAATAAACTACTAAAGAACTATTTAAGAAGTATTTAAAAAAAGACCTCAGGTGAATAATTTTAGTAGTGTCTCAATTCCAACTTTTATTCAATGGTAAACGTTATAACATTTATTTTTTTATTTTCTAAAACAAATAAATCAAACAGGAGAACATAATCTTCATTTTAGATTACATCTTACATCACAGAAACATTTGCATGAGTTACTTATACAGCAGGACCAAATAAAATATTTTCGCGCTGCTGTTATACAACGTAATTATTAGTTGCAAAGATCTTAATTGATGTGTTTCGTAACTACTTACTTGTTTTTTTTTAATTTTCAAATTTAATAATAAATTATTCTATTTGTTTATTAATATCTAGAAATAGGAATGTGAGATGTTAATAAAAAAAATAAACATAAACTGATGACTTTTTGAAAATGAGAAATTTAAATTTGGATGTACATCTTGATTGCTTCAAAATAATTTCAATTTAATACATATATAATACATATATAAATATTTAAAAATTTATTTGTTTCTAGTTATTTAGTATAAGGGAACTAACATCGTTTGCATATTTTTTATCTTCCGGTTAGCTTCAAATTACTGAAATTATTGCGGATCTTGGGAAAACCTTCTGTTTGTCAAAATAGTATTAGATATAATATTATGACATGAATATATCCTGCCTAGAGCTTTGTAAGATTCAACCAATAAATATAAATGTTGAGTTTGTTTGCATTTGTTGTTTTACATAATGCCAATAACCTGTCTGCAAAAATATAAAAATGTTAATAAAAAACTGTGACAACTATATGTAATTTTCCGATCAGAAAGTTAAAATTAATATTTGTTTTAAAAATGTTGATTAGACGAGCAATTATTTATTAATGCTTTGAACCATCACTTTCACTTATAGTACTGAAGAAAATAAATGAAAGAGTTGAGAATTTTCAATACTGCTAATATCTTTCTTTAATCAGTCAAACTTGCTTAAAATAAAACAGCTTTTGATTTAGTTTATTTTACACATTAAAACCAAAATCTTTACGAAAAATTTGGCGTCAGTTGCAATTTTTTGTTATGGTTGTACAATCATCTACAATTGCTGAATTATTTCCTCATCTTTATGTATTTTTCTAAATTCATATCAGTGTTGCATCAACTAAATTAGTTTTTCTATTATTTTTTCTAAAGAGTGATTAATATTGAATTACTTTTAATTACTTACATAATTATGTTGACAATAAGATGTCTTCATTATGCGTAATTTTTTCCAGTTTGCCGGAAGAAACAGAAATAAACAATAAGAAGTATGTTTTGATAATTTATATATTATAATATTAGGTAAATCGCTTTTTCTAAATAACAACAATCACTTTTTATGATAACAAAGGAGTAGATATATTCGTAAACTACACCAAGTACATTGTTGAATATTTATCGCAAAATACTACTTTGATAAAATGTAAATATATTTTGAAATTAAAAGGTCTGTTCCAATTACGCTAAAACAATAATTGTAGAGAAATCAACTGGAAAGTGAAAAACTATAATAAAATTATTCCTTTTTTTTAATCAATATAACAAAATTAAAAAATCTAAAAAATGAACTTTGTACAAAATTACACTGACATGTTTTTGAAAGTTTATCTACAGAGTAATCAATAATTAAGTTCAAGTAGCTAGGTGCTATAGTATTTGATTGAAACTGAAAACATGAACATAAAAGTGTGAAGCCTTTGAAACACAAAAAAAACACCAAAGGTTTCAATGATAAATAAAATATGTGAAACAACTTTTGCAAATATTTATTTATATAAATATATCAGACGATTCTATTACCTACTAATCAACTGCTTCATATTCAAATCATGCATGACCTTAACCCACAAATAAAAATTCATTGAAAATGTGCCAAATTCCACCAAAATTTATTGCATTTTTTTCAATCCACAAATCAAATCTGATTGATTGAAGATTTTCAGATAAGATTAAATGTTTATCATTTCTTAACATTTTCTGGTTTTAAAAAGGCTGTCTCAATAGAACAGGTCAGTTGCATGATCTTAAAACTTACTTAATATAAATAATTTATATTTGCAGATGTCGGGACAAATTTTGGCTTCTTTGACTCGTAAAAAAACACTTAATGATAAACAAAGTAGTGAACTTGCACGAGTGTTATCATTGTTGGATCTTTCGGCTTTGGGTGTTGGATCAACTTTAGGACTTGGTGTATACGTGTTAGCTGGCTCTGTAGCGAAGAATATTGCAGGACCTGCAGTATGCATTTCTTTTTTGGTAGCTGCTATTGCCTCGGCTGTTGCAGGTAAGATAACATTGTTTGTCTCAAAAATGAAAAAGTTGCGACATTTTGTCTGAATTTGTCAATTGATAAAAATAGTTACTGGGTTAAGTAAATTCGGTTTAAGAACAATTATTTCGATTTTTTTATAACGTTTTGATATAGTTCTGACTACCAATTTTTGAAGTGGTGAGAATTTTCTCAATTTTTACATTCATGGATATTTACGATTTGCAGTTGATGAGATTAAAGTTATGTAACCGAAAATAATACAAAATGTGAGAAAAAAAGCAATTTTGTCTATAAATTTTTTACACTTTTTGCTTTAATGATTTTTGCATTAAAAGTCAATTTTCAGGACAATAGAGATTATACAAATTGGTTGATCTTATGGAAAAATACAAAAGTCACTGTTCATTGATAAAAATCTATTATTTTATTGTAAACAAATTTGTATTATGCAGTTCCTGCTTAACAACAATAAAGTAAAATTTTGATAATAGTTTTTATCGAATGATAAATTAAAGAATACTTTTTTGCAAACTACATTTTTGATTGTTCATTCCAGACTATTTTATAATTATTTTAATTATGTAGCTAAAACATTATTAATTTTTATAAATTTTTTATCACATATCCTGTTCAAAGTTTGCAAGAAGCTCTCATTAAAAAAAATGGAAATTCCAATATTATTATTAAAGAATAAAACTAAATAATTATTAAAGAAAGAAAAATAATATAAAAGTTCAACCACCTTGAGACAAGACTTACTCTCTTATTCAAACAACTTCTGAAATTACGCAACTAAGTTATAGAAAGTGCCATTGGTGTTTATTTCTTAACATATTTCTTTTTAGGTTTATGTTATGCAGAATTTGCTTCAAGAGTGCCTAAGGCTGGTTCAGCGTATGTTTACAGCTACGTCACTGTAGGTGAAGTAGTTGCGTATGTAATTGGATGGAACTTAATATTAGAATATGCTATTGGTACGAAGAAATTCAAATTAATTTATTTTTCTACAATTTTTGTATTTTTTGTTAGGAACTGCCAGTGTTGCTCGTGGGTTGAGCGGTTACATAGATGCTCTTACAAATGGTACCATCAAAGACGGAATGGAAAGCTGGGCTCGAATGAACATCGACTTCTTAGCGTCTTATCCTGATTTTATGGCTCTCGGATTTGTGATATTGCTTACAGGTAAAAAAATATTTCGATAATTAGTTACAAAAAAGAGAGTATGTTTAGCCAGAAAATTCAGAAATTTCGTTTTTGTTAGCTTTTCTGGACTAGACGCTTACTTGGCTCTTGAACTTTACATTTATGTTTGTGCTAATTGAAATCTATTAAATATTAGTCATTTATTACCAAATACTAGAAAAAAGTAGATCTAAGCTCTAATCATTTTTCAACAACAGTTTTTATTATTTTTGTCGCGCAATAAAAATATTACAAAGTATGACATCACATTATGTTTGCCTACATATCCACTTTTTACAAGATTATAAGAGTTTCTTGATCAACTCGTTTTTTATCGTTTCTTCAAAGTAATAATAATAATAATAATAATAATAATCAAAAATTCAGCACTGCTTTCCGTGGGCGTTAAAGAGTCCTCCCGCTTGAACAATCTCTTCACTGCTCTCAATCTCACCACAGTAACTGTAGTCATAGTTTCTGGAGCTATTAAAGGTAACAATTTCTTAAAAATTTTGAAGAAATAAATAATCAGATTAATTTTAGCTGATTCTGCCAATTGGTCTATTTCACTTGATGAAATCAAAACTCAAAACGTGACAGAAACAGCAGGAGTCGGCGGTTTCATGCCATTTGGCATCTCAGGAGTAATGGCAGGAGCTGCTCAATGTTTCTATGGTTTTGTTGGTTTTGACGCTGTTGCAACAACAGGAGAAGAAGCTAAAAATCCACAAAAAAACATTCCATTAGCAATTGTTATTTCGTTAATTATTATATTTTTGGCATACTTTGGTATTTCAACGGTTTTGACAATGATGTGGCCTTATTATGATCAAGATCCAACTGCGCCTCTACCTTATGTTTATGAAAAATTGGGATGGACTACTATCAAATGGGTTGTGACAATTGGTGCAGTAATTGCACTTTGTACAAGTTTATTAGGAGCTATGTTTCCTTTGCCTAGAGTTATCTATGCAATGGCTAATGATGGGCTCATTTTTAAATTTTTGGCTAAAATTAATCCAAAAACTAAAACTCCTATAATAGCGACAGTTTTATCAGGAATTTTAGTTGGCACAATGGCTGTTCTTTTTGATACAGATCAACTTATTAATATGATGTCGATTGGAACTCTTCTGGCTTATACTATAGTAGCTGTTTGTGTATTAATTCTTCGGTATGAACCGACAGATGATGTTAATTATAACAGTATTGAAATTAAAAAGGAAGATACTTATTTTGATATATTCAAAGAAGTTTTTAATTTAAATATGAAGAAACAAGCTAGTAGCATTTCATCAAAAATTACAAATTGGAGCATTATTGCATTTGCTATTTGTGCTGCAGCATTTGACTCTTTTATTATTTATACTATTGATATTTTGGACCGACCATACTGTTTGACACTTTTTATTATAGTGACTATCATTATGTTAACTCTGGTGGTTGTAATTGCCAGACAACCAATCGATAATATTAAATTGTCTTTCAAAGTTCCTTGGGTACCTTTTATACCTTGTTTGAGTATTATCATCAATTTATACCTTATGTTAGAACTGGATAAGGATACTTGGATACGTTTTGCAGTGTGGCTGTTCATAGGTACGAGAATAAAAAAAAACTGCATAGATTATTTAATCTACTCAAAACTTACAGGTTTTCTTATTTATTTCTTCTATGGATTGAAAAATAGCGAAGAAAGAAAGTTTAGGAAAGAATCTGAAGCCAAAGCAGCAGAAATAAAAGAAGTAACAAAATTTTAATTGAAAAGTATTGTTGTTGTAAATGTGATATCTTTTTATTTATACAGTTTCAATATTTATGTGCATTTTATACAAAAACTTCCATATTGTAGATCCTTAAATACGATCAAATAAAAGATCCGGCGAATTTTTTATCCATAAAACTTAAATATTGAATATTTTATAGTATTGAATACAAAAATAGACAGAAGTTAATAATACTGGAATGTATAATAATAAAAAATCTGGTTAAAATGGTTTGGATTTTTTTATTTGAATTTTGAAATCAACAAAGTCATCGGCTTTCGTTTATTTATTATGTCACAATGAGTATGAAATCAAAACTCAAACTTTCAAACAAAAAAATGGTTTTGATTAAATTTTCTATTTTGAGACTGTAGTGAACATTTTTCAAAATTTATAGCAGCATTCTTACCAATTTCTAGTTTGAAGAGCTCAAACTTCAGGTGAATTGCGAACTATATGGTTCCATGGAGGAGATTATCTGTTGGTTCATTCCAGAATGCAGATAGAAAATTTTGAATTCCCACCTTCTTTCGCTTTTTGAGAGTACAAACAGTCTAACAATGCTTTTAATACAAAAATGATAACACTCATGTATAAAAAATATACAAATACTATTATACTTAATTATAACGTGTTGCCTAAACTTACTTAACTTTTTTAGCGTTTTTTATGGGACTTTGTAGACATACGTCTCCAAACACGCTGTTGATAAAATGTAATTTTGTAATTCAACACAAGTAATAGCAGTTTGGCAATGCAATTTTCAAAAAAACACTCTCAACTGCATAGCTTTTAGTTCAAAGACAAAAAATTCTGATATATGTATTGTCTGTTGGTCTGAAAAATATAAAATGAAAACTATTAAAAATTTCGAATTTTTTGTGATGGTGAACAATGCTGACATTTATATTTCTTATTTTTTTAGTATCGCTGAATGAAAGCTTATTAAAAATTATTCTGACTCCAGTTTAAAGATTCTTTCTGCATAACCAACAATTTTTGAAATTTTCAATTTTTGTACAACGCAAAATTAAATTAGTATCTTTCATGGCCACACTATTTTGTAGTAATTAGTGTTCAATATAAAGATTAATAAATTATTCAACAAATATTTCTATGAAATAAAAACGTCAAAATCATAAAACTTTTCCTATTACAAAGGTGCAATTACCAGATTACGGAGCGGTAGAGGGTATTTACACAGTGCTATCTAAAGGATTAACAATAAACTAATTGAACTACAAATCCATTTTTTGATAAAAACAATTTTATTTCAAAGTGTTAACTGAGACGTTTATTAACTCGGACATCTGTTAAATAAGAGGTAAGTGTATTAAAAGAACGCATCTTATTTATCATGTCATTGAATTTTAATTAAATTAATCCCAATTGTCATCAATTGAGTCTCGAATTATTCAGACGAGACGAAACTCCTAAAGTGCGAAGTTTAAATTTTACAACTTTCAAAAAATGGAGATTTCAGAATGCATAGGTATCAATTAAAAATTTCATTTTTAATATTATTTATTTTGTTTTTAGATTTTATGAAAATGAATTTGCGCGATCTTACTTTTCGCCAAGCTTTAAACACATTATCTCGTAAAAAAATTGTAGAATTCGAAAGTGGAACCAAATTAGCCAAAGTGTTGACAACTTTGGATTTGACGGCTTTAGGAGTTGGGAGTACTTTGGGTGTTGGAATTTATGTTTTAGCTGGGGATGTAGCCAGGAATAATGCTGGACCAGCAGTTACCGTTTCTTTCTTTATTGCAGCAGTCACGTCTATTCTTGCTGGTATAATTTTCAGCTATTTACCAACACTGATTGTTTCATTATAAATTTATAGGTCTTTGCTATGCTGAATTTGGAGCTCGAGTACCTAAAGCTGGTTCTGCTTATGTTTACAGTTACGTCTGTATAGGAGAATTCTTCGCATTTATTATAGGATGGAATTTGATTCTTGAATATTTAATCGGTGAGACATAAACTATTTCAAACAAATATCTAATTTTTTTTCATAGGCTCTGCAACTGTGGTTAAAGCTTTATTCCTCTACATCGACGAATTAGCAAATAATGTTATGTCTAACTTTTTTGAAGAAAATATGCCAATTACGGAGCAGGGCGATTTAGGAAAATACGCTGATATCTTCTCCTTAAGTCTTTCTTTACTATTTGCTGGTGAATTAAAATGCAATTAAATTTCTAAATCTGAATATATGTTTTTTATAGTTGCAATCGCTCTTGGCGCTAAAGAGTCCTCTTTAGTTAACAACATATTCACTCTTGTCAATTTAGGCGTTGTAATAACAGTCATTGTCTCAGGATTTTGGAAAGGTATACTTTTAATAACTGTAATCAATTTTAATAATAGATTCTAGTTGATGCTTCTAACTGGTCTATTCCCGAAGACAAAGTCCCACCAAATGGTGGCTCTGGTGGTTTTGTACCATACGGTATAAAAGGCATTATCACAGGCGCCGCTAGATGTTTTTTCGCATTTATCGGTTTTGACTGTATTGCTACAGCTGGTGAAGAAGCAAAAACACCTCATCGGTCGATTCCCATAAGCGTAGTCGCGTCTCTTCTTATAGTATTTTTTGCATATTTTGGTATTTCAACTATTCTAACTATGATTTTACCATATTATGAGCAGGTAAGCTTTGAATAATGCATTAAAACAGTTTGAAAAATTTCGACGTAGCATGAAAAAGCTCCATTGACTTACATTTACGACGTGGTTGGATGGCCTGAATTGAGAATTGTGGTAAGTGTAGGCGCGATTTGTGGCTTGTTTTCGAGTTTATTAGGAGCAATGTTTCCTCTACCAAGAATTATCTATGCAATGGCTTCCGATGGACTTTTATTTAAAGCTTTAGCTATTGTACATCCTAAGTTTCATACGCCTTTTATGGGAACTTTAATTGCAGGAAGCGTAGCAGGTATAGATTAAATTATTCTGTTTGTAAAAATCTAGAAATTGTTGTAGGATGTTTGGCTTGTATTTTTGATGTTGATAAATTAGCAAATATGATGTCTATTGGTACACTTCTCGCTTATTCAATGGTAGCTGCTTGTGTCCTTATTCTTCGATATGCGCAAGACGAAACAGATAAAAAACTTGAAGATAAAGGAGTTACTACGTTTAAAAAATTCTTCACGCAATTATTCAATAAAAATGACAGATTTCCCACAGAGTTTACTGCATCTCTTGTTTCCTGGCTAGTTTTAGCTTATTGTAAATATAGGATAGGTATGTTTAAATATAATGCATAAAGTTTGTTTTAGTTTGCGTATCGTTTATTTTTTCTGGATTGATAACTGGCTTTGAGAACGAATTTGAAAATGGAGAACCTTGGTTGCTTTCCATTCTTGTAATATTATTTGTTGTTTTGTTTATTTTATTATTGATTATTTCATGCCAACCAAAGTCTTCTGCTAAACTTACTTTCACCGTAAGTACAAATCAAAGAGAGTTGAAGAAAAAACAACAATTTTTGTTGCAGGTTCCTCTAGTCCCTTGGATTCCAGGCATTAGTATTCTAGTCAATGTTTATTTAATGACAACTCTTCCTTCAAGCACCTGGGTATATTACAGTTACTGGATGCTCATAGGTGAGTGAAAAAAAAGTACTACAAATTTATCAGAATCGAAGTACACAACTTATTTTAGGTTTGATAATATATTTCACTTATGGACTTTGGCATAGTTCCGAAAGAGCATGCAATAAAATTAAAGCAAAAGGAGAAAATGAATCAATACCAGATGCTAACGACAATGTAAATAATATTTGTAAATAATGAAACTTATTTATAAAAACAACACAAAACTATACTTTATTTACAAAACCTTGTCATATCTGCATAATTTTTATAGTCATATTTCTGCCAAGCAAATCTGGCTCTGACTTCTTGCTCTTTTCCTGAAATATAAGAAAAGTAGCAATCTCTCCATGTGCTGAACGGAAATTCGTAAGTAAAAGTAGTTGGGAAGAACTCCCGACCTGAATTTATGTTATTCTGCTTGACTCTTCTATAAAACTGATCCATATAATCGTTAATCTAAAAATGACAAAAAAGTTGTAGTCTGTTTGAGATAATTTTAAAATGCCTACAAGTTTTCTAACATAATCAGCTTGAGACCATTTTAGCGCAGCTCCTTGTTGTCTAGTTATAGGTAAAGATGGGAATTGAGTTGGATATTGTTTACAATTATCAGTGTGTCTCCATAAAGATATACTTTTAAGAACAGAATCATCTGAAAATTTTGATATGTAATAATCTCAAGAAACCATTAATCTGCTTACATTTGTCCTTTTTGGTCCAGAATTTTCCGCATCGCATTTGCATCCACAGTTTGAAATGAGGCAGTTTATGACTATGAGGCAGTTTTGCTAATGGGTATCCATCTTCAGCTAATGTTTGCAAAGCTTTTCTTAACACACCAGTTTGCCATTTTTTTGCACAAAGAAACTTTTTAAAAATGAATAATCTTTTCAATGTTTTTTCTTCTTCAACTATCTCTTCTTCTTCAACTTCTTCAGGTCCACACGTACAGTCAATACACTCAACGACTTTATCTTTTTTACAAACACATTCTTCGACGCTTTCAACTTCATCAACTTTTGCACAGTCGCAACAAACGGTAATACAGCAAGGTTCAGATTTTTTCTTGGTAGGTTCAATTTCCTTTTCTTCTTCTGCTTCTACTTCAAATAAGCTTTTTTGACTTTTTTCAATACCTACTTGTTTGATATCTTCCATAAAAGCATTATAGTCATCTTTCATTTTCGTTAAATATCTTTCAAGCAAATCCATGCAAGGTGAATGTTTTTTTTCAAATGTTTTGTAAACTTTCATACATGGACAGTCTTCAATTGGTAACGCTCTATCTAATACATAAACATGACCTTTTGGAGTTTTCTTTACACCGACGATTGCGTATTTGATTCTTCCTCCAGGTGCGTGTGGCATTATAGCTAGCATCTCTTTTTCTTTAACTTCTTCTCGGGCTTTTTTCGCACAAGCACAATCAATTTGAGGTCGCAGACCTGATATAACGTACGCTGGACCTAAAGGAGTATTAACAAGTCCACCTATTACAAATTTGTGATCTTGGCCTTTCAACTCAACAACTGCTTTTTTTCGTAACTGGAAATCTTCATAAAAATCCGCTCGTTCTTCATATTTCTTCACACATTTACAAGGTCGCCCAGTTGAAATTCCTTCAATAATACGGAGATTTTCCTCGTCTTCCGATTCTTTAGTTCCGGCTATTATCATTTTTGCTGCTTTCTTTTTTCGATCTTCTACACATTGTTCACACTGACAGAAAGGTGTTTGCACTAACTCTTTTACCATCTTCCGACAACCGCAAGGTCTCCGACTTTCAATTTCTTGCTCTTTTTCAAATGCGCTAATTTTTGCCAAGTATTTTTTCAAACATTTGCATGGCCTTTCTTCAACAACTCGGTCAATAACAGGAACTACCTCACGAGATTGAGATTCAGACAATCCCATTATAACAAAATTCCGACTTTTTCGTTTTCTTTCTTCTTGACATTTCTCACATGGACAGAACGGAGCTTCAATAAACTTCTGATATTTCTGTTTGCATCTGCAAGGTTTATCTTCTTCTGTTTTTGGTCTTATAAGTTTATATTTTTCATTATAAGTTTCTAAATCTTTTACATGTTTGCAAGTTTTGACTTCTGATTCATCACTTTGATCGAGAACTTTTGCAGCAGAACCCCAATGTGTGAACATTGAACCTGACTTTTTACCAGCATTACCAGTAGCAGCTACAACAGTTTGAGTCTCCAAACAAGTCACGAAAGAACTGTTTGGAGATTTCACCTCAGGTTGGAAAGTAACATTGCAATTTTTATCGTCAGTTTCTTCATAACGGTCAGTTTCTGTAGTGTAACATTTAATAGGTTCTGTATACGGCATGCAAGATGCTTCTTTGGGCGCTGGTCCCGGAGTATAGCATGATTCAGGCGCTGTTTGCGGCATACAACATTGGTACAACGGTTTTGGCGTATAGCATTCTTTCTCATCTGGTTCAGGAGTACCACAACACTTATTTTCTTTCATACAGCAGCAACCCATCTCATTGTTAATTTCAATTTCTACACTACAAACTTCTTCCGGAATGTAACATTTTCTCTCAGGCTCTTCTTCTTCAACTTCTTCGATTTCAGGAGGTTCGACTTTATTTCTGAAATTATCGCAAGGCACATATTTAGAAGGTCTAAGAAGAACAGGAACTGGTCTGAAATCTACTAAACTTTCATAGATAGTTTGTGCTAACGCAAGTTCTTCTTCAATTTCTTCATCAATTTCAGATGCTGAAAAAAAGATTTAACTAAATAATTCTTCAATTAATACATCAGTACGGTCTAGTGCCACAGTGTTTTCGTTGCTAATAGCTTCCTCTTGCATTTTTCTAAGCTCGGGCTAAAACGAAAACATGAATTAATGTTATTAAAAAGAAATGCAAATTTTTTAACCAAATAACAGAAGTAAGGGCTTTCAGGATATTGGACATGATTCGACTCATAAATTCCTCTAAACTTTGGTGGTGTTATTTTAGTAGCAAGTGGCTCTAAATACGGCGACTCATATGTTATAGCTTTCTTCTTTTTTACAACTTTTTTAGTAACTTTTGGCGGTGGTGGAGGAGATGGTATTCTAATGTGCAGCTCTTTGAGTGTTCGCATCATTGTCAAATGTACAACGCTGCTTAATAATAGTCTATCATTGATAGAATAAGTAGTCCTTTGCGGATTACTCAATTGGTATAAAATGAGCAAAAATTCAACAGCGCATTGACAGCAACACTTCAAGGCTTTCTTAATAAGTCGATGATTTGGACATGGATATAACCCTAATTCTATAATATTCTCCTGGGTGTTGATAATTGTATCCCCAGCTAAATCTTTCAAAATACAACATTTTAAATTATCAACTGCTTTCACCTGATTAGGTGACAATTCTTGATACCATGCCGGACCAATAAGACGTAGAGCCTTTTTATGTTCCGAACTCTCTAAAATCGTTAAGTAAAAAAAGAAAAATCAATCATCAAACTCACTTTTTCGCCACTGTTCTTTTTTGACTTTTGCTATGCGTACTTTAAACTGCTTATAATACTGTTTTTGCAATTCTTTTTGATTTTTCCGCCATATTTCATCCACAAAAGTCCACTGTGCCGGTCCTCCACTAAAATACTTTGTTTTTCGTGGAGGTGGCGGTGGTGGAGGCTCGTTAGACAGTCCGACATACTCAGCTACGGTTTGCTGAATGTGAATTTTGGTATTGCCAGCATCCAATTTTGTATCTGTTTGAGATATGTTATAATCAACACACGTGTTGGGTCTTGGACGATAAAAACTGAAATAATCGGTTTTGGGTTTAGTGCTGGTGCGGATTATATCGCAAACTGGTGCATTAGGGTGGAAAGTCTCATCCATCATCTCATTCATGAATTTTTTATGAGTTGAATGCTTTCTATGCATTGCCATTTTAGAATTTGAAGAATTTTAACAAAAAATAGAAATTTTGACAAAAAATCGACTTTCAAAAATGTCAGTTTCGACTAAATAGTGATATTTACTTTGATTGTTATTTGAATTTGTCTTTATTGAGTTTATTAATCTTATACCTAAATACATTTATAATAATAATAGATTAGTTAAAATTGATAAATGCAGTTTGGAAATCTTCTATGAAATTGAGAAAATAATAATTACTAAATGGATGAAAAATTAAATCTTTTGAATGGTTTTTAGATATAATAATACTAATAATAATAATAATATGATTTATTTCCAATCAGACGACAGTGTCTATAATGGATAGCCAATAAAATATAATAATAAAAGAATATATATAAGATAAGATATAAAATTTTAATATGAAAAATACTATCACTAAACAATTCAAAACAGAATTAATAATTTGATAGTACCTCTTATCACCATTATCATTTAAATTTTACTGGAATTTCAGATAACAAAAACATTTTAATGCTTATAGCTGTCCTACATTCGTTGCTTTAAATAATTTATATTGTTGAATTTATGCAATCATGGTTAAAGTAAATCAAAGATTGAAACTCAAATTTGCCACCAAAAATCTTATAAACAAAGCCAGCTACAAAGGTGAGTCAACAGTCGACGATTAATCCGAATTCGATAAATCTTTACATTTTTGGCATTAATGTCACTCTTTTTATCATTTTATCGATTTTTATCAATTCAATTCAGTTTCAGCATAACTGAGACAATAAACATATTGTTCGAAATTGCTACATCTGTCCCCAATATAAACCGAATTTCCCAAAAACAATCAACAGGTGAGTTTGAGGTTATGGTTATGTTATGTTGCTCTAAACATCTCTACAGTCATTTCGCACATGTATAATAAATTTTAAGCAAACAATTATTTTATCGCTTTTATCAAACAGTGGTTTATCATTACAATCTCATTGTTTAAAGGTGTTCGGTAAGCAATGGTGAATTGAAACAAGATAGTCTTATTTCTGCGAATATGATGGAGACACTGTTTAAAGTTTTAACTAGGAAAAAGGTGCTTGATCCTGTGTCTACAGAACAATCGGAATTAGGAAGAGTACTTAATACATTAGACTTGACTGCTCTAGGAGTTGGAAGTACACTTGGTGTAGGAGTTTACGTTTTGGCAGGACATGTTGCTAAAGACACCGCTGGGCCCGCTGTGGTTCTTAGTTTTTTAATTGCAACAATTGCTTCTGTTTTTGCTGGTAAGTTTGTAGATAATAAATTGTTTAAACTTTGCTTCCGGACAGTATTTTTATGTTTAATTATGCTACTGTTATAATTAATGCATCATTAATTGTGATAACCCTCTATTATGACTTTTTTTTTAATTTTTAGTCATTTGTATAGTAGCATTTATCAACAGTTGTTTGAATGATTGTGTCAACATAATAAAAATACATTTGAAATTTGATAAAATTAAAAAAAGTAATATCACAACTGAAGTATTGTTTGCTAATTTTTATTTATGTTTTAATTAGTACATTATTGGATGAAAAAATACGACAAATTATTATCTTAATCAAGTTTCTATTTTTACATTTTTTTACTGCCAATGAACTAATTACTTTAGGTTTTTATCTTTCACAATCTACAAAAAAAAGCTCACTTCTATTCTTTTTTTACAGTTTCTTCAATAAATTGTGATATCTTGTTCTGTTCGCATCCATAGTCTCCTATCAGAATAAAATAGATCAAATATTTCAACAATTTGGAATTAATTCAAGAGTTATCTCTCAACAACTTTTCGAAAAGATTTAGTTTTAAATACGTCAGATAATAAAATAAATGAGTTTGGAGCACTTTTTTATATAGCGCTGATTCTTCTTTCTTTAATAAAAAATGACACAACTTAACAATTGATTTGAACATAAATTGTTTGTGATTCAATCTTAACACGAAAATAATTTTTACTGCCGCAATACTTGTGATTGCAATCGATAACAATATGTCATTTTAGATAATTCTCTTGAAATTTTTCAATCGATTAAGTGATGATTTTTCAGGTTTGTGTTATGCAGAATTTGGGGCTCGAGCTCCAAGAGCAGGTTCTGCTTACATTTACAGTTACGTTTGCGTCGGCGAATTTATAGCATTCGTAATAGGATGGAATTTAATTTTAGAATATGTGATAGGTAAATTGAAAATATTCCAAAATTGTTGAAAATTTATTCATTCTAGGTTCTGCAAGTGTGGCACGAGGTTTAAGTCTGTATTTAGATACATTAGTAAATGATACTTTAAAAGATACTTTTTTGGAAATTGCGCCTTTAGGAGACATTTCTTGGATGTCAAAATATTTCGATTTTTTTGCATTTAGTATTTCAGTACTATTAGCTGTTGCTTTAGCATTTGGTTTAAAAGAAAGTAGTTGGGCGAATAATATTTTCACTTTGGTGAATTTATTAGTAGTTGGATTTGTTGTTATTGCTGGAGGTGTTAAATCAAATACTGATAATTGGCATGTTAATGCATCAAGTAATTGTACTTATCAAGAAGAAAAAGGATGTGGAGGATTTTTCCCTTTTGGTGTTGAAGGAATGATTAAAGGTGCAGCAACTTGCTTTTATGGTTTTGTCGGATTTGATTGTATTGCTACAACTGGTGAAGAAGTAAAAAATCCGAAAAGAGCAATCCCATTTGCTATTGTTCTCTCTCTGAGTATAATTTTTCTAGCTTACTTTGGTACTTCAACTGTCGTCACGTTGATGATACCGTATTACGATCAGGTAATTCAATTGATAACAAAAATTACTGACTATGACGATTTGTGTTAATTATACCATCTGGTTTCAGGATGCTAACGCTCCTCTTCCTCATGCTTTCGAAAGTGTGGGTCTGGATTGGGCGAAATGGGTGGTTGCTATTGGCGCTATTTTTGGGCTATGTGCTAGGTACTTGAAAAAACTGTAAATTTTCTTTTTTAGTATTATTTTTAGTCTTTTCGGTGCAATGTTTCCATTGCCAAGAATAATATACGCGATGGCTTCAGATAATGTAATTTTTAACTTTTTGGGACGAGTCAGCCAGAGATACCAAACACCAGTAATAGGGACTTTACTAGCAGGTCTTTTGACTGGTTTAATGGCTGCTCTTTTTGAGTTGAAACAATTAGTAAATATGATGTCGATTGGAACTTTACTTGCTTATACCATTGTAGCAGCAAGTGTTCTTCTATTACGGTGAGCGCAAAAAAGTGTTTTGTCATGTTTTATGTTGTTTTTGTCTTTAAACGTTTGTGTATTGTGTAATAGTTATCAAATTGAAAAAGACGACATGTATCAGCCTCTGTTACAATCGTTGGGAGATAGTGACACGTAAGTCGCTTGTAAATGTTCAATGTTTTTTCCAAACATATGCTAAAATTTTTCTTTTTATAGATATACAGAAAATAGAGGTTTGAATAGTGATGAAAGCAATTATGATATGGATTATATGAATGATGAAATAACAACTGGCAATGTTTTTAAAAACATTTTTAATTGTGGACGTCAGGAACATCCTTCGGAAATTTCTCAAAAAATCGTCAAATATGAAGTTTGTTTGTATTGCTTACTATGTATTGGAATAGGGTTGTGTGTGATATATCTAAAAGATTCTATGAATGAAACTTGGGCTTTAGTGATAACACTTATCATTGTATGTTTGACAGTTTTAGTAGTTATATCGATGACGACACAGCCAAAATCAAGCCAAAGATTGTCTTTCAAAGTGAGTTTTCAATGTTTTATTGTTTTTTTCATTCAATTCAAAGAAATAAAGTTATGCTGAATCTACTTGGTATACAGTATTAATTGGAGTTTGTTTTAAGGTTCCTTTGGTGCCTCTAATTCCAGCTTTGAGCATCCTCATCAACATTTATCTAATGTTGATGCTTGATCGTAACACTTGGATTCGTTTTGGAGTTTGGATGGCTGTAGGTTAGTATTATTTTGTTATTAATTTTTTATTCTGCATAAATTGCATGCTGTAAATAACACGCATGGGTATTCAGGCATTCCTACTTACTATTTTTCTGTACAAACCCCTTCTGATGCACGAAATGAGAGTATAAGCAGTCAAGAGATTTCTGTAACATCAACTCATGGAAAATCTAATGGTTTAATAAATAATGGTTTTGTTAATACTGAATCAGAAATAAAGAAAAAGAAAGCTCAAGCACCACCACCTCCACCTCCACCTGCTGTTATTGAAGAAACAATTGCTGAATTGGACAAGGTTTTAGAAAAAGAAGAAGCTAATATAATCGCTTCAGAAGATGATAAAATAAATGATCGGAAATTTTCTGTTAAAACTATTCATTCTAATGATCGAAAATTTTCTGCTGATTCTTTGTCAAATGCTTCTAATGTGTTGTGTGAAGAAAATGTTCAAGCTGTTGTACACTGTTCTGATGTTCCTTTAAGCGAATCCTTTCCTGTAAATGTGTCTAATGTTAGTAAATTTGACATTGTTAGTTCTCCTTCAAACGAAGAGACTGTCAAGGCTGAGGATCAAGCAAAAATTGAATTAATAACTGAAAGAGAAAATGATGAAATTATAGAAGAAAAGAAAAATATTCCAGAAGTAAAAGCAGAAACGAATGATATTAAAAGTAGTCAGGCAATTGATACTGAAAAAGATGAAATTGAAAAAATTGATGAAAAGAAAGAAAATAAAAAAATAGAAGAAAAAGATCAAAATAAAGAAGAAACAAGAATCGAGAAAGAAGAAGTTGATTCAAGTATTTCCAATAAAGATGAAGATAAAGACGACACAAAAAATTATGCTGCACCAACGCCTACACCACCACCGCCACCGCCACTTTTGCAATCGGACAAACTTCTTAATAATGATGTGCGCATCCCTCGTCCTCAGTATCAGTCAGATGATTTCAATAATGTTAAACTGAAACATATTAACAAACCGCCAGAGACTCCACCTGTAGATTATTCTCGAGAGAATTCTGAAGTAGCTCCACAAGATGATAATCTCAAGTTTGGTACTCCTGAACATAAAAAGTTCATAGCTAAGTTATCTAATCAAATATCTCCAGCGTATATACCTCTATCATTTGGTTTCATAGCTAAGAAAACATTAATTCCGATTCCCAAAAAACCGATACCTGTTAATGAAAATGTAATTTTGGAAAAGATTGATAGGTCTGATGCTAAAGAAAAATTAGCGGCGTTTTTAGCAAAAGATGATCATGTTCAATCTATTGTCAATGGAGTTAAATCAGAAATTAAACAGAATAGAATTTCTAATGTTGATAGGATTAGATCTAAAGAAAATGAAGACATTGATCGTCTCCAACACAAACAAAATATGGACAATATATTCAGGAGTATACGATTACGGAAAGTTGATAGTTTTAAAAGTAATGAATCTCAGTAAAAAGAGCAAGACAATATTTGATATTTTTTGGAAATATTTGATATTATAAACGACCGATGGCCCAGAGATAAAAATAGAAGAGCTTAGATTTTTTTTATCCTTGCACTGTTGCTTTTTTCTTTCTGCCTTTCCTATCTTCCTTTGTGCTTCTTTTGCATGAGTTCTTTGCTATTATTTATTTAAGTCAATAAGTTGATATTAAGATTTTAGAATTGTCAGTTATTTACAGGTTTTTCTATTTATGGATTTTATGGTCTTCCAAATAGTATAAGAAATTACAGAAATTATGAAAGATTAGAATGATTGTTCAATTTTATTTATATTCAGATTGTATATTTAGTAAAATAAGTATTACAATAAATAAAAATTGTTAATTTAATATTTCATGTTTTACTGAGAATATATTGATAATATTCTGAGTGGAAGTAAGGAGGAAATTGTCTGTTTCTAATCAAATTTTTATAATAATTACATAGATTCCTCCATTTAGTTACAACATCTTGAGCTGTTAATTTTTCAATACTGAAACTATCACTTTTACTGGGTTTATCGCTGACAATATCATCTTCTTTCATCGACATTTGATAAGAAAGCAAATCTTGTCTGTATCCACTTCTGTCTGTCACATAAGAAATAATCTCTTGAATTCCTTTTAGTAAAACATCAAAATCCCCAACTCTACTATGAAGAAATTCTTTCAATTCTTCAATAATTTCCGGTTCTTTTGTTAAATTTTGAAACTCGATTAATATTCTATAAACAACATAAAAAACTTTAAATTTTTCTGTTTTTAAAGGTTTATATTTTGATAAGCAAATATTGCGGTTGTGTTTTTGACTCATTGTAAATCTTCCAGGAAAATCCTGGTAAATTTCAGTAAAAAATTCAACAGTTTGCTTTTTGATAATTCTATTCATATAATTGACAACTTTAACAGCTTTATCGTTAGTACAAGATAGGAATTTATTTTCTATGGTACTGTCTTTCCAAAGGAGAGTTCCAGGAGGGCCTGTTTTATTCAAAATGAATAATTTTTGGTTATCGTTTCTCCATTTATGCTTACAGTCATTTCTATTTTTGGATTTTTTGATAAAATTATGATTAATACTGCAGTACCCAAGCCGATCACAAGAGAAATATTTATCGTAACTGTCATAAACTTCCAATAATTTTGGTTCTTGCTGTAGGTGAATTTTACAAATACAATCGCTTTCGCACATTTTGCAACTTTTCAGAAAGATAATACCTTCAGAAGTGACTTCTAAAGCGGTATCTTTATCACTGGACATTACAAACGAATCATCGCAAATTTTGATAACAGAATTTTGTAGAAAAATCCCAGTAGAACCTTCTTTTTGGTTATATGTAACTGTAATATAATCAGGATGTTCAAACTCATAACTAATAATCACAGAAACCCATCCTTCACTCTTTGGATTTTTACTTACAAAAATCAGTTCTTTTTCAATTTCAACATGAGATGTTATTTTAGTACCATCAGGAAACTGAAAAATCCGATTTCCTTTTTTGTTTACGATACAAGTCATACCGTCTTCTCGTTCATAGAAGACTTCTTCAGCATGATAATCGTGTTCGTTGAGGACATAATAGACTTGTTTTGCTGTTGTTTTTTCATCGGAAATATCGATTCTTTGGCCTTCAAAATGCAAAACAGACTTCCGGGTGTAAGGAATTTCTCCAAATTCATAAAGTGATGATTCTTTATTCACAATTTCAATTTTAGAAGGATCTTTAAATCTGCTGAGTTTGTAAGGACATATCTCATCTTCTAGATCTTCAAACTCATCAGCTATCTTTTTGGCACATGTTACACTATAATTTTCACTTTGATCTGTTAAATGGATTATTTCACCATTAGAACGGTAAATAGTGACTGACCCATCTGAATTTTTGATAAGAATCACACCATTCGCATAGAAAATGCGATACTGCTCTTTGTACCGACAAAATCTGTATTGCTGTTTAATTTCTGCCACTTTTTTGTTTCGGGGTAATGTGGAAATATAAAGTCCATTTGGTAGAGTTATTTTGAAATCATACTTCAAAGTTGTTTTAGGTCTCGTTGTAAGAATATTAAGCACACTGTATCCTTTAATTTTCCGCTTCTTAGGTGCTGGCTTGAACAGCACTCTTTTCAAAATTTGCCCTAAAGGGATACTTTGCAAAGAAGAAATTCTTCGCAAACGTTTAATTGATCGTTTTGTTGTTATTTTATAAATTGCCCGATTTTTGAACAGAGCTTCTTTGAATAATTCCAAAAGAGTAAAAAAATTTGCATCATCCAGTTGAAGTGAATTGTCCAGAATTGATTTATTCTTATGCAAAAGTGGGACAGAAGTTGAGCTTTGACGGACAATTCGAACCCATCGATCGTTATAGTTTTCGACTTTTTCTTCTTCAATTTCTTCGATTTCACTTTCTTCTTGAATTTCCTCGTTTATTTCTTCGTTAGGTGGTTCGGTTAACTTCATTTCTGATTTTTTAATAATTGGCATTTCCTCGAACTCAGCAAAACTAATAATTGTTTCGTTTTTGAATCTAATGTGAAAAGCGTTTGGTCTGTTGTTATGAAAAACTAAACTACTGTCATCATCGTCAATTGAGATAGTACATTTTGGTCTTTCAGTGATAAAGTGCGAGGTATCTACAGTAACTTTAATACCATCGTCACTATGAAATATTGTTGTAAATCCAGTCAATTGACAAAGTTTTGGACCCAAATCAAAAGCAAATACTTCTTCTCCTTTGCAAAACTCACCTAAATTTTCACTTTTAGGATAAGTTAGAAGCTCATCTAGTACTTCTTTAAAATGTTGCTTTTTTTCTTCAGTTCGAATTCCGCAACTTGGTTCTAAAAGATATTGATATTCTTCATATAATTCTGCAACGCTTAAATCCTTCAACCCCTCACAAATTTCTATATCAACATCATCATTCAAATGCGCATGTTCTACTAATTTATGTTCCTCCAACCATCCTTTCTCTTCGTTTACTATGAATCTACAAAAATCTCGTAAACAGATAGGAGTCCGCAGTCTTTCCCACCAAATTTTCGTATCAATTCCAGAAGTATCAACATTGTTATGAAATCTTAAAAGAACTGATTCACTCTCTTGGCAGTAATAATGGTCCCAATAATTGTACATCTGAGTGGCATCGTAAATAAGTTGGAGCAGTACGGACAAATTTATGTCTTCTTTCATATGGTAATTGGCAATAATATCATTATTTGTTTCAGTAGCATTGGTAGAATTTTTTGTGAGTACTTTTTGATATTCTGTTGCATAATCGTGAGTTACTAAGTTTTCAGTTAGAAAAAATTCTTCATATTGTTTTGGTACGAAAGGAGTTCTTTTCATTTGATTGAAAATTGCTAAATGGTAATAATCGAAAAGATCTTTTGAGTAGTCACAATAACAATAATCTTCTGTTGAAATTTGTCGATTTTGGTAGTAAGTTTTCAAAGGATATATATTTTTGTTTAAAGGTTGTAACTGTTTGAAGTATTGTAAACTTTTGTCGTAGTACACTCTACCAATTTCGTTGTAAGCTTTCATCCCTTTTTTCAAGTTATCCTCTTCATGAACTTGATACGAACTCATCTCTTTTTTTCTTTTACTTGATTCTTCTGTAGAAATTGTCAAATCTGATAAAGAATGGATTTGCTCAGATTCTTGCCAACAAATTTCTTCAATTAAAGCATCAATAATTATAGGTATATTGATCAGTTCCAAGGGGTAAGCGCTTAGTACTCTATTATATTTTTCAAAAGTTTTGGTTTCCAGTTTTTCTGGTGGTGGTTCAAGATTGAAGAGCTTAAGATTTTTGATATAGCAAAGGTGTTGCCGTTTTATGTAATTTATGAGCTTAACCACATACAGAAATCTTTCGAGATTTTCTTTGAAGGGACAGTTCATTGTCGTTCTGTATTTCATCCAAATTGTGTTTTCAAGATGTTCAGTTTTACTTGGAATTTTATAAAGTTCTTCAAGTTGTGAAATAGTGTCTTGTTCCTTTGAAATAAATTCAGTCGCGACGTCTATAATACCAGAAATATTAACTTGGATTTTCGCTAATTCTTCTAACAATAGTAAATCTGTAAAACCACTTAGTATAAAATATACCAAATGGTTATCGACGTTATAGTCAAAAACTAAATCATTATCTTCGAGTATAATTTCAGTATAATCATCAACGACGATCACACTTGGTTCTGATTTTTGCAAAGACTGTTTTGACTTCTTCGTTTTTTTGCTTTTTTTACTGCTCTTTGATTTTTTAGATTTATCAGATTTTTTCGATTTGCTTGATTTTTTGGATTTCGTGCTAGATTTTGATTTTTTACTTTTTTTCCCCTTTTTACCTTTTTTCCCCTTTCTACCCTTTTTCCCTTTCTTCTTTTTACCAGTTTCTTTCGGCTCACAATTTTTTAATAATTCGTTAAGCTCACTTGAGAGCTTTTGTCTTTTTTGCATTTTAATCACTTCCGCACGATATAGCTGATACATTGCTTCTATTATTTTTAATTTAACAATCATAGCTAAACATTCAAGTGTTAAAAAATTCTCTCCTTGTGCCTTCTCTTGGAATAATAGGCGGGAGCATTCTTTGACATTTTTTGGTAAATCTATATCACTGTTTGCGTCTAGTAACCTCTTCATTAGATCAAGCACATCTTCGCGTGTTATAAAATGAACATCTGAGAAATTTTCGTATTTTTTTCCAGTTTCAATAATTTGAAAGACAACATCTGAGTCACTCAGTGTAAGAGGTAAAACCATTTCAAGTTCGAAAGCTTTTTTTGTGCAAAATTTTGTTAGAGGTAGTTGAGAGATAAATTTGGCTGCATCTGTTGAAGAGATTCGGGGTTTGGAGTGACGAGAAAGTCTAGTTTTTGACCATATTTTAGACCCCGGTCTTGACATTTTTGACAAAATTTGAAATTTTTAGTTTTTTTCAATTTATTAGTATGAAGGGTTGCCGATACTGATTAAGTAAATAAAAAACTAATACATTGTAAATAAACTGTTGAAAATATGTAACTATAACTCTTATTAGTAATTTTTTTCAAATTTTAAGTGAGTTCAATGTAGTTCTATCAATGAAATTTATTTTAAAAAAATTAGTGTGTTGAGCGAAACGCTATCTTAACTACTTTCATGACAGCTGTCACTTTGACGTTTTAGAATTTTGAGGTTACAGCAACAGATAACAAACGATGTAAATAAAACAAAAATCGTTTATAAAACATTATCATGGATATTTTTCCTAATTGTGATACTTTTTAATTTAATCTCTATTGTTCAAAATTAAAATAGAGGTTATCGAATAAAAAATATAACGAAGTCTTGATTTTAACTGATAACATAATGTAGAAATCTCAGTGATTAGTTATTGATATTCAGAACAGTTCACAATGCATCTTCTAAATTATTGCCTCTTGTACTGGAAAACATTTAGCTGGTTTTCACTTCTTTTGCTATTAGTGTGCCTCAGTAATGTTTACTTTGTGTTACCAATTGGAGGACTGTATTTGCTTGGCTATGTGATTATTGTGGCAGTATCGAGTACTTGGATCAGTTTTGTTAAGCTGCAAAGTTTCTTACAGCAAAATAAAACAGTCGATTTATCGAAATTCTTCAAAGTTGGCAAACCACTTAAAGAAAGTGAGAATTTTGATAATTTAACATCACTGAAACAATTAACTCTTGACATCGATAAGTATTTCATCGAAAAATGGTTTGTTTACATAAGTAATGACACAACTTTTAATGAAGAAAGTAGAGTTCTTCTTCAAGAAATCCTGACAAAAGTGAAGAACGTACAAATGAATTTTGATAATGAAGTCATTATTTATGGAGCTTTGAATTTGTATTTGAAACATTTAAAAGAGTTTCGTCGAAGTTTGAAAAGACGAGAGAAATATTCTGGAAAAATCAGCGATTTATATCGGTAATTCATGTTATTATTTCGATTTTTACTATTTGTTTTTATTTAGGTATTCTCATATGTGCAGTAACTCTAGAAAAGCAAAAAACTATTTTCTCCATCGACTGACTATTAATTTATTGAATCATTTCATCAATTGGGAGTTGGGCAATTCTCTTCCATATCAGATTTTAGTTTCAATAATCTCAAGAAAAGTCATGACTTACGCTTTAAATCTTTTCTCAAATCCAGAATTTTTAAATTATTACATATTAACAGCATTCTCTTCCCCTGACAAAAAACGTGAACTAAGGCTTCAAGATTACAATAGGGTTAAAATTATAAAAATCACAGAAACAGGTGACGTTACTCCGAGTGACTTGAGTAAATCTGGAAGTAAAGTGAATTTAACTAAGCTTGATGTTAAGTCTGAAGAATTTGAAATGATGGATGAAATCGACAGTATTAAACCTGCGGTTGAAGATTACACTGCAATCAAGACTGAAGAAGTTAAAATTTATGAACCAAAAAGTTGTAAAACTTGGTATGATTCACTTGATCTCACTTCAATTCCTTTAGGTCAGGATATTTTAGATACAATTGGAGAAGCAAACTTTACAGGTTTCTGTTTATTCATTTCAAAAAACAAAAATTGATTTGACTTTTTAGAAAAAGAAAAAGACAACGTATCTTCTCCAGTTTCTTCCGCTAAAAATTTATTAGACGAAGTTAAGCAGATAACAACTCTTGAAGGTTTCAAAACCTCTATGAAACCAATCAGCGATGCTACAGCTTCTACACTACACAATATTAAAGATTTTCAAGAAAGCACAGTGAATAGTGTTGTCAAACCTGTCTCACAAGCAACATCTACTGCTTTACATAAAATTGGAGGATTGCATTTACAAGTAATGAATTCTTTATGTTTTTCTTTTTACATTGATTATAATATAGGATGAAGCTGCTGGCGTCGTTGAAGGTATTCTCGATTTCGGTCGAACGCGTATTCGTAAAGGTTTGCGCTTGACAGGTCTTCAAGACAGTCCATCTGAAGAAACTTCCAAACCACTACCAAAGAAACAAATCACAAAAATGACACATGTAAGATCTCAAGAAAAAGTTGAAGATTATGAATCAAATTTTGTAAATCCCCTACAAACTGATATTAAAATACCGTCGATTCAGACTGTACCAAGTGATGATGGTAGTCCTGAACCAGAATATGAAGAAACAGCGGATTTAGCTACGAGTATAGCCAAGTTGCGGTCTTTGCTTGAGCAGAAATCTTCAGAGTCGAATTTGTCGACTCCAGCCTTGAGTCCAATGTATGTACTTTTTTATTTTATTTTGTTCTTAAATTGAATATTTAGGCCGTCGGATGATCTTTCTAATAAGATGTTAATGGGAACGGATGATGCAGATGAAACTGATGGCGTTATGCCGAGTTTTTATAAGTTTTGTGCGAAAACTGCAACTGGGGTTATTCATAATACTTTGAATACGATTAAAACGGCTCTTCCAGGGAATGTAGCTGACTGTGATAGATATGATGGAAATGAAAAATGGTTATTTGTTGAGGCAAATCCAACGGTATGTGAAAGAAAATAAATAAAATATTTATTTGTATCAATTTTAATAATTATAGGATTCGGATCTTTTTACAAGAATGCAAAAACTTCTCTATGAAAGAAAGGTTTTTTGTACTGTAGACACGGCTTATGAAGCAATAGATTCCTTAGGTTCTTTGCAACAAAGTGAAAAATTACCGGCAACAAATATCCAATTTGAAGGTTAATAGAATTCACTCAAAAAATGCATTTTTTGATTAATAATTCTATTTTAGATGAGTTGGACGACTTTGAGGTGAAACTTCCAATAACTAAATCTCTTTTAGATATTCTTTGTGAGTTGTTAGCTGATACTAAAGATACTTACTTAACCCAAGAACCTGTAATAAAATCGGTGTTGCTGCTTTTCGGTAATAATATAGAACAGATAGTTTTGACTCAAACAAAATATTACTTGAACTATTGTTGGGCTAACGCTAAAATTCCATCTGAAAGTAAAATAGAAACTCTTTCGTTAGAGCTTGAGGAATATATCGATGTTATTTTTAATGGACTCCCAGATTATTTAATTTGTTTAATTGGAGAAAAAACTCTTAAAGATATAATTAAACTATTTATTTCTTCGTTACAAGTCGAGAAAATAAATCAAGATTTAATGTTGCAAATTTTCGAAATTCTTTGTATGAAAATGATTGATGGAAGTAAACAATTGTCTCCTGTTTCTCTCTAATAGCTTTATTAATGTTGTGGCTGAAAATAATTTATTTTAGTTGATGTAATTTTAAATAAATTTTATTGTCAACGAATGTAGTTTGATATCAAACTAATTAACAACATTATTAAAATTAATTTATATACAGTTCCCTAATTACAATGAGTATCAGCTTCTGTCTTGTTTGCATAAATCCACAAACACTCCTTTCCCTCGACTGGCTATATCTGTGTAACTCTTTTTCCCTTTTGGGCAGAGTTTATTTGAATAGGCTGCATCCCTTTTTCTATAAAAATGTATAAATCAGTTGGTTTTTTAGAAATAAAAACCAATTTATCTCTTATATTTTTTATCTTACCCTCTTCCAGGCAGTGCCATTTCATCCACAGAAACGCTTTCAACGTAAAGATGATCATTGCACCAAAAAATGCAAATTGTTTTGGGTTCAAGAACATTGAGTTCGTATTCCCAATTTAATTCAACTTTTTTTATATTCCCGCCTAAATCAGCAGGATGAGACACAACACTAGTAAAAGTAGTGCCATGCTCGAGTTTAGTCTCGCCAGAAGGTGTTAAATCCACGTGTATTACACCCGCTGAACTGTAAATTGAAGCTTTAATAAAGCCTTGAACCCACGATTCGGCCATTCGTGGCTTTGCTAATTCTATTCTCACTCGATACAGTCTTCCTACAATTAAATAGTTAATTTTAAATTTGATTTTTGAATAGGTAACGTACGACAAAACGGGAATTCGCGACCCGTTGTTAAATAATACTTATTTCCAATTGTATCTGTTAGTTTTGAATCTGAAATTTCGTTATTTTCGATACCGGGACTACTGTTGGCATGGTAGCCCATTACAGCACAGTTTGTCGAGCCTGGCTTACAAGTAAAACATTTGCCAGCCATAAAAGTCTCGAAACTTGAACACTGGTGTCCTGAAATATTAAAATGAGGTTCTGTGTTTTTTAAGATTTTTTTTTTAATACCAATGTAAGGACATTGGGCGTTGATACTATCTATAAATAACTTGATGGCTCGTACGTGGTTGCAAGCGACTAGAACTCTGCTTGCTTCTTCTAATCCATCTCTGGAATATGGAGACAATTGGAGTTGGAAAATTGAGGTTTTTAGATACTAACCTTATAAGGGTTAACGGGACTAGTGGTGTTTGAGTAATATCACATCCGGGTTGTTCTTTCCCGTTGTTTGGGTAGAAGTCTAAATGGCCGCAGGGCTGAGACATCCCATAACCTGGAACGCAAAATGTACAGAATTTTAAAATCATCATGGACAGAGCGTGTCACAAAAATATACTTTTGATTTTAGAAGATTTAATAATCTTAAGAATTTTGGTTCATAAGGACACAAACTTTGTATCTGTTGGTGCTAAAATAATTTACTGATACGAAAATAACAATAAAAACGCGAATAAAAAACATTGTTCCCTCATTGCAGGTGCAGGCCAATGCAGTCAGTGCAGCTTGCTGTCAATTTCGAAACTGAATCAATCTTCTGATAGAAAGGATTTTCCATGACTCATATTTTGTAAAAATCGAAAAAAAAAAACAGAAAATTAATAAGGAGAATAATGAGATAACGTGCGTTTTATTGTAAGTATTAAATAAGATTTTAATGAGGAGTAAAAGTACGTTAATTGTTGAGTCTTAAATGCTGCACTCAAATTCGTAATAATCGTTTAGAAATTGCTTCTGTATTTTTACCTTTGTTAAACATTCAAAAAAGTTACTTTCTATACAATAAACAAAAATTGTAAAAATAAAAAATGAGAGTGCTTTATTTCATATCTCTTAGTCTAAAGACTTGCGTTTGGTTATTATTTTTTGGAATATCTTATATTGGAAATTGAATATTTAAGAAAGTTCTTGTATAAAATTGACCCTGAAGAAACAAGTGATTCAGCAAAATTTTAGAAAAATCAACGTTCCGGTTAGGCTCTAATTCCATTCAATGTTACTACTGACATTATTTCGTATTAGGTACCAGAACTAATGGAAAGAAAGTTATAACAGCTTACCAAGAAAGATGATTCCTTTCCCATCGGTGTGGATAACGTCGACAAACTCTGCATCCGAAGGATCGAGTCTTACATGTGGAGGCATTCCCTACAAGAAATAAATCATAGCCAAACAAAAGTGTAAATTCAAATTTTGAAAAATAAAAAAATACCTACTTGAAAGAAGGGCTCAGCTGGATCTAATCCAGTGATCCTTCCTAATTTAGGAACCAATGAACCGGCATAGCCAGCAGTGTGGGCTCCCAAAGAATGCCCAATAATATGAATATCACTAGCATCCATGTCGTATTTTTTCTACAAGTTTAAAAAAATGAATGATTTATGTAAGTATTTTTATTTTAGATATACGACATACCATTAGAAATTTTATTAAGTGGGCAATTTCCATACCCACTAAACGAGTATTAGCCGTAGCTTGGGTATACAATGGTAAACTACCCCCAGCCCAATCAACAACAATAACATTCATGTCATCGGCTTTAATAAGTTCATCTTTCATATCCCTCACCTACAATTCTTGAAAATTAGATAATTAATTAACTAAGTTTTAGCCAAAATATATACCCAGTTTGATAATGGAGTATCAATGAAACCATGTACTATGAATTTCGTACTTTTGTTTGGATTGAAATTCGATTCTTCGATGGTACTTTCATCTTCGACTTTAAGATAAGTACCCTGTCAGGAAGATACAAGTTTTAATAAAAAGATAGTTGAAAGTGAAAGGTATGTACATTACCGGTCGATTAAAAAGAATTTAAGAAAAGCAGGAAGTTTTGCTTTGCATGAATATACTTAATCGAAGCAATTACATTTCTAATATCAAAGTACTTGCCTCGTTTGGATTATTCCTTGTGTATAGAATAAATCTAGTGTTAATCACATCTCTTGGCAAAGGGAATAGATTAATAGGTCTAAGAATCAAATGATACCAACTTCTTGTAATATTAAGGCATCCTAAATCGTCATAACACCTGGTTTCATTTTCAACTATAAAATAAAATTAGAATAAATGAAAGTTTTATTGGATCATCGTAAACAAATCGTATTTTTTTTTCTTAAAAGATGTGAAAGTACTTACATGGTAGCCAAGGTAGATTCACTTCTATTTTATCGGATCTTGCCCAATCCAGAATTCCCGAATCGACAATTTGTAAAATTAAAACTACACCAAGGGCATGTGCGCACCTCAGTACCATCGTCCTGGTACTAACTGGGATCGATTCTTCGACGATTATATCTTTTGCAACGCATGGATCTTAACTTGTTGAACACTAGTCTGCAAGAGAAGACTTCTTGTTGGGTAATGTTGATCTTGAACCGTAGTGGGTTCTTGAAGAGTGGTGGCAATAGCGCGACTAATGATGCTTATTTTTGTAACCTTTCTCAAGAGTTTGTGTGTTATACAAGATAAATACATTTTGTTACGTAAGAAAGAAATTTTGTGAAAAGCTTTCACTAACATACTTTGGAATTTTATTCTACCACAAAATTAGTCCATTTTTAATTTATGTTTGTTTGTTGTTAGCGGATTTTTCCGATGTAATTTAAAAACTGTCGTGCTGATTCAGCAGGGATTCATCATACGATTAAAATTATCTCAAAATGACTAATCGTAGAAATTTAATAAACTTTATAGGAAGTGTTGCAAGTTAATCAATAATGTAATTGCAATTACAGGTGGAGTGAAAATTAACTAATATAATTAGAAAATAATTCCTGTAAGTGGTAAAATGATGAAAGACTAACGTAAATTATTTGTAACTTTGTAGTATCGTAGATTAGTGTATGAAAATTACAAATTGCATTAAATATTAAGAGTTGTGTCATTTCTTAAAAAAAGTTATAATGAAAAAAATTTTGGGAAATGTAGAACAAGTTGACCATGGATCCATTTCTAAAGACTACAGTGGCCATGACAATAAGTCACCCTTTCAATTAATTAAAGAAATTACTTCATTTCGCATTAGCATCGTTCATTCCTTATCAATGCGTTTTCTATTAAGGTGAATGTCCAGTTAACTGAAAATGCAGTAAATCTTGACCTATACAATCTTAATTATAGTTTATTTTCTTCGTTTTTGGTTTATGATTACAGCTTTTCCAATGTTTTCGAACTCGATGCATTTTTTTCAAACACTTTGATTTGAAAGGAATAATATCTTAAGGCAACTATGGATTGTTGTTTATGGTAATAAATGGAAATGCATTTTATGTGAATGTACGAAAGACTCACTATCATAAAACCTCTTTGAATTTTTTTTCAAAGCACCTGCACCATCAATGAATTTTTGATTTTTATAAACACGCTTCAGGCACATTCCTTGTGATAGGTAAAAGTGATTTCAACGGATAGACTTACAATTTCTCCTCTTATCTCTATCTTGATACGTGAATAAAGAAAGAAAGAAGCTTTCAATATTGAAATTTACCGATTCTAGAAACTTTCTGCATTGTTGATGCAGCTGAAATTTAGTCAACAAGTCCATTACGTAAAAGGTTTGTTTTAATAATATTGTTAGGTCCATTACGTAAACTGAATTTTGCATTGATTTCCGGTGATTCGGAAGTTCGGACATGTGAAAGTATATTCGCTCTATTTATTTTTTTATTTTTATAAAAGATTCGCGAAGAATTTATAATATGGGTTAGTGAATAGTGATGATGGGATTTAAGTGTGTTACGGTCGATGTAAAACACGATCTTATTTCAACATAATGGAAAGCTATTGTACATTCAAAAGGCACTCAAATGAAGTTGTCACATCTTCTAATTTCGCAAGCTAGAAAGATTTTACGAAGTTGAACTACCTTTACAATTTAATCAAAAGCAGTTAATTATTTAATTCATGTATTCAGCACAATTGGGAGTGTATTAACCGATATAAAAACCATATTTTGACCTCATTCTTGTTGCAAATACCATTATTTAATTATAACAAAAACTTGTGGTTTTTATCTTCATTCTTATTAGTGTTTAATCACATAACAGGTTACGCCTGGTCTGGTATCTTCGTTTAATCCATTTCCTGTCATTGTCTGAACTCACAAGGTGAAAGAACATTTTAACACTGTTTACTGTTGAGTGGTCTTTCGTAATATCGCATAATTTTTGTTAATTTTTTATTTATTAACACATAGATGTTTTTGTTTATTTCTAACATTGACGTCATCAGATAAGATGGTTTTATCAAATTATTTATTGAATAAGAGTTTGAAAAATGGATTAATTGTCCTGGAATTTTAGAAGGACATTCTAGTCGTGAGCATAAAATAAAATATTGCGCTAATAGCATATGATAAATAAATTGTTTTCGTTTTATTGCTATTAGGATCGGTTGTTATTGCAATTAACTAGACAGGTGATTATTACGGTTTAAGCAACTATCTTAATTATAATAATCAAGTATTAAAAAACTTTATTTATGGTTTTTAAGTCCTATTTTTAAATACAGACACAGTTTATCCATTAAACAAAATGATTGAAATTTCTTAAAAAAAACAGAAAATTTTGAAAGTGTGTCAACTTTTAATTACTATTATTATTGTTGCTGTTTAATTCTTAATATCATCTTTTGAATAAATTTAATTGTGTCAGCTCTTGGCTTTTAAATTACATTCTTAATTATTGTTCTTTGTTGAAATTTTTATTTGAAAATTGGATAAACATTTTTATTATCATGAAAAGAGATTGTCACGAATAAATTGTTTTGTCAGTTGGATTAGAAAGTGTACCTTTTCCAAATCTCAGTTAAGTGCTATTTTATACTATTTTATTGACTCAGGAGATGCATTCATACACAAATATTTGTACAATGTCCGGTAGTAAGATTGATTTATTTTAGAAACGTTACTCAACTTGACCTCTTCGTTTCTTTATCTTTGCTTCCTTAAGACTTGAATACACTTGACTTGTTCCCAAATACTCTCTCAACTCAAAGGAGGAACCGGCTATGAAATTAATGGAGACTTTTTCAAAAGTGTAGTAAAGTAAAACTGCTGCTTAATATGATTATGATATGATTAATATGATGATTCTAGTTCTCTAGTTTACTGAATGATTTGAAAAATCCAGTTTTTTTTCTTCTCCAGACATCTAACTCGAAATATTTTCCTTTTCTGGAAGAAAGTTATCACTTTCTAATATTAGATTTGACAGTAGCATTTTGATAAAAATAAAATTATTACATTTAATTAGTATATTTTGTAAAATTCAATCTCCTTCAATTGAAGTTAATTATTTAAGTATGAAATCCAACTTTTAAACAGTCAAAAACAATTTTTTGTCGAAGTTTTCATACTAAATGTAAATTCAAAAGAGGTCAAGCTAGTTTTATTAGTCGAGAAGAAGTAAAAATGCAGTGAAAACAGGACTGTAAATAACCTTTAATGAGAAAAAGAATCTCGTTTGACATTAACATCTGTGAGTTTTTTTAATTTTCTTCCCATTCTACTTTTTCTATGATAATTTTCCACAAAAAATTTTTTGATTTCTACTATAGGAAACCATCACTAATTTAAAATCCAAACGTGTGAAACTCAAAATCAATAAACGCAAGATTTATGTAAACAAAGAAATGTTTACTGTAGCAAAAATTATTCGATAACTATAATCGTAAGTAAACTGGTTGCTTAATTTTTTTGCAATCGTTCAAACTCTTGAGGTTAAATAAAACGTAGCTTTCGTTACAGTAGCAAAAAGATGTCATGTCTTTCAACGACTTTTGCTTTCGATGGAGAGGACCATTCTTGGCAAGGACGTGACATCCGAATAAGGAACAATGAGTAATTTTGAAATAAGTCAGGTAGACGCTGCGGGAATATTATCTGTGAAGTTCTATTTTGAATTTATCAATAAGATTAGAAGTGAAGAAAATAGAATACCGCCTAGAAAAATCATGAATTACATAATATTCAAACCGTAACAGTGGCTTCATGGTCTTAATTCCTTCGATACGTTAATAGCAACTTTGCATATATTAACTGAAGCGAGAAATAACATATCATTATCATCTCTGTAAACTCTATGAAAACTGTAATTAGTTTTGTAACTGGCTGACCATGGCCATGAGTGTCTTTGGCACCAATTAAAAAAATTAAGCAATTCTTATTAATGTTTCTTGACCACTCACCAATTGAAATATCAAACAGTTTTTCTGCCAAAAAAAACACTTACTGTCACTTCAAAACTTAAAAGAAATCTTCAAAATCTTCAATCAAAAAATATTATATAACTGGTAAGCACACAGATAGCAAGTACCATCAAAGGCGCACTCGCACTCCAATACTAACAATCATTCGAAAAAAACATTGTTTAAAGCGTTTACTTTCTCCACCACTCGAGCGCACCGAATAAAAATTATTGTATGTTGTTAAATACTGACTTTGTTACTTTCTAATCTTGTTCATCGTTGATATTATGTAATTTTCAATCGGTTTCTTTATCGTTGAAGATGAGCATGTAGTTAGAACGCTAATTGCAGGAAGTTGATGGGGATTTGAACTTGTTGTTTTTGGTGAGTTCTTTCAAAATGAACTAGCGATGATAGAAGACAGGAGGCAGAGAAAGCGGAGAACGTGTACGGAACTAGGAATTGCCCGGAAGCCGTCACGAGCGTGCTGTGATCGCGTTGATCATGACCCTGGAGGGGGCTCTGACGATTTAATAACAATAACAATGCCGGCTGGAGGAAGACTTCAATGTTAATTCTAAAACGGAAATTAAGTTTACGATTTCTTGAAAGGAATTTAATATATCAACACACATTTTTGCATACTTTTTTCTAATAATTAATTTATTGACAAATTTTTATAAAAACGAGAGCAATTTAAACAAGTGCTTTTTGATGAGTCAAAATTTAAATTTTTCAGTTCAATTTGGCAAACAATGGTGAATCTCATAGATCTAGAATATAATCTAGAATATAGGTTTTTTTAATTTTGTTAATAAATTTTATTTTATATCTGATATTGTTTGTTTATGAAATTCGATCATTTCAGACCATTAGAAACGCTGTTTGAAAAGCGATAAAAATTAATCTCAATGTCAGGGAAAAATCATCGTGGAAAAGTTGGCATTTTTGGCCTAGATTTAAAATACTTTCGTAGTAGAAACATGACTTTGCTGCGTCTAGCTTAGGTAGAAGAGGATGATTTTTTTTAACTGATTATTTATTGTCAAAGATTTTATAAAGGAGTTGGAGTTCTTTGTCTAAACAATTCAACTGATTGGAAGGTGTCCCAGAATGTTCGCTTACATGTTTAGATGTAGAATAAGTCCAAATGCTATTTTTAGTTTTGCATGTGGCTGAAACCTTTCTGTTACAAGAACCTCGGGGTCAGTTTTAACCTGAATTACCCGTAAACAACAACTTTTTTTTTTTACATGCTTCAATTATTGAATCTGTACATATCAGTTAGCTGCACTGATTATTCAAATTATTCACGAATTGTAGTATTACTTAATTCCTCCAATTAATTTCAAAGCCAAACTGCATAAAAACTAACAAAAGTGAGATAACAGCAATTAATCAGAAGCAGTTTTAAAAGTGAAATTTTAAATCATCAAGTACTTACTAAATATTAGTTTCAACTGAAATTCTTTTTTCTTTCAGGAAGTAATCTTGAAGACGTAACGTAACATTTTTATTATATTATTGTCATTATGCAAACACATTAATTTGGTGAAAATTTAACAAATTAAAGTTAATTTTTTGATTACTCTATATCTACCTAATGAAATAAAATGTAATTTTTTTTAATAATATTTATATTTTTTTCCTATTTCAATTATGATAATCTATATTCTTTTCCGGGTTTGAATGATTTGTTTTCCAAGTGAAAGTATGGACTAATAAATCTAAGCGTGATGAGTGATAACACATAAATTTTAATATTTAGTTTCAGTTTGAGAATTATTCCAAGTTTTTTCAACAAACCAGTGAATTTCAGAAGTCACGCGTAAGTATAATATCTGAAGGAAGAGTTAACACATGTCGGAATTTTAAAATTTCCTGGTTATATTATGATAAAAACATCATTCTGCTCATTTGCGTCTCGACTAAATTATAATTTTGTAAATTAGATAATTAATACGACTTTGTAGATAGATCTCCTTAAACAATTAACTAAAAACTAAAATATGAAACTTGTTTAACATTCATTACGCTGAAGCTTTTTTGTCACCACAAATTATGTAGTAAAGACTTGATCCAAAAACTGCGAGCTTTCACTTTAACTTTAGCTTTCAGCTCCGTCTTAACAATTTTGATATGACCTTGTTTGCATGCAACATGCAATCACGATTTTTTTGTCCTCTCTCAGCTTTAATTATACTTTTATAATTTATTAACAAGCTAGCAGTTTTACAAGAAAAGTTTCTGTTTGTATTTCCTGCAGATTTTCGGAGCTGATAATTGTAAATAAAACGTTCAATATTTTTCTATCAATCAAAAAGCATTTATTAAGATAACAAAAAAAATTATGCGGTATGTTCGATTGCTGCAAGCCTGCGCCACCTGCTGACTTCTGTAGTAAGCTAGCTAAAAAATCATAAAGGAATCTAATTTTTGAAACAAAATTTGAAAATGGGTGCTTTTTAAAGACTTTATTTAATAATAACAACACATGTATATTAACATAGATATTTGGTGTGAACAAATAATTATTTTAATGATGAGAATGGCTATACTCATTCGTTTTATTTACACATTACACAACAATTCGGTAAACAGCACAGTAAAAAACATTTCCCCTTACAATTGAGTAATTTTTGAATTTGGTAGCAATGAGTAATAACGAAAAACATAGTTGAACACTGCGTGAGTATTTGAAGGGAGCCAAAAAGGGGAGTAAAAAACTCTTTTTGTGTGTGTGTGACTATCGAGTTTTTTACTGCGTATTGCACATTATATTATAGTTATACAAATAACACTAGTTCCTAATCATAAACAATAGTACATAACGTATAATCACAGATTATCTAAAAAATGAGTAAAATGAGGATGTAAATACTTAACGCTACAAATATTAAAGCGATTTATTAAAATATAGATATCTACTATTGAGATAAAATCTATGTAAAGGTTTGTACAATGGTAACAAATGAGAAAATAGTGTTGACGAAAACTATATGTTCGACTTGCTATGACTAGAAAAATGAATAGACGTTTTTACAGTGATAATATTCGTATTATCTGTACAATTGTTAAAAATGTACACCGTATTATTATGCAACTAAAACTGGATCATTTCTATACAAATGAGCCCTATTTACATTAGATCACAATTTATAATTACGTACAAATTAGTGTATAGCTTAGCGCTTCAGACAAACCAAATTTCCATCATCGAAATTTTTTTATGAGAAAAATTTCGATATACAAATTTAACTTTGTCACGGATACTGAATAACGCGTATCGATTCCGGACTTCCGGATTGTTTTTTTCTCTCACACGCACATATACACTTAGATAGGCGTTGGTAGTACAGTAAAATCTTGTAACGCACATTTGACTGTTTCATATAGAGGCCTATTTTCATCACTACAATATCCTTCTGGTGTGCAGAGCGTTTGCAATTTGCTCAAATACGAATCGAAATTTTCTTGGCCGATTTTTTCCGGAGCCGGACCACTTCCGGGCAACCGGACATGTTCCAGTAATGTGATCACGTTGTTCCTCAAACTTTCGTAGTATTCGTTGAGGTTGTTGGTGCGCTGAGTCAGCGCTTGCGTTTCCTGGTGGGAAAGGGTTAGTGTAGTCCTATTGCTTTTTTATGATAACGCTGGTGGATATGAAACTATGTGTTAGGTGCCAACGCCAATTTTTAGTTCTAATCCGACTTTTTTGCGTCATATACACAATAGTCTGAGGCTAAACTATTGAAATTATACGGAAAAAAATCTAATTTTGAACAAAAATAATTAAATTGTTGGACTTTTGATTGTTTTTTGGAAGACGTTTGGCTTTGCACTATTGTCCTCTTAAATTATTGTGTATACTGGACAATGTTCTTAGAAGTTTGAAGCTAATAATGAAAAAAAGCTTTACCTTTTCGCCATGATTGAGATGATTTTCCATTGCGTTGATATCTGATTTTAGTTTAATCATTTGACTTTCAACTCGGGCATTTTCTCTTTGGAGTTCAGTAATTTCAGCTTCAAGAGTCATTAGATCTTCTCCATTATTTGATTGATCCATACCTATAAACATCTTTACGTTTAAAACGCGTTTTTATTTGTCAAATTTTTGTGAATGAATTTATTCACTTTGTAAAATTCTTGTATTGATTTTCGGCTTTCGACCATTTCCACTCACATTCAAACAAACGAAAGAAGAATAAAACAGTGGCATCGTTGATTCTTCAGTAAGTGTAGCACCACTCTAGGCAAAAAGAAACTCGTTAGGAATTTTACAAAGTCAATAAAATTCTATTTTTGGCGCGGTTTTATTAAAAACAGGAAAATCTTATTTTTTATACAAACCTGCGTATCCTTTTGTGTAGAAAGGCATTTCTTCAGGATATTTGGATTTTTTGATAGTTTGTCCTGCGACAGGACATCCACTTAAAGATCGGTGAGTGAGAAAAGAGCCATTAATATGTCCTGTACCGTCACAGCCTGGAGTTGGACAATTTACGCCTTCGAATTTCATGGCTGTTGCTGCCGCTACTGCCGCTTTGTGCTGCTCAACTGAACCACCACTTTCCAAAACCCGCATCTTGTTCCGATTGGCTATAGGACAACCTGAAGCACTGAAAAACCCAAAAATTTGTGAAAAATGACAAAAATGATGCATTGGATAAAAATGTAATTTATTTTTGTGACGTTATCTATTTTATGAAATCTCAAATCTAACCAATTTTCCATTTCGACACGAATCATAAAAATTGTAGTCTAATTCCTATTCATGCAATTTTCTGTAAGTTTTCAACACCAAACTCGGTCACGAAACACTCAAATTACCTTCTGTGCGACAAGAATTTTCCGGTCGCATGTCCGGAGCCATCGCAGCCCGGAATTGGACATCTGACAGCGTGAAAATGACGATTTCGTGTTAGTTAAAAAATTTCAAACTTTCGTTGAAAATTATTCTGACATTGCTTACCTTAAAGGTTCGCTGTCTTGTCCATCCCGTGGTTTACTTTTTGGTTTATTAGCTCGTGGACAACCAGAAAGACTTCGATGTGACGAATAGTTTCCAGTGACGTGTCCGGAACCGTCGCAACCCGGAGTTGGACATTTTAATTCTTGAGAGTGTGCTTGGATTTGGCTTCGGTCAGCTCGGGGACATCCGGACAAACTGGAAAGTTTTAAAAAGAAATTAGAATATTTCACGGTGGGGGCAAAACGAACAAGAAGGGACGAACGTTTTGTTGATTTAATTTTAGAAAGGACCTGACTCAGTTTTAGCCAATTGTTTAGACACGCTCACAGACGGCATTTTTGGATTTTGAATGCGAAAGGATTACTACTCAATGGGAAAGAGGATATAGGGCACCGCTCACACCGAGTTTCAAGTAATAAATCTGGCTATCAAAACGTGTTTTTTTCAGTATGAGCGTGGCCTGAGGTTCGACACGTAGCTCTACAGTGAATGCTTGCCTTCTGTGGGTGGCGTAGTTGCCAGACACGTGTCCCATGCCATCACAGCTAATGGTCGGGCACTGAATCAGCTCCTTACCGTCCCTGCCTCTAGCACAGGGACGTACTCCGTTGTAGATAGGCCGACGCGAACTGCCACCAAAAACCGATATTATGTAAACCGAGAAACGTTTTGTCTTTCAGCGGATCTTATTTTAATTAATAATAAACACTCACCTCGTGTCTTTGTTTGGTGGTTTATCATGCTGAGACATGGTATGTTGGGGTGGCGGCATCGAGTAGCACGGACTAGGAGAATATCCTCCGGGAGGAGCAGGATATCCAGATGTTACCGATCCTGGGTATCCGCTTGCACAAGAATATCCACTAGTAGGATAAGGCGTGTAGGGGTTTGAAGTGTAATCGTTGGCCACTGTCGTCATGCCGTAACCTGGGTGGGGACTCATGGGGCCATAGCCTGAATAACAGAAATATTCATAGTTTCTTGTCTAACTGAGTTTGAAATAATAAATTTATTTTTCTTACCTGCGGGGTCCCTGTACGCGTCCATGTAATGCGATCCGCCGCTGTCCGGAGTCGATTCCCTGCTGTAGCCGGATCCGGGGCCCAGTACAGGGCCAGCGAACGTCGCAACGGGCCGTACACCACTGAAATTAACGGGTTCATTTGCGGTTGAAAAATCGACAGGTTCTGTTTGCTCGTCACGGGGCCCGATGAACCCTGCCGGTACCGGAACACCCTCGCCGTGACCATTCTGGTATTGCGGACTCGTGTCGCTGCTAACAAAAATCGCGACGGTCACGACCAAAAATTTGTCTTTTCTCGGTGTGGAGGAGAGAGATACATCTTGTTTCGCTCGTAAAGTGAATTTTCTGCGACAGTTCCTCAAATGGCTAGAAATCTGTGAATATAAAGTAATCGCAAAAAATTTACTGTTGTTGCGTTTTCCTTCTCCTCTCCACTAATCCGTTTTACAGAACCTTCTACAGTTTATCTACGGATGGAATGGACCACGCCGCGATTGCTCCTATTTTTTTTATCTTTTAGCATACCTGTGTGACAGTCTGCTGACGCTCAAATCCAGAGTTTGCCCTTGCGGACTTGGCACCTGGGGACTGGCTGAGAGATGGGGACTGGCAGCGGCTTGTGGACTACCGCCTACTCTTTGACCTCCATAATGCGGCGAACTGTAAGCCACCTGCAAACCGCAATCTTATTATTCATGAACGAAAGATGAACAGAGACGGACCTGTGGGCTTGTCGTCGTTACGCTCGACGTCGAAAGGTCAATGACTGTGCCGCCAGGGGACGTGTGAGGTCCGGTTACCTTCATTTGTGCTTGGGCCGTTGTTACACATTTGACGGACAGGTTAATTGCCGAAAAGCCAAGCGGCAGCGGCGGGCCACCAGAGGCATCGTACTGATACATCGGTCTACAAAAAATAATTAAATTATTTTACTAAAATAAATTAATCTTTTAAGGAAAAAAAATCCAAACTTTATTCTAAATTACCTTGGATAGAGAGGTCCTGTCGACTCTTGCCCTTCAGTTTTCATTAATCCTTGAGATGAATTAACTGCAATTTGATGTTGCACTGCTACTGCCTCCTGTTGGTACCTCTGTTCCTGTTGGTCTTCTATCGACCCGTAGCCATAAATACCCTGTGGTGGTACTCTCGGTGGTGCCAATCCTTGCTGCATTGACACACATTGTCCTCCATCGTACCGCTCAAAAGCAGTAGCAGTGCCAGGATCATAGGGTCTATGACTAGCGGAATTTACCATTGAAGAATCATAAGATCTTGTAACTATATCGTTTGAATATGTAACTACTGGTCTTTGTATTCCACCCATAGAATCTGTCATATCAGCGTAAGATCGATCCGACCTAAGAATAAAAAATCAAGAAAAAAATGTCTTAGCTGAAATGTTGTATTATACCTATGGTACATTTCTTCTGACATTGGTGACTGATGGTACGGTGATCTATGAGGCATTTGATGCTCCATAGGATACCCCGACTGAGGATTTTGATGCGGAGTCATATGATGCATTGGATGAGGAGCTCTCGAATTAGCATCCATACTAGACATTGATGATGAATTTGAATCTTGATTCAAGTATGGTTCATACGCATTTCTCATATTTGGAGGCGGTGATCGGCAAGAACTTGATGTCATTTCTGTTTTTGGTACAAGAAGTTCTGTTTGACCGGAAACGTTGCAACAACTTGATTGACTCATTTCGGTTTTTGGTACTTTCATCAAATCAGGTTTGAGGGGTTGATTAGATTTATTGTAATATTGGTCGTAATTTTTGTTTTCTTGTTCGGAATGCTGGTAGTTTACTAAATAACTGGATTTTAAGTCTTCGGATGTAGGCGTGCGGGGGCCAAATTCGCTTTGGCAGGGTACTGCTGAAGAATTGATAAAATTTAATATGAATCTTTGCTTTCAATGAATTGGTGATGAAAATTTTTGAAAAAATGCGGTTTCTTTCTGTCAGAAAGAAGTGATACGAAATCAAGATGAATTAACTAATTAATCTATTAATTGATATCTAACACCATAGCTATTGTTAAAGATGTTATCAGGTGTCCCATAGATTAAACCATATAGATCGACTTCTTTTTTGTTTTGGTTTTTCTGTGTTGGCATTCACATTTTTTTATGTTCGGCTGTGCACTCACCGAAAGTAGTTGTGTGCGGCGATTTAATGCGATGTAAGCTGTTTTGATATTTTTGTTCACGTGCGGCTTGTTTATTAGCCGCAGCGATGGGACACCCGGAAAGACTCCGGTGCGAATTCCGGTTGGAGCTAACGTGTCCTCTGCCGTTGCAGCCCGGAGTGGGACACTTGAGGATCGTTTCGTGCATGGCCAGGACTGCACCAGAATCACATTGAGTATTATTAATGTGTGTGTCTACATCGAAAAAAACGAAAACATTAGGGTAGAGAGAGTATAAAAACTAAAAATTATCAAATTCAAACACACACATTTTTTAAAATACTCAATGTAAAATCTGATGACGTATGAACGGGTAAAGGTTAGTATGCGCTCTACCAAACTACACATTGCAAGGAAAACAAATAAAAGTGATGCTCTCTACCCCGTAAAATAAAATAGAAAAAATAATAATGGACGAGAGATAACGAAAAAGCTTTGGTGTGGGTGGTAAGTTGGCAACGACCAGACTGGCTTTAAATTTGTACTATATCGGTTACGCGTTTTTTTTTTTTATTGAACAGACAAAGAGATGTTTGTAAATAATAGACGGAAAAGGAAATAGTCGCGGATGTTTTGTTTGGCACAGTCTAGTTGTTTTCTGAACGTACACATTGAAGCAAACTTACTTTCTGGAGTTACTTTATCTTTACGCGGACATCCAGATAAACTATGATGATGAAAAAGTAAATGTTAGTTTTAACGATAGTGAGAAAAGCTTCAAATTGCTAGATTACCTTCGATGGTGAGAGTATAAGCCTGTCACATGGCCCTGACCAGTACAGCCCGGAGTTGGACACTTACTGCCTTCTGAAAAGAAAAATAATTCGTTTAGGTTCTTTAAATTTTTATAATCATAATAAAATTCCAAATGTAATAATATTAATATTATAAGCTTGAATAATTATGATGTAATTTAATATTTTTTCATTTCGTGAGGTGTCTCTGACAGTAATGAGAAAGTAGAATTCACGTTAAGAGATAATCTGAAAGGGGTTAAATAAAACACCCCTACAGGTTTAATTCGTCTTGATTTAAGTCGGAGGTTTAAATGATCGCTTATTCTCAGTTCCCAGTTCATCTCAGATGCAGTGAATTTAAACGAACTGAAAATACACCACATGACATTTTGTGTCTGATTTGATTCTGAAATTGCAACGTTTTATGAGATCTTGGAATTAATTGAAAAGCTTTGCACAGAAAACAGAATGCAGAAATTATTAGAGCTATGTTCCAAGCTCAATAAGTATTATATAATAATTTATATTTGTTAATAAAATGCTTATATTAAAAAAAAAATAAATTCCTAATTTTCATTATGGAAAACAAGAGTTGAAAAACAATTTTATTCAATTATGATAGTTTGGCAAAAATTAAAATATGTAAAAGGAAAATTTTAATTATTCCTATTTGTTCAAAATTATTCAATTATGGAAGTTTTCCCTTTAATAATTATTGATGTTGGTTGACATTTCTGAATATGACGTTTTTTTCTTTTTATAAATTTCCATGAAAAAGTTATCAAGCTGCATATGTGCATGATCGCTGCATTGCAAATGCTGTCTTTGTCTAGAAGCATATTTCAAATTATGTAAATTTGTATTGTTCCAATTGTGTTCGAAAAGGGTTAATAACCGTGTCAGCTTATGATTGTCATATGCATGACCACAAGTGGCGCATCCACCATTTTTCCATAGTGGCGTTAATAAACGCATCCGTGTCTGTCCTTCCGGCTTTAGCCATCTCCGTTAGCTCTTAAATTAAAAGAGAAGGACGCAACACTCCTTGTGTACATCTTGCAGCATAAAACTCCGCCCTGTGGGTCGATTAGCCTATCCCGGATAACGGGTGGAGACTCAGTGTAAAAATGTTTTTTTCGGAAAAAAGAAACCGCAGCCGTGAATGGAGGGCGCTGCGGGTGCGCGCGGACTCGGTCACCGCACCTGCGAACTGCCGCCGCCAACGCACCACCCCCTGGTTGGACGGCGGCTCTTCCGCCCGGAATCGATCAAAAGTACGTTCCTTAAATCAGGTGGCGAGAGAGGAAAAAATCTCGACGGTTCGGCCATCATTGGCGATATGTTGGTAATTATTTATGTTTTAAAAGGGTTGGGTTTTGGGGTGGAAATAAGACTGTTCCGAAGCGAGTCACGTCGCTGTCGCTGACATGCCAGCTTATAACTTGTATCAAGTAAACCCATAATACTACTTGCGTCTTTAGATGGCGCTAGAGAGCCAGGTGACAGCTACGTGCCAAGAGAATTCCGGGGGTCCCAATTACAACTTTCAGGGACTTGGGGATCATTATGTATCAGAAGGTAATTTATTATTAAGAGCTGGATGCGTGGACTAAGTCGTAAAAGTAAAGACTTTGCCAACAACTTACATATTCTCTGGTATCAGATGACGAAGATTATGCGCTGACAAATCAGTCGACTATATTGCCACATCACCATCAACTTTATGTTCAATCCGAAGGGTGAACACAATGTTAACAACCGCTAATTAACCAAATTAATTATTTAAGACTCAGAAAGAGATTTCATACAATTTTCTTTAAGATACGACTACCCAAATACTATATTTTAATTGTCTTCGACTTCATTCAAATGATATTAATGTTGTGATACTTTGAAAGAAAACTTCGTTTCCGATTTTTTAAATACTATTTATGAGTTGGACTTCGCTCAGACTTTCTAATTTAAGTGAACTTTCTAACTTTCCAGACATGTAATCAAAAGTTGGTTAAACTTTCTGTCTTTGAGAATTATAAAAAAAAAATGCCAAATACTTTTAAGTACTTTGCTCTGGGAAGTTTTAGTTGGAAAACTAGGTTGCCTCGATGATGATGACAAGGTTCGTGTCAAGGTAACACGGGAGATTCGCCAAACTTACCTCTGCCTATACTATTTGGGGATAAAGTCCCTGTTGGTGTGACCACTTTTGGGTCACTGGATACTGCTGCTACACTAGGAACTCCCTCTCTTGCTACTTCTTGTAAAGCGTTAGCAGCTCTAGAGCCAGCAGCTGCTGGTTGCAGAATCGTATACTGTTTACTGACTTCTTCTGGAGATTTTTCTACTTCCTTTACTTTGTTCTTTTCTTCCCCGGAAATTGGATAGCCCACAAATGTAGCTTCAGCAGGAAGTGGACCTATTATCCAAATGACATATAATTTTTATTATCTTCAGAATTTATATTTATTGTACTTACCAGTTTTATCATCACATTCTCCTTTTTTATCTTTTTTATCATCGTTCTTTTCAGCCGCTGCTTCCGACATATCAATCTCCAACTCATTTGAAGAATCATCAACTAGTTCATTAAAATCAGGAGGTTCATATTGTGACGTTTCATGTTTTATTTTCACTTTCCCTTCATCCTCCTGTTTAATCTTCCTCCCTCTTAATTCTTCTTCCTCATGTTGTTCTCGCAACGTAATCACATCTTTCAATGAACAAACATCATTACTTCCATTACTTGACGATGACGGTGATAATTTAACACTTTTCTTTTCATCGAAAAGATTTTCAAATGCTGGACTTTCATCCTGTTTTTTCTGATAAGTCGATCCTCTAGGACCTGGCCAACTTCCTGAAAGATTCTTTAAAGCTGCCTCTGTTTCACGGATAAGAGTTTCATCAGCAGCACCTTCATCTGATGATGTATTTGGCAAAAGTTTTTGACATTTTTTCACAGGACTTGGTGCTGATGAACTTGGTAAAACGCGTTTCTTTTGAGGTAGAATCAATGACTTTGTTGTCTGGTCTAATTCGTCAGTCTTTTTACGGCGTTTTTCATCGGAATCAAGAGATTTTGGAAAGATTTTTGATACCGTGGTCATTGTAGTGTCCTCTAGTCTACGTTTTTTTATTTGAGGGAGACCAAAAGGACGATTGGATCTATATAGAAAATATAAAAAAAATTAAAAATTAATAGCAAATTGTTAATTAGTAGCAGTGTTGTAATGGGCGCGAAAATTGTATCATCCCTTCGCTTTAGGTTTCTCTCTCACCGGAATTCACAGACACTTAATTAGCGCACAGAATCCGGTAAACAGCATAAAACCAGGAAATTTCAACGATGCGTTTTACATTTTCCTAGCGTGTATCCGAAAAAAAGTTTTTTTTTCAATATCAATCATCTCTGCTAAAACCAAAATCCTTATTTTCGTTTAGATTGATCTAGAGTTGAATTAGCGATTATAACAATGACCACAAACTATCTCTGAGTGGCTTAGAGACTACGCCATCAGTAAGTTAGTTGTGAAATCCCAATGCTCCTGCGAAATACAGATAGCTAAAATAAGGACTATCCCGACTAAAGTTGGTAATCCTTGCTCGAACATCGCGATTTCTTCAAAGTGAGCTTTAAGGATTAAAGAAGGATCGTCGAACGAAGATACGCACCTAGCTAACACCGACTGCATCCTGACATCCTCCACTTAACACTAGTTGAAATATGAAAAGGTAGTCAAACACGCACGCACGCGATCCGGATCCGGACTAGCAAACGTGCGTAAGCGACACGCACGACGAACTGCAACTGCAGCGACGGAGACTGTCGGTGGCGGCGGTGGTGGCGGCTGCAGCGCGCGCAAACTATGGAAGAATGCAGGCCTCGGCAAGAGGAAACCGTCCCCTTGATATGTACAGGGAGGGAGGAATTAAGAGTGAATTAAATGTTGGACTTAACAAAATATTGACAAGCTTCAAAAGCTTACGTCAAAATCGGTAGTTTTAAGTTTCGAAGAAGCTCGACTGAAAAATGACGATGGTAGCATTTTGACGAATAAATAAACTCAAGAGAGCTTGTTAGGCTCACAACTTTTTACTAATTTTCTGTTAGACCTACCTTATCAACTTGCCTAACTAGTTCACGCGAGTTAGAAAGAGAAAGTACAAAGAACGTAAGTGTAATTTGTGTCGGCAAAGTTTTGGACTAAGTTAGCGTCAGTTTGAAATTAAAGTGAACTTTTTATGGACTGACATGAATTTTGTAGAATCGATATTGTTTACGTTTTACTTCAAGCTTGCAGATCGATGTTAAGATACAATTTTCTACAAAGCTGTTTTTCTTTGTATTTTCAAAATTTGATAGATTTTTTGCACATCAACTGAAAACTACTAAATTTTGTAATGTCAACTATAAAATTACATTATTTGTTTTTTGCTGGCTGCTACGGACGTGTTGAGAATTGTTTCTGTGGGAAAAAGGAAAAGCCCAAAATAGCATTCAAAGCACCATTGTTGGCATAGAATTTCTTGAGTCAACAGATGGCGCTAAAGGTAGGTGGATTCGTTCAATAAGTGGACTTCCCACTGCTTCCTGCTAATAGATGTTGACTTTTCATATCTGCTATCATATCTTAATATTTGGATAGAGAGGATATCTGCTGAAACATCTCTAAACAACTTATCTCTCATCATCAAAATTTACTACCAGTGAATGAGGATCTTGAATTTGAAAATTGATTTTCTATTTGCTGTTTTTAACTATTTCACTTTTGTATTCACTTCTTGGATTAAAGCTCTCAGTGGAGGCTACTTCTAAGCTGTCAATTTATTAAGCAACAATCGCTTGGTTAAAGTTCCCGATACGATTTTGGCACGTTTAATTGTCATCTGATTTTAAAATGCAATTAGCATCGGTCCATTCATACGTTTCTCGTCTATACTTTTAATGAAATTTTAATCAGAAGTTTGAGCTGTCAGTCGGTGTGTAAAAGTGTGTTCAGTTTTCATTTCCTCGGACGAGGGTCGCTTAAGGGTGCATCCAAAGCTCTCACATCCAGACATACGGAAATTTCATTAAATCAAAAACTATTTTTTTTGTTGGTTGATGAGTGAGTGAATATTTTCTCTCGTACGCTTTTCCACACAAATCAAACGACGGATGACGCCTCTGTAATTATAAAAGTCAGTTTCTCTCTTCTCTTTTCATATCGTTCGGCGGCAAGACGCCGGCATAAATCTGGTTATATTTACGGACAGGTTCATAGATCGGTCCGAGATATCGCGTATGGTGGATTTCTTAAGGCGCTGGAGCTATATATCACTTGGTATATCACGTCGGACCGATAAATCAGGAAGGAGAGCGGACGGTGGATGCCAGGTTGCAGGCGGCACCGACGTCGCACCCCTTAAACCTACCCCCAGACGCCGGAGGGTGAACTATATTTTCGATAATTACAAGCGCACGTCGGCCCGTGCGGTGCAACAATACAGATTTTTTTCAGGGAATGGAGAGATTAATTACTAAACGTTACTAACTTTTAGATCATTCCCAAGTACGTGATATGTCGTCAAGCAAAAGATTGTATCGATAGATTTCTTTAATTACAATTTATGATTGTTTTTTTGAATTGCGAAAAACATATTTCAAAAAGTGTTATTTTTCCGCTGAAATCCTTTGTTAATTTTTAAGTAAAGAAAGAAGTTTCCCCCTTGCTGGTTGTTGAAGATTTCCTTGCTAAACCCACCTCAACAGAAATCTCCGTTCCGTAAAAATTGAAACGTATATCGGGTTAATAGGTCCACTTTTTCCGGCTTTTCCCTTGTTCAAGGGGTGAAAGCCGCAACGGCTCATGTCAGTCATCTGGCATTACGACGCTTCACAAACACACGGTTTAATCTTTTTTAAAGAGGGTAGGGTTTAGTTTGCTAATTAAGAACCATTTAGGATGTCATTTTTCAGTGTGCTGTTTCCACCATAATTGCATTTAATTTTTGCACCTTTTTAACTTGAGCTTTTTTAATTTATTAAAACGGACTTGTGGATTTTGTGTTATCGAGGTAGAAGTATAATGTAGGAAAATTGTAATGGGAGTGAAATAAAGCATTTTCTACAGAGAGATTTTGATACAGGGCATGAGGAATATATTACATGACAACTAAATGGAGATAAGGGATAAATCATGAATGAGTTGGTTTGTAAATGAATTTAATATTCTGAGTAAATTAGTGTTATCAACAAGTTACTGAAATCAAACTGCTGAACAATGCTGGTGTTGATAATTTTTTTCTTTGTGAGAAAAGTTGCTTCATAGTCTTTTTATTAAATACAAATCCATATAATTTTTTCGATAAATGGAATATAACGAAGAAAGTCTTTCTTTGAATTAATGTGAAAAAGGAATCAATGACAACAAATGGTTGAACAATTTTTTCTAGCCTATTTGTCCAGAACATACAATTTATGTGCATTTATGACATTTTGATTTAGCAGTAGAAAATTTTAACGTTTTCAAATTTTTTGTTCAAAAATCTAATTCGAATGAATATTTAAAATTCAGAACCCAAAAGGCAGGTTCTCTAGATACTTGTAATGTCTTAACTAGAAGAGACCTCTTTAATACAGTATTAATCAAAAATAATTGCAGTAAAATAAACCCTAAACCAAAGCAAACAATTTTATATTTCTACAAATTTATATGATACTCGAATAAATTTGTTCAGTAACGCATACAAAAAAAAATAAATTTTTAAAATATTTTTGAGAGAATGTTCATTAAAATAGTATGTCAATTTCAATTAGCATAAATTTGCAAAAACTGCATTTTTTATTTTTCTGCTTAGTAAATTTTTTGTTTTCTAATTGTCAACGTCATTGTCTAAAGTTTTCTCATTCGTTTCTCTGTTAAAGAGAGCACAAGAAAATTGTCAGGTGAGCATCCCACCGCAGCTCTCGTAAATCAGGCCAACATGGCGTTAGTCGGTGTGCACATGACGCCGTTCAAGCCCGCTTCTTATCGTTATCCCTCCACCCCCAAAGACTTTCGACAAATTAGTCATCAGTTTTGTCGGTTTCCTTTCCTTCGTCCTTCTTTATCGCGTCGCAGGCAAATGTGGCCACCCGTATTTATGCATTCGACTATAACTTCCGTTCCGTTTTTATTGTGCGCTCGACAATATGTCACGTAGGCAGGCAACCAGATAGCGAATAAACGTTATTACAACTCGTACCTGACTGCTAAAAGCGAAACGAAACCACCACACACCAAACGAGAGCTTTAACACTGCTGCGAATTTTGCATACATTTTATCTAAACTACCAAGTCGAAATTTTTCTAATTATACGCTTGGTAGTTCGGTCCAAATGACGCCTTTAGCCCGTGAAACGGATTAGAGCCCTTCGAACATGCAATGCCTTTCTATTCATTCCTTTTCAGTACCATAACAATTTTACTTAAAAACTACAGTTTGTTTCAAGTACGAAAAAATCTGATTTCCCTCAGGATAATTATTTTCCTCTCAAGTTTCTGTTTACGTTAAATATTTAAGTTGTCATGATGATGCTGATATATTAGAGATCTTCACTCCAGAAAACTTCTGGATGATATAATATATTGCGGTTCAGATGTGTATATGCGGGCTTTAAATCATGCATGGCAGCTCCAATATATAAATCGATCGACATACCACCACATCAGAAGAGAATGTTTTATATGCACATACAATTACATAATTTGAAAATATTTTTGTTTAGGTTTCACTCACCTGTTTTCAACTCTTCTAATCCCTGGCCGCCGTTCGTCCACCTGAAATCAAAGTAACTACATCAAGAGAACTGAAATGTTCTATCGTTATATACAATGAAACGATCCGCACAAAACCGGAAAATTATACATCAAACCCCAAAACCTCTCCTCATCTAGCAGATGCAATTATCTCACAGATGATTTCGCCCGATTTAAATTTTGAACGTTAGTCGACGCCATCATCGGTAACGGACATTATTCGCGCGCGGATGCTGGGAGTGCTTAAGGATGAATTGTGGAGAAAAGCATGGGCGAAGGGTGATGGAGATGGGATTTCAAGACGCTGATTTAACGAACAGTAAGCAAGAGAAAATTGAAGCTACATTTTGATTTCGGAATAACAGGTGTGGGGTACAATTTTTATGTTTAAGAAGTCACTTTTAATCTTGCTGATAGCAATGTTCATGTAAATTTAATTATGGATAAAAAGCGCTTCCCTTCGGCCGATTAGTGATGTCGGACAAGACCCAACAAGATTATGCAGATGTCAGATTTCGGACCGTTTGGTTTTATGTAGGTGTCGAAAGGAAGCTATCCGTATCGATCGTCCCGTCCAATGACGAATGTAGCGTCAAAGAATGGTCATCCATCAGTTGAGCAATGGTTCGTCCACGTGAACAAGAACTTTATGGTTTTACGCTTAAATTAAGTAGAATTGTTGGCTGTAACCAATGTCATGATCTCAAGCGGAAAACATCGTCTTATGGTCCGTTCACATACAACATAAGATGCATCATTGTACCAGCATCGCTAGAAGCGTCTTTTTCCATCTTCTTCTCTTGAATTTAAATTTCATAAAAGTTAGCGTGACGCAATGAGTTCCCGTACTTCTAAGAACCGGCTTTCCGCCAGAACAATGGACTCGTTAATTAAGACTTCTTTTATACGGCTCCACCGACACGAGATTTCGAAATTTCATTAAAGGAGGAGTCACATGTTGGATTAAGAAGGGTTGATGGCTATGAAAAGCATACAAATCCTATCGATTTTTATCATTTTTACAATTTTTTTCTGTTGACCGTACAGAGATACATCGATAATCCTCTGTGGTTTCGTCTAAAAAACGCATGATTGACCAAGCACCCCCTTGAGTTTTGCTTATCCTCCGTATTCTCGTTGGAAAAACGAATTTCCAGATTGATTTGGAAGAAGGTGTGATACAACTTGTATCTTTTTACACAACCTTAGGCAAGATGAATGTATGTGAGATAACAGAGTCGTTGAGAAATCGCGAAAAAACGAGTTAGAGGGAAAAAATAAAAGGAGTAGTCTTAGAAGAAAACGATGTCTCCGGTTGTAAGTACACATTTGCGTGCCCGTAATGTTCGATTTGTCCCAACGCGCGAGTGTCTCTACAAATGGTGATGGAGTGGGTGCGAGGGAAGGCGGAATGTATCGTGCACAGAGTCGAGTAACACGGAATCCTCCGGGTCTCTAATGTAGCAGACAAGCTGATGAAGACAACTCACCCGCATGGGACAATGAACCGGAGCCTGGACCCCACGGAAAGTAGAAATAAGCGCCATGTTGCCACAATTAACGAACAATTTTTTTTCCAAAAGACACAAAATAAAAGTCAAACTTTCAAAATACTTTCGTCTTCCAAAACTAAGATTAATAGAAAGTGAAACTGAAACTTTAAACTTTTATCAAATTATTTCAATTTGAGTGAACTCAATTGTAGTTTGAATGCTTCTTCACAACTTTAATATACAGTTTTTTTTTTAATTTGACGTCAAAAATTGGCAATAATAGATGAAAAAAATTTTCTCGCTTTTTGCTGCAGCTAGAAATTGCTTATACTTTCATTTCTTCATGTGTTAGAGGTAATTCATCTCTTGGAAATTATTCCTAACTCCTACTGCTTCCAAACATTTTATTTTCTGTAAAAGTTTTCCAACTTCCGTTCACGTGGGATTTCTTCTTTTGTTCTTTTTTAAAAACATTATATCGTTCTTTCTAGTATGTTTTTATTATATTTTCTGAATTTAAATTGAGCTTTACATCTAGGTAATTTATAAATATGCCAAAGAACAACTTTTATGTAATTTATTTCGCACTTTTGTAATGTGTGAATTAAAACTCAATAGCCAATCGATTTTTTGCAATTTGTTTCTTTTTGTTTCGTGGGCGATGTAAAAGTCTTCGGTGTAAACCGTCGAAGCAGCAAGAAAATCGTTTTAGCGCCTTTATAGCACCTGGTTGTGTTCACAATCCTCGAGAGGTGTCCTTTCTCTTTTCGAATAGATCCCTTGTTATAAAAAGAGTGACTACAATGCAGTGAAAACACAGACAGCACATAATCCTCTTTACAGATTCAGACGATATATAATGCCGGACAAGATAATATCCAGTTCAACAATTCGAAGGCGTACAGAATTTTTCAATAATATTTCATTGTAAGCTTTCCACAAATAGCTTCCGTCGACGTTTTAAATACATTATATTCAATGGTTAATTGAAAATCCACTTGAAAGTTGCGAGCAACTCCAGAATCGCAATCAACGATACAATTTCCACATTTTTAAATCTAATTTTAATGTAATGAGAGGATGCGGATACAAGAGAAGGGCGTCTGAAAAAGGAGCACGTAAAATATAGGAAAGAATGCTAATTAATTATTCCGAGAAGCTGAGCCGCCGAGAGTGATTAGCATTCTGGGCTGAGCAGAGGTTTCCGAAACGATATGAAAACCCCCTTGTTGCCGCCCCCGAGACCTTGTCGATTTTTAAACGGAGCTGCATCCGATAGGGGACAGACTTTTTACTCGTTTTTCCTACTGGTTTGCTGCATTCGAATCGGGTTTCATTTGCGGCCAGATTGATTCTACAAATATTGAAATATGCACCCCCTTATTTATTATTTTTGATTGACGGGTTTGAAAGACTAATTCTGAAGTCGGGCTTTTGGACAGTTTGCTGGTGGAAATGCAGAAATTTTACTTTGATAATTTAACCGTATCAAGATCTGGCTTAGAGAATAAGCAAAAAAATAAATATTTCAACAATCCAACAAGATATTTTTTATTGTATTTCAGTAATAAAGCCCCTTTGTGTAGGTGATTTGTTTTCTTTTATTATTCACTAATTTCCACATTAAAAATTAGATTCATTGATGTCTTTATTGTAGAATTATCAACAACTTTTCCTCTTAATATAATGTTGGAATCAATTTAATTAATAGTGTTTACTGTTAATGTTGCAAGTAATAAAACCTCAAACTCTTCATTTAGATTTTCTCTGTTTAATATGAAAAGTACAAGAGGAATTTTTTTCTAGACTGACTATAAAAAACTCGTATAATTGCGTTTATGCATGTCCGACATGTCATTAAGAAGCATGTATCTTATTTGCGTCGCTTTGTATACAGCTATTATATGGTAATCGCAGACATAAATAATTCCCACGGAAAGCATGATTGCTGATCAATATAAACGACATATTAATATAGCCTTTCCACACCTTGAAACGAGAGAGACGGTGGAATTATAATTTAATCTTTTTTTTTTCAAATTTTTTATGCTGTTTTTTTGGATGCTTTTATAAACACATCCATATTCAAGCCTCCGACAGTGTCTACGTTCGTCTTGTCTTCGTCTTCTCATCTACATATGTTCTCGTCAGCTGCGCTTTGTTTCTGAAAAGGCCTTATTAAAGATGCAAAATTTCCCATTCATATTCAAAATTTTATATCCCAGTTTTACCACTAATTTATTCAGCCTTTCCCTCTCTCGCACCTTCGTCCTTTTCTTTTATTCGCGATTCTTATTCCACCATACCGAGGAAACGGCTAATTCCTATCCGTACATTTTTTAATAATATCTAATTCTAAATCTCAAGACGACGCACATTTTAATTTAAATTGCTTATTTTCTCTCTTGATTTCGCTTTTTTTAGCATCAATTCAAAACGGCCGAATCGGTTCAATCGTCAAGCTTCTGTTACGTTGTCCAACAGGTGGCTAAACATCAATCATCGTTTGCACAGAATTATTATAAACTGACCACCTGTCTCTATATATTATGTGCTTTTAAAGATTAAATGCTAGCCCGGCGCATCCACCATTTATCAATTCTATAAAAGAGTTAAGAAATTTTACATAGCATGCTCAGACTTGTTCCACTTCAATCAGCACGTGAAAAATTCTAATTATAAAAATTGCCTGTTCAAGTCTTGCAAAATTTCCTTGTTAGTGTCGTACTTAATACGAAATTTTCGATGTGAGGGCAAAGACGAGAAACTTTTAATGGTCTTCGTCGGCGTTTAAAGCTGAATAATGAGCCAAAGATAAACAAGAATTTTTTTTTGTATTTCATCCACGGTTGTCGTTGACGATTTGAAATATTTACGAGTAAATAGGATTGTGGGTGAATTAAAAGGATCGTATAAATGCACGTGTTGACTCAGGAAATAATCGAAAGCTATTAATTCCAGCGTCAATAGCTATCTGCTTTCAGAAATAATGATCGACTCGCGTGCTACAGGTGTTGGCGGTAATGACGCCGTCAAGCATTTAGATTTTTGAGCCCCCGAATCGATAGCCGTATAATAACAGTGACGTCATTAAGAAACAGCTTTCACAAATCTAATTAAAAATTGAATAGAATCAATGGGATTTTTGTATGTTTTTGATATATCCTTCACTTTCGCTATAATTTTTTAATTTTCAAATTTCGCCGCCTACATGAAAAGTCGATGTTAATGCGGTTTTGATACTTCCGACCGATATCTCAACTTTGTAAATAAATAATTAGTTTAATGTATTCGGCGGAAATTTTCAACTCAAAGTATTTTCCGCTGGTTTTTCTTATGATGACCATCATTCACAGTTCGTGTCTACAATGTCACGTTCTTTAGTCGAACAAAACGTGCGAGAAATCGGATATAAAAATCAAATCCTCGAGAGAATTTTACAGAGAACTACCCTAAAGTTAATTCGTGGTAATAACGCTGCCGCGAATTTTTGTTATTAAAAAAGAGGGTCGACAGAAAAAAGATTGTCATACACTTGCCTTGCTCATCGCCCTCGAGCTGGAGGGCCTCCCTACGGCGGTCAGATCTGAAATACAAAAATAAAAACATTATGAGTAATTGGTGATAGAACAATTGCAAAAAAATAAATTGTCTTTTGTTGGAAAGTTTTGAGTTGGAAAAAAATCACTACAATACTTTTTTAGTCATTGTGTCATTGTTTCTTTCCATTTTTGAATGTATACCAGTCACATGTGGACAAAGCAATATGCATGTAAATATTAAAAAAAACTGGGAGAAAGCACAACGGTACATTTACAAAAGCTTGTTTGTTGTTTTTGTGCAATAGAAAACAAAAAATGTAGATTGTTTCAGTTTGTTTCATCTGTCTACACCATTCATTTTTCTAAAATATTTTAATCTCAAGTTTCGAAATGTCTGAAAATCAGTGGTTGAAAAATAATGGCGTTTATCGTTCGCGCTTGGGTTACGTTAATGATTCTCGGTTAATAAAGCGGATAATATCCTCACACACACATACATTTGCATTCAATCCCTAATGCGTTTTTAATCAAATCTCTCATTACGGGCATATCTTAATTTTTAATGAAGACCGGGTCCAGCCAGTCGTCCATCCAAGACGAAAATTCGTAAGTCCTCGCATATCTCCGGCCTTGTTCCGGAGCTAGAGTCGGCGATAGCCGGAGCAGTGCTAATTTTCTCACTAGAAAGTCATGCGCATGCAAACACAGAGAACGCGGTCGCCCAAATAATAACTCGCCGTTCGTTCCTCGTCGATGTTTTTGGCTCCTTGTCGCACCCGCTCCCGACTTGATCAATATCCCTCCTTGGGCCCCCCTTCTACCAGTCTTAATTAGGAGTTGGAATCTGTGGCGGACACACATAAGGGACGCTAGACCAATATGCGCCCGACAGACCCAAGCGCGTTGCCATTTCTACTGTAAATTTTTGGAGAGGATGAGGCAGAGCATGCAGAATGGCTCGACGCAAAAAGCTACAAAACCTGAACTAAAAATTACACGATTTGGGTCATATTACGTTCAAAACTGGTGAATCAACAATTCTACTTGCTATTTTCTTAAAAATTAAAAAAATGTAAACTGAAAAATCATTCATGATATATTAAAACATTTTTTTTATGCTTTTAGAAGGTAGGCAGTTTGGAAATGTTTGCTTTTAGGGCAAAAATGTGTACAGAAATAAGTGAAATGTGCCTCATTGGTTTAAATTAGCAAAAAAAACTGCAAACTGGCTCCGATAACGCCAAAAATAATTAATTACTTTCGATCGACCCAAATGCCAGCCAATTTTTCAATAAGGAACTGTCAGATCTCTGGAAGACTAACGAACTAGAACCCCGGGATTCTTTCACGTTGATGTAGGAATGCGGGGATGAGGGTGAACCCCTAGTTACATACCGGTTGATCCGTAACGAGGAGCTTTTCTGATGGAAACGCTGCTAATTTTCACTACATTTACGAGAGTTGAGTGTGATCCCACAGAATTTTCACCAAACGAAACCGAAACATTCATTCTGTTAGAGAGGGGTTTATTATGGTAAAAAAATTGAGTCGAGAAACCACATTACATTTTTTAAAAGTATTAAATTCCAAAAAACTGTTTAATAGTTTTTTCAGTGGATCTTTCTCATCTTTCAGTGCTGTCGGTTTTAATTCAAAAAGTAAATTAACTCAAGATCAAAACACAGTAGACTTAAAATGATGATCCAGCAAAATGACGGCAAGATTGGAGTGAATCAAGTGTTTGTGTAGTTGACACCCTTTGGAATCAGATTTTCCCGGTTCTTTTTATAAGACGTTTGAGAGGGTGTTACAGATCTGCAGGCAGTCTCTAACCAAACCGCTCGTCCTAATGCGTCTTCAAAAGAAACCGCTCTTTTTTATTATTTTGCCCTCTGTCGTTCATCAACAGGTATTAGATTATCCGTCTTCTTTTTCCTTGTTTGATTTCCCCTGATTTAATTTTTTTCCTGTTGAGCATGCATGTGGAAATGCAAATGTTGAAAAAACTGTAGGGACGTGAAATCCTTGAGGGCAATCGGATTTAATTCGTGCTATTCTTGGGATTACAGACAAGTAGGTTAAAATGAAATAAATAATCGCAAATGGAACGAGAATTCTAGAGGGCAATTTGCACTTTGGAAACCGCATCACGTAGAAATCTGTACGTTTGGAGCGGTGACAACAGCGCGGTAGATGTCAGAAAGGGATTTAATTAAAGCGGTGTAAAAAGCCAACGTCTGGAGATTCTGACAGATAAGATGCCGTTTTCGCACCCCAACAAGAGACAAAGCTCCCACACACCGAAGTTATAATGTAAATGGGTACAATATGAAGTTTTGGAATTGTCGAAAAAGCCAAATATTTGCATCAACTTTGATTTGGTTTTATTGTGGTTGCGACGTTATAACAGAGGTGCAGTATAGTGAATTATCACTCGTAGTAACCCTTTTACAACCTATCAGGGAGTAATAAAAGCGAGTTTAAGTGCTCTTGATAACTGCTCCTCGCATGGCATCACTTCCCCTTTAAAAATTCCGGAAACGATTGGAATATAAAAAGGCCTCGAGAGTTAGTTGGATGCCGCAATCCGGGAAGAGGATCGAGATTAATTTATTTTCTTCGGATAATCCTCACGACCTGGCATCGACCAATCACATCAATTCATTGTGTAATTAAGATTGATATAGTTCCGAGAAGATAGCTACAACTGACATAATGAACTTGCCAAAATAATTCGAGTATAAATAAGATAGAATGCGATTAAAAGAGACATAAGAGTAGCAAAAGCCATAAAAGTGAATCTGGTGATCTGGTGTTTTGTGAAAAGTGCCAAGAATCTACCTCCACGTGCCCCAATTCTCTACAGTTTCGAGTGTCCATGAAGAGAGCGGGTGCGGGCGGTATGGCAGAGCACTTGATGAACTAAACCCATCGATCATCCAATTAGCTCACCGATCAATCATCCGCTGCCATTTACCGCCTGCTCCCCTGCTACACGCTCATCTGTTCATCTGCATACCGCACATCCACCCCCATGTCATTCTTTAATTGTTCGATGATCTCAAAATCTCCATCATCATCCTCAAAGACGAAAAAATTATCAAATCTATTTATTGCAAGCAAAATCACTTTAATCGTCCCTCAAAAGAATAATTTTCATTTGTCTACTGTCCCACATAAAATAAAACGTACGACCCGGTCGCCCCAAAGCGTTGTCCTCTCTTAATTAAATAAATTTAATGAAAATGTAAAAAAAGTCTCGTTATAAAAGCATAATAATCCGTGGGCGGTTCGTAAAATTAACCATCTCCCATTATGTTTAAATACATGGCCACTTTTAAAATAAACAATCCTCTTAATCATGCAAATCCTCTTTAAAAATGATTCGGTGCCCCTTTCACGACGGACACTGTACAAAAATCCTTGAAACTCGACGTTCTTGCTTGCTACCGTGCATTGTTAAATTACTATAAATTATGGAGTGCGTTCTCGCAGAGCTTTTAAGGGCTGAATCGGTAAAGTAGGGGAGTCCTTTTAATGCTCTTACGGCTTTCAGGCGCGGATGAAGAGGACCGTCAACCTGAGACGCATCTCAAACATCATCGACAAGAGAATTAAAAACAGCAGAGATAACGCCAAATGTTTTCTAAAATATTAAGATAGGTTTTTTTTTTATTTTTTGCCAAAGTATGACTAAAGACTATAGAATGTAATATTATTACAGACCACGACACACTTTAAAAGCACAAACTTAATTCCATTTTCATCCTAATGGACCTTACTTCCGTTCTACTATCAAGAAAGTCAGATGTAATATATTTGCAGCGCACCGCTGCCTCTTTATTGTTGTTCGGAAACTGGTAGAGTGTGTAATCAACATATTCATCCGCAAATGGTAAAAAAACAATTTGATTTAAAGATTTTGGAGCTGGAACTGGCTGTGTGGTATCTCCGATAGCAGCGACATGTATGAAATAGTAAATTATCAAATCGTTTGTGTCTGGTGCAGCCGCGAGGTCGTGGATTCTCTATCCCATTAAACAGCTCTAGCTGGAAACAATCAGGCAGTGAATTGATTCGCATTGGGGGTCCATTACTCCGATTCTACCGCCTTGAGACTACTGTTTCCACATCTAATACAGTTAGCTTCAAACATTGCAATTTCTTGCCGAAATTGCAGTTAGCACATTTTAGGTAAACATTGTTTAATTTCTAGCGGCTGCAGCAATCGAAATCGAAAACCCTTCTACTCTTCATACAGTCTTCCTCTCTCTGTTATCTTTAATTCCACGACTACGCCAGAATAGCTGCGTAAATGACGTAATAAATAAACAGAATATGGCACTCATTTAGGCGGTTTAGCTTCAAAGAAACCGCTAATAATGAAGCTGTCTGCTATTGTCTTCGCTTTATAATTTACGGGAAAATATTAGCGCACAAAAATCAGACAAAAAACAAATTTCTCAAGCCAAACGCCAGCTCCAAGTTACCAGCAACAATTTTTTTTTTAATAATTATCAATTTTAGTTTTTATCTTTTTTTTAAATACTTATTTAAAATGTCAGGTATTTGAATTGGTAAAGATCGAAAAGTGTTAAATGTAATAAAGTGGAATATAATGTATGTGTCTGTGTAGAGAATCACGTACGTGTTTTAGGTTTTCCGGTTTGTCTAACCCTTCCCGGCCATCGGTTTATCCGTTCATCTTGAGCGTCATTCCGCCCTAATAAAATTATTCGCCGGGTGCAGACTTCTCTCTCTCGCCCCGCCGCCGTTTATTTAATATAATGCGCGATACATAATTACATTCCCCCTTTGATTCTCTCTGAGAGAGTATTGACGGAGTCCGGCATGTGGTGCATTTTCATTGTGAAGGAAACCGCCATATTCGAAGTTTGCAGGTGTTACTCAATGCTTATTGGAAAGCCACTACCGTCATACAAAGAAAACCACTTCCAGGAACCAGAGCAAAGGTTTCCTTGTCACTAACTGCTCGCTTGAATACAACAAATGTCTTGGTCCTGGTGAATGGTTGCAGCAAGCAACTGCATGCCCAACGTTTCCAATTCATGATTATATTTAGCAGCAAAGTTAGGAGACGACAAATTTGACGGCTTAACTGGTTTCGGTATTATATACGCTCTAAGAGAATCGAAAATCAATTAAAGCGATATTTTAGTATAGTCCTCTTCATTTTAATGTTTTTCGACAATAACACTCTCAACTCGTTTGGTCGTTAAACCAAACATCATTCTCCACTTACATGCAAAATACATCCGTATGCGCTAATCTGACTCCATTAAGAGTACACAGCGGTACTCAGCTCGGCTAATCCTCGTCTAGTTGACCTACCCTTTCGTCCTTTCCTATCCGTCGAGAGTACAAGAGAACGAGATAAGTCCTTCGAATTCTAGTGTGGAATTAGCCGCCATTACTTCTCCTACTTTTAATAATAACAACATTCAAAAGAAAAACACACTCCCTAGACACTAAAAATATTCAGAGGTGATGACTCCCACTTTAGTCACATACTGAATAAAACCATAACATTTGCAAGTTAAATGCCATAAACGTCGTCTGAAATAAATTCTTTGTTTCATTTTTTCGCGTCCCAGACGAGAGCTTCTTATCTCGGAGGAAAGCCCTCCCTGATTCCACATATCAACATCGCATTACGTTATCCTTTATGCGCCGCAATCACATCAAACTGGAATAAAGTTGTTTATGGAAGTCTAGTAGAGGAGTGGAAGACATTTAGAAGCACATAATTGTTAATGTGGCGACTGTCATTAACATGAAGATCGAACGACATTCAAACACGATGCCAATTTATGAAATCGTTTCAATTTCGAATGCGGTTGTTAAAATTCTAGTGGGAATTTATCGCCATGACCGAACTGACACATTTGCTACCATTTACATACATGCCTCATTAACACCTACTTGAGGGAGCGAAAATTGGCTCTTTAACATTTGGATAATAAATTCCTACATAAAGCTTGAATTTTTTAGTTGGAATTTGTCTTTTTTCGAGTGACGCTGATGAATGCTAAAGGATAATTGGCAATATTTATCTCCCATCTCGTATTTTTCGTCATTTATTAAACTTAATTTCATAAGCAGCACAAAGTGTTTGTCAACGTGGGTCTGAAGGGGCTGAAATGCGCATATCACAGATGGAAATACCCTATTTAAATGCAAATTCTATATTTGTCACCTCAAGAAGAAAAAAGTTCGATCTTTTCCTCAAGTTTGCATATTTCCCTGTAGAAAACCGGCCGCTTTACGTATTTCTGGCAGTTATAATTCCCACTTCGTATTGCCTAGTTGACTCATTATAGACAAATTTTTGTTTCTTTGACAAGAATCTCGGTCATACAACACGATACTTATTTCACCTGCTGCCAACGTTGTGACGCGTGATGGATTAATGGATATTGGAGGCGCATATTTCAAGCGTTTTATCTCCGCCCGGGAGCGAATAATTTCAAGTTTGTAAAGTTTACACATGTCAAGTGGTGTCGATACGATGATGGCGTGAATGCGCGCTTTGATGACAAAGGCGGATCTTAATATCCGTGTACGAGAAGAGTCGTTACGGCAAGGGTGTCGACTTCACAAGGGATCGGCTTTCTTAAGGAGCATAATGGGATCACGTTCATCCCTCTTAGACGGGATCAGGAAGACTTAACTTGCCAGACTTTGCCTTTTTACGCCCAGAAAAACCGCAAGACTAAGTCCGCATGATGCCCATCTTCTAAAAATTAACAAAGCTCCAAGCTCACAGAATCTCAATCTTTAAATTTCCGAATCAATTAACCGGAAGTATGATTTTTATTCGAGATGATTTTAATAAAATCAACTTTCAAAACAATGAATATAATCAAGCGAAAACGATCTGAACGATGAAGATCAAGTGTTTGCACGAAAACCGAGAGCTGTTTTAAATATCAGCTGATAATTTAATTAAGCAATCCCCCTTAAACGTTTCTTTATGTTAGAGTAAGCAAAGAAGCCGAAAGAATCCGCAACCCCCACTGGTTCATTGTATTTTTATTGCGCTTCTTTGAGGGAATCTTTGTATATCACACGAATCACCTGTTCTCTTTGTTCTAGCCGCTTGTTTTCAAGCAAAAACTGATGAAATTAATTTTAAAATTATGATTAAAAATTGGTCGATAGAGTGCACCCTGGAGCTATGTCATACTTCTGAATTTCACCCTCCAACGTGTATGGCAAATAGAGCTATCTGCTGTGATATATTGACATTAGAAAGGGCGCCACAAAGGGCGAACAAAGTGACCAGAAGCAGCTCGATTCGGTCGACCTGTAAATAAGATGTTCTAGAACGACGCGCTTGATAAAAGCACATTTCTCCTGATTAAATGCTTTGTGCCCATTAAGGTTTAATTAAGAACAACTATTTACGTTTGGAAAAAATTAATCTGGATCAGGCAAGGTATCGACTTAAAAAGGATAAAAATTACTCCGCAAGACATGCTGATTAAACAGCAATCATCCAACCAAACACTTGCTGTTCACTTCAGACAGATCGACCTCTTCTCTGCCAATGGATAGCTCATATCTCGAGGGCTCGCTTAAAAAACTCGAAAGAAAACAGCGCGATCCTTTTAAAGGCTCCCATAATGCGTATAGACCTTCTTAAGAGGATCGCCGGATGTCTCGATTCCCTCTTAAAAAAGGGGAGATTGTTATCACGTCTTCTAATTTACTTATTCTCTCCTTAAGATCTATTTACAACAATAGAATTGCCAGCAATAAGAAAAAAAAACGGGAAATTATGCTTTTTAAACGGATGTCGATGATAACATTTCATGAGCCATTTGACAATCCAACTGTTTGTTTTCCTTTTCCAGAAAAAAATTGGATCTTTACGAGAAAACATTTTCATAAATCAAAAATCATTTGCGTCTTAATTCAGCGACCTGCGGGAAGCGCAAGTGTGGAACGAACGCTAAAGAAACTCATATTGGCTACTTTCCGTGTTCCCCTGACACAGATTAAGTCGGCTTCCTTGTTAAATATTCATGCGCCAGAAGGGCAGATAAAAATAAAAATGTAGCATCTTCTTAGTTGCTTCGGGAGTTGGCACGTAAACACTTGAGAATATGATATGAAGGTGACGAGCTGCTAGGGGACTTTGTAGCTTTTCCAAAACTCTAGAAGCCTAGCATATAAGCGCCAAATGTAAACGATTCCCGAAACGAATGGGTTGCTACCCCTCGCGGCACATAATTTTTGCCCTCTTGTTACGACATGTCACCGCTTGATTTATATGCGCCACGGCTCGGACTCGCTTGCCACTTTCGCACCTAACAAAGAACAACATTGCTACATCTAATATTCTTCAAGAGAAACATAAGAAGGGAAAGAAAAAGTTTTATTACGGTCTATTAGAACGAGAAAGCAATTATAATTTGCTAATTTTTTGATATTTTGGTATTTAAACAGTTTAATGTGAGTATGTGAAGTGCTTTCAGCCCTTAGCTTTGGCTTGATTTGTGTTGCTTTGATGGCGGTTGATGTGGCGTCGTTCAGTGGAGCATCTTCAATCAGGTTCACCGCATCTCAAGCCGCTTCGTTTACCTGTGCTTCCTCCTTGTCACCTGTGCCGAAGGGAATCCCAGGTGCCGCATGTCAAGCACGTCCGCAATTTACTTGTTGCCTATTAGCATCGTTTGTCTAGCAATGTATCTCCTAATGCTCGATTAAGGACAGTTATGTGGCTTCAATAGCACAAGCTAGAAACTAATCGATTTAGTCACAAAACTTCAAAACTACTTCTTCAACAATTACTCGATAATATTTTTGATTTTTTTCTGTTTTTTGTACAAGAGCAATGCTCGAAAGCTTCATCCACAGTTTGCCTTGAGCTTTTGCAAATAATAGAGATATTCAATTCCACAATGTAATCAGTTGGTTTAAAGTCTGGCATGGTGTAAGCGCAAGCTAGCAAGGGGCGAGCAATGCAATAATATCTTCTCGCGGAGAGATTCTTATATACAAATGGCGCTAATCAAGACACATGATTATGGCTCTGGAGCCGCGACGATGAGGACATGCCCTACCGCGTACAGAACCATAAAATCTCTTTCATCCGTTTCCGTGCCATCCCAATTGCCGCTAACTACCGCACCACTTGTGTTACTATATTATGTTTTCGAGGGAGTTTTACGTATTCAAAGTGGCAAAAATCCAAAGGGAAACCTGCGGAAAACGCCAACGAGATGATTGTGTTATGCTTTACATTTGCATTTCCGAACACAAATCGCTGCTAATACTATGATTGTCGAGGTTTCACAACAAAATCTAAGATTTTTCTGCAGATTCTAATTATTTTTTTAGGAATTGATATATTGGATTTTTTAAACACAAGTGTCAATGAATAGTCTTTTTGGATTCTCGAATTAATTCTGGAAAAATGTAAAGACTAGAAGCATTAACTACTGGAAAAAAGTCTATTTTTTGATAAAGATTAATAAATTTGATGAAATGAATGAATGAAATAAATTTTACATAAAAACAATTTCCAGTGTGTAATACTGATTCTAATGTCTGAAAAAAACGCAGACAAACACCTTTTAGTAATGAATTTGTGAATGATGTAATATATGCAGAGTGAATGAAAGGGCTCATCGAAATATGTTTTCGTTGGTCGAATGTAGTTAGCTTTGTCGCGCATTTTTCACCCTTTTCGACCGATACCTCCTTCGACATTCAAACCCGTCGAATTATTCATCACATTGGAAAATTAACTTTTTTCCAGGGCATAGTCAGTAGCGCGCGTTACGGCTTAAATTAACGTACGCTGTGCTCTCTCACGCGTTACCATGGCGATGACGAGAAGGGGCATTTCTAGCGGGCGGTTTTCGAGATGCTAAAAATTAAACTTGTGAAAAAGCCAAACGTCGTTTGCGACAGAAGCTTAATTAGGAAACGTTTTCAGAACGGCTTTAAATCACGAGCCGTTGAATTACAGAGGAAACGTATCAAAGAACGAATCGGCGCAAAGCTTGCCGCATCCAACTTTGTCAAAAGTACGTGAGGCGGTTATTATGACATTGCATGTTCAGTGAGTGACCGACGAAGATTTACTCGTCTTAATTACTAATTGTCTCTTTTACCAAATCCTAAAAGCTCCTACCAAAAATCGTTAGAATAAGCTCAAGTTATCATCCCTTTCGAGGAGAATGCCGGCGTGCAAGGGTTGATTATGACGTCGTGATCAGATCTGTCATCCGGGACGACGATGCGCTAGGGGCTGAATCCGGGCAAAGCAAAGTGTTTTATTCGAAAAAAAACACCTCCGAAAAGAAAAGCTTCTTTCTAATATAACTACATAAAAATCAGGCTCGTTTCGTTAGGACGCGTGTATCGTAAAAACCAATAAGCGGGTAGGTTAAAACAAAACCGCGTCGTAGAGGAAGGGGGAAGCTGAAACGGGAAATAACGCAAGAGGAAATATTCGAATATGCGGGGATGAGAGACGAACGGAGGGATCTCCCGTCGTGCACACAAAATTCGCATGGAATGAAAAACAGAAGCTCGTCAGGATACGGGTTTGTTGTGCGGGTAAGAATGCTTTATCAGTTTCAATTTGGAAACATGTATATACACGCACTATTTCACGACATGATGCTGAGATATGGCCTTAATTGAACGGACGTTGGCGAAAAAGCGCCACGGAAATTCAAAATTCCAACCAAAGCCACAACAAATTCATCAAGGAAAAATATCAGATATTCTTTGTATGTATTAGAAGTTCTCCAGTTTGTACTATTTTATATTAATTATGTTTGGTAGCGTAAAAATAATTGGGCGAACTTGTTGCGCGAATGTATGTGTATGTATGCGCTCTAATCGAGCACCTTTGTATCTTTTTTCAAATTGGAATCAGGCCATAGAGTCCGCTTGATTCTTCCGTTGGCTTCCCGAGAGAGGCAAACCGGAATGAAAAATTTAGATTGCATTAGAGGGAATGAGACCCCTTGAGCCACTACAAATCAACTAATTAGCCTGAGCTAGCTGACTGACTACATCCCTTCGCTAGTCGTCTCTGTCCGCGCCAATCTCTGTCGCTCCCACATAATCGAAGACTGAATAACGTGGAATATGCGGAATTCAGTTAGATTCGAGAAGGCCTATCACATGTCTTATTACGCAATTAACGCAGGAATGCGTCAGCATAACCCCCTCGATCGCTCTTCTATCAGCGTTTGATTACTGCTTGTCCAAGAAGACTACCTTAGAGAGTCTCAGTCTCGTTAATTCTTCACGCGTATACATGGCCACTGTCAAACAATCAACGAACCTTCATCAAGTCTGAGAGGTCTGCTGAATCCCGATAAAGCACTAATTCCCACAATCAAATATTGATTCAAAACTCACCCTATTTCTCCTTCTTAAAGTTCCGCGCTTTTACATACAACACAGGGACCTTTATTAGAACGCGATGATTTACTGTAATGACTTTTTTCCTTTAGTGAAAGAAAAAGCTGGTGTTAATAATGTTAATTAATATTTGAAATGTGGACGTTCGGTATGAATCTTTCAATATCGACCCTTCTCGTCTTTTTAAAAAATTAATTACGAAACTCCTCTCCTCATGCTGCTTCGGTTTAATGGATGCGATATCAAACATCGAGGTTTAAAGAGTGAGCACATGGTTATTTAGAATTTGGGGCAACAGAGGAAATTAAGTGTCAGCTTTTGATACAAGAGACGTTCTGCTGGATGTTTCAGTTATATTTACAAATACAAATGAGCTAAAGATTGAAGCTCTGCGCAGACAAAGATAGCATTTCAAGCATATGATTATACTTAATATAAAAAAAAGAAAATGAGAGGCGTTAAAGAGCAAGGCCGGTTATAAAGACTTGCATTACGAGCAGACGTAAAAAACTTAACAGTAAAGTCGAGTAATTATCCCACAGAAAAGGCACCTGCCAGTGACGGGACCTGCACCTAAGATGCTCCAGTGGCGTTTTAATTAGACCATTATGCTAATTACACGACTTGCACGGGGCTAACTTTCAATTTTTTTTATGGTTATTTCGCACTAAAAGCGAAAGCAAAAACAAATATGAGTTTAAGCAGTATCGCACTTAAATCAATACCAAAGAGTTTTAGTTTTTTTTTTTTTAAGATAAAATGTTATCCAAGAATTTATACTGAACTTATGGACTAATTTTGAGAAAATTAGTTTTCGGTTGGAAAAATCTTAAGGGGACGAGTGGTGCATTTGGTCTGTGGTCAGTGTAAATAAAGTAGAATCTTTGGTATCAATTCCCATCTGTGTAAAATAAACAAGACGTAACGGTCGAATTGAGACGTTGGGGTTGTGAAAAAAGCGCTATCGATTGTGGAGTTTTTAAAGTTTGAACTTTCTCGGGGGTTAGAGGGAGGTAGTAGACCGGAGAGTGTATTAAGAGAGGCGAAGGAGCTTCGGTAAGCAGGAGCGACTTGCAGATGAGCGCTCGGAGGCCGGCAGAGATTACACGTGAATTATGGCACAAAGATATCTAATTGTAGCTTGGGGCCGCGAGGGGGCGCGACTTGACCCCGGTCGGGCGTCTTGCACTCCTCACAGGCCATTTACCGGCTCACTACATTTGCCGAGGCTCATTATTAACGCCGCCGAAGCTAAGTCAACGTTTGCTGAGGTGCGCTGCTTACTAATTTCAATAGATTAACCGCGCACATTTAACCCATTCGCCTAAATCGAGTTATTTGTAATTAACTAGCTTCCAGTCGTAGGAGGGTGCACCCAGACCCGACCGACACCACCACAGATTAATACCCAACTCTCGATTATTGGGTATCGTTTTAAAAATTACTAAAAAACTTTATTTAATTTCTCTTTTAAAACACCTTAATTAGCACTTTTCAAACCAACTGTCCTCGCTTTTAATATTAGCACAGTAAGAATATAATCGAACGGTACGCGTCCGGATGTTAACTTTAGTCTAATAGACACATTTTAATTAATGTCCGTAATTAGAAATGCTCATCGGCAATATTGCTTTTCGAAGAATATTCTCCCTTCGAGCGAAGCAAACAGCCGATATCGGGCGTACTCGACGCTTATTGTGTCTCGAACATGTCGTTACTACTTTATGTCGTATAAAAATAACATTACCAGGGCACGGTTCAGTTATTCAGATATGTAATGAGCCGGCAGCATGTTCCTTGCGCCGCGTCTACGATATAACCGTAAAGTAACTAAAGGAAACTCAGCTCTCAAACTCACTCCTCGTAGTTCGGAAGCTAATAGAATACATACATTACATCTTTAATAAATAAAGACGAAAAAAAAACCTTAGACAAAATAATAATTTATGAAGCATGAAGCAGTAGAATTTTTGGATTGATTTGATTTTCGGAGGGTTCGATGAGCCCCTTGTTGATATATTCATCCATATCCAAGTGTCGAAGAGACGTCTTCGCTCGTGAGAATATGTAAGAGGTAGTTGAAATGCATCACATTTGGCCCGATAGTTTGTCTCGAAGTACCTTTTTAGAGCAACTTTATCCGTGGAAAAGTTGAGGTGACGCAGCTGACGAGTATGCAAATGGCATAAGGTGTGCGCTCTTATAGAAAGCAGAGCCCCTCGACAAAATGGAAATACGATGAGCAGTGCTTGTCTCTCGACCTGATGCGAGGAATTATGAAAACGACTTGCGAAATATGGAATAGATGAATATGTAAGTGAAAGTATGTATGGCGGAGGGTCGAGAATATGGCGGCTGTAGCGGTAGTAGCAATGGTTGCGGCGGCGGCGGTCTTATCGTTTATGAATTACGACAATTAGAACGAGAAACGAACGAAAAATACTTGGAAATTGTACAATAAGGGAGAAGGAGATGGGAACTAGTACAAGGTTTCGACGTTCTCCTCTTTAAATCTACGTCTCCAGAATGGCTCGAGGCTCCCACAGCTCTCGGTTTTGTTTTTCACCGCCGCCCTGAGATTTCCTTTATCTGGTGATTAAAACTTCATCCTGTCGCGGCGCTGTGGGTACACACTTTTAATAAAGGAACGCATACGCGGTTGTATTGTTGGCGTGCCACATCCTGGTTTAATTTTTAATGTAATTTACAAAATGGGCGGCACGGCTGAGGCGCTACGGACCATATAAATCACTGAGACGAGCACGGATTTTTGCGATGGACAACCACGTCTAATTGTTTTTGGCGAGGAAATAGGGTAATGAAATTCACACGAGATTAGCTAAAGCTCCACAACAATACTAAAGATACCAAAAATTTCTGCCCCCAATAAAATGAAATTTCACCAACTATTAGTTAAACTAAACTAAAAATCCTTGAATATTATCAATATGGATAATTCTCAAATTTTTCAAAAGGAAATAAAATTACTAATTTGACATTTTATCTTAATTTTTTCCAAACTATTTACACAATGTTTGATTTTTGTAAATAATAAATAATTCATGTTTTTGAACTTATCATTGTTTCAGTATCGATATTTATTTATTAAATACAATAAATTACAAAATTTGCCTTCACTTACTGTCAAATTGAACTATAATCCAACCATATTCCTCCTTCTACACTTAAAAAGAAAATTTTAGGATCCGATTTCAGAGGTAGTTGCGTTCGCGGACTAACAGAAAATTTGTAATTTTTCAAAAGAATACTAAGTCCTACTTTTGTTTGCATCATACCGAATCTCAGACCTGTATAAAAAAGTGAAATAGATTCCCAAATTCACTAGTATTTCGACTACCTACCCAAACAACTTCTAGGCCCTTCTCCAAAAGGTAAAAATGTGCAAGGAAGTCTTTGCGCTTTACTCTCTTCTGAAAATCTGTCAGGATCGAATTTATTTGGACTTGGATAATGGTCTACATCTCGTTGCAAACCTAATACTGGAATCCATACTTTTGTACCTCTTTCAATAACAAAATCAGTTTCTGGTACTTTGAAATCTTTCGTGCAAATACGATTCAAAAATGGAACTGGTGGATACTTTCTTAAGGCTTCTAAAATTGCAAAAAATCAATATTTTAATTGAATGAGATAATTTAATTTTACCATTTATTACTTGCTCCATGTAGTGCATTTCCATAACCGCTTCGTACGTCAATTGATTGTCATGTTTTTGCAAAACATTAACCACTTCTTCTCTGAGTTTATCTTGGATATCATAATTCCGTGCTAGTTCGTAAAGACAGAACGTCATTGTCGATGATGATGTTTCAAATCCAGCAACAAAAAATACAAAAGCTTGAGCAGCTATTTCGTTCAAAGACAATTTTATATCATCGTTTTTTTCATCAGTGATTTGACTAGTTAACTTTCCATCATCACTCAGTTTCCCTCTGTTTTTCAACTGAATTAACAAATGCATGAAATCTTTTCGGTGAATGTTAAATTCTTCACGATATTGCACTGTTTCTTCAACCACATTCATAAAAAAATCTGCACAAACAGAATCAATCGCTCTCATTGACAACTTTTTTGCAATCTTTGGAGCTACAAATGTAAACATCGCTGTGATATTTTTCCAAAAACTTTCAGTAAGAAACATTTTAAAATATTTTGTGTATTCATCGTCAGGATTTTGTAAAGAATTGCAATCAAGCCCAAATGCACAATTTCCAATAATATCTGTTGTAAACCTTTCTAAAATTCTTTTTATTTCTATAGATTCTTTTCCAGCTTGTTTGTCCATTTCTTTAATTAGTTGATCTCCACATTTACGAAGTGTCTCAAACATCATCTTCATTTTTCCCGAAGTGAAAGTCGGTGTTAATTTCGCTCTTAAAGTGCGCCACTTTTTACCATCAAGGGAGAATAAATGTGCACTTAAAGGATCAACTTCTTCATTGTAATAAATTCCACGATTGACAAAATGATCGAAATTAGTTTGCATTATACATTTAATTATTTTAGGATCCACCGGCATGTAGTTAGGCATATGTAGCAAGTAAAAACCTCCATGTGGTAAATTCTTCTTCTTGAAGTAATTGTATAACTCTTCAATAAAATCAGCAAAAGATTGTTTTTGGAAAAAAACGTTCGCACTGTTCCCAAAAAAGAAAGTTGGAGGAGGTGTTGATAATTTTTTACGCGCCCAATAACTATGAGACCATTTTATCCAAACTATTAAAATTGTAGCGAGCAATACGCCGACATATAAAACATCAATAATGTAACTAACAGTTAAAACCAACATCTAAAAAAATGTTTTATTGGAAAAATTGGTAAAAAACTTTCTTACTTTAACAGAAATCACATCACTATAGTTTTATTCAAATTAAACTAATTTTATATGTACTTGAAGATGAGATTAAGTATTGACAAATTCGTAGATAATAGATAGATAAATGACCTCTTCTTACTAATTGAAAAACTTATCTGAGTGTGTGTAGTCTGCAAAACCGAAAAGTTTATGGTAATTTTATAATTTTTATACGTTCATTTGTAATGAAAATTGGTTTGTTGACTCCTCAAGGTTTCAAAAAACGTAATTTTTTATTAGATTTTTAAATTAATAAGCATAATGTTGCAAAACGTAAAGTAAGTCGCAATCATTTAGATAATAAATATTTGTATGGAAAATTTAAAAGTAGTGGGTCACGCGCTTTAAAGTCTAATTACTTTTTTTTCCATTAAATGGTTCAGTTTATGAAATTAATCATTTTCTTATGTAATTTCAGAAATTAACTTTTGGTCTAAAAATGCACTGTTCTGATAAACCATACAACAAATAAATCTGCTTTGGGGAAAATTTTTAGCTTTGTTTGTTGGGCATACTAATAATTGATTAAAATCATCCATGGTTTTAACGTCTGCGGTCATAACAGTGTCTCATGTTTGTGTTATATCCCGTATCTCGTTCCATAGGTAGATAGTAAAGCAATGCAGGAATAAATTTAGTCTCGTATAAATCCTCCGTTAATAATTCGTGCTCACCTGTACATAAATACAAACTAAATTATCCGGATATAAATCTGTTTTCTAAACGGCATAACCACGTGTTCACGATAATTTGTGGCCTCAATATTTCAGAAAAATTTCTAGTCGTATGAGTTATGGACTAACTTTATATTTACGATATTAATTTCCTCGCGTTTCCTTGCTGCAGTCGAGTCATCATCAAAACCCAAAGTATTCTTAGCACGGCCACGTAAAAGATGCGTCTGGAAACGATGGCACGATAGTATTGTACTCGTACCTGGCTGCGGTGTGGTTCCGTTATTATCTCTCTCTCTGCTCTCGACACTTTAACTCAACTCAGGACGGAAGTGGAAATAGACGCGTTATCATAACCGGACCGCCGACGCCGCGACGCCCGATAATTGCTTCGATAAACCACTACGATGGATTTTTAAAAGGGGGCGAAATATTTGCCAAGATATGCAGAGAAATTGTAATTTTTGCTAAGATGGAAGAAGCTAAAAGGACTCCTTCCGTCGAAATCAATCAACAACTTAGGGGGAGGGAACTTTACTTATTCTGAAGCTAATAAAAAAAATTGAAAACGTATAAAACAAATGTGGATAAAAAATAGCAAATTTATAAGTTACTGACTTATCATTATCACCCAATGTCCTTGTTAGTGCAAATATTTTCAAGTGCAAACCAATCTCTATCAATAAAAATATTGTTTTGAAAACAAAGATAAATTCACTGCTGATATACAAATATTAGGTGCGAGAAGTCCAATAAGAAAATTTTCGTATTCTGGCATCACTTGAACTGCGTTTTTGTGAAAATTAATTGTTGAAAATAATGCTTTTTCTTTTATGTGAATCGAAATTAAACAGGTGTCCTATAGAAACTGATAAGATTAGATTAACCTTGACCCTCTTAAGTAATTTTATCATTTCTCTCCCAACAATTACTTAAGTATGGCACTTATCTTATTTTTTAGTCTTTCATAGAACGACTTTTAAACAAAATTACTTGGTGGTTAAAAATTAATATTCTTTATGATTGCAATAACGACACTAAGTTTAGTGATAATTTTTTTATTAGTTAGGTATTATACGTCATTTATACATTATTTTGCGGCGGTAGAATGTTCGAGAAAAATTCCGGGTCCACCTTCAACAAATAAATTCATTGGAAACGTTACCTCTTTGTTCGATACTCCTGGTAAGCATTTTCTAAGTAATGAAAATTAAATATCTTTCCAATTTTTTCAGAAAATATTTTCAAAGTTTTAAGAAAATGGGGACGTGAGTATTATCCGATTTATAAAAATCGAGCGCTGCATCTGTTTGCAGTTAATATTTTAGATCCTCATGATTTTGAAGTATTCAGTATTAATTAATTTGATTACAAATGAATCTAAATTATGATTTTCAGACTATTATGGCAAATCCTCGACATAATACGAAAGGTTACGTTTATTACATGTTTTATAATTGGTTAGGCACTGGTTTATTAACAAGTAATGACGCAAAATGGCAAGAACGTCGAAAAATTTTAACGCCTTCATTTCATTTTAATATCTTACAAGAATTTGTGAAAGTGTTCACCGAAGAAACAGGTCGACTTATTGAAGTCTTTAGAAATGAATGTAATAAACCTTTCATTCCAATCAATGATTTTATTTCTGATTTTACATTAAATACAATTGCAGGTACAGTTACAACTTTTATCAGATTTTAGTAATAAAATTTTATTGCAGCGACTGCAATGGGAACAAATTTCGACGAAGACATAGAAGATGTTAAAAAGTATAAAAATGCAATTCGTGAAATTGGGAAAGTGTATGTTTATAGGGTTACAAGACCTTGGCTATTTCACAACTTTCTCTATTTTTTTGTCCCTCAATATTTTATAGAAAACAAATTAGTGAAAATTTTGCACAAATTCACAGAAAATGTTATTTTCAAACGTGAGAAAAATTTTACACCTGTTGAAGATAATCAAAAATCTCTATCTTATTCAATGCGAAAACGTTTAGCAATGTTGGATTTGCTAATAAGTGCCAAACGGGAAGGCCTTATTGATGATGAAGGAATTAGAGAAGAAGTTAACACTTTTATGTTTGAAGGACATGATACTACTTCAGTGGCGATTTGTTATGCTTTGATGTTAATCGCCTGCAACCGAGACGTTCAGGTAATTTTATCAATAATTTGTTGAATTTCTCATTTATTGTAAATTTTCAGGATCGTTTGTATGAAGAAATTCAACAAACTGTTCCATCATGGACGCAACTAAATATTAACAGCTTACAAGAACTGAAATACATGGAAAGATGCATTAAAGAAGTTTTAAGGATCTACCCCAGTGTACCTTACATTGCACGAGTCTTAGGAAACAGGATGACAACACATAGTGGTTATCTCCTACGAGCAGGAACAATGGTTCAGTTGCATATTTACGATGTTCATCACAATCCAGATATCTATCCAGATCCAGAAAAGTTTGATCCCGATCGGTTCCTGCCGGAAAACACTCAAAATCGTCATAATTTCGCTTATATTCCTTTCAGTGCCGGATCTAGGAACTGTATTGGCCAAAAATTTGCAATTTTGGAGATGAAAACCGTTTTGAGTGGGATTATATCGGAATTTATTTTAGAACCTGTAGATACACCATCGACTATTGAACTGACTGTGGATGTAGTGTTAAGAACAAAACAGAGTATTCGGGTTAAATTTATACCCAGAAAATAAACTGCCAATAAATTAACTTGAACGGATGTCAATTATTTGATTACAAAAACGGAAACGTTGTTTTTTTTTGTATGTCTGAAGAAAATGTTAACACTTCCGCGGCAATTCATAAAACGTGAAAGAATGTAATAAAATATGATTTAGTCGCGTTAAAGCGATCGTCTTCGTCGCTCGTTTGATATTTTTAAGAAACAATTCTGTCCGTAATGGCCATCGTAATATATAAACTATGAGGGGTGGAATGAAGTACGTGCAGGGTAGCTTTAACTTGAGGCGTCTGCGACCCTCGTTGCCTGTAGCGTGTAGCTGTTCTCTATGTATTTATTCATATCTACAAGCCAGATGATGATATAAATAGCGCCGAAAGTCGCGTTTTCTATCTAAATCACGCCAGCATATTGCGCGATGTGTGCTATTCATAAATTAAACCTCCCAAAAACGAGAGAAAAGCAATAAAATAGTAAAAATTAATCATAAGAAATTAGTCGCAATGATGATAACATGACAATTACAAACAATCGTAAAGTGGTAGATCCGATCGGAAGGGGGTTGAAGGGAAAAAAACGAACGTCCATAAAGATAACTATAAAATGTAATAAAACCGAAATCCGAAAGCGAGAGAAATTCGGCTCAACTCAATTAATCAATAAAACAGTAAAACGCTCCCCCGTCGCTGTTAAGAGTGTAGTGAGGGGGTGGATGGGGTTAAAGGGGACGGGGGTTGAAATGTGCGGTTTCGAGACGCTAGCCTAGGAGAGAAGCAGCCAGCGCACGCGGGTTGTGGTCGCCGAGGAATCTCCCGCTATTATATTGAACACTGGCTTACTCCTGCTGCTCCTAATGTTCGTTGTTGCTCATCCGAAGCATTCGCCAACGCACGCATTTTTACAATTTGTTAGATATACCTGCCCAACAAACACATCACTCTTTTTTGTAAACCCAAAATAAAAGGACCACATTATTTGTTCAAAAATGTAAAATTTTCGACTATTTTAAACATTCCCGAAAGCGCCCTTTTCTCTCAAACTTTCAAAACCAACAACTGTCGAACACCTGATTACTCCAAGCCATGATTGATTGTGTATAGAAAATTGGTCCAATTTGCACAAGCTTGAGGGGTGAGACTTTTATAAGAGATTCACATAAGGACAAACTTAAGATATGAATAAGTAGAATTTGAGGTTTGATTAATTGTGACGGAAACAATGTGGAAGAGATTGCTGGTTTTGGCAATTGACAGATGCAACTGCAGCATTCAGTAAGGATGAGGATGTGGTCGGAGGCGGCAGAATGGAAGTAATGCGGTTGCGGAAACATTACCCTTTTGATTTATTTTCACAGATTTGTTTAAGCACAAGAGTGGACGGTATAAATCAGAAATTAAAATTTGTTTGGGTAGTGCTTTTAGACGGGGCTTCCCCTCAGAACTGACATATTCAAATTAAATAATAATAAAATTACTTCTAATAAATAGAATTCTTGTGAACGCAAAATTATGATTAATTTTTTTGATATACCTAATTTGGGAATCATTTTAACTCAAGGAATATTTTAGGTGCATTGGAATAATTTCCTTTCAAACACAATGAGATTATTGCATATTAATTATGGTTTTGTTTCGCAGTACCTTACATTGTTTTTGTGTGAAATTTGCCTCCTTTGTACTCTAACAAAATCTGTTTGAAGCATTCTCGTCACCTGTGTGGCGTGATCTCATCACTGCTGGTGTAAACGCTTTAAGGGTGTCCTCTTTAGTGAAAGAAAAGCCGCTGAAAAATGCTATCAATGTTGGAGCCACCTGTAGCTTTCTCCCTGAAAAGCCGTGTGTCTGCTCCATAGAATATTCAATGGCAGTGTGTGCGTGTGTATGTGGGGAACGCGAGTGGAATCATTTGTAAAAATGCTTGTCAGCTCGGTAACGTGCTGCCGGCAAGCCTCCCATTTCAATAGAGACCACCGCTCGGTTAAATTCTTTATTTCGCTACGACCGCAAATACGCCGACAAACGTTTAAAAGCGACGATGAATTAAATTATTTTCCAACCCTTGCGTATGTAGGTAGTATGTGTGTGTTTTTCCGGATCCGGAATAGAAATAAAAAAATCCGGAATTTTCTCGCTTTTATTGAGTTGTCGAGGGGAAGATTAAAGCTGATGAAGATTACGATATACACCGGTTGTAAAGGAAGTGTGTAAAAGCTCTTGCTCTTTTTTACTAACACTGCGGGGGAGGCTTTTATCGCGTCGTAACCTAGTAATGGGGAGCGTAACGGGTCAGTTCCGGACGTTTCCGGAAGATACACGTGATTTAGCCAATAAATAACAACGGTGCAGTCTTCGTGTTAAAGGATACTGAAAGCTAATTAACAATGTAACTGCAATAGCACGCAATCGCTACATGTTATTACAGCACGCATTCGGAAATTAATCGATAGAAATATCTCCTGAAAGATGAAAATCTGCGTACACCAATTAATTCCGTCATGTTTGAAGAATAAAAAGTTCCTTGAGGCGAAAGCTTCTACTTCAAACGCTCTACACAGTCAGTGATTTTCTTCTTAATTACATTTTAATTATTTGGTGATGTCTCACAGTTTATTGCTTTTCTTTTTTGATGTTAAATAGCGCTATTTCCCGTTCATTTTCTAAAATTAAAAAATTAAAAAAAAAACAAGTACTTCTAGAAAAAGTGTTCGTTAGCCATATACATGCCTGTTAAAGGCAAAGTTGTGTATAAAGTTCGTCTTTTACGAAACTTTCGCATAATATTAGAATAATGAAATTCTTATATAAGTTAGCTTTTTACAAGAAAACATCAAATAGGTAGAAAAAGAGAGCGGTAAAACAATGGCCGACTGTATCTCTCATCAAGCAGCTTTTTAAATAACGACTCGTCGGCATTCCTCGTATTAAGATTGTTTCCTAAAGTTTTAAAAAGTTCGCAGATGAAATTTTACTGTAAAGGTACATTCTTTCTCAATTCTTCGTAATTCTTTAGTGAGAGAAAACGAGGAAATAAAATAACGACCTAATGCTATTACATCCGGACTTATTGAAAAATCTAGATGTTTACCTTCGAGCCTCGTCGACGATTGCGCCTCTATCGGGTGTTCCTCGAAGCTCGCCTTGGGCCGAAAATAAGTCTGAAACAAAAAAAACCTAATTAACATATTTTTCATTAATTTCATTATGTCACGAAGTTTGTTTAAAATGTAATAAATCAAACAAATGGTCAATGTCCAAGCTTGAAGAACTTGGCGGCTGTTGTCAAGAGCTTGGTTTTCATTAATAATATCGGCGGTCGCAGCTGCAGCAATCTTCCCCTTAAATCCGGTGTCTATAAATTGCGATCTAGCTCCTCTCTTTTCGACTTTGAATTGTAATTAACATTTGGTTCTCCCATTAGTGTAATTAAAGTGCCATTCCATAACCTAGCGGTACCTTATCTTATCGTCTCTTCAGGCAAGCGGAGCGCTACCGCTCTCGTCGGCACTGCCTGAGGCTGTCGTGTTACAAATTCAACTCCTGTGCGCATTAGACGCACACTTCCACAACTATTCTTACAAGAACCGGAAGACAAAATTTTAAAATTTCGATAATATTGTACACAATATTTCAAATTTGCATACATACTAATCTCCGAGTCCTCAATACCCTTAAACGCTCGTTCATTCCAAACTCTGGCTGTCCTCTAACCTTCACTACTCGATCATCGTCTGCCTATTATTCAAAACGTCGCCGATGACACAATAACCGATATAAACTCGTCCCTTTCAAGCCCCAGGTGCATCTTCCTCCCGAGGTCTCGGCCACTCATGTATCTCTTTCTTCTCTCCATTATGACTTCCATCGGACAGCTAACACATGTCTGCAAATTTTGTTGTCAACTTGAGTTAGTATCGGCATATCTCTCGCGCCCAGCTACATTATTTTGCGTCCGACTCCTCGAAAAGCTCTTTAATCTCAGCAGCTTAAGTAGCTACGGATTACTTCATCAAAGTTATGATGACTGAATTCCAAGAGAAAGCGAGAGAGAAGAGGGATTTGAAAATGTACGTTCATTGATTTTTGGCGATGGCCGTTAATTGACTTTTCGGCACAAATATTGGTCTTCATTGTCGTTGTGTGTTGAGACTGTGCGGCCCTTGGGACGAGATGGTGTCGTGCAGAGACTCTCGAGAGACCGCCTGTCCGGTCCGATGACGTGGGCTAACTCTCCGTGACCTCTGCTGACAGCATCTACTGCTCTTATCGAAATGGAAAACTTCAAAATAACGGTCAGACAACCGAGGAGACAGTTCGGAAACTAAAGGAAAACTATTCGCAAGTAGCCCAGCACATGCCCAAAGACATTTCCTAATTACGAAAAGCGTTTGAAACTAGACAGGATTATGTAGATTATATAAAAATAAGTAAAAAGGTATAAAAATTGAGAATTGCATAAAAAGTAATAAAAAAAAATAATTCAAAATTACTGAAAGTTATTCTTTTTTGTATTATAATTTTATATAAGAAATAGTTTCCAAATTTTTTGTAAGCTTATGCTTTTAATCTATCGCTGCATCCCTTTGCTAATTGATCCGTTGTTAATTTTGAGGGGTGATGTGTTGACTTAAAACATGTCGTTGTATTATTAAAATCTTTCGATATTGTGTTCCCCTCAGCGAAAAATGAAATTTCGAGATGACAGCGGCTGAAACATCGTGAATTCGCGCTTTGAATGCCAAGTTGAAGGGGAGTTAGAGGAAGGCCTCCGACCGGACAATGGCCGGTTCTTGTTTGTTAGGAAAACTTTTGGCAGCTTGACGCCGCATGTTTTCGTGTTTTTTCAGCCTTGTTTGTGGTTCAAATCGCGAAAATTGAAAAATGCACGTCGACACATGTGTCCCGCGGAGAAATATAAATTAAATTTTAGTTGGCACGGCTGTTTTAACGGCGAGGCCATTGTGGCCGAATAAAATAAATAACACAGTCGTATTGTCCAGAGGATGGTCGCAATTTTTAATAATGGTCGGTGAGTGCAAGTATCGATTGGACGAAAGCTTGGATATTTGTACGATTTATTCGGAGAATACGGACACTGTCCCTAGGCCATATATCCATGTGTGGTGTTTTGGTCGAGAATTGAAAAAAATGAGCGTGGTAGTTTAGAATGACGAAAAAATCGTCACAGAAGCAAGAAGTGGTGCTTGAGTGAAACAGCGGCCGATGTGCCAATTTCTTGTTGATTAATGGATTCGTGTCGAGGGCTGTCTAGTTTTTAGCGAGCGCTCGAACAGGGCAATAACAGGCCACACAAATCATACTCCCCGGTGAGGTCGACAAGGCGGCTCGATTTCGACAAGGTTTTACCCGTTGAGTAATTAATTTGTTTTTGATGGAGCCTCATAGGCAGGCTGCTGTCCTGCCTCTTCGATCCAGGGATAAATGAGGCGACTGCCGTTCTTAGACCGATACTCCCGAGAGACGCTCTCCGAAGCACAACAGGATCAACTCCTGCGGATCTTCTTGTATTTACCTTGTCATATAACTAAATTACTTCATTAATATGTGCCGCCGCCGGCTGCTGCCGACCCCTAATCCTATACCATATACGTACAATAAAATCGACCCTGAAATTATCCTATACAGCATTTATTTCAAGAAACTTCTATTTTTGAACAGACGTTTGTCTGATTTTGATAATATAATAATAAGCATATTCGTGTGTAATCTACCCAACGTCCATTAGATATCCTTCCGTGGCATGATGAGAACGAAGTATACCTGAGGCGTCCCAAGAGTGTCCAGTATGTCCGTTTCGAGCGCCATCTCGAGCCTCTAACGAGCTGCCTTTGTAGCTCCTAATGGCGATCCGAGAACCCTCCCACATCCCATCTGCATACGTTTTCCATATCGAATTTCATACGCGGTGCTTTATGTCCGAGAAAACGTTAACTGTTACGGATATGCTTTCGCATTTGCATACCGTCCGGCAGGCGTCAGTCTGGCCAACATGACAAAAAGGAACAGGAAAGAAGCGACCGACGGTCACAACAACAACTGTCACCAAATGCTTGAAGAAGCGCTTTGCCATACATATGCAAAAGGCGCTCGTACGTGGCCCCTTATGGTAATAGGACGGACGGTCACACATACCATAACTTATAAAGTATTGGAAACGGGACGTGGCTCTATTAGGGGCGACTTTGAATTATTTACAAGGCGCTTCCGACGGTCCGAATAGGTGGACGACGCCCTTTATTGTCCAGAGAATGAGCGCCGACGACGATTTTTCAACGAAATGAGGCGGATGTGTTGGCGAAAACACCGCATGCAAATCTCTGGGATCAGACTGGACCAGGAAACATTTCGGAAGATCACTCTTTTTACGAATCTAACATGCATCTAAAAACTTTGTTTTATTGTATTATAAAAATATGTAATGAAATCAAAGCAAGGACAAAGAGAAATAATAACATCAGCATTGATTTGTTGATGATAAGATGTATTAAATTTTTCCATAAGAAAAAGTAGTTCTAAGAAAGTGGTCCTTTTTTGTTTCATTAGTATTTATTAAGTGACCAAATCAGTTGATGCCAAAAAGTCTTTTGATGAAAGAAAAATGAAAAAACAGGGACTGAAACAAAAATTGATGTCATTATGTGAGTCTGAGTTTTTCAGTGCGAGAAGAAATCACAATGAATAATAAACAAAACACGAAAATATGCTCGAAAGTAGAATTTGGAAAGTTATTAAGAAATCACAAGTAATACAAAGAATGTTGTAAGGAAAATGTGTTCAATACCAGTTGAGCACTAATAAAAACTCTGTGTAATTTTTCTTTCGTCTGTGTTTTTATTCTTTTCGTTGTCGGTAAATCCACCTCTTCGAAATCGATCCCTATAGAAAAAGTCTCCGATTCCCTTCGAAACGACGAAAGTTTTTTGTCGTGACTGCGCCATGTTAAATGGATTCGAAATAATTTCTCGAACATGATCGAGCAAGGCACGCCATAGCGTCTACTTCTTCCGTTTAAAGTTAAATAGGTGTAAAATTCGTTTGGTAATAGCCAACAAATCCGCTTGCACGCCTTCTTATTCGTCCTTTTTACGAGCTTTTGTTTTATTGTTCCCTTTTTTCACAAACGATCTGAGACGGCGCTTACCTGGAAATAATACGATTGCAAGCGACTTAATTTTATATGTTATTCAATCCAACTTCGAAGCAATCACATTTTAAAATTGAAGAATACGATTTTCTCCAGCAACTTTTCCTCCTACCAATCGCTCTTCAATTATCGTAATTAACTCGGAAGTTGTTTGTTCGGAGCTTTTCGGACCGATGAAATGTGTGTGCCCATAAGGGTGACAACTTTATAATGTCCGGGAAAAACGGTTCGTCAGGAGTGCATAATTAATGGCCTCGGATTTTGCACAAACAGAATAATGGGAGCTTTTAACATTTCATTCAAGCACACAAGTTTATAAATAAAGCAATGACTGACTCCACTCATTTGATTTACATTTATTTGTATGCCTGTTATAAATTATCATAATGAAATTCATTTAATTTATAACTCTATGTGAAGAAATTTACATTGGAAGCGTGCTTTGACACTGAGATTATATTAAAACGGTCCACTTGGCAAAATCCTAAATTAAATCTAAGTGGCTTAAATATACAATATCATAATAACAAAAAACAGACTACGAAAACGAAAAAATGTAGAGTATCCTTAAATTCCCTAAACAAACTAAAAAAATTAAAAAAAGTGTAGGTGCACATATCATTATTACATTAAAATGTGTTTTTAGCTTTCAGAACTATGGTAGATATGTTTCAAATTACTTGACAAAAAAAACTTTTATTTTGGTTAAAACTGATGGCTATTATTGAGAGTTATTTTTTGATAAGTATTGGGTTTGTATTAGAAAGCAAAAATCAGTAAGCTTCCTATTAAGATAAGCGTTTTGCAATTCATGTCAACATGTAGTGTACATTACAAAGCAGGAACATCCCTGAACAATCTCAGCGAATGTCTCACCGTCCGTAATAAAACGAAGAATAAGACTGACAGCTTCCTCTGCTTCCCAAACGAGATGAAGTCAGCGACGTGTGACGTCACGGCTCCGGTTCGGCCGCTGTTTCCGCGAAGACTTCCAACAATGGCAGCGAACAAAGGTCTATGGTTCAGGCCGACTAATGGGATTAACAATGCTGCGGGCCAGGATGTGTGATAGACAACTGCGAAGGGATTTCCCTTCAGTCTTCATCGCCATTGCACTACTCTCTTTTACTCTCTCTCTTATTTCATAGCATTGATTCCTACGGTCCGGTGCTAAGTCTGTTAGTAAATAAAGCGGAGGGTTAATTGGCAGCAGTGCAGCAACGATGAGGCCTTGAATTGGCTATTAGTGAGACCAAATACACACACTGCCAACTAGTCTGACCTCTGGCCTCGTTAAGGTTCTACAACCAACCCGGCCACCTTTGACTCCTCGCTTCTGTGACATACAGAGCTCGGACAAATGCTTGTGTACTGGACAAACTTCCGATTCAGACGGAACGTCCCTCGCGAATACCTTTCACCTACATGAATAGCCTTCATCAGCTACGACGATGGAAACTGATTTATTCCTTTTACTATGGACCGAGAGCAATTAATTTCAAGGAGAGTCAAGATGGACGACTATTGATAGACCCACACAATAGACAATCCATACGCTAACTCTACTTTTGACCCATAACATTAATTTCTTTTATCCTTCTTAGTGTTGTATCTCAAGATTATAAGTCACAATCCTTGCTATAAAAATCTCTAATCCCTTGCAGTTTAAACTCAACGCCAATAATTCACTCCACCCTGATCATCCTTTAGCGTCTTTACCTCCTTCGTCACCCTTTTTTTCGTTGGTTTCGCGTTAATTTGTCTTGTTGTCTCCGCAATACATCGTGGTGAACATGCGAGAGCATCGTCTGCTCGGATGGAGACATTCTCGGGGTGTCTGGACAGATTTATGGCATTGTAATGGGGCCAAGTGTTTCACAAGTCTCCGGGCCATCACCATTTTGTCGCCTCGAAAAAGGACTTCTTGTTGCCGCATCAAATAAATTGGGTTCAGGCGTGCTAGGATCTCGTCTCTATCCTTTCTTTCTTTATTTGAAAGACTAAATGGAAAGCGAGCTTGCTTTATGACATTATTACCTGTGATTGTTATGTTTCACGAGATTTATTTGCAGGGGAGAGATGCAACTGTTGTTTTATTTTATCGTCGGCTGAGTATCGATAAGAAAGGGGAGGATGAAGAGTGGATTTCTTTTTATTAGTTTCGTCGGAACGGAGTATCATAGTGAAAGAAGTAAACAAACTAGCGGAGTTATGACGATGATAATAACAATAATCATATGAAGAAAATATAAAAAATTACTTTGTTTTGGTTTTATTTTTGGAAATTTCTGTATATGATGACCAGCCTAATTATGTTTACGAAGTTTTAACACGATTATCTAATTATAAGGAGATATTCAGGTAGCTAAATGAGTTAACACGATCGTCTTTGATAGAGGAAAATAAATTAAATCCAATTAAAAAATTAAGAGTGTTATTAATAATTACTTCTTCTTAAAATATCCCAAGTATTAAAATCCAAATTCGTGAACATTTCATATTATTAATATTCAACAGAAACCCAAAGCTGAATATGTATGTAAAACATAAGAGAGAACCGAAAAGTAGACGAATATATTATGTGTTTAACATTAAGGGACTATCTGAGAAATCTGGCCAAGGTATCGTACAATACAAATAGCTGGAAGCGTTCGTTGTTTCACTCAATAATATGTTATCGCGCTCGGCCAACCTGAAGTAATGCAGTTGTAAGCATCTGTTCGAGTACAATTCGAGTCAGATCGCCAAAGGCCGACTCTACTTGGAAAGCTCAACATTAACAAGTCCATCTGAACATTCCCGGCCGAAGTGGAATTTTATCCTTCTAACATTCTAAACTGCAACCCTTCTAAATACGCAAGACTAGAGTGAGTGACTGAGAAAATTCATATCTTTCGAAAAAAAATACGGATGTTCATTTTCATAAATACGCCTAACAAAATTACAAATGGTAGATTACAGAAAAAAAAACATATAGAAAATGAAGAAAAACTATTTCTTTTCCATCACATCTTACTATTAAAATGACATTTTAATCAAAAGGATGAATAAAATAAACCAAAACAGTAAATAAAATGTTTATAGCAACATTTTATTCACACTGTTATTGACAACGCGAATAAAATAAAAAAATAAGAATCTGCACTACCGTTGAAAATTTCGTCACTATGACTGATGATTTTTATTCATACTAATAGTACATTATCATTTCGTGAATAAATTACCTAAGAAATCTTTTTTTATCAATTAGAAAAAATATTGTATGCTACACGTGAATAAAGACTAATTCACTATTACCATAAATAACTATTATTTAATATTAACGTCCAACTTAGAAAATTATTTGCCCGGCGCATCCACCATTTTTGTCAAAAGTTTATTTTTTTTAAAACTGCTACTTCGATATTAGATTTGAGAGCAAAAATAATTCCATTCTCCTGACATATAGTTAAAAAACAGAACATTTGTCTTGTACTTTTCTTTGACAAAGCGTATGTGCTTTCCATTATTAACTATTATGTATTATTTTGGTGTACCATAGACCAGACACCAACACTAATGTAACAGCACTCTAAACAACCAATAAAGAGGCTTGCTAAGCTTACGCAGTGTTAAAATGCAGTAAAAACCTGAGCCCCAAGCGCTTAGGATGCCTACTTTATATATTGCACGCTTTATCTTGCTCTTTAGCCCCCGATACGAGCGTTTTTGTAAGTAGCTCTTGTGTGTGGGTACACTATCTTTATTATTTTATGATTATAATGCATTCTACTTAAATAATTCATTTCATAAACCTGAAGCGTGCCGACTTTTGACAACAGAAAATATAAAAATATACTTTAGACGCATATTAACTATTGATAAATTAAGCTTTGATAAATCCATTTAAAATCTAAATACACAAATCCAGAAATATAATTTACTAAAATCCTGGAATTAAAAATTAAAACAGCCATTTTCAGGTTTACGACTAAAAATGTAATTAAAAGTAACATGCGGAGAGCTAATCAAGCTGAAAATATTCAACGTTTTCAGTATAGATTTGGATCATCTTGATCCGTTGTGTTCTAAAATGTTCATCTTCAGTTTTTATTTGTTTGTCTATATGGTTGCATTTTCATGAGTTTGTAGCGTTGTTGCTCGAATAAAAATAATAATTGAAAGAAAGCGTTTAATTTGCATGAATTTGAAAAGTGTTTTATAAAACACACACACATTCCGGAAATGCGATAGAGCATCAAAGTGTTACTTATAGCCGGAAGAGGCGGCGGAAGTACTTAGGAAGAATAAGCCTCGGCGTGTTGTTAAACGCTCGCCTTTGAATAAGTTCCGCGGTTGCTTTGAGAAAGTTAGCAATTTGTATCCTCTTGTAAAATATTATTTCTTGTTGTGCTTAAAGAATATACGGGAGACGAGAGACTAATGTAGAGAGTAGAGGCAAAGCCGCACCAACAACGACGACGGTGTGATTGTCTAATTACTCGACGGAACGAAGAGAAATTGCATGGCGCGACTGGAAAGCAATTAGCGGACATTTCTAATGCAGCCTTTAATCTACAGTAATCTGATTTAAATGGTAATTAGGAGATTTATTCTATGCTCTGTTTATATTTTTGTTTTTTAGTTAATCAAATTATTGATGGAGATATTAGAATGAACGTACAAAGCTGTCCCTTGTCTATTTATTAAGTTATTAATTAAGTTATTTATGAAACTAAACGAAAAAGAAAATTAAAATAAAAAATATAGATTTAGATCTGATTTATGTTCTTTTAATGTTAAAGCATCGAAGACAAAATACAGGTTTAATGAGAATCGATTCTGTGTCGTCGAAGAAACTAAACTGAAAAAACCAAGCGGCACTTGTTTGGTGACCACCATCAATATAGTAACAAGTCTGCCGTCCCTCGAGTCCTTAAATATTTGATGATGAGTTAGCGGACTTTCAGCGCTCTTTCTTAGTTTTCCCCCTAAGCATCGACAGATTCCGATACGTGGTGTATAATTAAAAATCCCGCGTAAACAAATCGATAAAACTCGAAAGGTTTGCACAGAGAAATATCTACTCTTGTAACTTTCCATCTATTTGAACATTTGATTATTATTATTATTAAAACTTTTGCACACGAATCACGACTTCTGCCACCGATTTCGTCGTGTCCACAATGGCGGCCAATTACATCCATTAAAGGCGCCAACTTTCGTCACGTATCGGCGGTGAATTCAATTCATTAGGTGATGTTGAAGACGCTACTGGCTGGAAACTTAGCGCTTTTTCCCCATTACTCGATGCAAATCAAGGCCTAATTTTAATTTTACGTGTATTAAAATCTGGCGCAGCTGACGGACGTCTATCCCTAGATTATTCCACAACAAGAGAACCAACTTAATCACACTATAAAGCTATATAAACAAACGTGAAATCGGGAACGGCACGCGGACAAAAAATCCACTTTTTGCTGAAAAAACGCCGACCTGGAACGTCACAAAAAATGTGCAAGTTTTTCAACAGATTGTGAACGCTATTGAAAACGAAAACCGTCTATGAAAAAAAAAATGTTTTGATCTGAAAATGTTGGATTTTGGAATAGCGTTTCGCAATAATTCCAGCAATGGCTGTGTACCAGTACCAAGCTTTGGTCTGTGGTTTAATTAAGTTTTCAGGTTGCACACATGTCGTTAATGTCGGAAATCGCCGCAAGAGGCGCGTGTTTGACGTAGGTTCGCGGTCTGTTTGAGAGGATGGCAATATAGCTGATGATGGCATCAACGCCGGTATTACACTACAGCAGTCGAGGGACCAATCTCGTTTACAACCTTTCACAAATGAACCATAGAGGATTCGCCCGTCTGCATTGACTCAGTGAAACCGTAAACAATCCGACTTTTTTCTGTTACTCTGCTCTTTTTTTCAAAAACGTCGTAAATGTGACTAAAAGCAGACCAAACACATCCCCTCCAGAAAGTTAGAAGTTCTCTGTGAAAGCCCAACTTGATATTTATGTGTGTATTCATATCGCCAGGGGCGGCACATTAGTGAATCAGGATGAAAGGGATTTGCATGTGTGTCCGGTCGGTCGAATTGACGGAGTCTTAAAAGCAATGAATGGTAGTGGACTTTGTGGCTTCTGATAAGTTAGATCAAGATTTCGAATACTAATCAAGAGAGAGAAGATGAAAACGTCTTGGAAATTTCCAGAAGAAGGCACTTTGTAAATCAACTGACAAAAGACAAATTAATAGCCCTAATATAAACCAACTATAATTTCCATATAGTTCGAAAATTTCGACTCTAATGGACATTTCTAATGACAATACTGATAGTGTAAATTGACACTATAACAAATTTTAAATTTAAATTTGCATTAGTTTCAGACACAATAAAACAAAGACGAAAATCGACTGACATGTTAGTTTAGTAGTTGCTTTGAAGAGATTTGTGTGTTTGAAAGTTTGATAGAGAATATGCCATGTCCAAATGATAGATGCAAAGTTGGAAAAACTTTCAAAATTAGCTAAAGTGACGAGTGACATGTCTCTATCACACTAATAAAATGTATTTCCACAATAAAGAAAAAAGTTTCTTCTTTTTGGATATAACAGTGTTTAAAAATGGACCAAAATATTATATGAAAACTAAAGAAACCAAAAATGCTAAAGTAAAATAGGTATGAGGAATTTTTACAAATAATTTTTTTTTAATAATCTGGAAAAAAGATAAAACGTCATTAAATCTTGAATTTTTTTCAACATCTATATTTTTTGTGAGAATAAAATTAAGTATTTCAAATTTTCAATTATATCAGAATTTATAGGTAAACATCGTTCATACAAACATTAAAACAAAATTACCTATAAAAAACTCAGAGTAAACTGAAAAAAATATTCTGCAGCTATATTTTTGGGCATTTTTATCAAATGTTTGGTGAATTCATATGAAATAAAAACAAATTTTATACTTATATTACTACTATTCACAAAAAAGAAAATCACAAAAAAAAAATTTGCACAAAGTTTTGAAAATGAAGTTAAATAAAAGAAATCTGTCAATTACGACAATTTCCTATTTCAAAATATTTGGACAAAACTTAATCCATAAATTTATTACTAAAAATTTGTTAATAATAAAGATTTTTGTTCTTTAAACGTTTTGGGGTCTAGACATTTTGTGTTTCTGCTGTCAATCAAACTCTTGACAATAATGTAGTTTTATGTTTTCATAAAATAATGTACTGTTACTGATTTCTAGAGAAAATAAATTTTTGTTGTTATTCCATACCATAAATGTGCCAGATTATGCCTGTATAAAAATGAAAGAGTAAAAAAAGAATATAAAAAAATAATTGTTTTTGTATGTATCTGGTTCGCGCTAGGACATCAAGCTTCTGCTGAATCCCATTGTGAAATTAATTTAATTCATCTTATTTTTGGCTAATATTTCTCGTACTATCGTCTGGAATAATTAATTTTGAAGCGCTGCAATTAGACGTGTGCGAGTCGGTTCGTCTGAAACCGAGTCTAATTGAAATAATAACTGTAGTAGTATGAAAACGAAACACTACAAATCGAAAAAGCTCCAGCGAGAACGTAGAAAATTAAACTATCGGTTTCGTCGAGTATTAATTTCTCGTCCTGTATAAATAACAAGTGAATAGTGGTCTTTCTGTTGCAGGAAACGGACCCTTAAATCGTCCGACAGGTAGGGTAGAGAAACGTCTGTGTTTGTAACCAAATACAAGCTCCTAGATTTCCGACCTCTGTTTTGGTTTTCGTCCAATTAAAGGCAAACACAAGACGAGTCTGCTTGAATTAACGTGAAACGTTACTAATTCTCTCTCAAATTATTATCATCTACAACCTGCTCGATGCCATGCTCGGTTAGAAAATCCACTCGCTAATGGTGCGATGTTTACTACCGCTATAATACAAGATTTCCAGACGACGACTAACTTAAGCAGGATTTTAAACCAGAAGAAATCGTTTGTGTAGTTTGTGGCGGAAGCTTTAAGTTAGCTTTTTGAATGTTTTTATTAGAAAATTACACATTGAGAGTTGTGAGTCGTGGGTGGCGCAAAGCCATACAGTACAGTATTTAACGAACAGTGGTAATAAATCAAAGGCACCGCCGCCGCCGCATATTTCATATTTTATTTCACGGCGTATAACTTACACCTGCATCAGAGGGGCGTTTCACAAGAAGTATATAAATCTGCCACTCGCTCTTTCTAATCCGACCGAAAAAGCGTCTCTACGTTTCCTACTCTCAGTCAATTTTCATCTGTAAATATTGGGTTAATCCATGCTCTCGCGGAAAGCGGAACTGGATGAGTGTCAAGCGATTTCCTTCTTCACTCGTACTACTTATTAAAACAAACCTGCTGCTGATGCTTAACTCATCCCGCATACACGGCAGTCTTAATTAAGACGAGATGCAGTCTTTGCAAGGTGCCGGATTACAGCTCAAGAAAATTCAACAACAATTTTTTACTTCAAACAAAATTCAAAATCTTATAATTAGATTCGATTTTCCTGGCGTTTATTAAAACTGAATGAAGTAGCCAGTCTGCGTCTCCGTAAAATTTCATACTTAATACCTGGTGTTTGTGGTTTGACATCATCCCGAAATTAGTTTTCAACGAAGCGATTACTTCGTCTTGGAGGCGGAGAGAATCGGCCCACCTCCGAACGTTTAATAATCTGTCGGAAAAAGCAAATTGAGGTTGAATTCAATGTCCGTGTCTAGGTATAACAATTCAGTAAAGCCATTTCGTGATCTAAGTAAGCCCTGCTTCTGTACAATGGCTTACTTTAACTGTTCATCGAAATCCAGAGGGGTTTAATGTGCCTGGAATCAATTTAACCGAAAATATTGCTAGAGAAGTTCGCTTCGGTGATATTTCAACGTTTTAGCCTAAATTATTTGGGCTAAAAGCAAAAGCTGCTTACGCACAAAAGGACCATTCCGCTTAGAAATCGCAGATTTATCGAAAAAAAAGGTGACGACTTTATCACAATGCTGAATTGTACTTTGTATATCTGAATATATATTTTTTATTCGTAGGAAGCGACTGCACTAGCGTGAATGTCATCAACGTCGAAGCAATTGATCTCTTGAGCCGCCTACTCAAGTTATAATAGTCTGTCTTGAAACTAATTCTCTCATCATGTCAACCCGCAAAAAGCAAACATTATCTATGAATTTTACAGAACTACGTCCAGACCCATTTTCAAAGGTAGCAATTTAATCTAATTGTAAACTTCATTCGAGTCGTTGTAAGATATAATCGTGGTATGTTTTCCAAGTTTCAGTTAACTTATTGAACGCTGTCAACATTCGTTATTCATACACGTCGCAATGGATTCATGACTAGATAATAAGTAGATAGAACAAACTTATAGAGTGATAGTATAAAGAGAAAAAGAGTAGAAGAAGTGTTGTGAAAACTTGCGATCCATCTCCAATAATAATGAAGTCGACGACATCGATTATAACAATTACGCCATCTAAATAGCTGTAATGCTTTTTAATTAAGGTACTTTGTTACGACAGTATCGTTTAATCGTTGGTAATGGAGAGCGATGTAATTAAATGTATTTATTTATGTATTTTGAAACATCGTCGTGCTGTAACGGTCAATGAATTATAAATCTGGAAAGTATATTTGATCAATCGATCTCGATAACCGCTCATTAAAAGGCATAAAGACCAGAAGCAGAGAGTCCGCTATCTACAGTACACGCAAGCCGAAATTACCCGCACTCGAAAATTAATTACTGAATATTAATAGAGGAAAATGACTGGTTTAGTCCTTGGCGCACTTTGTAAGGAGGTAAGTAAGTAACCGCTGAAAGGTATCGATTTATAATTAGCCGTAATATTGTCTCTTTGTGTCGTCGTTTCTCGCCGTATCGTTTATTATTACAAATTCTTCACAAATTAACCGCACATTACGCAAACGATCGATAACATTCACGTTTAAAAAAATTTAAATAAAAATCTACTAATTCCATTTTAATTCGATAAGTTAATCCATCTGTCTATAACCCTACCAATTTATTTTACGCTTTTCTCGTCTGAATTATGTTTACTTTTTCAACTCGGCCGTGATCATTCGACAGTTATGACCCTTTTTACGACCTGTAAAATGACGAAATCGGTCCGAAAATCCCAAACCAACCCTCTTTAATAGTCCTATCATTACATTCATAGCATGTCATCGTCTTACGATATCTTTGTAATATTCAAAAGCCCGATATGTTTTAACCCTCTTTACTAATAATAGATGAAACCAAGTCACAGGTAATATGTCAATAAGAGTGTCTTGAAGATGAATCATTTATCAGATATTAAACGATGATTATGCCGAATTAGTACACTCGTAATGGGCGGTAATTTCCACGGAAGTGGGAATATTATATGAGGGGTAAAAGACATTAACTTGATACATTTTTTTATGAAACTTACTCAATTAACAAAGAGGAAAAATTAAAAAAAATATATGTAAATGCAAAAATACGTAAATCCAAAACCGTAAATGTTACCTATACCAACGTCTTCCGCTAGCCATATTATCCTATTTCAAAACCCCGTAACCATCCGTTAAAAGTAATCCCCTCATATGTCGCTGTTTCAATTCCATTGTAATTTTCCAACTTCCAATTTCCTTGTTAGAGTCCAAAACTGCCTTACAAAACCGTCGAAAAAAATAGCTTATTTCTATACTAATTTTCATGAAGTCCAATATTACGTCGTCGGTAAACGTTCAAAAGTATAATAATTCAACCGAAACGTGCGTGCATAATTCATGGCTTTTCTATACGTGTATTTGTGTAATTTCCAAGATGTAAAATATAGAGCACGACAACTTTATCTTCAAGAAAGTCGCATTATTACTATTATTTTGTGCGAAGCGGCGCACGAAGATATGCAAGAGTCGTTTTCTCAACTTCATGCGTCTCTTGAAATCTTGATTTTCTAATTCTACTACCAGATGAAAATTATCATAGAACGTCACAATCAACACTCATTTCAATGTAGATTTATGCAAGATACGAAAAAACAACAGAGTTTTGCACTTCTTGATTATGAGATAATGAAGAGATGGCTCTTTGGACTGTCATTGATTTTTTAATTGATATCCAAAAAGTCACATCGTTGAGAGTGTACGTTACAGATTTTAATTTTTAATTGAGAGAATGAATCTTTTATTCATTTGATTTTCAACGAATACAACAACTTCTTGGCATGCATGCTGAAGCTGCAACTTTGCTTTAACAACTACCGCACTTATGTAAAATCTGTTATGAATCTCATTAGAACCGCGAAGCCAAAACCAGTAATACCCTTAATGAGTCATGAGATAAAATTGATATTCTGACAGGTTTCTTAACGGGAGCCTTAAGCAATTCTGCCAGAAGACGATGTATTAAATAACATCATTTAAACATGTATGTTTACATACACTTCCAAACTTTGGAATTGTTTTTCCATAATACAATAGCACCCCCTTTTTGCCAGACTTCTGAATAAATTCTGCCGCTGAACAAAATTTCCCAAGTAATTTTTATAACAATTTTTAAATAGGTATAAAGTGTGTATTAATATGAAAAATGATTTTTATCCCAATAATCATTTTGCTTTTTCTTTAAAGAACATAGCTGAATGTTTATAGAACCGTTCATTTTATTCAAATAACAACGTTTGTCCCAAAATAGGGCAAGAGCACGTTATTTTTCTTAAAAAGTGAATACAATTATCCCAAGCATGGGCAACAGATGTCTGTTTGGGTAAAAGCCGCAGCTTTTATTTGATAATTTTTACAGCTTAATAGACATTACATTTCCCTTTAAACGATGCCAGATTACATCACAAATTCACTCATTAACCGGCCAAATTGCACCGTCCTTTTCCATACTACACTATAATTTAACGATTCGAGCATAATCCATTAAAACCGAAACCGTGATTGGTTTATGCGCTTACTGAAAAAAGGAAAACGTAATTTACGAAAGTGCACTAAAGTGTGTGATATTTCGGGATTGTCTTTGCGTGAGAGAAACAGAGGTGCGACGTGTTGGAAGGTGGATGTGGTATAGTTGAAGGTATTGCGAGGCATAAGCAATTTCTGGATAATGAATGTAACTGAGCCTTGTAATTACTGGGGTTGCTGTGACAGCTTGTGCTTGCTGGTCACACTGTCACGCATGTCTACTCACGATTTCCAGTTGCAGTAAATTCAGAAGAAAAGCAAGACTGGAAACTCACCTGAAAAAAAAAACAGTGAAGTTAAAATTTGCTGGAGTTAGAAATGAATTTGTTCTAAGCTGAAGTCCTGAACAAACAGTTATGGAAGTTCCGGTTGTTTAAACAAATATATGTAAAAGAAGGATATCATCGTGGTTCTTGTTTTACTTCTCGTCGAGCGCGGCGGTGGTGGCGGCAGTTGGTAAGGTTGGCGGTGGAAGGAAGGTTTTGGCGTTGTCGGCAAATGACAGACAGGCTGAAGGGCGGGTTATGAAGCTCACCACAGACCACATCACAGCTCCTTCTGTTGTTTGCGAGGAATGAATGCGGCCAGAGCTTGCTTACGGCAAGGTACTATTAAAACAAAGTAGCTCGGCAGTTGCTTTATTGGGCCGTGTGGAATTAAATTACAACGCCAATGTTATATTACCTTTTATTGTTATAACGTTAAATCAAAGTCGGAGGTTTAATAATGCAACATCCTACGATAGAAGCAAAAGCAAAGCTCCAACTTTATAAAAAATCACATAGCTTCAAGCAATGTCATAGTTGTGGGATTGAACGAAAATTCTATTGTCGGCAAGGCTGCTAGCAAGTGCTGATTCCCAACATACAGGGTGAGTCACTTGAAGAATATCCCAATGATACTACTAATAGTTCCAAAATGTAATTTTATAACTTAACAAAAATTGTTTCTATAATCTCAGTTGTAAAATCAGTGTCTTTCGAAGTGTACCTATTCACTATTCAGTGTACTGAAAATAGAAGGCGGTTCTGGAACCATCAATTCTGGTTACTTCAAATTACTGATGTTAACAGCTGATCATTGTTTTTAATTTTTTTGTGAAAATAAATTATAGGTAAGTGTAACACGTAACTAGAATTTTCTCTTCCTCTTGCCGCCCCGTTTCGCACGTCCATCCATGCAGTGACGGAGCGTAAATTAGCTCCTCGACTGCAATAAACATTCTTGGCATAAATTACCTGCATTTTCGGATTAATTACACACTTCACTAGGAAGATCGCGCGTTCTTGGATAGTACGCAATTCAGGGGAGAAGGGAGCAAAAGCGTCCCTTCTCTTACTACGACTATAATTAAATCGCTGATTCTTTGATTATTCCAGCGACGGTTGCGTCTAATTTATTTATTTTTTTGAGGATTTTCCCAATTATTAAGATTAGAACGGAAAGATTTCCAAGAGAATTTGTAACGAGGAAAAATGATGCAATAATGCAAGGTTTCTTTGTCATAATTTAAGTCGAAAATAAATGATTTATGAGTAATCGATAGATGAAAATAAACTTGTTTTGGATTCACTTTGAAGGAAAGATTTAATAAGAATTAAGAATCTTGGTAGTGTATCAAATAGAAACCGCTCAATGCCAAATAAGACACTGCTTGTCGCGCCATAAACGTTTTATATCTTTTTGATCGAAACAATCCGGATTTTATAAAATAATAAACTCGACATCTGTCGCATGATTGCGCTCATAAAAGTGCACCGTTTCTTCTTATTGCTCAAACATGCAATAAAGAATTTCAATAAGATAAGATTGAGAGAGAAAAAAATTTTTCATCGGCTTTGTTAATGTCATTCTGGATAAATGGCACAGAAAAGTTGATGGAAAACAACAAAATTTAATCTAGAGCCTGTGATAAACAATCGCTTGTCATATTAAGAAGGAGTTGATCAGACATATGGGGCGTGCATCCTACCAAAGGTTTTCGAACGTACGTCTCAACAGACGATTTATTCCTTCGAGTGATAGCTTACAGCTTAACGCATGAGATGCTTCGAATATAATTTTCTAAAGAGCCAATAATGTTATTTCTAAAAAGAACACAACTTTCTTATAACGAATAAAATATGAAACAATCACTTTCTGAATAAACAAAGCAACTGTTTATTTATCTACTTTTGTTTACTTAATTTTTTCCACGTGTAATTAGCTTCGTAGATAAATAATCTTCGTGTATTAATGACAGTTTGAAATTAAATAGAATTTACTCAGTTAAATATTTATTAAAGTCGGTACTTATGATTGTGAGACTAAAAGTAGCGGCTGATAATAGTACAATATTAATAAATATTTGATGACAACGATTGAATTATTAAACTACAGCAAATGAACTGACGCCAAGGAAATTATTTTAAGGAGGTTAATTACAAAATTAACACTGAATAAGTAAGACATAACAAGCATCTGTTCCAACGTGTCTTTCCGTAAATCACTTTATTGTACAAGTTAAAATCGATAATTATTACGCTTCTATTACTGCACCAGTTAGGAAAAAAACAACAAGAGCAAGCACATAGTAGTTAACACTAATTCAAGTAATTCAGCAGTTGCTGAAGCTCACCGTTTTTTTTTTTATTTATTTATCTATTCAAATCAAATAAATTCTCTACAGATCATGAACGTTTTCAGCAATGGGTGATTTTTTCTGCATTGAGAGGATAATTAAAAGTTTCGTAAAAGTTTCACTTCTTTCATTAATTATTTGTATTTTCATTTCATTGCATTTGAACTTGAATGTCGTTAACAACAATGTTGCAGTTAATTAAAAATTGTAAGAAGTCTATTTTGCGAGCTATTTCTGGAACTAATTGTGATTTTTCACTACAATTGCAAACATACTAGGAGTAATTTTATTATTTTCTATCAGCAAAAGATGTTTCTAGAATTTTATAAAGTAGTTAGCACAAAAATACAAAATTTAAAATTTATTTATTGTAGTTAAAAATTTTCGTTTGTAAGTGAAAAAAATTATTGTCAGCCCATGATTAGTTGAAACCAGAGTTTAAAAAATTCTTTTGCGTTTAAAAGATGAAAAGTCTTCAATTTATTTATTTATTCATGGAATCATTCTGCATAAGTATTTAATACAAGGTCATAAAATTGAAAAGTTTATCTTACAGTACTTTCTTTATTACGAAAAAAAGCAAAACCAACTAACTGCATGCCTAACTCTGCTTCAGATAAATGAAGATTATCGCTATTACATATTTATTTATGAGGCGTCGCAAAAAAAATCACTTCGAAAAATTCAGTAAATCACATTAGGCAACAATTTATTGCTTATGTTAGTTTTTTACAACAATCAGTTTTTCAATAACAACAACAAATTAATTAATTAGGCGGTGTTCGTTTGTCGGCAAATTTAACATTTCTTGCAGGAAACAATAGAAAATGGCATTTCCAGACGCAATTTCGCAAAATTTTATTTGGAAAAGTTGTTTGTAATGTAATTTTATAGACGTGTGCAAAATTTGAAAAACTTAGTTTGAGGTTAACATTTTAGATATTTTTGGCAAACAATTCTAACAGTATCAAAATTAAACAAACTGGTATAAACTGGGTTATTTTTGAAATATCCATTGTTACGAGCTACTATTTTTTTCCTTTAACTTCGAATTTTTCAAAATTTTGTTTTTAGTTCAACAAAAATTGACATGAACGGTTTAAAGTTACCATAACTGTAATATTCTTTCAACAAAATTTAAATGCAAGACATTTTCCACCATCAATTTAATATAAGATTATACAGACTGTCAGAAACGACACTATCTTAGATAGGTCTCAGTTTTCAGACCTTTTTTGAGCATTTACCAATCACAAAAATTTGTTTTGAAATATGGTCTTAAAACTAAGATCTTATTGGATCAAAGCCTGTTTGACAGTTTTCTCATAATCTTACATAAATTTAATACTGAAAAATATTATACATCTAATCCTTTTTGAAAGAACGTTGAAATTATTAGAACTTTGCACCGCTCATATCATTTTTTTTATGACGAAAGAGGCTTAGAACGTTAAATATTTCGAAAATAAACTAATTTATACTTGTTGAGTAAACTTGTAAAGTAAAGTTGTAAAGGAAGAATTTTTTAACAAAAATACATAAAATGTCAATTTTACACTAGGTTTTTCAAATTTTGCACACAAGCATAAAATTACATTAAAAATAACTTTTTCAAATAAAATTTTCCCCAATTTAACCTAAAAAATGCCAGCTCCAGCCATTTCCTGCAAGAATTGTTAAAGTTAACAATAAACGAACACTGCTTAATCATGTTTGTTGTTGTCATTTTTCATCTGGTTTGAAGCAAAAACTGATCGCTATATCAAATTTTCACTAAACTTTATAATAAAAAATTTTCCCATATAGAATCGACTTTAATGGTGACACTCTCAAATTAAATCAAAAAACATGGATTCTTTTTATTCGCAAAATAACTATTTTAAAATTAATATGACTGGCTTATACAAAAAGCAAATGCAAAAAAATTATTTACAATTAAACTTTTTATATCAAGAAATAAAAAAAATCCCATAAGATAAAATCGACCAAAATTTATTGCCTAGTGTTATTATTTTTACCATGTTTTGTTTCACTCCTTTTGATTCATGTTAACAATCAAAGCTTATCAAAAGAAGCTTACTTTTTCTATTAAATTCACATTTTGTATTTTACTAAAAGATGCGCAATCAAAACTTGGAACAAATGCTAATTTGCAATCAAACAATTTTCAATATCTTCCAATTTTTATGTGATTTTTGTCAATGAATCTGATGCGATTGTTTAGTTTTGTCAAATTTATTGCAAATTAAAATCTCTTATTTTCATCAAACAAACTAATTTTTTCTTATATTATCTTTAATGCATGAAACAGAAATAATAACACCTATTTGTACGAATATTGTGATAATCATTAACCGTTATCATCCACACCAAACCTCTTATAAAATTCAGCTTAAATCCAGGCTAGTTTAGCTATAATCTACATATGGATTTCTCATTTCGCGAACTCCTTAATCCTAATGCCGTCTCTGTGGGGGTAAGACGATGGGACTTAATTGATCTCCTCTCCCCTTCGTTTAAAGCAGTGCGCTTCTGGTTAATGCGAGTCGGGCGAGTATAACACACGTGAAGCCGTGCTGCATAGCGCCAATATTGGTGATAGTCTGTACCATGCCGGCTATTCGCCCCTCTCTCTAATTAACCCGCAAACGGTGCACATTATGCGCTACTGTCGTCGTATTCGACACAAGCCGAAGGACTTTGAACTGTCGTCTTGCACTTAGACACCTCCGTCATGAACGAGAACTGATACAAGAGATTATTACGATGGAGAATTATTAAAGAGGGGACAATGTGGAGGAGACAATCTGGTTTTAACACTAACCTCTGGAGATAACTGTTTCACTACTGTTCTAGAATTGGCTAATGTGAGGTATTCTCTGACCTGAAATAATTAACCTGAACATCAGAATATTCAATTTACAAAAGACGTGGAAAAAAACAACAAAAGACGTCTCCCGGCGCATCCACCATTTTTCTATATTTCGAAATGTGATAGTAGAATAGTTTTTACAAGAATACATAATAAATCTTAATAATTGTTAAACATTCAAGAGCAAAAACTCAAATTTGTATTTTAGTGTTATTATAAAAAAATATAATTTCTATTATTATTGAACACTGAGCACAAGATTTGTGAGTCGTAAAAAAAGTTTATATAGGTCAGAAATATTATCCACCACTTATATAAGATGCCGAAAAAAACAGTTAACTTATATAAAACTTATTAAAGTAATTTCTGCTAAGAGCTTTTCCTATTTTAGCGTCGATTTACCGAAATTTCTAGATCCATACTCATTATAACTCTACACGCATCTCTCCAATTACCCATATTCATTATCCAGCATATCAAAAATATTGTTTTAATGAACGCATCAACGTTCCTTGCGTCGCCACCCTAATTCCTGGGAATGATGTACGCGTCTACACACCACCAAGAAATGAACGAACGGGAAAAGTTAGTAATTGTGAAGGACAGCTAAACTATATTCTAACTTTTCTCGTGAAATGCTATACTTCTTCTCATTCTTAGTATCTAACACTCCGTATTTCTCAGTCCGTAAACGCTTTTTATTCTAGATGGGGTTAATCATTTTCCGTTGAAAAGAAAAGCTGCCAATTTAACAACAACGCAGTCGAAATTGTTTGTTCTTTTTTTATCGAAAGAAAAAAATTTATAAATTTACAAAGTTTCCTCAAGGGACTTGAGCAAACAAAAATCAATATTAGAAGTTAGTTAATAATCAGAATAAAGTATTCTGACATTAAGGAATGTTTTTAAGACGCTCGCGACAAACATGTATTGCTTAATAAAAGCAAAAGCAATAATATTTCAGAGCTTAGGCAACTTCCAGACACCTGGGGTGAGATTTCATGAAAAAACTATTATTTAAAATTAATAACAAAAATCAGCTTTGACAATAATTATGTGCAATTATCTATAGCAAGATTCCTATATTTTGATATGCCTGATAACTTCGATTCATTTTTTTTTAATATTCCAAAATTTAATAAATCAATAATACCATTTTTTTAAATATAAAGCAAAATTTACGAAAATAAAAAAATTGAGTTGATTTGTTGCGTCGGGATCGTCTTACAATCACTCAGCGACGGATTATTTTGAAATTCTATCTGACAGAATATTTGCTGAAAAAATATAAAATTTTACAAAAAGTAATTTTCGAGCTAGCAAAGTACAATATTGTTGTTTTTCGGTCCATCCAGCTCCGAATTAAGGCAATTATCGCTAGTTTGGCGTCTGAACGTCGTCGTCTCAGAAAAAAGCTTTTACGTATAAAAAGAGTATAAATAATGTGTAAAGCAAAGCAATAAATAATAGCTCACGCCCTAATTGAATAACCATTGAGCATCCATTAAATAGAAAACACTTTACCTATAGACACTCTCACCGAAGAAGATCTCGGCAGCACAACACCAAGTTTCGACTTACACTGCTCGAGCGATTAGAATCTGTCTTTGGGTCGGATAAGATAGGATCAAGGGCACAATAAGCAACGCATGATGTTGATGCGGTTTAATTTCCCAGATGCCATCAAAATCCGTCTTTGCACGAAAATGAGGGAATCATCCACCGACCGAATCGTCAAGATCTCTCGTTAAAATTGATCAAATTTGAAATGATATGATATACGAATTAAATGTTAACACCGCGCCACTTGGACCATCCGAAGATCGAGCACTGATTGCGTCGTGTCTTGGGGTTGCGCAGAGGAGGCGTCGCCGAAAAACTTTCGAGTGTCGTAAAGTCAAAGGGGAGGGTGTAGACGGACACCTAACAGCAATGGCCTACCTGCGGTGGTTGTTCATCGGATGCTGCGTCTTCAGGAGCTGCCGGCAAGGGGTGGTACTGCACGTCTGGACGCTGTAGACGCCGAGCGCACTTTGCGGCGGCTCTCTCCTGAAGAGAACTTGGGGTGGACGCACGAGCGGCCCGCCCGCCGAGCGAGCGACAAGGACCATCGCCATCGACCAGATCGATTCATACGACGCACACGAGGAGAAGAGGACACGACGCCATCTCCGACGAACGGAAAAACGCAATGGTGGATCACACCCGGAGAAAAAAAAAATACTCTCTTGTTGGAAAAATGCATGAACGGAATCCGTAGATTAAAAAATGATAATATTTGCCACTTACTGAGGTTTTAATTTTAAACGAAATTTGTTCTGAAATTTTCATTTATGTAAACAATAAAAAAATTACAAATGAATTATTCGTTGTTTTAGATTTGAAGGTATTCAATTTATACTAGATTTTTTGGAAAGAGCTGTAGTTACTTGATTCGGTGATTGAAAGAGTTGAAAATCCAATTTTTTTCACAGACTTCCCTTTGAAAAATGATGCAACCAAAACCATAGAACAGCATGTTCGGATGGAATTTCAGATTTTTTGTTTGTCTATTGGCCATTCACATGAATTTTGTTTTAATTTGTTAAATTTATGTTAAAGTAATTTTAGATTCTACATAACATTATTTGAAAATAGACAGAAAACTGACAAAGTTCTTTGTGGAAATTTAAATATTCAGAATAAAGAAGGTAGGTGCATACAGTATTAATTCCAAGGTTTTTGGACAGTTTACTGTTCTTTAATTTAAAAAGCATTCTATATATAGAGACCACAGGCAAAAAAAAATTAGCAAAAGTCCCCTATAAATCCCCTAGCAGAATAGTTTTTGTAATTACAAACGAGTAAAATATTATTAACTTACCAAATCACATAAATGAAAAATTTTCTGAATTAAAAGTGAATTTTCTTATAAAGTGGTAAATTGAGAAAACTATGCTCTTGGACAACTAATTCGTTTATGTAAAAAAATATGATCTATCATTTTTTTAAACCACATTCTATTTTGTTTGTTCTTCCAAAACTCAATTTTGCCAAATATGTGTATGTAAAAATTGAATATGAAATATTTTGTATCTACTGAAAGAAAAAAATTTGTATCAATTCAAAAGTATCCAAAATTTTGAATCGTAATTTGATACTTTTTTCAGTAGTTTTAAAATGTATTCTCAGATTTTACCTAAGGATTTTTCTCTATAGAAATACACAGGATATTCAATTTTCTTTAAAATTATGGGTTAGTACAATATAATACCATAGAGTATGATTTTATTTATATACTTAAAAATAAGTTCCTTTTTGTTTTCCAAAACTAGATCCACGTAACACATTTTTTTAACTCGTAATTAGAAAAAATGATATTGTCCAACAAAAGAAATGGCAAAAAATTTGGAAAAAAAATAAGCCTTCGTCCAATAAGTTTTTATTTTTTATTATGTTTCTACAACATTTTCTGAAAAAAGTACTGTAAAACGTCCAAACTCAGACACCTTAAGGTATTCATGTTACATTTTATTTAATGCAATTGATGATAGTTCATAGACATTGATGAGTTATGATTTTTAAAAAGAATATAACCATCTCTGATCAAAAGTAACTGATTGTTTTATATTGAATTTTGTAAAAAAATATTTTTTTGGTGACAAACTCTACTTTCACCTGATTCCGACACCATATTTAACTATTTCTTCTATGCCAGTAAACTTTGAATTGAAGAATTGGTATGTAAAAGAAGACTGCTAACCATAATTCTAGATATTATAAAATTCTTATTTTTCCTAAACAGCAGAAAACAGAAAGGTGTTTGAATTTAGATCAGTGTCTAAATTTGGCTACTTTACCTTAGTAAATTGATAGAAATCAGTCATTTTTTTAATAAAATTGTAAGTTTTGTCTTCAAATGTCAAAAAAGTTTGTAGATTTGATTATCTTATACATTTTCCCCAGGTGTTTGTAACATTTCTGTTGTATTTTTGAGTAAAGAAAATTTCCATTTGAAGTTCTGTTTTATTTTCAAGAACATCCTGTAAAGTAAAATTTGAGAAAATAAATATGCGTAGTCTGTTAGAGAGCAGATTATAAAAGCTCAAGTATAAAAATAAATTAATATGCCAATGATAAAAAAAACACATTCGTTTTTAATATTTGATTTATTTTTAAAAATTCTTGCGACTTCTTTCTTTACTTAAAATTCTATGAAATAAGAGTTAGATTCAGTATTCAATTTTACTCAATTTTTTTCAATCCACAACTTTAAAATTCGTGACTACAGATATTTAATTTGGTTTGAATTACCATTTTTTAAAACTTTTTCAAAAAAAATTTGAAAAAATTTGAAAAATTTAAGATTTTTCAACATATGCTCAGTCATAAAATATGAGTATTATTAAATTTTATATTTTAGCTTATTTTCCAAAATGTTTTTGTAAATTAAGTAGATACTAATATTTTGTCATTCACCAACTAATGTGTTTAAATTAAAAAAGAACTAATTTTCAGTTGAAAATTCTTTTAGATCACTTTTCACTTTAAATGTCATATAAAATACGAACAAAGAAAACTTTAAAATGTTGGAATTCAAGTAAAATATGTTAGTAATTAAAATATTTGACTGCTTCATGAATAATAAAAAAATAAAGTTTTATAAAGACGTATATTCTTCAAAAACATATAATATTAATAATTCAAACCAATTTTGAAAATTCGTGTCTTATATTAAATATACATTGACTAAGATATTCCAAGAAAAAACTTTCAAACGTATAATTAATTTTTTATTGGTGTTCATATACAATGAATAATCCTCAATGTGTCTTTCGTGTGTATTATACTTCAACTGGATTTGATTAAATTCTATGACAATCTTTTTTAATCAGATGCGTGCAATTTTCCGTGTAAAAATTGCTGTCCCTTGACTTATTGGATCTTGTGTTAACAACGCTAAGCTGAAAGGGTTGTGCGAATGCGCCTGGCCAGAATCTATTAAGCGGATTAAATCCCGATGAAGCCATTCTCGAGCTGGCCTTCTTCATTATCTGCGGTCTGGCAGCTTTTACTTTGTCTATTAGATTACTGTCGAGCTTATAAAATTTCGTCGATTTTCTTTTAGACAAAACGTCTGTTTCTCAACATCGCTCTAGAACGAATGCTCCGCTACGACTGCACAAGAGTAAACGGCGCACTCTCAAACCCTTCCACGAACATTATTCCACGCCCCGGCCACTAGGCTTACTAACTTACTTTTTTCTCTCGTCTTTTTTTTCCACAACACAAAACTTTTCACGAAGTAATGTATAGATGAACGATTTTCCGAAAGGATATTATACTACACATAAATCGTGGCTGAAACGTGAGTAATTATATTTTTCTTGTAATCTATCAAGATGCAATTATCTTAATTGCAAACGATTAGCGCTCCAAAATAGGGTGATGCCGGACAAAATTACGAAAATTGTTTGTCAACCTCTGAATTAAGGAATATGAACTTGGAAAAAGTCCATATATTTCTAAAGAATTTATTTTTAAATTGGCGCCTCCACCTATTTTATACTAAAATTCTGAGAAAAATTTAGTTCCTTTTTTACAGTAACAACTGCACTTCCGTTTCCTTTTCTTTATCATTTATCAACACGCATATTTCCCAGAACTCTGATAAGGTTTTATCGTCGCGTTATCATCAGTCGGAGTCACGTGCTCGTCCTTGTGTCCTTTCCCTCGTTATTTGATGCAAATCAGGGTACAATTCGCAATTGTGGAATATGAGTTACAAAACGTAAAATCAACTGTTCAATTGCTTTTCTAGCAAGTGTCGATTTATTCTATTTAAAGAGCATTGGCATAGCACATGATTGATGATTGGACGTCTTCTCGTGCATTATCCTAGGGTCTTTACGAGATATAAATGTGGAGAGTATGGTGCTCTTTTCATGAATAATGTAGGGTCGGTAAGCGACAGACTGTCTCGCGATAAGGGACGAAAAGATTCAAATTGAAAATTAGTTACCTTCACAATTGGCGACTAGGCATGAGGTGAATAACGATGGAGATGATTTATTATGGTGAGTCGAAGGTGAACGATAATCGGGAGGGATGAGACATAAATTTCGATTAATTTACACAATGGACAGAAATGTAATTTTTAAGATGACACAAAGACAAATGTAGAACTTGCATCTTGTTCAACATCATTCCTTTTTTAGTAATCATTGTGAATCTGTCTCTTATTTTATTGTTTGCCGTCATTTTGAACAATTTTCTTAACATGTTACTTTAAAATTTGTTTAATTTTTTTGTGATTGATGGTTAGAGAGCATTGTCAATTTTGTTTGTTCTTATCGATTTAGCAAATTTCCAAAGCTCATCAAGGTAGAGCTCCCATTGTGTTGTTGACAGAATCAAATACAAGTCTCTCGACTTGCTCGTATGCAATTTTCTTATTGGTAAAATAGTCTAGATTCCAAGTGAAATTAAATTATAACGATCTTTGATCGTGTTAAAATCTTCTAGCACAAGGATTTCAATTTTAATGTCAACTCCTTTTACTTCAAACATGACAAACTTTCAAAGAGTCGTGGAAGTTTATAAGTTGGGCATATAGAATTTCTTAGCGAATTATTTCGGGCCACATGCAGGCGTCTCAAGTAATAGATTAAGAAATAAGAACACAGTCACGTAAAACATCTGATGAAATGTATCCCGCCCTACCCATAATACAGAAAACTTGCTCTCAACTCTGCTTTAGACGCAATATTAATTGTCTTTCTATGTATATATTCAAGTTGGATTCCTTTTATGAGAAACACGGCATTGTTTTGTTGACACCTCAGACAAGAATTTCTTTTTCATTTTGTCGAAAACTAAAACAAACGATCAATTCACTAAAACAAAAACTCTCTACAAAGTCCACAATTTATTACCAATCCAATTAATGATTTAATAAAGAAAGTGGAAATAGAAACAAAAACCCAAGGCGCTGATATAACAGTCTATACAAAATAGTTTCTTGCTGATGGAATCTGCCCAAGAAAATTTCGACAGACTTATACTTGTTACTTCAGCGATTACATTAATAAATCTAACAAAGAGATTGGAGGCAGTGAGCGCTTCGGGTAGAAAAATCCCTCAACTGGGGTTGGCGTTAACCGATCACTTATTCCAGGATTTATGTAGAAAGAATTCAGAATACAAATGCAAAAGACAAAGGGATTGTCTTCTTTTAAAAGGGTATTCTTTAGGTGGCACGAAGACTGTAATTAGCCATTAATCCCACCGGAAGCTAAAAAGTAGATAACATAATATTAGTTTTGATTTATTTTTTTACAGATATCTAGTAGCGCTTTTACCAGAAACTCATTTTACTCCTTTGAATTTTTTTTACAACAGACTGAAAGTTACAACCTGTTTACTTTACCGGTTCTTATAGCTTTTCCTCTCGTCCCCGCTTGTAAAATCGCCATCAATACAAACGATGATTCGAGTTCGATAAATAAGTAGATTGGGAAGCATTCACGAGCCAGGAGAGAAATAAAGAGGAATTGCCATCGTAAATCAGGCCAGTCGTCCCCGCTTGTTTGTTGTTTGTGCGTGCTTCGAGCGACATCTCTACGACTTCTTCTAATCATCTACTTCCTGTTATCAGCCTCACTATGATCACTTACTAGCAAGATAATGAATTGCCAGCTCAGTGTTTCTTCGTTGCGCAATTGTCGCTACGACGCTTTTAAATCACCACGTAGTTGTCGTCTTCTTCTTCTTTTTCTTCTATAATCGGAAAACGGAAAAGTAATCTATAAAAAAGGGCAACTTTTCTCTCCCTTCTTATTTGTGATTTCGGGATTCCGGCCGCAGAACTTATCCACCGGGGCATTTCAATAAACCATTCGTCTACGTCTCCATTTATCATAGATCCGAGGGAAAAACGAGTAAAAATCAAAACAAATATGCAGACAGTTTCGCGCGCCCTCGACGGTCTTATTGAATTGACGGAAGTTCAGAAGTCCTAATAACGGAAGTGGCCGAGGGGAGAAAAGAAATGACCGATGGGCGAAGACAACAAATGTGCCAGAAAATGGATATAGATATGCAGTTTGGACAACACAAAACTCCCCACAAATTATTGCTCGATTTAAATTCAATTTTTTCAACATTCCAGACGCAGCAAATAAAATAAGGAAAATAATGTTACTTTTTGATGGAAAGTGGATGTATTAAGTATTTTGATAAAGAAAAACTTAAAATTCTGTTGTAGGTCAAAGCACCACTTCCCTCACCCACCACCCCAAATGCATCGCCTTCTGCCTCTCTCTTAGCAAACTTTAGTTATTGTTTAATAAAGGTTTTCAGACGCAGCATCTTTTATTGTATTCTTATGTTTTGTGTAAATTGTTGTTGGTCAAGTCGTCCGGCTGTTGCCACACCATCCCATGCCACTTAACGACATGCTCATTTATCTGGCCGGTTAATGAAATTATAGCTAGTGTTAGGTCATCCCACCGCAATCTTGGCAGTCTCCGAGGAAGTAGGCTGCGAAATTACAGCGATCCGTAGCCGGCGTGCGATGCTTATTTCCCGTCATTACCCAGAGCTCATTTGTTTTGCCCGGGTGTCATTTGTTAAGGAAGTGCAAAATGTGTGGAACGAAAAGCAGGCCGCGTGCAGTAATTAAAGCCCCCGGATTCACATCGATCAAAAACGAAGGGGGCGGATAGAGACGACCGAATAGGGGGCATGATTGGAAAGACATTTTTATTGCCATCCAATATGCAAAAGTATATGCAATAAGTCACTTTGAAATATTCACGCCCAAATTATTACTAGATAGAAAAAAAATTAAATCTCAGAAAAGAAGATTATTTTGGTTTAAGTGTAAGAGAGTTTATATAAAAAAATCTTCAGTGTTCTTAAGCGCCCTTGATGTGATTATACAAACCACTAGCTGTTAAAGAATATTTGAGTAAAGTCTTCTCTTTTTCTGGGTAATTTTTTTGGTCGATTTGTTCGATGCGCGTCAAAGTCCCGCGAAGCGCACCTTAACCAAATTTGTTTTGTAAAAAGGCACGGACAAGTTTATAAAGAAGCGTCTGGTGATTAGAGCGAATCTCGTTAAAAACAAACACCCTCTTAGTTCAGTTGTTCTGTAAATCGGTCTTTTCCCCTACCTTTTTAAACAGGTTCTTTAGTAGGTGTCGGAGCGTCGCTCATTGCCTCCGCCTCTCATGTCCTCATAATGCAGCAATCAACGCCGACTAGATGTTGTTCGCCTGATCTTCTTTTGTTTTACACCCCAATCCGCTCTTTTTTTTTATTCCCTCATCTTCGTTTCGCTAATAACCACCTCGCTAAAACGTGTACGTGGATATACAAGGGTCGAATTTTTTAAAAGCTATTCGCGTTTGTCATTCAAAGTGGCCTCTTGCTGGTAGTGGAAGAGACTCGTAAAGAAAGAGGACCGTTTAGTGACTAATAAAATTCATTAGAATGTTTCTTCTTTCACTCCATGATTTCTATACAATTTCTCGGGAAACGCAGCAATCTGCACAACTATTTCCACTAAGAATTTTAACAGCTCGATGGCCGCACACAACGTCGGACATTCCACTGACATCACTCGAGAGTCTTGCCAGATTCATGACCACAACATATTAGTACAGCAGACTGCCGGCGTGGTTATCGACCATAACGGAATCATTTGCTCATATCACCATTTTACCGAAGCTCAAAACAAGATAAACAAAAGCGAGGAAACGCTCGAATATCACACCAAAAAAAATAACAAATATTATTTATTATTTTAAACATAAAATGTAATTTTTTTCTCAAGCAACTGCAGTTTTTGAATTTTGATCAGCTAGAGGATAGGTTGCAGCCAGAATCTGGCAAGTTTTCCTTTGGTAACCGGAGCATTGTATGAGTGGCTGCGGTGCGGCAGAATCACCATAGAGTGGTGCTTCTTCTTCGTCTTGTAGTAAGTAGATCGGATGCAAACCGCTCAGCCTCGCTGTAGGCGATACATCTCCAATCCGGGCCGGTTATCATCCGCGCACCGCCCCTGGGCTAATGTGGTATCATAGGCTGTAATTAGCCGACTGAGACTACAAGATAATGTACTTCTCCAGCATAAATCTTTCTACTCTGTCTCTCTTTTGGGCCGATCTCAGCGACATCTCTTAGAACAGAGACGGAAAGTCGAAGCCCTCCGGTGTGGAACCGCGGCTGCCGTTCGCGGAGCCGAGGGGAAATTATTAAATTATATTATAAAAAAGATTTCGGAGATGGTTCGTTGCTCACTCGATGTTATTCCAAAGAGAATCACTCAATTCTGCATTTACGGGGTGGGAAACACAAGACAAGATTGTGTTTCATCATAGTAAATATCAAAAAAAAAAAAATAATAAGAATAAAAAAATTTGGGGCGTTTTTTATTTTTGTCTCTGTTCGTGCTTCGATAATAATGAGTAGATTTTTTGGGGCACGTGCTGAATTTAATACATCTTTGAGTAGGGTAATGTAATATGGCAGTTGTTTACCATGTCCCATTTTGCAAAAGCGTCTACGCCTCATCCCACTCTCGTTTGTACCAAAAGAGATGGTATGACGTACAGGCGTTTAGCTTAAGGGCTGGAGCAACATGTAAACATTGCGATATATCTGGTAGTGTTTGCAGAGAGAGCTGGGCGATGACAAATTGCAAGTCAAGGTGGCCGGTGATAAACGGTCAGCGTTTAGCGCCGACCAGCGGCCAGCTAATGATACCCCTGTCCGCCCCTTAATGCCCTTATTGCGCCTTTGATCTAGTGCCGACACCTCACTGCCCTCAGAATGAGATAAGATAGATTACAATCGGATCATTTGATACCAGCTACTGGATTTGAATTACTAATAAAAGCAGAAATAGGAGGAGCAATAGCTTGATGACTTCTCAATTTAATTCAATAAAAAAAAAATAAATTAAGTTTACTCAAATAGCATAAATTTTAATGCTTATAATCAGTAAAGTCTGCTTCGTTTACTCCAACTAACTGCATGCGTGAAAGATATGAACGAAGCAAAGATGTTTACTCGCATGGATTTCCTTAACTTTCCTATCAAACTTAGCACTACTTCATTTCTCATCAGTGTTATAGTTATAAGACGGTGGATTTTGAAGAGTTGATTTTTGCTCATATATTTAATGAAACTGATGTGAAACCAATAACATGTTGGTTACTCATCGTCTTTCGGACTAGTAACAAACTTCCTACTTCGATTCTTACTTGCGCAAGATATTTGTCAAAATATTTGCCATTAATCAAGATAATCTTGCCGCGTTCACTCAGACTTTGTGCAAGAAAACAAATAAAGTTGGAAACTCCTAGGTAACTACTTATAATGATTAAAGCATCACACGATCTTTATAATTAAATGTGGCTGCGAAGGAGACCAAATACATCGAGGAAATAATAAGTAAATAGTCTAGAAATATTAGTATTTGGAAAAGGTTAGCAGAAATAAAATGATCGCTATTCAGTTTGACAGAGTATCCTTAACAAAATTTTTTAACTAGAAAAATAGGAGTGTCTAATAATTCAAAAGAATGAATATTTGGTAGTCATCGCAATCATAAAATACTTTGCTACTGATAAGTTTTTTATGATGTTAAGTTTTTAATATAATATAAAAATAAGAAAATGTATTATAATTCCATATAGAACAATAATAAGAATATTTTAGAAATGGTATAGTTTTATTTACATTTATTTTATTTTTCTATAGATCCTCATTTTTTTATGCTCTGTGTTTTGGAATGCTCAAGTTGAAACTGCAACGCTAACTTTATAATCCTCTTTGTGTTATAATCATATATACAAAATTCTGGTCCATATATCAACATCGCCCACTGGTCAAAGTTTGTAAATGTCTATTCAACAACTTACGCCCACGACGAAACCTCTCACATACATAACACTTCAGAAGAAACTGATCAATTCAATTTGCAATAAGTATTTTCATGTTCTAAAAATTCCCCACATTCAGAAAGTTTTTCACTAAAAAAATAGCTAAATAAGATTATAATTAATTTTTTATAAGCTTGACATCCAAATGAGTATTGAAAATGTAATAATTTATAGATTGGATGAATGTTGGTAACAATAAAGATTTTGTAGTGTAATGCAAGTCCTTGCAACTTTGTATATGGCTTGAAATTTTCCACAATATTAAAATAGTTGAATAGTCGAATGAATCCATATAAATGTAGTAGTGAGGAGGTTGGTAGGATTTAGTTGTAATCTGTCTAAATTCGTCACAAGTTTGAATAATAATAATCACCTTGAATGAAACAAAGGAATACGTCGTCGGTCTGGCATACGGAAGCCAGCATCCGAATCGACGACGAAACGAATCAAACACAATATGGTCGCATTATTGCAGATGGCATAATAGATTCAAGCTTTACGCGTTACACGTAATGTGTTGTGAGTGTAACTCGAAGTGAACGGCTGTTTTATTCGTCTCTGACTAATTTCGGCTTTGTTAATAGTTTGAGGATGAAGTTTATGCCTTAATTATTGCTGGGATTTATTAAATTGATCTCCACATAGCGCGGCGGGCGTGAAAAGAACGACGCTTGCCGTCATCAATTATCGTTAGGCCGCAACGTGTTCTTGTCAAATTTTCATAATTAGGTTGCCGACATCGTCGAGTGCCATTGTGTTGATAGTTACCGTCGGGAGGCTTAACGAAGAGCAGCTAGTTGTTAAAATATATTCCTTTTCAATGTACTCTCTCATTGCTGCTGTGTTGTTACATGGATGGGCGTGAATCGTCCTGACGCTGCTAATTATTTCACACCTCGTTCTCTAACTTCGCAATTTAACAATCTGTTGCAGGTATAAAGCCTATTGTATTCATACACGTTGGATTTATTTGTTCTGATTTTCATACATATCTGCTGCGAAATTTTCAAACTTGCCTTTCAACTCTACCGAACAATGCTTTTTCAAATTATACAAAACTTATCATAATCTGTTAATGCAAAAACTGGAAAATTTACTGTCCAATTAACATTTTATAATAACGATGTATGGCATTAGTATGTAATGGAGTATGTCTGAGGATCAGCTTTGTCGGACTTGATCCTGGGGCCTACGCACGCCTTGACTTAATGTGCTGCACCCTAATGACTGGGGATGGACGCCCATCCACCCGCAGACGGCTTACTGGCCGTCTTAACGTGCCCTGCACCAAGCGCAATTATCACACGGTTTATTGTTGTTGGTACGGTTTAGCTTCAGGCTAGAATATTTAGCCCTCTTTAGTGGCTTGATTTGACTTTGAAATTACCTTCGACGCTGTTTATGCTTAGATGGAATAAGTTAATCCTGTTTCAATTCAAAAAATTTCAAAAACTAGCAAAATTCTAAAATTCCAGATTTACTCAGCATTGGTTTATTTCCTAGATTCATGTTTTTGCTAGTCACAATTTTCCAAAAGTAGTTATAAAAAGCCAAAGATTCTTAACTGTAAAAATTAGAATTTGAAGCATTGTTTGATGTACATATTGATCATGATGTAACTTGATACTTAAGTCTGAAGCTCCCCTGTTCTTCCACTCATCTTGCTTTATTTGATGTATTTCTGGTGTTCTTCCATTGTGTCTAGAACGGTAATTAGTAAGTCAGTGCCGATTAACCACGACGGACTCATTCGTCTAATGCTATTATGATTATCCCTGACAGCAAGAAAGAGCATCACAGAAGCGAGATAGCTGCTTTTCTTATTAGCTTCCTGGCCATTGCATCATCATCAAAAGAAGAACACAAAAAAAACTTCTAACGATCTCAATCAGAAATCTTCCTTTTCGTCTTTTTTTCGTTTTTCGGCACGACCTCGTTATTAGCCGTTTTCCGTAAATTTGCATGAAATTCATCGTCGTATTCGACGCTTTGGCTTCGTGGAACGTAATTTCTTAAGACAAGCCGTCCTTAAGACATAGAGCACACCCTTTATCCTGCACATTATCCACCCTTTAACGCACCGCCACAATGCAACGGAAGCGCGAAGAGCTGCATTGTGTCCAATACGGTGTTCTTTGTTTCGGACCGAAAAGCGGCCAAGCGTGAGTCGCTCCTATTTCGCAAGGAGCCGAGGAAATTGCCTCAAATGTAGCTGATACACAAAGGAACGATGCTAATTAAAATTAAAATCCAGCCACCGCCACGTAATAACGATGAACCTTGGAGAGCGGATTTGGTTCAACCCTTGCTGGAAGAGAGACGATAAAAATGGACGAGCTCGATGCCGGAAATAATATCGGAGGGTTAGAGAGCTCTATTAGAATGGGAATTATTCCAGATTGGCAGAAAGGGTTTATTCATAATAATCAAATAGAAAGGTTGCACGAGAGAACTGGGACAAGTTGATGATAATTCAGTTATAAAGATCACGACTTTCATAATCATAATATTCTTTAAATTAATGGAATATAGAGTCTAATCCCTGTCGGTGCACAAAAAGTCACTTTTTAACAACGCGAAAAGGCTATAAAGCACACACCACATCCCCAAAAATAAACATGTTTGCTTTGAGCTCGTAATAGCGATATAATTTTGACTTTTATCGTCCATCTGAGGGATGTCGTTCCGTTGTCATAACATTTCTCGATCCAGTAACCGTTTTATTACCTGTTGGTGGAGTCCGTAATGTGAGTCGGACGGGGTGAATAAATCCCTTTCTGCGGATATTCACATGACAATCCATAAATCTGTTGACATGGGAGTTATTTACAGTCAAATATCTATAAGTAACGTGCAAAGAGAGCAATAAAAACAAGGATCGTCAGTTTTGACTGCACAATAAATTTTACAAGCAAATATCACCAAAAGTTTATGCGATCTACAAAGTATGTACGACTCACCCTCACCCCCTTTCAAAATTTTCGGTTTCTCTCCATAACTTGATAAAATATAAAACGCACGCTCGGTCCATGCCGTCCGACCACCTTATCACCTTCGCAAATATATGTAGATTCGGTTCGAGCAGCACCAGAATTGTGAATAACTGAAATTCGATTTCAGTTCTTCATTCGCCGCCTTGTTATCTCTACAAAGGATAGTTTGGCCGACGAACGGACTTTTGCATGTGAACCTAATATTCCTGCAGACTGAATCGCGATAATAAAGCACGTAGTGAAGGTTCGGTTCGTTTTGAAAGCTTTTTTCGCAAGAAGCCACTTCACACATACTTCAGATTTACTTACATTAATATACAACCTAATTATTATGACAGATTTTATTGTTTTTTCTCCGCTTTCTCTTTGTGATTAATGCAGACACAGGTGCGAGTATATGCCAACAAGGCCAGCCATAACAAAGCCATTATCTTAAGAGGTTCGCCCAAGTTGGCAATGTTGATCCCAATTGGGAAATTGCGTCCGCGGCCCTGTCCCGTCTTCGGTCCCCTGTTAAATATGCATGTCTATGAAGAGAGAGGAGGTGTCCCAAGGAAAAATCCCAAGCCATTAGTGGGACCCGAGTGACCAACGTTCCAAGTTTCCAACAACAAACACTCTAATGTGATCTACGTTAATGACGTGTTATTGAAGTATACTAACAGGAAGTCGATACACAAAGTTATCGGTCAGTACGGAAAATTGACAGGACAGAAACTTAATTTTCCTAGATGAAATGGTCCGGTAGTGCCTTTGATGCCGCCTAGTTGAATTAGAATGGCTGATTGCGAGGTTTTGATAGCATCAAGTAAACAAACCAGCCTCTTGCAAGAGGCCAAATTAATTTTGTTATACTCAATAATTGCAGATTTCAATTTGGCTACATGTTATTTATTTTGAAGTGGACATTTATCAACTGAAGAATTTATTTAGATATTGTTCAATGAAAATTCAATCGAAACCAGGAATCAAGGCATGTCTGAGTGATATTAAATTAAAATAACAACTTGAGCTTAATCGCAGTAACTTGGATTAAAAAGCTTTTTGACTCGGTGAAGTAATAAGTAAAGTTTTGGAGAGTTTTAGTGATTACCTGGCAACGAATTTGGAAAAGTGATGCAACCGTGACTTCCCTAAAATCAGTAATTGTTTAAAATCAATCGAACAATTTTTAAATTAAAATGTTTTTTGATGTTGCTTCTAGTCAAAGCACGTGTTCCAAAGATTTGAAAACTTTCCCCTATATCAAAAATAATTTCGTTTTGAATCCTCCCCGGTCCACACAACGTCATAAATTTGTCTCTTTTACTATATTAGAGTCATAAAATAAGATATTTTTAAGCAGTCGTCCGTCCATGTGAGCTTTTTGCTTCTCTCGCATAGGTAATAAATCAGTTATCGCTTGTTTGAAACAATTTCCCCTGGATCAAAACTTATTTTAATATTGGCACAGAAAAGTTGAATAATTGATTCAGGAAGGCGAAGCCGTATTCGAAAAACAATTGATTTGTTCCCTTCCAGAAATTATTTCATTTTCTTATACCTAATATTATTAATTCGACGTCCAGGTGTCGGTAGAATCCACAAAGAGGGAATGAATTTCTACCAGTCAAGTGTTAAGGAATAGTTGACTTCCAAGCACAGAACTTCACTTTAAGAGCCATGCTCTCCAGTCACGTGTTTGCTCAACTTTTGTGCCGGTATTGTTAGAGACACATACTTGGAATAATTCGCGCTAGATGAGATTTTCATATAAGGATCATTACTACTAGATAACATCAACAAATAAAAACAAAATACTAATGAAAACTATTGTTTTTCAAAATACTAAATTATTCCACTAGAATCTTGTGCCACCAGGTTGCATTTCTCAAGAAAAGTAGCACCAAATTAGCTCAGTTTTGGCACTATTTGTTTGATTGATTCATGATTTTTTTAATCAATAAAAACAAAGTACTCATCATTAGGTTATCAAACCTTGTAACAATGTGCTTTTAAAAAATAATCATAATTATTCCAAGTTATTCAAGATCCTACTTCAAGTTTAACACTCCGACCTCAATCAGAATCAGAAAATCAAAATATCAGAATATCGAAATATCATACTCATCATATTGGTGCTTTTTTCCACATTTTTAAAACTCTTTATTTTGAACATAAAAAGAAAGAAAATTGGTTCATGATTTTCCTGTGGTTAGAATGCTGGAAAAGCGTTACTTGTGGAGTATTTCACAAATAATTTCATTTAACAAAAATAATTTGTTTTGAAATTAAATTATGATTTTCAAGGATTTAGTTTTCTGTGAATTGACAGGCGAAGCTCGTAGGCGATGCCAGTTTATTTGTGTGGCGTAGGTGATTAGTCTAGACTGGAGGTGCACCTGGAAAGTTTCGCGGTCAGAAGCAAGGAGCGCGGAATGGAAATGGCGCAATCCAAAATGAATCTGTCCGTTCCAGCTGTTCCCGCACTTGTGGAACTGTTAAACTGCGATCCAAAGCCGGGCAAAGCATGCAGTTGAAAAGACCACGTTCCACCGACAAGAAAGAAATAAAATACCTTGTGGATGTTTTGATGATGGCTGTTGCAATATCAAACGGATTACGCGAAGACATTCATAAGCTGAGTGAAGGAAAGCAGATTTGGCACATTAGCACGTCTGTGAGAGTAATCTGTGGCGACAGCTCAAAGCGTGACCAGAAAGTATTATGGATATTGGAATAACTCGCAACACGGTCTGACTGCATCACTGTTGTAGTAATCAGGCGGATTACATTAATCATGACGGAAGATGTCGATGAGAGTTTAGGGGTAGTTTACCAAAAGAGGTTTGATAGAAGATCAGCGAGGATTTAACAAGAAGACTGAAAAAAATTCTTAAAGATTGAAGAGAAAATTAATGTTTACAAAGATGCCTTCGAGCTATTAATATTACTGCCGCTAACAATATATTCCTTCAAGAAACAATAACTCGACTTGTTTGTGTATATTTGTCGTATCTTGAATAGAAGTTGCTTTAAAAAGGCGTCGGTGTCGCTGATTGTTTCTTTGAAACTTGTCAACAACTTGTAAAAATAATTAGCGTTTTCCATTCGAGTGAATCGCGTTAACCACGTTAGGCGAATTGATACCAGCTTTAATTTTCATTAAATAATGTTGAGAGGAGAAAAGTCAAGGGAAATGAAAAATTATCGAGACAATGAAGAAAGAGTGAAACATGGTGTAGTGCACCTCCAATTAAGACTTTTATAAAATAAAAACTCGGCGGGAAGTTTCCAGTTATAAAACGAAGAATAATTACGAGCGTCAAGTGGGCCGTGAAAGAACAAATGAAAATATAAAACAAATGATGTCGGCTTCCGTGGTAGATTGATAATTTCAAAACCAGAGGGAACAAGCTTTAAAATTATCATTTCGACGTTCGACGAATGGATGGCGTGAAATCGTTATGGCCAATATCTCTAATTTATTCAATTCGGTGTTTTTATTAGGAGGAACGTTTAACAGATGATTTATTTTATTGTTTCTTTGAGCGGCAAACGAATTTCCAATGAGACGAGAAACTGCCTTTTCATATCCTTTGCACGTCCGAGCTGATTGTTAAACCGAACGCGAATTCTGCCGACTTTTGTACAACTTGAACGCACAACACAAACATCTCCCGATGGGTACCTCACTTTGTCGAAGAACTTTTAGTTCTGAGACAATTTCTGCTAAAAAGCCGACATTTAAATATTGATAACGCCACTTTAACATGAACCTTCACCACGGAATATGTATACCAATACTCGTAATAACAATATATATCACAAACAAATGATTTTGCTGACGTTAAACTGTAGTTTTTAACTTCCCTTATTTAAGCAAAATTTTGTTAAAACTTTCACTCTCATTCATTAAAGATATAGAAACAATAGAAACCTATGCATTTTTATTTTTTTAAGACATGGGTTTACGAAAGCAATCGGTGTAAAAAAATCCACCTGAGGCTGTATCGGTAGCTGGCATGGTGGCATGGATCGGGGCCGTACGTATTTGAGCGTAATTTAAGTTTCGTTAAATATGTCATGTGCCGGAGTTAGTCGAAAGTTTAGATTCCATCAAAAATTTAAGGTGACGCGGGTTGCCCGTCGACTTCATTATACTTTCAACGAACCGGTCTAAAGTAGTGGCTTGACTCTAACACCGGGCAAAACTACACCGAGAACACATTAGTGCAGTAATTTGTCGTCCGATATACTCTAACATCATTAGGCGCTTAGGCTGAAAGTACTGGTGAAGTGTGGGCCGTGCCGGACAAGACATTAGCGACCCTAATTGCTTTACGCGAGAACCTCAGGTTCCTTCAGGACTCCCTCTTCACGTCGCTGACACGGGTCTGACCAACGACCCCTTTTGTTAATAATAAAATGCATCCAGTGTAGATCGAACGAGAACAAACGTCTGACAAATAGAGGGAAGGCGAACTGAGCATTGTTAACACTACGAATTGTCGTTTCTACAAATGAACTGATACTGATTTTTTTTATAAGCATTCAAATTACGATTATATTCTTAATTTAGTCTTGCAAAAAGTGAAAATTTACATTACTGCTGTATCATTTGTTTGAGTTTTGACGAAAGATACTCAAATTAAATAATGTCATTTTTTTGTGAAAAATCTGAAAGGAAGGTAATTAAGACAAATATCCTCACTCGGTATCGCTTAACGAATCAGCCAACCGTTGGTGCTTCCGCTTGGCGTGTTTTCCGTTGCATATTAAGACCACCCCAGCTCTTAAGACTTCGTAATTAGCAATCCCAAAGTAAACAGAACCGCCACAGTCCGAACGAGTGGATTTGAAGCAGTGAACGAACGGACACGGGTCTTGGCGTGACTGTTCAACGATTCAACGGCTTAGAAGGCACTAATCATCCGCACCATAATAGCACACAGAAGACAAGAGAACAATTCCTGATATGCGATTAAAAGTAATATTACCTGCCAATATTGGGGATTAACGGCACGTATTGTTTCATTGTTGGTATGTCCCTAATCGCTGTCTAAATTGCCCATTTCGTACTTATAAGCCGCTTTACTTGAACAAGAAAAATTCCAAAATGCTGATATCAATCTTAGAAATGTGAGCATAAAAGAACTTGTTTGTTGAATTTTATTACACGCTTGTGGAGTTTCCGATAGGTTATCAAGGTTGAAAAACATTCAGAAAAAAGCTTGTATAATAATTACCTGGAACTTTCAGAGATTTTGGATTTGTCTGCAAAAACAGATCTATTCTGATTGGATCTATTGCAAAACTAACCGATAAAAGAAACTTTTAGAATTAATCATCCTATTTGTGAACCACTGGGTTGAGTCGTGTTCACAAATAAAAGAATATTTATTCATCTAACGAATAGATAGGGAAAATATCTTTTTTCTGATTATGAAAATTCTGCTGATTCCCCTACTGAAAAGGGTGATCCTCGCCTAAAGCAGGGCTACTCGAAGGAAATCAGGTGGTCTTTTCCGGCAGATTTCCGCAAGTACGTGAGGAATCGCTTGAGACCAAACATAGATATGTAAACCGCCAACATCCGACATTGAATTTCCTGTCGGATATTTTATATTTTATTGAAGCTTTTTATATTTATTAAGTGTCTTTCCGGTCGATTCGTCTGTAAAAGCTTTTGATCGAATAAAAAGGAACTGGCCCTTGGCGGCCCGCCGAGATACATTACTATGTGACAATAGATGTCTCGCTTGACAAACGGGAACAGCGTTTGTCAATCTGTTCATTTCCGCATCGATAACTACGATTTCAACTACACGGACAGTCCTATTGTCCGAACAGCCGGCGAATCCGGGATATATATTGGGCCTTTAAGGACGGCCCATATTAAATGCCACACCACCCAAAGCTCCAAAAGCCGCTTTGACAACTTTGCGTTGACTTCCAAGCATACAAAGAAACTATAAGAAACGTTCAAACATCAAAGAAATCTATTCTTTTTTATTTAAGTTAATTTTTACGTGCTTTTACCCGGCGCCTCCGCCAAATTTCACAAACCCTTTCAAAAACTATCCGGTAATTTATTGATCAGAATTCTGCCAAAACTACAACTCTCGCCGTGAATTCACGTGGAACGCATCGAAATATAAGCATAAATCAGGCGTATTGTTCATGCAGCATTATTAAACTTCTCATTAATTAGCCGGTGGTACTTCTACGAAAATCGCATTTTAAAACTAGAGAAGGTGCCTGACGCCGGCTGTTTCTAGAAGGGGGCTAGCACAAGAAACTCCTCTAAGTTTTCAAGTTTAATGAATGACCGCACACAGCGAACTTTAGTGATGCTGATTTAGTAATTAGACGGTGCAGGTAAGTAGCTTGAGGCTTGTGAGATCGTACAGACTTAAAAATAAACTACACAAGATTTATTTATAACGAAAGAGCCAAGCCAAGACACTGATGATGAATTAAAAATTGCAAGATTAGATAGTTAGAAGGAAAGTTTAAATTTGGATTTGTGGTTTACAAAACAACAACAGTAAAACAAAGAAAGTCTCATGCATTCATTTGAGAACTGAAAAATAAAAAATTAAGTTCTAAAAGACAATTAAAAAAAAAGAGTAATGTGAAAAAGCTTATAATAAAATTTTAAATTGAAAAAGTAAACACTTAAAACTGGGAAAAAATAGTAGTTATTGAATACAAAAAGACATAAATGTGTTCATACAAAATGGTAAAAACTGAGAGATTTTAGAACAGGTTAAAATTCAACTAACTAAGTAATTCAGATGCTTTTTAAAAATAATGTAATAAAGTAAATATAATGGGATATTTATAAAGTTATAAATTATTTGCTTTGAGCAAATTATTTGAAAATTCAACTGAATTGTTTGCTTCCTGTAGAGGAAAAAAACGGGTGATGGTAGAAGAATGGATTTGAGCTAAATATGAAATTACAATAAGTATGTCATTTGGGGACATAACCTCGACTCTCCTTTGGTATTCCAATGCATTGTCTTTGCATCTCAGCTTCTTGAATAATGTAAGTGTCTTGAACAGCGGTAAAAAATTTTCTCTTTGTCGAGGTAGAAGGAAGTGGTGAAGGGGTAAGGGTTGTGCTAATGTCTCTGCGCGCAGTGAGATTAAAGACGCGTTATTTAGCCTCTAGCTTAGTGCTCGACTGCGGATAGAATAATTAGATCAACCGGAGCCGACTCGGGTTAATTCACATACGATGGACCGCCAGAAGAGCAAAGTTAAGGGGTAATTATGTAAAAGAAAAGAACGATTTAATTTGCCACCGAACGTACAGCTACGTCACTTTGGACAGTTAACTCGATTAAGCCGTTTTGACCGGCTGAAATCTGAAAACCTCAACGGACTTGCATAAGTTGGAAGGATCAAACGGTAAACTAACGAAGTTGGTCAGTATCGGAATTTTTCGCTTGGAAAAACATTAATTCGATGTTTAGATTTGCTAATGCATTCCTCAATCCCGTGAGAGCGGCATTTCATGCGTTAAACTCTCAAATTTATCTGAATTTCTTATCTTCCAGTAGTAATAACAAACTCGGAAAAATTGCGTCGATTTTCATTAGATAGAATTGACGAGAATCGTCGAGTTTTTATTTAAGTGTCGTAGAGGATAAGTGCTTGAACACCACTCGGTCTGTTATTGTTTGCTTAGTCCGTTATTTAATATCTCCCGTCTGATCAGACACAAGTTGTGGGTTTTGCTGTGAACGCGAAAGATAACAGTTAGATATTACGGCAAAAACAAAATGTCCATTCTGGATAGAAATATTGTAGTGGTCCGAACGGAAGCTGAGGGAAACACCGAACATGTTTGTTCTACTATTATCAAGATGATTTAATTGTGTGTTCGAGAGCTGGCGGAATTTTTCGCTCTACTGACATTATTTGAGGGGGATTTTTTACACACTACATCAAACTTAACACCACTGCAAACAAAATACATTTACCGAAAGGCCTATGAAAATTAATTTTCTCGAAAGTTGCTGAACTAAGTGAAAAATGTTGTATGCTGGATTATACAATAAAAATTAAGTACGAATTGTGTGGACAACAATAGTAATTTTTACACGGTCTTTAAAGAAAGTTTGCAACATCATAAGACCAGCCTACTTCAGAAAATTAGCAATATAAATAATATTAATATATGTGAAATATATCCGCACTATCTAGAGTGTCCCACGAAGGTGGGCGTCTATCTATAACTTAAAAAATAATGATAGCATATTACTGAAAAGTTGGTAACGTATTTTCTTTGACATGCTCTATTTGACTAAAATATTTGTAAAAATCTGCCACTTCCAGTTATACCGGGAGGAGACCTCAACTTTCTCTCGTTTTAAATGGAATATCCTATATTTTTCTAAATTTTTTAATTTTGCCAGGTATTTTAGGTCACTTTTATACCAACATTTTTTTTGTAAACCCTACCATTTTATAGATATCTGCATCTTTAATTGAAAAATGGCAGGTGCACAGTTAGAGGTAATCAGTAATTACGGCTAAACGGTTATTTAATTTGAAAAAGTTTTTTGGCATTTTATAATGCAACATTTTAGGCAGTAAACCTCATTAAAACATTAACTCGATCTTCTAGAAGATATCCAAAAAATGTATTTGAAAACTGACATGAAAACGTCATCAAAACTTGAAATGTTCAAATGGAAACCCCTATTTATTTTATCATATTCGTCTTCTGCTTCAAAAATAAAGGCAATTTTATATAAGGTTCCGGTACCTAAACCTTACCGGTTCTTATTTATTTTAAGAAAACTTTTTTCTGCGTAGTGAAACGTCATAGTAGACAAAACTGTTACTCTCACAAGAGTTAAAAAACAAACGTAGATAATTTTTAATACAATTATCAACGTGCTCTGGCATTTTTGACACCTCTTTGAACCTAATGGGGCTAAGAAACCATTCCAGATAAAACTGACATGACATTTTACTACGTAGAAAACAGTTTTCTCTGAATAAACCATGAGGTTTGGATATACTTACCTATATACACAAATGTCTTTATTTTTGAAGCTAAAGCTAAATATGAAAATATAAATGAAGGCTTTCATTTGAAAATTTTGAATTTTAACATTTTCATGTCAGTTTTCAAATGTATTTTTTGAACACCCTGTAAAATATTGGTTCAATTTTTTAGCTGGATCTACTATCTCAGGAATTACGTCATAAAATACCAAAGAACCATTATGAAATTGACAGTCGTTCAGCCATAATCACCTTCAATTCTGCATCCGCCATTTTTCAAATAAAATTGCAGAAACTTTAGAAAAAAACCTTTTGGCATAAAAGTGACCTAAAAATCTTCTAGAATTTATAAATGTGAAAAAATATAGTGTTGAAAATAAAAAAGTTGAGGTCTACTTCTGGTATAGCCGGAAGTGCCACATCACTGAAAACATTTAAGAAAGATAGAACATCTTGAAAAAACTTAATAATCACTATTTTTTGAGTTATTGATAGACGTCCATTGTCGTGGGATACCTGTATAAAAGCGCCTCGTAGTGGCGAACAGCGGCAATAATGTGGTGAAAAATTTGAAACTTTCCAATGATATTTCAATGGAAGTAAAGCCCGCCAAGAGCCTTATAAAACAGAGGACCCTACGTTTCATTTGAAATATATTTTTTCTAAAATTCCTCCATCAAATAGTTTTAAGTAAAAAGCGACTTATCAAAAAAACTTCGAGCATTGCTATTAATAAATATGAAACTGCCTGCCGTGCGCTTTGTCGGAAGTTCAAAAGGTGATATTATAGTAAGAATTAAATTTAAAGATAGATTTGTTGGATAAATAAGCCGCGAGAAATTAAAAAATGCAAGAGATTTCATTATATATATATATATATATATATATATATATATATATATATATATATAAACAAATTTATATTAAACAAGTTTTATAACTTGCATTATCAACCTTGGACCTCCCAGAAAATACTTATTGAACAGATGCATTTTTCAATATAATGTATATTATTTTATTATAGTTTTATAACTGTTATAATCATTCAAACAACATCGATTGATTTATTTACTTGCGTCTCCTTACTGGAAAGATTTTTTTGTTGGCATCCATAGTAATCCATCAGAATTAAAATTAATAAATTAATGAATTAAATATCATAATACCTACTGCAATACTGAAATCTTGAATAAATGATGTTACTGTTTTCTATTAATTGCCAAAAACCATCAACTGCTAACTCCTTGTCTCATGTACGTCCAGGAAAAGAATAAAATTGTATCCCTTTACCCTCACAATCCTCCTCCGTATTATTGCAATTCACTACACAACAGTTTCTTCTTGATCTGAACATTTTTTTATTCCAATTGCGTTTGTTAATAACATAAAAAAAAAACAGAATAAATTTGGACACCAATGTAAATCTTATGGGAAATTTCAAAAAATATCACCATACAAGTGAATTCCCAATGATTTCTGAAAAGCAAAGTGAAGAACAAACACTAGTGAGTACTAATTTCAATCCTTCATGATTATTGAGCATCTTCGAATGAATTCCAATTTTAAGGTCCTGTTTTTTCGTGAATGACTTTATGATAGGACTGACGTTAATATTTTGACATTTGTTAAAAAACTAAATCTTTCGTTGAAATTTATATTTTAAACATGTAGTATAACTTGAGGGTGTAAAAAAATAGTGTCCGTAACTGGCTAGGAAGTATTTATCTGTGCTCGTTCGTTTTTCTCACTCGACCTGCGCCTCGTTCGCTAAATTCTCACTCGTACAATATCCTATACTTTCCACGCTTGTTAAGTATCTATTTCGCTTGTAATATCATAAGAACATAAATTCTTGATGCTCGAATGATATTCGGTAAGAAAATTGTAACGATATAACCTTCAAAAAGAATTAATCTATTGGTCTTCTGCATTCGGCTCACCATTGTCAGTTTGTAATATAACATAACACCGTAAACAGACACTGAATCTTATTAATTTTTGTTAAATTTGTCAAAATTTCGAAAAATTTACAAGAAATTTTGTTGTCATAGTTTTGACTCACGGAATAATTTTTCTATTTTCTATTCGTACTGAAACAATGTCGTGCAATTTTCGAAAATACACAAATTAAAATTGTTTGAACTTTTGATTTTCAGTGTTCTTTTAGTCAACCATGTAGAATTCCAATTTTATGAAACTGCAAAACATTTTCATTTCAGCTCGATGTTATTTTTATTATTGCTAAAGAAATTTTTGTGTTATTTGGATTGAAAGAATAGAATTTATGGAAAAGCTTCAATAAATTATTGTGGGTAATAAAAAACATCGAAAAACTAGAAAAGACTTCGGAAATATGATAAAATTAGGTAGAAAATAATATCTAAGTAACCTTATAATGTAGAGTGTGGAGGTAGATCTTTAAAATATTTTTCTGAGATTTCTTAAAGAGTATAAGAACGTACAGGAAACATGTCCGCTGTTTTGTATACATCCTGTAAAGCAAAAAAAATAGAATAATCTGTGAATTCTACAATACAAATAAATCCATGCAATGAATTTTTTTTTTATAAATAATTAATTTTTTTCTGAACTCAAACCCAACCATTTTATTGCATTTTCACTTTACATCATACTCAAGCAGATCATCACAGACTTTGTTGTATTTTTTAATCGGTGCTACAACGAATAATTTTTGAGATGTTATTGACTATTAATCATTTAATAAACTTTTCCTTGGAATTTCTAACACTGCCTCTGAACTTGAACCAGTAGTTTGCAGTCAAGTCTTACTCATCCTTGTTGTTTAGTAAGCAACAAACTAAACTACGTTTAGTTCGCAGAGTGGAACAAAATTTTCATCGTCAAACTGGGGCAAAACAAAACTCGTTGCAGGCAAAACTTGTCTGTCGTGGAACTTTTTTAAATTGGGTCGCCAAAAAGTTTTATTTATAGCAATTATCGATTGTCACCAAGCAAGGTCGTTCTTCCCATAATAACCAGCGGAAAGTAAGAATAATTTTCAACATAGTTGAGAACGACTTTAACCCTACTTGTTATACTTTCAGCAACAGTTTAAAAGTTTTACGCGGACCATAACTTCTACACCAAACTTAGTTCAACTCTGTTTCTATTTGATTAAAGTTATCGTCGATTAACTTACTGTTTTACTGTTTATTAATTGGCTGCCAACTGAACCGATTATTATTTTTGGGCACTGTTGCAGAAATTGAATAAAACTTAGTTCGTCCTATTTTTTGTCTCTTTGCATTATGTTATATTTTATGTTTTATAAAGTCTGAATTTATTACCTGCATTATGGAAGACTGTGGCTCGTATTGTCACTGGTTAAGTGAAGATATAGTGTAGTTTATGTAGAGTTTCTAGTTTTAAGTGCACCTCAAAGAATCTTTATTCTTTAATAAAAACAGCCCATCAAATTCACAAAGTGTAGACACTTTTGCAAATAAGGAAATTAAAAATATTTATTATAAAATGAATTTTCAATGATTTCATTAATTAGGAAAAAAATTGTCAGACTTTTGTCAAGTCGGTTTGTCTCTTTTGTGTCATGCACCCATCCGTATTTTGGTAATCCGTTTTCTTGGTTGTTTTCTCCAGAATTGCAATGTAAGTTTTCACCTGTGCAAATCGAGGTCAGCGCGTGTTTTTTTCGAAGAGCGTCGCGTGCGTCGACGTGAACCGCCCCAGATTGTGTACCAGAAGAGCGCCATTGGCGTCGCGAGGCCCGCCTCCGGGACTCGGAGCCACTTTCACACTCACCGTGGGTGGAATCTTGTCGAGATAACGCCTCTCCAGTAGCTAAACATGCGTTTTTAACTATTTTTCTACATTTATTTTGCATGTCCGAGACGTCGGGCACCGGTTTCGAAGAGCTGGTGCTCCGTTGAACTCGAAAATTCCAGCTTCAAACTGTTCGGTACACTTTCTGTTTGGTTTGCTCGAAGTTAATCGACCCCTCGAAAAGTTTCGCAAACTTTTTCACCATTGAAATTTGTAGGGAAAGTTGGCCAGATGAAACGTCGGCGAGATTTTTACAGCGAAGAAGGGTCGATTTTCACTGAAACGACGTTTTTTCGCTCAAAATGGATAAAATATGCTGGAAATTGCAAACAGGAACTTATTAGAAATTCGAGGAATTTTGTGGGTAGGTGATGTATGAAGGATTTAATGAACAGTAACGGAAGAAATCATACAAAAAAAGTCTAAGTAGCATTTGCACTTATTTCTTGAGCGAATATCCTCAAGCTATTGCTAACTACGGCACAAGTTTAATTCATTAAGGTGAGACCTTAAAACTTTCTTCCGAGTCTGTCATCGACCTCTTACAGATGAAACTTTAAAACAGTCGTTTTCAAACTAAACTTGAAATTTCTTGTTTATGTGTAAAGGAGCTCCAAAACTAATACTTTTAGCAGCTGCACAATATTAAGCGATGGGAAAATAACTAAAAACCAACAATTTTAACTCAAGCATCAGTCACAAAATAAAAATAAAAACACAAAAGCTCTGCGCCAATTGCCACCTATTTGAATTTTTTATTAACAATTCTTGAATGTATGAACATTTTTCAATAAACAAACCAATTTGGAATGTTAATGATAGCATAATGTACCTCATGTATTTTTGAACACGAATAACCGTAAATTATAATTCACTCAGAATACAATTCAAGGAAAAAGTAAATATTCAAACTTCGACTCAAAATTCTAAAATTTGGACAACTTGGTTGGCAATTAAAAGTTTCTCACAAAATTATGATAGATTTGTCATCAAGAATATCAAAAAACATCCTCACTGGATAATTTCAAATATAAAGTATTTAGTTTTTTCCAAAACAAAAAAGAGAAAATAAAAAATCGTTTTGTGATTAGGATGAATTTTTTTCAGACAGAGAAAAAAATAGTTTATTTTAAAAACAGTTATTTTTTTAGCAGAAATACATACACTATGGTTTTCAATTTTTTTGTGTTGTGATGATAAAGAATGTCGATAACAAACTTCTATCCTAGATACTAAAACTGAATCAATATATTGAAAATTTTTGAAAAAGTTTTGAATAATGTGAGAAGTTTAAAAATGATTGTATTTATCAATTTCAGTTTAGTAAAAAAGGTGTTTTCTGTGATAACTCAAACCATATACTTGATGCCAGAAATATTTCACTCAAGATTATCTTTATAATCAACTATGGGGAAATGTTGACTTTTAAAGCATTAAAAAAGTTGGACAGATTAGTTCTGCCAAAAATGTGTCCCTGAAACCCCGTAAAACTTCAATTAATATTTAATTGTCAGTGGGCGTGCAATCATTTGACCTCAAGTGAAATTTTAATGAAAAACTCTACATTCACCATCCATCGTATTACCGCCCTTTAATTCTTCACACATGTCTCCTCCAACTTGAGTTTGGCTAACTTTTAATGGCTACCGATGTCGGCAAAGTTGATGTTTACGTAAACAAGGTCCCATTTAAATAACCCAACAAAGTCCTACTCAAGACCAATAACTCGTCCACATCTACCCCTAGTATCGTTTTTTCCAACGTGTTGCTCTCGCCACTTTTTGTGCCTCTTCCCTTCCTCTCCCATCCTACACACATGTGTTAAGACAAATGAACGTCGTGTCCTTCTGGTAAATCCCCGGAGCGAATGTAAAAAGCGCATCATCAGTACTGGTTATTTACGGTGGTCTGTTTTTGAAATGCGAAAGGAAGGTGAGACGGTTATTAATGAACTCTAGCGGGAACTTCCGAGTTCTCCAAATTAATAAACGACTCCATATTAGCTGTTATAAGCAACAGACAGCGTCGATTCGTCATTATTTTCCGCTACATTAAACACATACTTCATGCCGTTTCCTGTTCATTTTATCCAATCGAAAGTTTCTCGAGTTGGCAGCGTCGGATCGATTGCTGCCGTTATAAGCTCTTGTGTGTTCTTGAATAAGTTTGCTTCGTTTAGGCTTTTTTCATGTTCTTATTTGCTTGCATGGTAGGTAAATAACTACTGATGTTGAGAGCGAATATTGAAATGGAAAAAGCAAAAAGTGCAAAATATTATCAGAATCAACGCCAAATCTATTTCTCTCTTCTTCGAAAAATAACTGAAGTATTTAGAATTAAAACCTATTAGATCATATCAAATCCAAAAACTATTTTTTGAAAGAATTTGAAAACCAAAAACATCGCACTTCAGAGGCGCCGATTTATTGAAAAAATATCCAAAACTAAGTGACTTATTTAATTTAACGATCAACACCCCGTATTAAATTTAATCAAAACCATCTTATAAATAGGCATGAAACGATCCCTTTGCAACTTTCCATCGTTAAATTAATTTGCTTCTCCATCTATTTATAGTCGTTTGGAAGAAATAAATGGTTGAAACTCAATATTAAATTTATAGTTTTATGACTCTAAGAGTTCTAGTCGATGGCACAACACTACATAATAACTTAAAACTTATTTAATAACTCTACTTTTAATCCCAACTCTTTTAATTGTACTATAGACTCAAAAAAAAAATAGAAGAGGATCATCAAAATTCAATATATCATCAACAATAAAATGTAAAATAAAACGGAGCAAATAATAAAAGCCGCAGAATCAATCGGAGCTTGTGGACACAGCAAACAGATATTAATATTTAAACAAGGGAGAGAACAGGCAATATTCGTGGGGCAACAGCGATCAACATTTTGAATATGTCATGGTAGAGGAGAAAAAAATGAATTTGTTAAGGAGGTATTACATAGCAATTAGGACCAGTTGGTAGCAGTGTTTGTAACAATTAGACAAACATGCTGTTTATTTAAAGACGTGCTAATTGTTAAGTTCAGATTTGGTGAAATAGCAACACATTGTTTGATTATTAAATATAAATCTGCACGCCTCGAATGGAAGCAAAGTTTTCAAATTGTCAGCTGTTTTGAACGGGTTCGCACAACTAATTAATTCGACTGACCCGGACGTGATAGCCGAGAAAGTTAAACATCAATACTACAAACTACTACATGACGTCTAATTTGTTTTTGATTAGATCAGAGATTCATTTTACTAAAACTTGCAAATTTTCTTCATATTCGAATTTAATTTTTTTAAGTCAAACATTATCAGTATCACAAATATGAATCCAAATTCCTGCATTTATACCAATTTCAAACAACATGTCAAGTTCGTTTGAAAAAAAAACTGATTTGTCAATAACTCAATTTCCATAAACAACCCCCACAAAAGAGCATCAAAATATCAAGGGAACATCGAGCGAAATTAGAAAAACGTAAAGAAAAATGTCACTTGACGGAAGTGGCAAAACTGAAAAATAAACACAAGGGGGAAAAGCGACTCAATGTCACGCAATACCAAGGTCAGGTTGTAACGATCGAATTAACGTCACGTGGGAAATACAAGAGGTTTTCAGACGATTTAAAAGGCACTTAGTCGCCCTTTTTTGTACTATTGAATAATCTGTAATTACTTGAATGGAAAGATGTAGAGGTATTATGACTGTAGCTTACTACAGTTTGTGTATTCCCTTCGGCGATGATCACGAACTGAGTTTTTATTCCGCAGTGAATAATGAGATTTCTATCGAAGAAATAAAATGACAATAAATCAGAAATTTTTCGGAAGGATTTATGACATGTGAAAACGCAACTATGAAGAATCGTCCTGCACAAAAACAGACACATAAGAAAACATTCTCTTGATAGAAGAAAATCTGAACACTGATTTTATCTCAGGTCTCAATCTAATTACACTGATTAACAGCGGTTCCCTTACTTTTAGAAAATTAACTTATTCAAAATTTACTGATTATTTTTAATCTTTCTGTAAACAGTTAGGTGAATCATCAGCTATAGTTTTGGAGAAATTATGAATGAAATCTCACACTTTGGAAATCACTTGATTTAAAATCCTATCAATTTTAGATAATATACAAATATATCGAAAAATTCTAGTGTCGAAGCTGATATAACTCTAAATATACTTTTAGCAAATTACAAAAAATAAATCCATCTTATTAGTGAGTGATGAAAAATATTTAAATTAAATTTTGTGATCATCAAATTATAGTGAATTGTAATTTTGAAGACTATAAAAACTTCATTCGAGATTTTTTAAAAATAATTCAATTTGCAGCATTTGAACATTCAACAATGGAGACGCTTTTACAATAAGTTAAGGAATTTCATTAATGCTACAAGAAGACTACTAAAGTAAAATCCAGATTAAAATAGTTTCAATTTAATTTATCGATTTCTCCTGAGCTTTTGACAAAAAACATTAACAAGTTTTGTTTAGTCATAAGTAAATAGGATATCAATCTGATGCTAAGTTTTACTTGAAAATTATACTTATTCAACAGAATACATAAAACTATTTCAAAAATATTGAAAAAGTTAACTTTTTCCATATGTTAAATTAAAAACTAGGCCTTCACTGCGATAAGTTTTCGTTGTTCTATCAATATTAATGAACGCTTTAATAGGGAACATTTGGTTATAAGAAGATACTTTTTACAAAGAATAAAAAAAGACTAAACTATACTATTTTTTTGATGGACTAAACCTTCGATAAGACTGTTTGATGAAGTCAATGTTTTTAAACAGAGGACTGAAAACATACTTTTAGTCCCGGCAAGACTTATGGTTGCTTTTTTTTGAGAAAATAATATTGTTCAATTTATACAAAGTATAGGTATAAATAGGTGCACACTATTCTATCGAATTTAGAGCAAAATCATTTTAATCTGAAAAATTACGAATGAATTAGAGAATAATGATTTTTAACTCTCCTTTTAAATATAAAAAAATTTAGCCTTACTATTGTTAAACAAAATGAAACTAGTGTCTTGCTTCAGTTTATATTTATCGTTTTTTCTGCTAGTTTTAGAAAAATTACGAATAAATACAAACTGAAAGACAGGAATAAAATTTAATTATAAATTAATCAAATCATGATAATGATATCATTGTAGCCAAAGATACTAATGCTGCCGTACTCTATGAAATTTATTGTAAACAAAGAAACAGTTCTGTTTTAAGTAAATATAATTAAAATAACTTCATTCCACTGAAACTTTTCTGCTACCACTTAAAAAAAATCAATTGAAAATTATTTACCAAGTAGGTATTTGCAACAGAAATTTAATGGCATCTTCATAGAAAATAATAAAAATCGCGTTTTCAGTTTCAGAAATGTCTTTATAATTTGTTCAACATCACAAAAAATAAAAGGTAAGTAATGAATGAAAAGGCAGTAATAATTTAACTAATATTTATTTAATTTTGCCAATTTCCATGCTACATGATTTAAATGAATCCATATCCTAGACCGTAGGCATAAGGAGCAGCATATCCAATACCAGTGTAACCAAAAGCGGGTCCATAAAGACCAGTAGTCAAAATTTGGGGTTCAGGTTTAGGGGCAGCTAAAGCAAAAGCTACAAGAGCCAAGAAAACGAACTGCAAAAATGATAAGAAAAATATTAATAATTTTTAAAACAATTAATTGTTTATAGACTTACCAATTTGAACATTTTGAAAGAGTTGTTGTTTACTTTGTAAACTTCAATGCTTCCATCGTGATTTGATCGCAAATTTATACTAAAATTTAGGAGGTGTGTCATATGAGTTCAAGGAACAGGAAGCAAAATAATAAAGGACTGAATATTAAATGGACTAGTTTTTTTATTATTAGGTACACCTCCATAGTGCGAGAAATAAACAAATTTTTATATTGAAATTAGAATGATAATTTAAATATGTATAAAAAAAGATAATCGAAATTAATTCAAAAATTTTCATACGCAATTAATAAATTTATACAGCAGTATTTATGAAAAAAATAAAGAATTGTTGGAATACTGTAGATTAGTTAAAAAAGTGAGCAATTGCTTAAATGTGACTATTAAACTTATTTTTTTCAAGGTTGAAAAGATCCGATAAGTCTCAATATTACAGTCTTTTTCTTTTGCTTTTCCTCGCTTTTCTCTTTTTGTCAAATGAGTTTCCCACATATATAAATATCAGTGTGCCTTGTCATAGTGGATTCTCTTTTTGTCAAATTACTTTCACTTTACATCAAATGCTTTTCCAAAATTGTAGATAAATAGTAAAAGTAACAGATTTTTTCTATAATTTCGAATAACGTTAATCGAATAGTTAATACTGAGTAGGTATTTAACATAATACTAATTTCATATTTTCTTTTTGACTAATTTTTTAAATTTTGCACAAAGTGAAGGCGATTCTGTCTGTATGGATTGCATCTGGACAACACTGCAGATAGTAACTCAAGAAGATGAGGTCACAGATACAGTACTAATATCTCTTTTCTTAGCCAAAAATTTTTGATTTTGATGTTAGATAGACGAGTTTTTGCCCCAATTTTCTAGAGTTGACCCATTAATCAAAGTTTAAATTCATCTTTATAAGTAATTCATTTCTAGGATCTCTTTTCTTTAATTTTCTATAGTATTCGGATCAATTAAAAAAAAAAGCATCTACCATTGTATAATGTAAGATATTTAGTAAGTGTGAAAGACATTTGATAAATAGTGAATCCCATTCGACAAAAAATAAAAATGATTGAAAAATCAGAGCTTACTAAACTGAAAATTTGGAAAGTCATTTGACAAAAAGTGAAAAGCAATTGACAAAAGAAGAAAAGCAAAAGAAAAAGACTGTATTATAGTTATTATAACTGCACTCATATTTGTACATACTTACAAATAAGGGCCACTCTTCTTTATTTTGAATCGTACTAAACTTATAAACTACTAAAAGTACTAAAGCAACAATGTTGAAATTTCAGCTTTTGTTTCTAACGGTTATGTTATTTTCTATTTTTCAAGTTCATTCAGGTAAATAATATCTTGTATTTTGTTTACTTATTATTTTATTAACTTATTGATTTTGAAGAAGCTTATGCTGAAACATCAGTGAGCAGTGCATCTGTAAATGATTGCTCTTGGGGATTCAACTATTTACTTGTCCTGTTATGTAAAATATTTATTGTAAACTGAAACGGAAGAAATAAAATTGTAATCAAAAAGGATCCTAGAGCTTAGTTTCTTGTCTTAATAAATTTAAACCCGCATTTTGTGCACATATAAGATAATTCAATTGTTTGTTTGGTTGTCCTTTTAGGGTCATTTGTTGACAATAGCATCCTCTAACATCTTAGTTGTTGATTAGCATGCAGGTGCACTTGGTCGCATACGAGTTAGCAGGTGTTCCCTGAAGACCTCCTCCCTATGAATACAATATTTCATTAAAGAGAAGGTGGACATACGGGTCGCAGGAATAAATCTCAGACTATAGCTGTATACGGCACCCGGGGGTCAGATTCAGCTGTCCTCGGCTCACCTACTCTCTATCTCGCCTCGCTGAACACTCACGTACATTACAAAGGACCTTAAAATGGACATTCTTTGAGGCACCATCTGCATACAACGCGTAAAAAGTATTACAAACTATTAATTAAAAAAACAAAAAACTGAAGTTTAACATTGTTTCTGATTATTGATTTATTTTATCTAAGAAGGTATGAAGTTTTTTGAGTTTTGTTGTCTTTGATGAAAGCTTTGAGAATAATAATGGTATCGTGATCTGTGGATGATATAAATGCAATTAGAGCTTCTATTCAGCACATACAAATGTAGGTATATTGGAGAATCCGTAGCCATTTCGTCCGATCCTTGTGCCCAAGTATAATCACAGCGAGAGTCTCACTTTCGTAGATTTAGTAGTCGGGCAACCTGGGCAGGAGGTAATTATCATCATAAAGTGGACTTTACGAGCTCTCGGGGCCGTAAAGGAATGCTTCATTTCGCTGCCCCCAGAACAAACATACGCCCTTTACCACCCTTTGGACAAACGCGCCGCACTGCACCCTTAAGAACCGGAGACCCTAAGGACCACTCCGAGCACCTAAAGTAATTATGGATGTGATGAATTCACGTTCCTTTTTAACTTTAATACAGTTAAAACCTTGTTCTCCCGTTAAATGCTTAAAGCAGGCTTTAATTAACATTTACAAATAAAAAAAAATGAAAAGGAGTAAAGCCGAGCGGCGGCGGCGTCGAGATAATCAAATTACGACAAAATAATTTGAACCACTTAAGAATAAATTCATGTTTCCCTTTATTCTGCAATGAAAGAAGTACTTCATCTGGGAACCTGCGCTAAGATAAAACGCATTATAAAGAAAACCAAAACAAAGAGATGCCATCAGCTTGCGGAAAGAGTGTAAGGCTGGGGCGGCCTTGCGCTCTCTCGCCACAGGAAATTTAAGTGGAAAGTTGAGTTAAACGAAAATGCAGGACCTCTGCTTGCTGCAAACTTTAATTGCCTGCAAAAATAACACAAAAGGTTCGAATGTATTATGTTAACATGCTACAAACACTAGACAAACTTGAAGTCTTACAAGAATATCAGTCACTCGGAGTTGTCGCACTAGCGAATAATTTACTCCTTAAAACAAACAAAATATCTTTGTGTTTTTTCATAAAAAAATCTATGCTTCCGTGCGTGAGTCCTCCCTACTCGTCGCATTTTATGTTGCAGTAAACTGGTCCATAACTGTTTGTTTTTTAAAACCACTCAGTTTTTAATACATTATAGTAATAGAGTTCTCAAAACTAAGCCGTTTCGTAGTGAACAAATATACAACAATCACGCATTTCAACTATTTTTTTATGTAAACTTTGATTATGTCTTATTCCGTCCTCTACTTAGGCGTGACAAAAGTTGTTAAAGTTTCCTTTATTGTTTCCGATTTAATCAAGTTAGGGACGTATTTTTTTCTCTTCTTCTTTCATCACTTAATTCCATTGCCTAATAGAATGTACAAAGCTATTTTAATTCATGGCCGATGTATACAGTTGTTGTTATGTTCTCTGCTTTAATTTTATTTCGTTCTTTTATTTTCTTTGAGCCTTTCTCGGAGATTAACAAAATTCAGTGTACATTATCATAACTCGATCTCTTTGAAAATCGACATAAAAATAGAGCTTTTATACTAAAAAACATGACGGGTTGATAATTTATAAGCCAAAAAGTTAAATTAGGTGATGCCTTCAAACACGAATCTTGCTTAAAATTGTGTTATTACCTTCACTTTATTTACGAATTAAGATTATAAAGAGCGATAAGAGTTTTATTTAATGGTTGTGGCGTTTTGGGCAATTGAAGCAATCGTCTAACTTACTTAAATCACAACAAAAGTATTCTTTGTACAAAACAGTTTATAAATAGTTCCTGCTAGAAGCGATTGTTCCATAATACTTTCAGATTTATTAGTGGGTTATTATAATTTGATAATTGATAGAATCAGATGCTGAATAATTAAAGCAAGGCTGGAATAATTCGCAAGTTTTTCCTACTCGTTTGACCTTTATCAAACAGGTTTCATTCATCAGTTCTAAATTATTACAAAGATAAAATGAGTCAAATCAATGTTGATATGTAAATTACGTTTAAAAAACAAAACAACAAACTAACGTCACATTCCATCATAACATTTTAGTGAACTTCTAGAATTAATGTTTCTGCGTTTTTTCTGAAATAGCTTTATTTCTTAGTCAGAACATTATTAAAATAACAAAAATAATCAACTAAAATCTTTATTCTTTTTAATTCTTGATTTCAATGTCAAAAGCCAAAAATAATATGAATAGAATGATAATTGAAGGGTGTGGTAGAAGATATTCATTTTTGAGCAATGATGACAAATAAAACCAGGATTTTCAGTATTTGCAAAAAGTGCAAACATCTAATAAGCAGAAGATTAGCAAGTTCCAGTGTAATAATTTGCTTAAGGCAGCATTTCAGACAGACTTCTCAGATTGTTTAGTCTTAAAATTTCATAGTGAGGTCTGAACAGTGTAGACAGGAAGGTGAGCAGTTTCTTCTTTAGGAAGTTAAGCCGGACTCTGTGCTCCCTGCTGATATGGGCACAAGTTGTGAAACTTCTCCCGAACTTAGCAGTGTTTGAATTTGCGCATCGCTTCACGTGTTGTATATGCGGGTGAGAGAGTCTTGAGACGTCAGCCATATCAGACACTTTTCCTTGTTTCTTCCAATCAACGTATTCGACTGTTAACGAAGTAATCCATTTGAAAAAAAAAAAACAAACAAAGTAAACTTTTAGCTTAAAATTTCGTTATCACTTTAAATGAAACGTTTGGCATGAAACACAGCAACCATAAGGACTCTAGAGAATTCACCTTCTAGTTTTATCCATATTCAATTTTATCTTGAAAAGTTGTGGCAGTTTCCTCCTCGGAGGCCAGAAGGGGCGAATTTTAGACTTAACATGTGTATGGTAAAGAGTGAAGGATTAATTATCTCAAAATAAGTTCACTACTTTTTTCTCTTCCAATCTCTTGAAGAAACTTGTGACATTTGCGACGCTACGAAAAGACTATTGGTGACGGCGCCGCTTTCCGATTATCACAATCCATTACCTCCACTTTTCCGTAATACTTTCAGCAAACTGCCATAATTCTCTCTCATACGTGTCACTGTTGATTTCCTTCGTTCCAGATCGAACCCACCGGATGGGCACCTGCAAATACCCTAAATACCTCTACTAACTAGAAACACCTCCGTCTCCTCACTTTTACGACAGTTGCTAACACGCATTACCCTGATACCTTCAAAGTTTCGATGTATCCCCAAGAAAATTTCCATCACGCTTTTGCTTGTTCCAGGCTTGAAGAGCATTGAAACGAGAGGAGAACTGATGGCAGAAGAAGAAAAATTACATTTTGGAGACATTACAAGAAATTCTCCAGACTAATTTATTACATGTGTGCTACATTCTTTTGATAAAAGAGGGACTGCGATAAATTGCAGTGTGTTAACTCTAAGTAAATTACATTTTAACAACATTGTTACAAAATTTCTCCAAGTGCAAATTCGTCTCGGGACTGTCGCAATCCAATCATATTTCTATATTTCTCAGGAGAAAATTTCGTGATTACGACTTCGGTATAGGTGTGTGTCCATATAGATATTTCCATATGCATGAGTTCCGACATTCACAAATGCTGTGATCATATATGCTCGTCAGATCTAGTGGTCATCTGTCTGTTTCAGTCGATAAGTCCGGGAAAGTTTCGGTCCGGTGAGAGCGTGCGGCCTCCCGGAAAGACATCGCATGGCACTCTTGATTCGATAGATGTTTAGTAGTGGGCCCCTGGCGAGGCGATAGATCGGTCCCATGTCCACTTACGTGTTTTCCATGTTCAAGGGGCGACTGGGACGTGTCTTTCGGCCGGCTAATAGACTATTTCCCACGAGACTTCAAGGAAAAAGATCAGGGTTTGTCTTATTCAAGAAAAAAACATAAAAAAATCAAAATTTTAATTAAACAAAATATTCGAAACTTTCACTCTACTTGAGGTAACCTAATACAGAGATGGATTAAATAAATTAGCAATTCAGATAGCTTGAATGCTTTGTCTTCTCTTCAGGTTAAATCGATTACTCTCTAAATTATTGTTCCTTTAATTACAGTTGCGAAGAAATCTACATGTTTAGAAAGATGAAAATTTAATTCTTTGTTGCAAAAAAGTAATTGAATTTTGGCAAAAGCTACTGAAAAGCTGGCACGTTTTTAATACAGGGTCCCTTTCTGCAATTGCATAAAACTATTTGCATCCTCGTTCCTGTAATGAGCATGCAAGAACGTAACAGGACATTTGCATACATTAGTGGACCTCTCTCCGATTATGATACCTTCGAGACTCTTCACTAAGTCCCCTTCATCTAGGATCAACAAAGGTGCATCCCTTTAAATCACCAGTTACCAACTTGGCTAACTTTTCTCGAAACTATCCAGTTTTGAACAAAGCCAGAGTAAAAAACTCTCGTTCCTTCTTCGTATATATTAGAAGAAAGAAGAGATTCATCGCTTCAATTCACTCGACGTTTTAATTTTCATTCTCGCCAGAACGTTTTCTTCTCACTCGCCATGATTGTTAATTAATTAATAAGTTAAAAGTAGGAAGGGTTACTGTTCTTTACGGTTAGTCTGTGCAATTTGCTAACATTATTAAGAGAAACGAACCCAAGCCTCTCGCAAATATGTCCGAGATTCCGGCACACTTTATGGTTTTCGCCCAGATTTCATTACACCAGCTCTCCCTTCCGTCAGAAATGCACTTCAGTTTACTCCAATGCTAATTACCAGGCGGTGCGCTGACACTATTTGCACAATGACGGAAACCGGTACTTCAGTCGCATTTTTAATTACATGGAATGATTAATTCCTTCAAGAAAATCATAGATCCTCATTGTTTAATTCCAAATTCAATGGCTTCAAGAAAATTATTCAATCAAGATCGTGCGATATGAGAGATATTTGTAGCTTTCAATCATTTGGTGAGAAAAAGTATGCTCCCTCTTCATATCTGTACATCCGTTCATCATTGTCAAAAAAGTTTCATGCGCTCAAAGCAGCGAGAACATCGTATAGTGAGTCATATTCTGGCTAGCAGCCAGTCCGGACATTAAAATTTTATTATTAAAATAAATTAGATTGCAAGCTACAATAAACTGAGTGGAAGTCTGTAATGAAGGTATTCGACCGTGGGTAACGTCAGCAACAGAGCGTACTTCGTCGAGCTGTCAAACAACGCCAAAGGCGCACTCACCTAGACCCCAACCCCATTCAGTCCATTCGCATGTTACGAACTGGAATTTCCAAATAAGAACATTGAAAATTTTATTTCTCGTTCACCCTAATCTTGCTGACGGATTCAAAATTAACTACTCATATGGTTTTGGGTCTGGGAATGACAGATGAGATGTGCGCTTGATGTCTAGGTAATAATTCATTTCTTGGGATGGATCCCATTGACGACTCTGTTGTGGAGAAACTTCCAAATTATCACAAGGATCTGTCCTAAGAGTAAATTTATAGAAAATAGAAAGAATCCTTACTAGATGTGAGATTCTATCACTTCCAAGTCTTCCAGCACAAAATGATATGTCGTGAAAAGTAAAGTTATATCCTTGTACACTTAAAAATCGGCGAAGGGCTCTGGAAAGCGGGAAATTTATGGACGACTTGGAGGAAGTCTGGATAAAACTCGATATAAAACTGGATAACATGGTAGGGAAGGTCAAATGTTTCGTGAAGCGTATTATCCTTTTTTAGTTGTTCAAGTCGAGATTTATTATTATAATAACTACATAATAATGTCGTCTGCTTCTATTTGAAGGCAGTTTATGTTTTTTATTGCCACTTTTTTACATCGACCACACCATGCACAAGTGATTTATCAGTTTGACAATGCTTTCGATAAACTAGACCTTGTCGACAATATGTCTTTGCAGATTATTTTCCAACTTCTAAAAGCAACATATTCCAGTTATATTCCGAAAGCATCAAAATATGTAAATGAAAATTTTACTACTTCAGATGCAACTGAAAAGTAATCTAGAATCCAGAATTTACATTTTCTCACCACATACACTTCTTACACAAAAAAAAGAAAACCCTTTTGTGAAAATTATAAAGGAATTCATGGTGCTAATCCTGAGGCAATATTTCTAAAACTGCGAATTTGATGAAATAAGCGAAACCTCGTCAGTCCGTCAAGTTGCCCGTATACATCGCAGCTCTTACAGAAGAGGCCCATTTACCATTGTGCGCCCGTACATAAAGGGGTTCCGTAGGGTGCCTTTCTTATATAACATAGTCTGCATTGCAATAGCTAAATTCAAAGGGGTGCGCGTTCCGCGTTGCTTCTGTCTTCTCCAATTCGATGTCATCAACGTAATGTCCATATCTCCCCTCTGTTGGAATTCAAACGAAAAGGATAGAAGAAGATGCCGTGAAGCAGAATTTCTCAGATATATTAAAATTTTTGCAAGTTAGTGTTAACCCTGCGATGTCCTAGCGGGGTCATTCATTAATTATAAGAAAAGGGGTTGTCGGCCATAACATGCCTTGGCATTCACAGCGGTCGACAACGATGTTAATATTCAACACTAATCTTATTTTTAGGGAGACCTATTGACATAGTTCAGAGGGAAGATAAAGAACTGAAGGGGAGGATCGATTGTATTTTTTTCAGTTTAGTGCAATTTGCATGTAGTGAAATTAAAACTTTTGTCTGAATAATCAGTTTTTGTAGTCGCCTTACCCTTTTACCCTTCTTAAGTTATTATCCGCAAACATTTGCATTTTAAAGAAACCACTTACCAACTCTATGAATACTAACAAAAAAAACTCACGTTCCTGGCAATTTAATAAGTACCACTTTGCGATTCTAAACTCTTGTCCCGTGAATAAGTCATTTGGCAGTGTTCTTATGAACAAGTTGTTAATGCCTGTTGCGGCCTGAAGGAAGGGTTGCGAGCGAACGAGGGGTCTTCGGCCGCATCGCACATCCCGAATGTATTTATGCAGTATGTCGAGGCACGTCTTGCGCGGCCTCCACAGCCGCCACAAACCGCCGTCTTAGCGAGTTAAGACGGCGGCCAAAGGAGCTGCGGTTGGAATTGTGATCAGGTAACGTCTTCTACTAAGTAAAACTCTCCCTTTGAACAAGTTGCTCACCCCGGCACACGGTCTTAACCAAGTTTGTGTATTTCGGCGGGCTCTGATTTCTTATACGTGGACACACCGTCAACGCATGCCAAGAATATGAGACAGAAGGCTTGCGGTTAAGACGATAATATCCTTTGGATGCCGTGAGCTGAATTATAACAAAGACGAAAGGCAACGGTTTTTAGACTGATTCGTGTGCTGAAGGAGCAATCTCTGCACTCAAAGAAAGAAATTAAGCTGCTCGATTGAATTCAGGGTAATCTTATATATTTAGACGAAAGGTTACTGAATGCGTGGGCTATAACAAATGCTTCATTAAACAAACGGTACAGTAAAATTAAGTTTTTTGCACTTTTTTATATCTGATTTGCTAAAATATCTTTCGAAGTGTGTCTTTTAAACTCGTTTTAATTTTGCAAGATGTCGAGGTAGTATAAAAGAGAGAATGTCTGTTTGGAGCTGATAAATACACAATACCTCGGGTTAAAACGTTTAATTATTGGAAGTAATGGAAGTCGTCTATCTGCATTCATCGAATCAGTCTGACTTGTTCAGTTATTTCGTCCAATTATTTTTAAACGTTCCATCCGAATCCGTTGAATTGAAGGCGGTATTCGAATCGGTTCTATTCATCGAAATGAAAAAGAATGACTTTTGACGGTACAGATAAATTATCTTCAGCAAATTAACTAAAAAGAAATGATTTATAGTCAAAGTTTGTACATAGGTGGGCGTTTAATAAATATTTATGGTTTATCCTTTTTCTAAGTAGATCAGATAAATGAAAGGATTTTTTAAGAGAGATTGTCGGTTGTGTCAGAGTCAGTTAGGAGAAAAGGCATAATAAGATGTTTTGATCGTTCGTTCGGTGAGCGGATGGCATTGTTTTTGCCCCATTTGTCGTGATGTCTGACTGCGTCTTTATGGAGTGATTATTAACGCAATCTTATTCATGACTGAGTTCTAAATGAATTTGCTACCAGCAATAGATTATAGGGTTATTTCTATGTCATTTGAATGCCGAATAGATGGTACGACACCAAAAAACACTAATTCACATTTCATTTCTAATGAACACTCTCATAGAGCATTTAAGCTAATAAAAAGCAAAATTTGTGAAAATATTTTCCAAAATTTTATGGAGAGAATAGAAGTTGTGGTGTAAATTTCGTAATGGTGGTTGAGTAATTTTCGTATAAAATACTCTGAGTCTATGCAATGTGAATTTGCTGGTCTTTCAAGTGTGTGTTATTAAATCCACCGTCCGGTTTTGAATTATTACTTTCCATTGAAAGCGTCGGTCTCCTTAGAGATGCACAAAACGCGTCCACGTACGGTCGAGGGGTCCTCGAACAGACGGAGGGCCAGCCGGAGCCGCATATGCTTTCGTTTGCTTCGCATTTAATCACTCCGTAGTCCGGGCGAGTGCCCGGAAGTCAAGTAGCCATTGTCGGACCAGCACAAAGCCGCTATTTGTCACCAAAGCCACGACCGTTCGATGAAGAGGGATGACGGATGAGGTTTCGGCAGTCTCTCTCAACCCTCTCTCACCACCCACATAGAGCAATTTCGCTATCATTGCGATAACGAAAGAACAGGATTACTTAGAGACGATAAAGAGGCAAGTCAGGTGTTTGGAAACAATTGAAATGTCACCTGCTGAGACACACAGCACGGCTATAACTCCAAGACGATGGTCGAAATGGCTCTATATATTACCTTTGTTTCTCCATAAATCCGGGAAATGATCGCATTCTTACCAACTGCAAAGTGAAACTTCTGAGCAATTTGCGGAGATACTTTCATTGGAAGGAGTCTCAGGAGAGCGAAAGGAAAACGTGAGATTGAGCTATTTAGCACTAGCAATTATTATTTTTTTCTCAAAAATTCCAATCAAAAATTCAAGTTTTTGTTATTGCTATATTTTATTTAGTAATCAGCTTGGAAAAATATTGTCCGAAATAACATTAACTAAATGCTCTTGGAATGATTAATCCTCCTTCAGTATTAAACTTAAAACACATTGATTTTCAGCCCTCAGACCTTGGCTTGTCTGAAAGTTTTAATCTGACGTGCAACTTACAAACCTCGGCGGCGCGGTTAAACAAAAACAAAAGGAAAGTATGCCGCTTCCCTTGAATATAGATGCCCTACATTATTAAGATATTGATGGCCCCGCGAATATCTATACATAATTAAATATGCGCACGGAATAAGCAAAGAGTGTGTTCAGCGTGGTAAAAGGAATTTCTGAGCTCCAACCACAGATTTCTTAATTAGACCACTGGATGCTTACTGAAGTTTATAAGTCGGAAACGGTGATTAGACTGCGTTTTCAGATTCAGGGATTAATGAAAAATTGTTTCAATATTGATGGAAGTACGTGCACTGAATTTCTGAATTTGGATCATCCAAATTTCTATTTTAATTAAATAAAAATAAAAGCTTGTTGGAATGCGATGAAAGTTTGTTATATGTAAAAAAAGTTACAGGTTTGTAATACATAATATGAATGTTTGCGGTGGCTGTAGCTAATCTCTGTACTCCGAAATTTCCATCTCGAGCTAGTGCAGAGAGTAAATTTAATTAAAATAACGTTAGCGATTCCGCGAAAATGTCGCCGTAGATCAAAGAAAAATCCGGAATGAAGCGGTGAGTACACGTATTAAGTAAAAGAGAACCTCCCAGTTTAATATCAACTTGATCCCCCTGTGAAGGCTTAAAGGCGAAACCAGAGAAAAACATAAAGTCGAGCCCGAACCTCACACGTTTTAACCTTATTAACTGTGCACACATCTGAAGAACAAAAAGGGAATCAAATCTCTCTCAGAGGCAAAAACAAATCCCTGAATTTAATTAATGACGTTTTGAGGAGGAATGCTTTGTGCCCAGTGGCCGCTGCTTTCTGCCTTTGAGAGCGTTTGTCTAAGCAATCAATTCAATTACACCGAAGAATGATTGCGAAGCAATCCGTTTGACATAGACTCACATACCTCGGACTATGTGCTCTTTCAGACAACATTCCATCGACGTTGCATATTTTACTCACTGAAAGGCTTATGTGTAAGCCAAGAAAAGCAAACAACCCCTTTAGAAAAGGGATGCTAACGTTCTCACGCTTTAATCGCGTGACATTATCCATGAAAAAATACACCTCTGACTTTGATTATAGTCTCATTGATAATAAAAATTCTGCTATTTTGTTAATATTACAATATTCTTGACAACATAAACGCTTAAACGAAATAACTAAATTATAGAGCGGTTTAACCACCAGAATTGTTCCTGTCCGCCTACAATATCATATTTCTAATTCGATCGTTGAAAAATACTATTTCTACATAAAATATCATCTTTTATTCATTCGACAAATATCACGTTCTTTTGCTTCACACATTCTGCATATAATTTATTTATAACCATTTTTCTACTCGTGATTCTTCATATTGCAGGTTGAAAATAAAACATTGACTTCAGTTTTATGATTTGCGCAAAACTGAAACATAGGATTTAAATAAACCAAAACTTAGGTTCAACAAAATAAAGAACAAGACACAAAACCTTTCAGGACAAATAATTAACAGAAAATCTTTCACACAATAGCAATTGCTCCGCAAACATTATTGAAACGTTGGAAAAAATGATATCTCACTAAACGTTTCACATTTAACAATTTCATAATAAACTAAATGTCTGTAAAAAAATTCGAGTACCTTGTTTGAAGGATGAATAGTTTAAAACGTACCCAAAACTGCATCAGAAAATTATACAATGGCTGTCTAAAATTTGACATTTTCCAAAAGAAAATAATACAAAGTTTTATGGTGATATTGATAAAAACTTTTCTTCTTCTACTTTCAATAAATGAATACTAGTTTAAACTAAACAGCGTCGTTTAATTAATATTAATCAACGAAGCGCTTTATCCAGAGAAGATCATTTATGTGTGACGAAATATAGTTGAAAAAAGAGCAAATCCATTAAAGTTTAAATGATGAGATTGCTTAGTGAAATGTTAGTTAATGTTGTTATTTCACGCTAGCGCAGATGACAAAGAAGGTCCCTGAAATCCAAAGTAATTAAAGACATGATCTTTTTGGTTAATAGGACCATCTGAACTAACAATGGCAGTTTTGGTAGATCCATGGTTAAAGCGTATCGTCGAATGTCTTGCGTTAAATCCTCAGGAATGTACTCTACGACAATTAAGTGCAACCTCTGTAAGGGGAACATTTGTACATTCAGGTTAGGACCTCTCCAGTGTGAATTGCTAGCTAATTCCCACTGACTTATTATCTTGGTCGGCTCCTGGCACCAAGCAGCACTCGTGTCTTCAGTCAACCTTGCATTTTATACCGCCCTCCAGCGATGCTAACTAACCCTTACTTTACTTCCCTACTTCTGCTTCTGCTGTACTCCTCCACGCCACGGTGGCCACTCTAATGAACAAGCCACCGGAAACACTATGAGGTAGCCGTGACGGGAATTAAATTATTAAATATTTACCCCGTTAAAAACTACTTAATTAACGGGCTTTTGTTCCGGGAAAATTACCTTTTAATATTCATTTTATTATAGAATAGACGCCGAGCGAATTTCTAAAATACATCGCGGAATTGAGGCATCCACGCAAAAATAAACAACCTGCTTTAAAATGCACTCCTGTTTCTATTAATACCAGAATCAACAAAACTTCAAAATAGATATTTTTAAGTTTCTAAATCACTAAAAGCTCTCAACAAAGTTATAAAAACATCACATAAAAAATTCTAGTTTCTTTTCTAAATATATAGCAGTTTCTTATTCTAATTTTTGATTAATGTTCATTTCCCCAAAACTAATTTATCTCAGTTTTAGTTGAAAAAAGTTAGAGATCCAAATGTGAATCTCCATCGAGGCATAAAGGGTTCAGTGTCTGTGCATACCTTTCGATGCCAATGATCACCGTTATTGAATCAGTGTAAAGTTTCGAGCAAGAGATGATAATAGAAGGAATGTAGGCGCTCGAGCGGAAGGCGAACTAAGCAAAGTGCCAGATTACAAATTCAAGATATTTATGATAGTCTCCGTGGCCTGGGTTCTTCACCTCTATTGTTTACATCCTGTTACGGACATCTTGAGATTTATACCTTGAAGTAAGCCATTTGGAGCCCGTTAGTGATTAATAGTCGTTGGACCCACTTATTATTGCTTTAATTCCAAACGCAGAGGCATAATTAGCATCATCTGAATAAGTTTTATGGATCATTTACAAACATTTGCTCTTTGATTCTAGCAAAGAGCATCATTTAGTAGGAAAGCAATTTAGCAATTACAAATCCAAGATAGAAATAATTTTCCACGAAGAAAATTATTAGTCAATTTTATTGGAAAAATTGGAACAATTTTACAATGAAGAAATATTTACTGAAAAACAAATACCTAAGATATTGATTGATTTTTTTTTGTTTTCTTTTTCAAGATTTTCTGAATCATTAGATAATTCTGGAAGTAAAATGAAGAAGCATGTAAAATTGTTCAAAGCGATCCACCGAGAGCCATCTATCCAAGACTAGTTAAAGCCATGTTTCCGCAAAATCGAAACCTGTCTTATACGCTCGCAATAATGGAAATATAGAATTTACTTCTTTCTTCCGCAGCTTAAGTTAAGCTTAACAATAAATAGATAGCGTAATAAATCTAAATACGACTCACCTTTTTCGGAGGTCCAATAGGAGTCCTTTTAGAAGTTGTTTTGGACGTGGACGGAATTTCCAAGAGATTTTCAATCGAATGACTCTGTCTTTTCTGTCTGCCAGCCATATTTTCACTGCAAGAAACAGTAAAATATCTGCCTTCAAAGTCTGTGTCAAGATAGAACTTTGTACAGTGTGTTCGACAAAATCGATATCTTATTACGGAACTTTGGGAGTAGTTTGGAAACTTTTATAAACAATGGGAGTTTGATATCACAGTAAACAACTGAATACTGATCAGAGGAAACGTGCTCGCGGCCAGATGCAAGACGTTGATGGGTTTTAAGCTCAAATCATTTATGCAAAATGAGGAGAAAATCTCATATTAACAATTCATTGTTGTCAATAAAAATCCCAAAATTTTGATTTTTTTTTTTTTCAAACAATTTTGTCTTTAGGGAATTGAAATTATTGATAATTTATCATATTTAAAATAAATGTTCATTTTGTATTGATCGATTCAAGAACACCTTTCAGTATTTCACTCTTCTTTCCACTCCTAATTTCTGGGAAACTCGCTCGTAACTTTGAAAGTTTTCCCGTCAGAGCGGCTCCATCCTCGAACTTTTTTGCCGTCGTTCGTGTTTACCTTGGAGCGGATGAGGTAAGTGAGTTTGCTTTTTAGTCTCATCAATTCCCGAAAATTATTTACTTTATTGTGCAATTTTCCCCGTTCGCCACATTAATATAAATTTTTTTGGAGTAGCTGTAGCATCACCGGCTGGAAATTAATTAGGGCCGCTTGAAAAAACTTGTCAAACTTTCCCCGACTTGAGGGTATCGTAAAAGTAGCAAACTCGTCCACAATAAAATGAAAATACGATTTCATTACGTCGCTCTCTGTTCTTTACGCTTTAACAGGTGTTTGAAAAGAGACAACATTGCAGTTTTAGTTTTTATTATGTTGAAACGATTGTTTCGATTGAGTCAAAGCGATCATAAAGAGGCTAAGTTTTGATCAAAAGTGGGAATTTTCCCTTCGGTCGGCGGTCCGACCATCTCCGGACTAGAATTTGCTGAATTATGCAAAGAAGAGAAAGAGAGACGCATGGACTATCTTTACGTTCGCACACATAACCTAACCTAACTCGTAAACACAGCAAGTAAACACGCATGCAATTCGGAAGTTTGAAAGTCGAACTGACCTGCGAATTGACGAGTTCCCAACACCGGAAAAGCACTGGAAACCGAGTCAAGACAACTCCGGGACAATGTCCGGACTTTTCATAAGTTAGTAAAGTTGTCCGGAGAAGGGGTAGTTAAACGCGTGCAAAAAACTTTTAGACCCGGACTCTTACGGGCATGATCCAATATGGTAGTACTAAGTTATAAAATTGTCAGTGCGCAGCGCGCTACAAAATCAATAATCCGCCACTTGCTTATAATATTCTTCATACTTACATTGTACTGTTTATTTCTTTGATGTCGAGACGGCCAGATTCATACATTCCATACTCTTCACCCTCTCAACTTTCCTGCAGTCACACTTAAAACTGAAAGCCTGAAAATAAGAACGAAAGCTTCACGATGGCGCGCGAACCAAACTTTCAAACTTTATGGACGGACAAATCGCTCGACGCTCAAGGGAGGTTTTTAGGGGTGGAAACGTAGTAATCATGCAACTTTTTTCATATTGAGTGGAACATTATAAGGGAAAAGCGGTCGAGAAATGTCAGGAAGTAAAACTTTTTCGCGCATGCGTTTATACAAGAGAACAAAATAGATTTAACTTATTTATATCTTCTTATTCCGTCAACTAAATTAAGAACATTTTCAATTATCTCTGCGCTGCGCTTTATGAATCGATCCGTTCGCGGGTTTTTCACGTTATACATGCTCTCAAATAATTGAAAACGTTTCTTTTTTTCTGTTTCGCCACTTTCAACTACAAAAACAAAGTGACCTGACCTGACTGAGCTCAGTTTAAATTACGGTTTCACTTCGATAATATTTTTTTAGACTGATTTTGATCTTCAAGGCATTTTCCAGATAAAGCGATGACTTCACTCTTCAATTGTCGGGCCGAGTCGCGTCACCGAAATAAGTAATTACGCGCCCATTGAGCCGAAATTTTCCAGAGGCACTAAAATAAATGGTACTATGAGGCGGAAATGATAGGGGGTCGCAACAGAATTCCTTCAAGGATATGCTGATGTGGAATTCAAGGCAATTATCCCTTTCGGCGGACGGGCTGTATTAGCATTAAGGAATGCAATTACCAAGTGTCTATTCTACTTAACCCTTCACCCTTAACGGGAATGTGTTTCAAGTCGCTTTTCAATATCGACTAGAAAAATCCGAAAATGATCAAGTACGTATTACAACGTCTTTAAATTGTAAATGGTACAGAGAGATCACGTGTGTGGACTGTAGAGTATTGATTGGAAATATATTAAGGATATTATTGAAATGATAGTAAAGCTCTTGATATTTAATAAAAACAGTTAGAAGAATAATCTGGCAGTGAAGTAAACGAACTATTAACCTAGTTACATTTTAAAGTGAAAGTTGACTTAAAACAATAGCTACTGTTTTTCAGTGATTCGAATTTCATGAATTGTAGTGAGTAGGTAAAAATTCTATCCTCTTTGGATCTTCGCTGACAAGAACAAATGAAAAGAAATCAATTCTGCTGGTCAAAATAATTATAATAATTAACATAACGTTTATCATAAATAAAAAAAATATCTAACATAGACTTCAAACAGATTTTTACAGTTTGTTGGCGATACGTTTTTGTAATAATTACTTCCGTAAATTGCAATTGAATAATTTTATTAGATTTTTTTTCAAAGAAAAACTTGAAAGAAATAAATGATTTTGTAGGAGTCGCCACAAACCCAAAATTTAAAAAAAAAACAGGTGTTTGAACGACATTTATTATAACAGGTGATAAAAACGAAAAGAACATATAGCATACTCAGCTGATAATTTTGCTTGAAATTTGGCCAAAATTAGATAGTAGTACATATTTCAGTTCGCTTCACGAATAAATCGCTCTTCTTATCGTATTTCACCCAATCAAAAATTTAATCACTTTTTGTACTTAGAGATAATGCTTTTATGTTATTCTACTCGACCTTAAATGTTTGTTATTGGGTTGATGATTTATAAAGAGAAGGGATGACACAGCAATTGGTCAAGCGATTATAATCAATCGCCTTTTGGATTATGCGAAAGAGTTATTGTTAAAGAAAGTTACTATTGTGGTCTCAGAAACTGATGAAGGTCTGCATTAAAGAGATTTTTAAAAACGATTAATAAGGAAATACCTATTGGGATTGATTTTTTCAGTCTAAAATACCATTTGGTTTCTGAATTTTTACAAAGATTTCATTTTCCAGAAATCGATTTGCATTCTATTTCAGAAAATAATAAATACAAAATATTTATCACTATAACTAACTACCTTATATTCAGACTTAAGGTGTCTTTATACCATGTGATTTATCATATAATATTTAATATGACAAAATCTTGTGACAAATCATAGCATTTAAAAAATCTTTTTTTTTTATTTATTTTAATTTTGCTGTCTTCTTGTTTATAATCAATCTTCTGATCTTTGCAACAAGAAAAATCGTATAGTTTAAACACAAAATTTCCGTTTTATCATTTATCATATGAGAAATCATATGATCAATTACTTAGTCTAAATACGAGTTTATCAGACTTTTTTTTTGATAAAATACATCTAAATGTATATGTTAATAATTATGTTTGGTAATGTAAGGGAATATTCGATAGCCATTAATTCGAATAAGGCCATCGTTTTATCGTATTCCAACCAATTGAAATTTGAAAATCTGTTGGTAACTTAGTTATGAATTTTTTTTACTCCATCTCGAATAGTTGTTATTGGGATTGATGATTTTTGAACAGAAGGGGTGGCAAAACGATTGGTCAAGCTATTGTAACCAAACGTTTTTTGAACTGTGCAAAAGAATTGAATGACTAAATATGCGTTTGTCGAACGTTGTAACTTGCAATCGTTTAACTGTTGCTTGACTAGAAGTTATTATTGGACTGAATTAAATAGACAATGTCTAAAATCACCGAAAATTGCAATTGAACTATGGAGTATTTATTTCATTGTAGCGTTTGCCGACATTGCCAATTACTAGGTTTTCTACAGAATGGCAAATTACTACTCTCAATGATAACGGCATTAGTCATAGTTCAAGATTCTGCTTTTAAAAGGTTTTTCAAATTAACAAATAAAACGAATGGTAAAAATATTGAAACCTGTCAGATTTTGTCTAAATTGTAAAGGTAAAATTAAATGAGTTTCCGAAACGTGAAAGCATTCAAACTATTGGAGTATCCGATTTTTTTTATTTCAAATAATTTCCAGTTTTTTATGTAACAATTTTCCACATTTTTTATCAAGCATTATCTGAATTAATTATCAACAGAATAATTTATGTATGATTATGGTTAATGAAGCATTTAACAATAATTTGCTAATGATGTACGATGAATGAGAACACAGAAAGCAACGACCCAAAGTTAAAAGAATGTGCGCAATGAACATTAAAGTTTTTTTCATTTAATTTTCTGATAAACTCCACAAATATTTATTGGGTAATGCATAATATAAGTAAAGAAATTGGTGTAGGGTTTTTAGCTTTGAATTACAAAAACTGACACTTTAGACCTTGAATTTCCTTTTTTTTATTTAGATGTTTTGCTGCTCCAGATGATTGACTGTTGTAACGTAAATGTAAAATAATCTTATTTTTTGTATAGGTGGTTTGTCTACCGATATCTTTGGAATTAGTGAAATTAGTAATACATTCTAGACGTGCAAATTTTGCTATTCACATTTTTCTATTTATAGTACTTTTACACTTTTACAATAAAACGTGTTGGCATGGGGTATACAAACCAAAACACTTTAATAACCAGTTTTTTTAATAGCAACAATATGAACATGAGTAACAATCACATTACACATCAAAATTCCTAATAAACAAACAATACTGGTTTCGAAAGTGAAAAAAGTCTCATTTTTTGAGCAAACTTTTAAAGAGAAAGGCACAGAGAAAGTCTTATTTAATTATAACAAAAATAAATTAACAATTTACAATATAATAAATGAATTTAATTGTTTAATCCTATGTCATTTAGCAGGAAGTTGTCGATTAGCACAATTCCTAAGATAATCACTAACAGCCTGATGTTTGTGTCTTTGTGCCACTTCAGCAGGTGTAAACCCTTCTTGGTTTTTTAAATTAGGATCAGCGCCAGCCGCAATTAGCTGTTTGCAAACTGAAAGAGTTCCGGATAATGCTGCAGCATGCAAAGCACTTTCACCGTTCTGGAAAAATGAGAAATTACTGATGTGAGTTAATAAATTACCTCATGTAATGGGTGACTTCATTTTAATACTTTCCGCTTCGCAAGAACTATTTTCCAGCATTTCTTTGTAAGAATAGTACAAAGAAATGAGTTAGAGGATATACTAAGATAAGATAATTTTTTAGTAGCTCTATAAATATTTGCTACTCCATTGAATTTCAAATGTTGGTACGATTCATTCCATTTAATTACATAATTGCTTAAGGAAACTTGACTGCATGAAAGGAAACGCGTCAAATTCACACATTCTTTTCTAAGAGTAATGGTCTTTTATAGCATAGTGCAACATTAAATAGACTGTTATTATACATAAAAAATTACCGATAGAAGACCTAGAGATGGTTTGTATTTGAGTAGCTCGCCTACAACTGCTGAGTGACCTTTATGTGAAGCCTTAAAAATAGCAGTGGCACCATCCTGAGGAATATATAAATTTAAAGATTTAGTTAATTGATGTTGATTGAAATTACATATCTGGCTGAATCCACACGCGCTCCAGCTTTCAATAACTGTGCTACAATATGGTCATGGCCCATTTGCGCTGCTATCCATAAAGGAGTGGCTCCATCCGTCCTACTCGCATCAACAATAGCTCCCTGAGCTAACAAAAAGACCAAAATTTTGTAATGACCGTTTTGGGCGGCTATAAATAACGGCGTGGCTTTATCCTGCAAAAGATATCTCAAAAGATGATATAACAAAAATATCAAAAAACCTTCATGTGCGTATTGACTTTAGCTCCTCTCTTCACCAATTCCTTGACGACATCCATATGTCCGCATTGACAAGCGACAAATAACGGACTTCCCCCATCCTGCACACAAGCATATGTTTCTTAATTGCATGCATTTATCTCGCGATTTAGGTTAATTTCATCTCTGCAACAACTGTCTTTTTGTTACAGTTATAGCGGTAAACTTACAACACTCGTTGAATCCAAAGGTGCTCCTTTGTCTAAAAGGATATTAACAATGTCCAAATGACCTCCTTGAGCTGCAAAAAAAAGAGGAGTCGTTCCTGTCTACAATTTTTTCTTATTAAACATTGATGTCATGATATAGAATTATCATCTTACGATTCGTTTAGCTTTGGGGTCAGCACCTTGCTCGAGAAGCTCTTGGACGCATTCGAGGTGACCATTGGCTGAAGCTAGAATCAAAGGCGTTGTACCCTCCTGCAAAGAAAATGTAATTAAGAAATTATCTCAGTTTCCAATTCATTTCTAATGGAAAATAATAAAGAATTTCTACAATCTAAAGTAAAATAATAATTGGATAATAAATGTTTAGTAATTATATGATGTGGAAAAACGTAAATTGTAAACTGGTTTTTAAATAACTAATTCGTATCTGATGACCTTTACCTTATTAAAAATGACTTGACGTCAAGCAAAAAAGGTGTTTGAATATAATAACAAATACAAACATTGCTGCTTCCCAAATTTATTATCCATTGATAAAATAATAAGCTAACGAATTCAAAAACCTATAAATCCAGAGTTATAAGTAATTATTTTTTGGGATCCTAAATTTTAGAGACGTTTTAGAAACACAGTTTTTTTTTCTATAATACTTTTATCAATCTGCTTCTACTTTCCAAAAGCCTTGTAAAAAATTTGCATCTTTTTGTTTATATTTACATTTACTTGAATACACTGTCTGTAAAAACATTGCAACAACTTCAAGTGAATGATGAATTACAGAAAAGTTACATTTTGCATAATGCTTATCTAATTTTTGTAGAATATTTTTAGGACAATTGTGAGAAAAAAAAGCCTATTTCTAATTTAATGTTTCGCAAGTGGCTTCATAAATTTTATCGCAATTTAACAGTTTTCTAGTGTTAACAGCGAACAATAAATCTTAACTTTCAAAACCAATTCTCCAAACAATAAACATAAATTTTAATGTCAGTTCGATCTAATAGTAAATGTAAATTAAAATGAAGCAATTTTTTGTCAACACATCTTAACACCTCGGCAAATATTGATCACAATCACAATTAAACTTTCTTTATATTCAGCGGAGTTATTGACCCAAATGTTCGCTCCACTTGACTAGTTAAATCGAAAAAACAAATTGACTTCTGTTTAATTTCAATTTACCTTATCTTTGGAATCCACATGCACTTTCCCACTATCGAGAATCCGTCTAAGTAAAGGAAGATCTCCATTTAATGCAGCCAAGTGAAGCTGAACGTCCGATAAGGATTCCTTCTACGAAAAAATAAATAAATAAATTAACATCAAGAAAATATAAAAATTACATCTTTACTCCAAAACCCAAGGTTAGACAAAAATTATAAATCGTTAAAAAAACAATTAAAATCCGTTTTATCGTCAATGTAAATAAATAAAAAAAATTTATGTGAATTTTACAAATCAATTTTACTCACTTTGAGAGACATTCTAAATCCGTCTTGACCTAATACTTGTAGTAAAAAAAACACGGTGTTATGAAAAGTACGTGCTGTCCGGTTTGACTTTCGAACACCAACTGCATCGGAATTCCTCCAAGTGTGTGGTTTCCTCGTGTTACGGTTACGTAACCATTCAGGTGAGAAAACAGTGGAGTTTTAGGCAAACGCGAATCTGGTTCACTTGGTGGTGGAGCACTTGCTCACGACTATTGAGCTCCGTTTTAAATCAATCGGCGCACGCGCCATTTTAATGTTTTGGCAAAAGGAGCGTGTTTGTCCGAAAAAGTTTAAAATTATTTTTGTAAATCAAATTGATAAAAACAATCTGGAAGAAATGTTGAGACGACGGTAAATAGTAACTTTGAGATAATAATTAAACAGAACTATAAAAGTCAGTAGAATGAACGTGTAAAACTTTTATTTACCACGGGTAAAAATTTTTTTAACAGCTTGTGATAATGTAGAAATTAAATTGTCATAAATTGACTTATTTATACAATACTGATTTGATTTTTTCGTGAAAACTTATCAGTCTGCATTTCTTCTTGTTGTTTAATAATATAATAATTATATACTCTTAACTTTTTAACTGTATTTTTTAGAATATAAATATGTAGAAGAATTCTGTAACGGAAACTGTTTATAATCTCTTTTATTCATAAAATAGAGTAAAATCTATTTGAATTCAGTTATCAAAAGAAACGTAAAATTTCTATTTAATTTATTCAGAAATTAGAAAACATTTGTCCTAAATTTTCTTTGCTACTATAAAACATCAGAAACATTAAAAATTTCCAAATGTAATTGTATTTATAAATATGAACTGAAAATTAATTAATTATAATTATAAATAGGAATAGAAAATTTTTTTTCGTTTGTTCTAGAATGTGTTTGACCGCAATTTTCAACTTTTTTCTTTTTTATCAATTCATAGATTTTATTTTATCAAAAATGCAGAGACAATCAACGAAAACGACTAGAGAGCGTAAATATAATAAAAATTGGAAAGTTTTATTGAAAATTACTCTAATAAATGAAGTTTCAAAATGAAAATGATTAAATATGAAATAAGATAATCAAGTTTCAAGTTACTGTTTTCAATCTTTACTGTCTCCATAACAAAACAAAAAATTAATATTTAAATTCCGCGCGGAACATTTGTTGTCACGCGTCAAACATACACTCGCGCCTCTGTTGACAAAAGCTTGAATGTTTCTTTTTCGATCAATTTTGGTTCTGCTTGTGTCATCTTGTTGGTATTTTTTATCATTTTTTCTGGATAATTGTCTCCATTTGTATTGTTTTAGATTACCAATAATGGAAAACGACGCTGGTGAATTTGTTGATTTGTATTGCCCACGAAAATGGTGAGATATTTTGAACCACGTGTTCATGTCGATTTATTGGTTAGTTTGATGTTTTCAGCTCTGCAAGTAATAGAATTATTCATGCAAAAGATCATGCTTCTATTCAGCTGAGTATTGCTGAGGTTGATCCTCAAACTGGCAGAATGACGGATACCACTAAAAGTTATGCTTTGTGTGGAGCTATCAGACGGATGGGTGAATCTGATGATTGCATCGTCAGGCTAACGAAGAAAGATGGAATTATTGCTAAGTACGTATTAGGGCTATAAACGCTGTGTATTGAGAGTAAATGTATTCAATATGAAAAGTATCGATAACGAAATAGTGATTATGGTTTTTTAGGATAGTAACGAGGTTTTACTTATCATTGCAACGATTTTAGGTATATAAGGATGTATAAAACAGTTTTTCATAGCTCGAGAAAGCACAATGTAATGGTCGTTTACATTTGTCTTTTTTTATGCTGGAAAAGTCGGTAATTATAACTTCAATAAGGTCATTTAAATGAGGAAGCGTTTTATTGACTAAATAAATGTAAATTGTTTCCGATTTTGTATCTTCCGGTATATATATTAAAATTTTGTTCTTCAATTTCAATTAACAGTGTGGTTTTGGGATGAGAATATCGATTTTTATTGTTCATAAAATCGACTTGAAGTTTGTATTGAACTTTTTTAGTTACTGCTGTAGTTGTAATCATTCGGAATATTAATTTGAATCATCAAAAATATAACTGACTAATTATTATCGTAAATGTAGTTGGAAGACTTTTTGAACATAAATTCGGGTTAGATTAAGTCAAGTATTCAATTTCTAAGCAATTTTTCTGCTCTCTTTGTTCTGGACTCCGGGGGTCATTTTGGAGCTTCATCATTTCAATTTTCTGTGGGAACACAAGTGCAGTCAACTATACTACAGTACCTCTGCTTTGTTTAAAAAAGTTTCCTATTGAAATTCAGTTGATGGTTTTCTAACGTTACTTAACAAGAGATGGAGCTTCAATCGGTACTTTAATATTTAAAAAACATTTGCAATAAAACTCATTCCGAGTTATTTTTAGTACTTTTATCTAGAAGTAATTATAAAAACATAAAACTTGAAGCGACAGAACCGGAAATGATCTGTGTAATTTTTTTGCTCGTTAATAAAACTTGTTTTTAATAATTTGTATAAGATCTATGATTCAATTTTTTTGCTCTATTGATTTTGGAAAAAATTTAGTATGTTGTTTTTGTCTCCCATGTAATAAAAACATGAGTTTTATTCTTTGGTTTTATCGAGCTATTGTCTGTTTGAAACAAAGATTTCTTCAAATCAGAAGCAGTACGTAACAGATAACGGTAATTTTTTGTGTAGTAATCGCCTTCAAGTCATTGATCTACTCTTACTCACACCATGCTGATTGAATACTAATTAATTTTTTGTATTGTTTCAGGAACTTTTAATGGGATTTATTTGAGCATAATCTTAAGTCAGTTTGTAACCTGATGTTTGAATAAATCTTTATTTATAAATGTTGTTTCTTCTCATTCCCTACTACATCACGAATGATTATTTTCGTGCCAAATAATAATCTATAATTATGATTGCACGCACTCAAAACCATTCGAACTTGGGTCGTACCTTTGTAAACCTGTTGATCAACTTTTTGTTTGGTACTTGTCGTTGGTCGACAGGTGCTGCTCCCTACATTGTCCCAAACAAATCCGTTCCATCATGGGGCAAATAGTACCCAAATAAGGAAGTTTCGCGTAAGATGGCTGAAAGTGGTTGTGGTGTTATGTCAAATAGTGTAAATATACAAAACCAAGTTGGTTCAGTGCAAAGGATTAACCAAATCGATGAAAGCGACAAGACTGAGCAAGGTAAGCAAAACCAAACATAACCTCAAATTTCCAAAAACAGATGCGTTTAGTTTGTGACGGAAAAGAGCGCGCTGTGTGCAAATCTTAACAAATGTTCAATCAAAACGGCGTTAGTTTTTTAATACTGTTCCGTTTGGAGTTTTTTTAAGTTTTTCCAAAGTGTTACAACGTTGATTAGGTTAGAAATATGACTCATTGCACCATTCACTTTCTCTGCACTTTAGGGCCCTTAAGTCAAGGTTAATGGGCATTTTGACAACCAAAAGTCAAGGTTAAAATATTTGGAATTCAAATTTTCGATTTAGTAAGTGAATCAACAGGCTGTTATTGAAACTCCCTTTATTATTGGTTGGATTCACGCAGGTCATGCAGTGATAACACTTCACTTTCAGTTATGGAACCAATGCTTTTGGAAGATTATAAACACGGGCATATGCCTCAAACTCTGAAAAATTTAATGGATTTTTATCAAGAAAATAATCTCTCGCCAGATAAAAACGACATCATCGTTGGTTTGCTCCACATTTTAATGCTAGAATCTGGTTTTATCCACAAAGATTGTGAAGAAAAAGTCGATGATTATGATTTCAACTATCAGAGGCTTCTCCGACTTTCCAAAAATCTTCCAACGAACTGGAAACGAACAAACTCATACCAGATGGATTTTATTCTAACTTGCACTCCTGACCTGCTCTGCACTATAATTTCCATTCCAATATCAGATGATTTACTAATAAATTGTACAGTTAAAGATATAGGCAGCTATAGCCTTCTTATAGACCCTTTAATGTATTACATAAGCTCTAAAATAAAATTAGGCAAATGCATGTTTCAAAATTTGGATCATTTATCACGAAACTTTAAAAATTCAATTGCTTATCCTGCTAAAATAGCAATTGGAGAATTCAGTGGCGGAATTAGTGCTTGTATAAAGAGTTTACCATATGAACTTCTCGTTAAAATAATGTCTTACTTAACAATTTCCGAAGTATTGACCTTTGCTCGAACTTGTCGAAGTGTGTGTGTAGCAGCTCAAGATTCAACATTATGGGTGAAATTATTAGACCGTGATTATAGGAAAAGGAATATTATTAAAACTGCCGACGAATTGAAGTTTTTGTATCGTATTAAATACGCTAGAGAACTGGCAAAAATTAGTCACTTTGGACCTAGTCAATAATTAGGAAGAAAAATAAGAACAAAAAATATGTATATCGAATAAAGTAATGTTCAATTGAACTGTTTTTTTATTTTTAGCTCTTAGGGAAATTGGTAATAATAGAATCTATAAAAGTGCGATGATCCATTGAATACCGCCAACCTCAAATTTTCGCCGTTTAATAATATTTATTAGATGTTAACAATTTGCGTGAAATTTTAAGAGAAATTATATTTTCAATAATTTAACTTTTGTTGTTTACTTATTTAAAATTTTTTATGCTTTCACTGAGGGCATTTACCTTAAAGTCAAAAGAATATTTATGATAAAATCACAGTGTTTTATTGTTAAATTGCGGAAACTTAGAACTTTATTAAACCAATTTTTTTTATACGAATATTACCCCAAAATAGCTATTTTCTTTTTCATTTTCTGATGACAGAATAATCTTTCTGTGGTTCGGGCGAAATATGCCTATAATTATTAAAATTTAAATTTTTTCTTTTTTTGGAGAAAGCAAACTCAGATCTTTAGAGTACGTAAGTGACATAACTTTGAAAATAAATAAAAGTTATGAACAATTTGTTGGTGTTGGACTAATTCTTGCTGTCTGGTAAGTTGTAACCGATTTTTACCTTCCCATTTTAAACGACATAATCATATTTTGTGAAATTATGAACGTGATCCAAGGTCTTCACTATTTCCAGTATATCTTGATTCTAGTTTATCACTAATGTAAATTACTTCCTTTGAACGTAAATATTTGAATGTTTGTATCTTCTTTTATCTAATATTAATTTTAACACTACTGGAAAACTTGTAAACTGTATTTCCATTGAACCATGAAATAAAAGGAGTCAACTTCATATATATGCGGTTGATCCACTTACAAATTTAGAAAACAATATTAATCACTTTTTAATAGTAAGAGCCTAATAGGAATTTTAAAGTGTTAAGTGGGTTTATTTTCTGTGCTCCTTTTTGATGAACTATGACTCCATTGTATTCAATTTTTTGTTAATTGTTTATCGCCTGAATTTTATTTAATAATATATTGTTTAGAATTTTTATAAAGAAAAAGCAGTTTTTATTAAGTTGTTGGTTTGAAAGTATTTTTTTCGCCTACAGATTATATTTTTATAAAGAGAAAGAGATTTAACAAAATTACAAGGTGCAGCTCACTTATTTTGTAAATAGCAGCGTCAAATGACTTTATTGTGGAAATAGTTTGCTGCCTAATTTTAATAATATTATTCAAGTTTACAGTTTAAGTCTCAGAGAAAATGTATTTTTAATGACACTTCAACTAATATTAATGATGTTTCTGAGAGGGTTATTTAACAAAAGTTAAATGATTCCTGAAGAAGGAATGAACATATTAATTTGAAATTCGAACTCTGAAATTGAAAGAAATTAAATTTTCAATAAGAAGTTTTTCATTGAATTTATTATTTTAATATTTGTAATTCATTATTGTTAAAAAAAAATCATATAACGGTTCAGATATCCAGATAAAAAATGGATTAATCAACTCTTACGACTACCATATTAATCATTATTATAATAATAGTGTGTTTTGATTTATTATAATATAACATAGTGAAAACATGTTTTTTTAGTTCTAGAAAATGGACCTTTAGAACCACTACCAACGCCTGAAGCTACAAATTCAGGAACAACAGGGAAAATTCCAGATCTCAGCAAATGTAATGGTGATTCTAGTAAGTACATCGATTTAAATTAATTGGTTCTATGTCAATAGCAGAAATAAGACAACGCTTTTTTTGTTTTCATTCTCCACCATTTCACATTAGAACTCTCCCCTAGAGATGGCAGCATCCTTAATGCTCTTTATTCGAAATTTTCGTATCGATCTCATAGGACGAGTTCATATCGAATGGGAAAATGTAGAACTAACAATACAAAATCTTTAAAACTGGACCAATGTGAATTCTATAAAAAACAGGTCGACGTTACTTTTCCAATTTTAGAATAATAAAGAAAACAGATCTTGAAATGAAAATTGATGCTTGACACAAGAAATTACAATTTGCTTGTCTTTAGGGAGTTTTACAGAACTATTCTCTTTTAGATAAATTACCCCAAAATGTAGCTTGTCTCGTGTGGGTCTTCGATTGTCTAAACGACCTTTTCACACGTATTCCTCAATGTGAGAAATTTGGGAACAAAGTTCAAAATGTTCTTGAAAAAAATAGCTGAATAGTTTTAGTTTAATTCTAAGTGTGGAAATGATGGATGGCCGATTTATGGAGAATGTGAATATCCAATTATTGACATTTGTGTGTTTTTGTAGATAGATTTGCAATAAAATGGATTATTTCGGACGTAATGTGACAACTACTGAATTCATACATTTTTAAAAGTACCTATATGTGTCGAGTTGGTTATTATTTGCTAATAAATAAAATATGAGTTTTTTTTGTTATAAAAATCGGACAAATTGAATTATTTGTTCATTTTTTTTATTGCCAAATGTTAGAGGAATTATTTCTACAGCTACTTTTGGAAGTTTTCAGTTCAAGGATTTTCAGCTAAAAATACTTATGTTTTCTGTTGTCTGGCTATAGCAAATAATGTTATGGAATATAAATAAAGCTCACCAAAATTTGTTTTTTCCACATTTCCATGTGACAAAGTCGGAAGCAGTTTATTCGGGAACAATGGTCACGAAGGATCATCAAGGACGGAGTGACATTTTTGCTCTTTTTTTTTACTACTCATGTAGAAATTATGAGTAACCTTATAAATGGACCTGTACTGTGAAAAAAATTTCTCGAAATTGTATGTACATATTTTTTTGTCCATACAAATGAATATTTAAATGTATTCAGTTCGTGCAAAAAGTTCAATATTTTAAAATAAACGTTCTTAAAGACTGACAGTTTGTCAAAACAAATTCAAACGAGCGGTTTTGCAGCCGTTTCTGGCGTAATAAACTCAAGCCAATCAGATTGCTATGAGCAGTAACCAAAAAAACTTATTAGGACGTATTCTATGCTTATTGGTGGAGTCTATTTATGTCACCGTAGCGAGAAAATCTATTGTTTGAAAAGTTTATGAAATATTCCTGTATTTTTTGTGACAGTGAATCTTCAATTTCCATTTTAGTTGGATGAAGTTAAACTTTTTGTTAATGAAAATGATGTTTTATGTTTATTAGATTCTTATTTAAGAATATTCATCAAAATACAAAAGTTAGACCTGAATCTTACAGGGAAAATTTTGTTGATTTGTTGTTTTTTCTTTATGGAGTTCTGTTGAGTTCACTACGGTTATAGATTTAAGATGATTTGTCTTATGTCTTATACACACATTCTTTGGTACAATTTTATTGTTTCTTATAGAAACACATACTTTATCATTTTATTATTCAAGTGGAAAAACTTCAAGAATTTATTCTTTTGCGTTCTGACATTAGCTTCAATAAAAATTTTCATAACGGTTTGTTTTAATTTATAACATGCATGCAATCCATTTTCTGAAGCTGTTCTCTGCATGTTGGAAGCTTTTTTGGAAAAGTAGCACAAGCTTCAATAGGTTTTTTGTGAACGATCTATCATATCAAATTTTTATTTCAGCTGCACTCTTTTTTTTATCTAATTTTAGATTCGTAATGTGATTTTCATAAATGAATGGAAACTCGGCACCAGTTTCAAAGTTTCTTAAAATCCTGAAATTCATCACTAGCAATTAGTTAATTTTTCGTTTGGCCAAAGTTTTTTAATTAATCAGTTAGCAATCTTCTCCGAATTTTATCAGGTTTGTCCATCCTCATCTTCCACTATAATGAACCAAATAACTTCTAATGAAATTTTCTCGTTCTCTTTTCTTTCAATTCCGTTCGAGTCAAATAAAGTGCGTCTTTTTTCTGGATTAAAAGACAAACATTAGCACTGTACAAGCTTTGAAAAAGTAGTCAACTTACCACCCCCTATCAGCTGATTCCGTAATCAGTCTGAGAAGGGTGCGCATTTCCGTGTGCCAGAGCTTTGAAAATCTGGAACGTAAGGGGATAGTCAGCATCCCAACCGCGGTCTGTTCCAACCCTTCTCAGTGCGTTCTGTGACGTCGCGACGTTTTCGCATTCACCGATTCTCTGCTGTATGAGAGAGTTACCGCGATGTCCTAGTAGTAACACGGAAGTTTATAACGGGGGAGAATTCGTTCGTCTGATGTTGACGCATAGCCATAGCGATGGGGAGTTTCCTATTTATAGCCAAGGTGAGAGCCTGGGGATGTTGGGTTCAATATTGGGAGGGTAAATTTTTTTTTACTGTGATGTAAGCAAAGAGATTACTGTTTTGATGGGGATTGATCGGTAGGCAACTGACCAGAAGCAATGGGGTTAGGGGAGAGGAGACTATTAATTTTATATGCTTAAAAGGCTGTTTACAGTTTACCGTTTACATCCTCGCAAAGCGGTTGCTCGATTTCATCAAGGTGATATTAAATGGTTTTGTTATGTGCTATTATTTTTAATTCAACAAAGCAAACATCTGGCTGAACAGCAAGGGCAACATCACTAAAATACTAGGTAATATTGGTCAAATCACCTCAATTTTTATTTAAGACTATAAAAAAATATTGCGGCGAATAAAATGTGAAACTCCTAATTTTGTTGAATTTAGATGTAATTTTCCATTTTGTTAAGCGCTTTTTGGTTCTATTCTCAGCTCAAGACTTTTTCAGTATTTACAGGACTGTAAAATGAGTGTCATTTGGCAAAGAACCTTGTGCATAATTCCTGACGAAATAAGGGTAATGAGTGAAGAAAAAATCTTTTATTTTTTTTTTACAAAAAGGTTGAATATATTTTTGAGGTGTTCTTAAGTTAATTAACTGAATAATTCCTTTTTTGTTTTCCTTTCAAGCCAGGATTATTCCAAGAAATATGAATAAAGTGTAGGAAGAGAGCAGTTAGTTACAGTAATACTTTATGAGAGAATGTGAATTTTATCTTAGTTTAAAGGTTTCAAATTTCATGTTAACACTTGGAAAGCTCAGGATATCTATAAATTTCTACTTTTTCTTTCAAACACAATTAAGAAACACGAAACGTTTGGATTATTGCTGATTTATTTATTTGTTTATTTCTGTAACCTGAACTGCGCTTTGTCGGACATTTCTTTCAACACACAAAGGAACAATTTCCAAGAGTATTTTCATTTATTAAAAAAATCAACGTTCCTCTAAAAAAATAATATTTTAATGAGCAAAATATTTTTCGTTTATTGTTCACTAAAATTGATTTCACTTTCTAATTTTGTTGCTTTAATTAATTAAATTGTAGACACAAGTTGTACTATAAAATACGCTTTCATTAATTTGTGTTTGCAATGGACGCTCACGACAAAACCTTGAAAACACTTATCCGCATTTGAATATTTCACCTCCACTATAAATCGTTGTAATTACATTTTTGCTATGATTTGTATTATACTGTCGAGATAAATTAAATTAAACCCTTTCAGATTTCGCTTAATGCATGTTAGTTTCGGTTTAAGTAATTTAAGATAACTCTTTGTAGAATATATCTTTGAAAAATGCGATTTTTAAATTCTAAAGAGCGAGGAGAAATATAAAAAGGAAGTAATCGTGTTTAATGACGAAAAATATATTACGGTTTTATAGCCCGTGGGTATTAAGGTTATTATGTGTTACATTTCTGAAATAGAAGTTCTTTTGTGATTACGATATAATTTTAATAAGAACGGATATTGATTGTATAGCACTGACATTTACGTAGATGGAAGTTTAAATTCTTATAGACATTAGCACACATATAGGGTTTTAAATATGTTACGAGTTGCATTTGGTTTTTGCATATCGCCTTTAAAAAATGCAGAAGCCGTAGAATTACTGCATTACTTTAACTCTAAACTATCAGTCTTGGTGTAACCACTATCAAATATTTTTTAAATTGAAGTTAAATTTGTAATATCAGTTTATTAAGATAAGATAAGATTGTGTCAGAACGAAATGTTGTCATATAAGGTGCGCTAGTTTCATGTGTGCAGTTTTAAGTGATTTTGATTATGTCTTTTATGAGAAAGAAGCTAAAAAGTAGTTTAAAAAGTAAAAAAGGGAGAAATGATGATAGACTTTCGTCACAAGAAGATCTAGTTTCGAAACCAACCGAAATAGCTTCAGAAGAATCAAATGATGGTGGTAAGTTCATTCTCTTAATACATGAAGCTCTAATTGCGATTGAGTCATTTCAGTAAAATACTTAATTACCGTGGGCTTGTGTCTATTAATTCTACCTTGACTGTCATTCGAATTTAGTTCTAATCAAGTTGTTAAAACAGTATAACGTTTTTATGTGTTTACACGTATAATCAAGATATTTTGATAACAATTTTACGGGCTCTCGGAAATCCGTGTAAGTTTTAAATTATTCGTCGTAAAGTTGTGCTATCGTTGCAATGGCACGAAAACGCCGAATGGAAAAATGCAAAATTTAATCTCGAGTTGTGAGAAGCAAACAAAATGTTGCGTATTTATCCGAATTTTAAAGGTAACATACAAGTGTTCCATTTTTCATTAAATATTTATGCTTTGCTGATACAAAATTAATTAGAATTTTTAAGTTTTGTGGTGAATTATCTTAATTATATTTCTGTTAACAGTTATACTATCTAAGTAGATGCGTCGCTCCAGATCTTGTTAATTTAACTTGATCTGATTCATTTGATAAGTGAGTGTAATTTCTAGTATTAAATGTACGGTACTAAAATTTACTGCTTGTAATAGATGAGAGTAGCGAAATTGAGCGCGAATTATCTGCTGTTTCAGTTCAATGTAGCGAAATATTTATTAAAATGCTGTGCGAGTCCGTTATAATGAACAAACAGAAAATTGCTTTTTTTAATTTGAAACGAAATAAAGCAACAAATGCTGTTTACAAATACAGATTGAAAAGGTATTGGTTTGTTTAAATTTTAAATGGAGTATTACACTACACGAATCAAATAGAAAGTTATCAAGAAGAATGGGGACGATTTATTGATAATACAAACATAAAGCTACAATTTTTAAATGTCAGATCGTGCTTTTTAGAAAGCGTGAATTTTATATAAAAAAAAAAATTGATATTATTTTTCTCAACATAGCGTTAATAAATAATTCAAAAAGTGAAAACTTTGAGTTAGAATATTTGAAATTGTATACCAAGTTTGCATAGAATTAAGTTTACTTTCCATGGAATTTTTTATCGTCGATTTATGTCGTCTTCACCGCCAATCAAATAAGTCGAGTTATTTGTTTTGACTGATTTGTAGATTACCTGATAGATAAATTATTTATAACGTTATCCTCTCATGAGAAAACACGAGGATAAAAATTTGAAATTTTATACATATTTAGTTAAAGACGTTAGAATAACTAATTTATTAAGAAGTACTTATGGAATAAAAATTTGGAGAGGCAGTTATCGACAACCCATACATAATAATTACAAAGGCCAAGCATCAACTCTTGACTAAAGTGGGCTCTCGATGAGGCGTTGCCACCAGATTACAAGCTCTTCTATTCCACACCAGTCTTTGTTCCTACAATACCTCCAATTTCCGACAAAGTCGTTCATTGTTCTCGATAAAGCTCTTATCATTACGTCACGTGACCGTTCACTGCAAAACTTCGATAAGACTCCGATTAATCTAAACAGAAGAAAACAAAAGGCGACGAGACACGGGGTGAATGCTTTTAACAATAAATTCCGAGAAGTTATTGTTTATGCTTCTTGATGCTTTCTAATCGCATTAGAAGAGTCAAGCTATTTAAAGTATGTAGACAGTATTTCCGATGTTTACTGTCTTCACCAGATTTTTGAAATATTTGTCGGGGTAAACAAGCAATGTCGACGAGTTTATTTTTATTCCTGGATAATTGTTTTCATTGTACTTTTCTGTTACAGGTACGTACTCTGAAGAGCCACCAAATCATGATGGTGAGTAAGAATTGATAACACTGAAAAAAGTAATTCGGAATGAATCAGCTCTTACTTGTTTGTAATCAATTTAGTCATAGTTCTACTGGAGGAAATTTCTCTTCGTTTGTTGAGTATCTATTATAAATTTCCGCGCGGTTTGAAGCTTAGGTACGTCATCAAATCTGAATAAACGAAGTTTTTAAAAAAAATAAATCCAGAACAAATAAGTTGCGAGCTCATAATCAAAATTATAAAATACATCGTCGAAAAGTTTCAATTCGATGAAACTTTCAAAGTTGAGATGACAAAAAATATACGAATCTTTTTTTTTTTTCTTTGATATTCTTACTCTTTTATTTCCCTATTGGTGGTAACGAGACTTAAGTGGTATTTTACGTTCTACCAACATAATATTATTGAAATCCTTCAGAGAAAACTAACTTGAAGTGGTTTTCGGATTATTTTATCGTTGCATTATACAGGGTGGGTTTAGAACTATCAACACAACGAAAATAGCTTTTTCCAATCAACTTAAAATTATGAAATACATATGTTAATATCTAACCTAACTTGAGAATTTTGTTTTTTTATAAAATTGATTAATTTAATTAATTAAAAAGAATCGATATCATGGGAAAAATTTATTATCTGTTCTTCACATTATTTGCTTTGAAATAAATGCGTAGTAAAATCAATCTGCAAAATTTTTATTCACAAAAAAATGATAAATATTTATTTAAATCCATTTTTATATTATTCATCGAGATTTCAGTCTAATTTATCGTTTATGTTCAAGTAGCAATAAATTTTTGGCACAAAAAAAGTCAGTGCACCCTAATTACAACAGATAAGTAATGTCCCATCTTATTCCTCTCTCTCACTCTTCTAAATCCAGAAACGGGATAAGTGAAGTCCAGTTGCTACGACCTTTACAGCTAAACAAATGGTCAAGAGCCAAGTTTATGAAAAACTTCATAAATTTCTTAAAACCGCAAGACTAACAGAGCTCTTCTGTGAAAGAAGTTTACATTTCTATCAAAATTTATGAAAAATAAGTTCTCTAATATCAAAATGATGATTATAAATGAACTACACATTTTCTTAAAAATGTGATTAGACGTGTTGATGCATAAAATCATAATACTCTTATATTCAAAAAATTGTGGATTTTTATTCATATATACTATATACTTATATTCTTCGAGATATTCTTCTATTATAAGAAATTAGAAAGAGCTGTTTTCGATGTGTGGATAGTACTAGACTCACCCTTTTATTGTAAGAAAAAAAGAAAATTTAAAAGTAGCGATTACCTTTTTTACCTCAAGTACTTTTGTAATTATTCATGTTCATCTATATTTTCTTGAAATGATGATTATCTGCTTTCTGGAATAAAGCAATGTCTTTATTTATCACTGACTTTCTATTCCTGCTAACTTTTCCCTTTTATTCTTTGTCCTAATGGCATGCTTAAGGCACTGAAGAATCATACATTTTAATTGTTTTAATTAAAGCTGAAAGGGTCTTAAAAAATATAGGGATGTAATTGTCGAATTTTATTATCTTGACATAGCTACCTTGGTGGAATTTATAAAATTGTTTCTATACATTTGAACGTTTCCAGAAGGGTATCTTTACTTTCTAGTAAATTTTAACTTGGCCTTAATAAATCTACCTGCTGCAGGGTGTAATCTCCTAGGTATGTGCTTTTATGAATCTCAGGTAGTTGGAAACATGTAACACGGAATTAAGGTGTCATATTCTAGAACTAGTTTAATGGATATGTTATGCATCGTAGTGCATTTTGAAAAAAAACTTTTCGTTATGAATTATTGATAAATTCTTGTGGCATCGTCAGATATTAATATCTCAGAAGTCAGAAAAGAAAATATGTCTTTTGTAGTTCTTATTTTATTGATCTGGAATTTAGTTGATGAAATAATTCTCGCTGTAAATGCGATGTAATTACGTTAGAGTTGATCTAATGAGATCTGAAGGCTTCTTTATACAAGCTGATGAATTTTGATGATATTATATTTAACTTAGTCTCAATGTGTGTATCTATTGTGACTGTAATATGATACATTGTGAGAGTAACCGGCATTCGCTAGAAGGGATGTTCAACATACTATCTTTTGTCAAGTATCTATCTTCGTATTACAGTGACTATTCTCTGCTTCAAATTCAAAACTTCTAGTATGTTGCAGCTTTGTGGTTTATCATCCAAAAGATATGGTTGCTTTGTAGTTTAATTTTTTATTACTACTTTTTTATATTCAGTATTTTATATAGTAGACAAAAGCAGAAAGTATCAATTTTATTTATTATAGTTAAAGTACATAAACATTAAAATGCATTATCAACAGTTATACGTGAATGCAAGGTTATTTTTTGCAATGTGGAAAAATTTGAGTCATGAAAAATAATTGGAACTTTGGGAACAAATGAAATATTTTAATAATTCCAACTTAATACTTTTGATTCTCATTTATAATTGAATTTTAGTTCATAACTCATACATATTTGTGGAAGGGTTCGGTATAATTGAAATGCAATGATTATCTTTGTTTTTATACGATTGTAATTAAAATAACCTAATAATGTATAATTTAATTAATTTAGAACAATTATCTTGATGTAGTGCATAAGACTGAGATCCTTGAGTAGTTTCCAGTTTCTGTTATTCATTATTCCATTAGATGTATTAATTCCCCCTATAATGGACTTTATTGTGTGAATGTGACGAATAGAGTAATGTTCACGATATTCACCTGATTGTTCACCTTAATTTGGTAAAGTGCATCAGGTGCAGCTTTACCTTCTAATGTTTGAGGGATGCTTTTGCATGGAGGGTTCCTCCTAGCCGTCGAGTCGGTGCATATCACCATAGTTACACGCTCTGTCTGGCTCCCCTCGTTGTACACTCTCCTTGTCCATCTTTATCATCAATATGCGTTAGAGAGAGTGCGAAGAAGTGAGAGTTTGGGGGGCGATCGCGTCGTCCTCGTTTGAAAACATGAATGCTGGCGGCGTTTCAGTCAGTCAGTTGAAATCAACTCCGCGAGAAGAGAGTACGCACGAATAGTTCTCGGTTGTAAACAGTGAGCAAAATAGATGTTGAGTTAGAATAGGGTCGAAAGATGATGGAATAGAGTCTGAATGTTTTCTGGATAAAACCCTTTAATGCACTAAACATTCAACCACTTGTTTCGTTTCAAAGAATAAGGGTACAGGTGTTGATAATGACTCTACCTGTGCGGTTGTTTCGGACCCGTCGTTGCTGCCGGTGTTGGTTGTTAGTGTTGAATCGTAATGTCTTTGAGTGAGGTGGTAGTGGCCCCAAAACAAATCATAATGCACGAAAAAAACGGAAATGCAACAACCAAGACGAAGAGCGTCGCTATAGTGGCGCCTCAAAGAAGCAACAGTTTGGATTACCTTAATTTTGAAGAGAAGAGAAGGTTGATTGCTTCGTCGCTTTCGCTTTCGGATTTTCTTAGTGCTGGAAACAATGCGACGAAGGAAATTAAGGATGCTGCGACTGGTGAGTTCTTGTGAGGGAGGGGTGTGCAGGATAAAAATACGTGAAGTGGTCGTGCCCATAGTAATTTATTGTTACGTTTCGAGAAAAGAATGTGGAACTGGAGAAGGCTAAAGCGGTATTATGAATGACATGTAATTTATTATTAATGAATTGCAAATTATTTCTTTATAGGACTTGCAAATAATATAATTATTATATGGTAATGAAAATGGGAGGCAATATTACATACCCATTATGTGCCTCTATGTTCACTTTATTGGATTCGTGTCTATTTCAGAGTATTGATTTGAGCTTTTTTGAAAATTTAATAAATTACAATTGCTATTTCATTGAGTTTCATCCTTCTGATTGCATTCATTGATAAATCGCTTCGGAATATCTAAATGCTTCCACTCTAATCGTATTCAATAATATACTCTCTCTCAAGTAAACATTACTACAATATTTACGATAGCCTTGTTTCTACAGCTTCTAAACTTTTGGTATAATTGGTAAAGCTTAGACTTTTCCATTTTATAATTGCTTTGCTAACTTTTCTCTCAAAGTTTGGAAATATTGTTTTTTTTTTTTTATAATTAAGCTTCAGAAATTTGTGACAGACTTATGAAGACTTAAAATTTTTAAACTTGTTTGATAAATGGAGCAGCTCTTTCTTAATTTGAAAGTGGTTTTGAGAATTATTCAAAAGTTACTGTAATTAATATATCCACATGATTTCATTTCGACTTTTAAATTTTAAATATTACATTTTTTAACTAAATTTAGCGGAAATCAATATCAGATAAATTGCGTTCAAAATATTGAAATGTACAATGTTGAAATGCGTTGATTAGTTTAACTTAAACCACTTTTGTTTTAAACGTTACAAGCAAATGTTTAAATGAACTTATAAAAATAAATCATCATAAATTTTTTCCACCAGTAAATGATTTAGTCACAGTTTTTATAGTTTGTGGTATTTGAATGTAAATAAACAAATAGGCATTTTTTTTCTAAGAAGTATATTACTGATTTCCAGAAATGTAGTTCTTAATTAATTTTATTCATGTAAGAAAATTCCATCACCGATGTATTCAGTTCACTGTGGTATTTCTCTATATCTAAAATTTACAACATTCTTCGCATCACAGGTTCTCTTTTTTGAAATTCATCTAATTATCATGTACTCAATTTCATTTATTCATGTTTAGTTGTTTTTTCAAATATGAATATTTCGATCGTCCGCAAATACTCAACTTAAACTGGCAGTTACGTTATTAAAGTTAATTAGGAAGAGAGCAGCTGATGCGCTCGAGCAAGCATCAGGGCCAGTTTTTAGTAAGAATGGTCTTTCTTGCGTACTTTCTATATGCTCCATATAGAAGAAAAGAGCGTGGAAATGTATTGTTTTTACCTCGTATAAGTTTCACATGTCCGTATACATGTCATGTTAATTTTCTTAAAACAACTATAGTATGATTTTCATTTGTATAATTTGTCGAGAAAAGATACCGGATGTAAGATTACTTCTCCGGCATTTTGTTTACATGTGTTTGTTTTTTCCAACGAACATCACGTTCTGTTCATTCTTTATTTTTAACCATGGATGTGATGTTGTCTTTTGATGTGAATCGTAATGATGATTAGAAGGAAATGTCTGGAGCTGTGCATGTTCATGCAAAGATGCGTCAAAAAATGTGATAGTTAAAGTCTTAATGGAAGTTTACTGTTTGCAGATTGAAAGCTTCACGGTTTGGTGCCTAAGCACAGAATCTGAATTTTTTTAAAGAATGTTAGTTGTTTGAAAGCAGTCTTTTATAATTATTGTTGTAAAAACACTTCAGGTAATGTGTTGGTGATAACAGTGAGTCAGTTATTAAATGACTCATGACTTCGTCATTTTTTCCGTAGTAATGGGAGAAAAGTTATTTGAACTTAACCCAAATAGAATTAATTATGTTTTGAAAAATGAATTCAAGTTGTAGGAGTTATAAATTATTGTAACAATTCTACTTTGTCTATGAACTGTCCTATTGTTTATGTAGTGTGAAAAATGTGAGAGAATGTAAGTCCAGTGTATATCTGATGCATTGTGAAACAGCGGTGTGCTTCATGAATTTCAATTGCAACAATTATTTTATGTAAGGTATAAATAATTATGCTCTATTAATTCCCTTTGATACTTAGAATACTTGAATTTAGTTTCAATGAAATGAATTCTATTAGCTACTGAAACTTATTTATTGAGTTTTCAATTTCTTAACGATTCATCAGCATCTGTGATTGCTTTTCCATCACTTGACGTCTCCGGAGAATCACTTCATCATCTCCATTTCTCATTGCTGAGAATGTTCTTCGTAATATCGGATGTCTCAAGATGATATTCTACCACTTAACGCATATATAATGTACAGTTAAAAGTTATCTAATTAAAATTTGAAAACAATTCCCTCGTTTCTGGAATTATGTTATGATGGGACTTTCACCCATGTTTAATCTAGTGTAATAACATTGACATTTACATTTTTCCAAATCATTAGGTATGCACGAAGGTGCTATTTTGCGTCTTATTTGGAATACTTTGGGAGAAAATTATATGTTATGAACAAAATTGTAAATTTCAGGGTCTTCGCGCATCTCAAATCAAGGAAACTGTGTCTAGGACGTGTTGTCATGACATTCATAAAGATTTTTTTTTTGAAAAGGCAATTAGGTGTGGCCATTAAAGCTTTATGTTTAATTAATGGCGATTGTTTGCGCGTTAATCTGTTTTTATGGGAAAAGCGGTTTGAGTGATCATCATATTTACGTCGATAGTTTATTATGTTGGTGTTTATTTTTAGTATTAATGTTAGATGAATACATTTTCGAAACATCTGCTATTTGTGTGGTTTTTTGTTCGCACGTTCATGTTTTATATTATCGCTGTGAAGTTTTGAAATTTATGAAAATGTGCATTTTTGGCGCCAAGTACCATTTTAAAACTCAAGGAAAATGAAATATTTGAAAGCTGTAATGCGGACGGTTATTTTTATTCTTGGCTTTAGCCAAAAATTTCTCTTATTTATTCTTCAAGATTGTCACTTCATACGAAACTTGTAATTGAATATTCCTCATCTTTGCATCGAATGCAGTATCAAATTTTTCCATCTTGACCAGATTAAGTTTCCAGATTCCAATCAAACTAGGAAATAAGAAATATTAATAAAAGAAAATTATATACCCTTAGCAACCGATACATACACACACCTACACGTTATTCATTTATGAGAATTTGACAACTTTAGTAATGATGCTTATTTCTAAACAGGAATTTTTATATCTTGTTTTTCTACAATCTTAGTTCTTTTCCTCTTTTGATGACACGAATAGGTTTTCGACATTTACTTGTTTATTACCAAATTCTGAAACTCTTTATGTCAGTTTGCTCAATAAATAACCCGAATTCGAATTTTATTTACGCAATCAGTCTGTATAATTCACAGGTAAAGCTTATACTTAATGACATTTCGCTATTTTATTTAAACTCAATTCGTGTAATTTAATTTTTTCTGGGCTTGTTAGATGTGGGTTTAATGTTTTTTTCCTGACGCCTTTTAAAGGTTGAAGGTAAATCCAGTTTAATGTATAAATGTCGGTCGAAACTTTCATTCAATTATTTACGGAAGCATTCATTCAAGTCTGTTTTGATTAGAGAGAAAAGATTTATCAATAAATTTTCTCTACTATTTTCAATTTTACTCAATTTTCGCTGAAGGAGTTGTCGACATGAATAATCATATGTAAGATTCTCACTCCATTGTTCTTCACTCGCGACTCTTAATTAATTTTGCATTATCTCAAAAACGGAAGTGTTAAAGATTAGTCAGAATTCCCAGGAATTAATTACTCAATATGAATTGGGTGCGCATCTAATTGTAAAAGAAAAAATTGCAATATGCGTGTGGTTTATATCTTGAATATTGAAAGTAAAAACAGCAACAGCATAATTAGGATTGGTATAATTAAAATTGACATGAACCAACAATAGATTGGCCTAAATAAGCTGGGAAAAGTTTTACATAACTGCTAATTTTCATCAGATTTTGAAACTTAAATTATCGAAATTACACTTTTTCTTCTGCTAATAGCGCAGTGTGAAAAATTTGGCGTCAAGTCAGACATTCAGTCAATTAGCTAATAGTATAAATAGAGATCTATTCTTTACCTAGAAAAAATTAATTGAAGAATAAAATATTTTCCAAACCGCAAGTCGTGAGTAATTAATTTTTAATAACGTAAACCATCTCAAAGTGACTTTGAATACAAAATTGATTTGCTCTTTACATCTAAACGTCTTGGCGTCATCCGCCGAAGCCGCGACGAATTTGCGATCGTTCACAAAGCACGCAAGATGAATATATAGTGAATATTTCAGACCTAATTTCACGGGAAGTGCGCTTCAAACCGACAAAGATCATAGTTAAACAATCCTCGATGACCCTGAGATTACACGGAAATAGGCAAAGTATGTACGTCTTCATGTAAAAATTTTTAAATTATTATTTGCGCAGTTGCTTAATTTACATTTTTCTATTCAAATTTTGTTTAATTGATTATTAATCTTCTTGTTTTTATTATATGCATTACGATACATTGTTGTGGGTTATATAATATGAATATTTATCGTGTAGTATGTCATCGTAGATGTGAGTCATATGACTTGAAGTCGCATTTTTTCAAGATGTTTGCGCGATTATTTCTGTTTGGAATTGAGATACCTTATAATTAGTTGATTATGTAATGTATTTAGCTAAAAATTAGCTATTTGATGTTTGGATTTCTACAATAAATGATAAACAAGTTGATACGCTTTATAAACCTAATTAGCAAAATACAGTTTTCTGGATTTTATGTAACGCGGTTAGTATGTTATACTTAAATGTTGTGACTCTAAATGCTAAAGGCATTTATAAATCAACTTTTATTTTTATCAAGAAATATGTGAAACTTTTCCAATAATAACTGTATTCTTGAAAATTTTAAATTTGAATAATTTTTTTATATTTTCTTACAAGATTCTGGAGTGCTTTTTGTTCATCACTTTTTTCATTTCGTAGGCGACAAAGTTCTTTGTACAGATTATATCTTTGCGTGGTAGAAGACCTATGACCTAATGGAATTGTTAATGAGATCAGCTACACAAATGAATATTTCATTCCTTTTTTCGTAATATTAAATCAATTACTCGACAGATCAAACGAGATTTTTTACTTTGTGGGAGGGATGGGATAGAATGTCTTTTGACGAGTGCAGTAAAGTCGGTCAATACTCGCCCATTCAAAAATATTTTTGCAAGGCTGCAAATTCTTTGAAATTTTGCCAGACTTTATCTGACATTATGACTGAAAGCCAATCACAAATACAAATCTAGTTTCGTCCGGAAAGCAACAAGTCAAAATACTTTTTTCATACGAAAGAAAATCATTGATTTCTCTCTGTAGAAGACATATTTGAACAATTGCCTTACTTCTATCACTTCCCATCATCTGAACGAGGAAAGGAAATGGCAATTTCAGATGCGTTCATCCATCAACGTTGCAGCTGTGGAGTGTTTTTTGCCCAAATTTTGGTTAATGCGGCAGTCGAAGCGACTTAATATCAAGAGGGTGTCTTATCTTTAGACAGCGATGAAGGATTCTAATGGACTTGGCTGCATCAGCTCAAGGTTGCAGTCATTGCAACTGGCATCATTTGCTTCCTACTTAGCGTAATCGTTTATGTCATGAAGGGCAATCTAATTTTAGATGGAATAATTAGCTAGAGGGTTTGGAATTTTGATGGATGACAGGAGGACATTCAGAATTGAAGCTTTATCATTGAGGTGTAGTCTGTATTGCTTTTCCGCTTCATTGTTACAAATAAACAATTTATTTGTTCTAATAATCGAATTGACAGTGTTGACAGGAATAAGCTCGGGAAGTATCAAACTCGATAAAATAAGATTTCTCTCAAGAGAAAAAATACTTTTCTACAACAAATTATCAGATTCCATCAGTATTTGATTTATAATTACATCTAGTTGATACAACTGTGTTATCGCTCCGTGACGTTTTTGAAAATTAATTACGATTGATAACGACATGTGTTTTTCGATTATTTTTGTAGTATTTATAACTGATGTGTAATCGAGTATTATGTTTTTTAGAAATTAATAAACCCATAATCTTATTAATTGATAGTAATTTTTACCATCTATACCTACAGCTAAGTAAAATGAAAATATTATTTATGTGGAAATTATTTTTTTATTAGGTTGTTCGCAACCACAAACATATTTTATATTTCCGACATTTAAAACCTCAAATGTTGTTTTCACGCTTACTTTGCATCAAGGGGTCAAAAATCTTAACAAAGATTCTTTCACTGTGGAAATAAATATTTCTAAATTGTACTTTTAGCACTCAAAAAATGTGTCATGTTTGTGTGGTAAGAAATCATTGATATTACAAGTTATGACATCATGATGTTATTCATAGAAACTGAATTATTGAAAAAAAATTTATGAAGCATGTAGATAATAAATAATATAATAATTGAGTTAAAGTGATTCTGTTTTTGGTATAAAACTTGGTAAGTGTTTTAAGCTGGATAGTAGCTTTATAATGGTCCCGTTACTTTGTGTAAAATCAAATCGATAAATAATGCTGTTTCTGCTGAGAACGAAAACCCTCAAGATGTGATTAGCTTGTTGAAATCTGATTAATTTTGAGAATTATTGTTGTAACTGTGAATTTAACGTAACATCAATCTTTTGATGTAAATGGAAGTATGATTTTGTTAAATGTTTGGGTATTTCTGTCATACAATTTCTAACTCTTTCCACTGTGACATTGGCAATCAGATTCAGGAATTTTCATTAGAATATTAAGTGAAAGTCAAGCGAGGTAACGCCCAAACTATAAACGATGTTGAGTGATTGTTCCTTCATGGTAATAATTATCAAAAGTAAGAGCGTGCTTTTGGTTTAATTAAGTTTGATTTAGCGGAGAACATAAAAGTTTTGTGTGGCTGAAAATCAATCATTTTAATAAGTCAATGAATCTTAAGTTGCTGGGTGGGTTCCAAGATAGTCCTAGCCTAACTGAGTTGTAGTTTAGTCAGACTTTATTATAATTTTAGAATACATAGTATCATCACGAATTTTCTGAATACTTGTTATATCTAAACTACCATAAATTCTTTTTTTTATCATTCTGTCTAAATATTTTTGTCTGACTAGAATATAAGAGATTCTTAACATGTTTCGTGTTAAGTACATATTGGATTTTTAGTGTTTATGTTTGGATGCTCTACCAACGGAATGTGTGAAAGTAGGTGCTGTAGGTAAAGATTTACTTTACCTAAGAAGGATTTTAGAGTTTCAACGAAAGTTTTATGAAAAGCTTTAATTTGACAGTGTTGAAATATGAATGGGAAAATGGAAATAGGTGGTAGAATATCTGAATAGACATAAAATATAAATCACAATAATCTTGGCTTCAGCGGTTACTGAAATTTTGATATTATTTTGTTTCGATTTGTTATCAGCTTTCTTTCTAAATTTGCGTTCAATGATAATGTTCTAAAATTGTTTCTTTTTAGTTAAAAGATGATAACAGGACATTCACATCGATCTTACGTGCATGTATGTATGCGAATAAAAACATGAGTAACAGGAAATTATGATTCAAAATTTGCTGGTTGTAATAACCTGCTTCTTTTGGCTTCAATATAAGAAGTGGTTATTTCTTGGACATTTAATATTTGTATCATGAAAGGCCGGTTTTTAATGAAATCTCGAGAAACCAAATATTTCTTTGATTTAATTACCTTTATCGCTAAATTCTCGGACCGTATTCTAGTACTCTTACTTTTTAAAAGCCCGCACGAGGCTTCAACCGCTTGCTCAGGTCACGATAAACCAGTCTTAAGAGGCGCTCTAGGTGATGCGCCCCGTTGTGGAATGCGCTACGTCACTAAGACATTGTTGGTATAAGGCCGAAGACTTTTCAACAGTCTTTGTATCTTTTCGCCAAATAAAAAATAGTCAAAGAAATTTTTTAAGAATGAGAGATACCTTCTCTCATCAATTCGTGTGCTTAAACGGGCATTGAACTCTTTATCGATTGCATAAATAAAAACATTGAAAGTTTCAAGTTGCAGTAAACATTACAACGTCACACAAGGTGAACTAAATACCGAGTGAACTGAAAATGTACAGTTAACTGAATGCTTTTACGCAATCGCTCATTCACTTCATGTATCTTTTGTTTCATGGGTTATCGGAAAGGATCAGAGAAGCTTTACGCAAACTCCGTGCGACATAGTTTTTGAATGTTATCAGTTCTGTATCGTGATCTCTTTGGGAAATGGCATAGGAGAAATGGTTACTTGAGAAATGGAATATTTGGGTTATAGAGAAAATAGAATGAGACATTTTCACAGAGAATATAAAATGTACATCATTATGTTTTTGAAGAACGTAAGACTCGAATTTTATCTGCTTCTGAATTCAATATTATTGTTTGTTCTGTATTTGGCATCGTAACCGAAAAAATGATGAATGTTATGAGCGACGGAATTTATGGACATTAATTCAATAAAATATTAATGTATACATGTGAAAGGAAGTGGAGTTCCGGTCCTGGAAGGTGGTAGAAAGTGATAAATTTTTAATCTTGAAATAGCCGTAGTATTGACGAACCGAAAACACAAATAAACGCTTCTAAATTATCTGAATGTTCGCTTATAAATTATGTTTTTCCTTCCACAAAACGAATAGCTGAACGTATGATTAGCAAAAATTATCTTCAAGAAAAAATTGCTTCATAACGGTTTACAACCATCGCTGTGAGGCATAAATTGAATCAATTTTGAAATATCCATTGACTGATTTTATAAAAGTGTATCAATTAAACTGAAATATCGTCATTTTTCCATTTGTCGATATTTTGCATAAGCCAGAAAACAAAATGTTTCATGTGGGCAAACACCCACTTACAATTAAAAACCAATTTGCAACAATTAGTGCCGACACCTCATTAGGTCCCGGTATGATGTTACGACGTGGTAAACTCCGGGCATGATACTGCAGGCGTGCCGTAGATAAACAGCCAAAATGCGTGTTTGTAGAGAATTTAAACGACGCCCTATCGTGTCCTTGACATAAGATCTAGTACGATTTACATTGCTAAAGATACAGCTACCTTTAGGAGGTGACTGTAGAACTTAGAAAGTGTCGTTAAAGCGACATTCACTGTTACGGGTGGACCCACAAAACCGCCATAGTTAGCTAAGAATGTTTTTGTTAATTGATGTGTTTGGTACTGTGTTGGATCCTGTGGCTATTCAAGTCTGAAATCGATCGTAAAGAGCTCGAGAATGGCCTTAGATGTGCCTTTGTGTCCACCTTTACTAATGTGTGGCTATTGGAATGTGCGATTTTTACAGTAAGGATGCCTTTGATCCTTTATAGTTATCGGAAGTTTATCTTTAGAAAAACCATGCGATGTGAGAAAAGCAGCGTTTTTGTTTTGATTTCAGTCAGATTTGTTTTGTGCAAGTAATTTATTTATTATCACAGTATTCCCAAGTCTTAATAATTCATTGATTAACCTAAAACCGGCATAAATATTTGAAGTTTTGAGCTCCTCCAACTACCATTTCTATGCTAAGTAATTATCTATAACTATTACCGCACTGCTAGATAAAATCTTTTGAACGTTTTTTAAAGATTTTCCACGATTTTATTTGATCTCTATTTAAATTTAATATTATAGACACTAAATCTGCATCAAAGTCTCGTTAGCTTTAAGGATGAACTCACCAGCATTTCTTGAAAATTTAACCTGGACCAGAATTTTTATTAGGTAATAAATGTAAAACTCTCATTCGTATTTTATTTCATTGAGTTTCCTCGACTAAACATTAATGGCTTAGCTATATTTATATAATATTTTTTTCTTATTTATTGTAATAATCGCAACAAAAACTTATTGACGCCTCAAGTTTGAAGAAATCTTAATTATGATAAATGATTCGCTCACCGGATAATATTGATCGCGTCAGTAGACACGATGTATAAAATTAGTATCAATCGTGGCCCATAACTAATTTCACATAAATGTTTAGCTTTTTTGTTTTCCCAAACTATGATTTACAATCTCAACTTCCTCTTGTTCTTTTATCGTTCTTACAAGGAAGAATTCGTTTGAATATTTAACAAACAAGCTCTCTCAGAAAATTTATAACGTTCTAAAGTGGAAACTAACGGAAACACTCGTCGAGAAATCGCTTTTACTTCACCCCAACTATCGCACCGGTATTAAAAGATTATTTATTTAGGTGGTAACAGTTGCGGTATACTTTGTTGAAAACACTAAGCTTCCTTTTTGCTTGATTAAACAGAATCCATGCAAATTATTCTGTCTGGCAGCAGACTTAAAATGCTTATAAAACTGTAATTTTTAAAAAAAGTTTTTAATTTATTCTAATTATGAATATAAAAGTTTGAAGATTCTCAGAGATTAATGTAAAAGAAATTAAAGTATTGTTAAGTACATCTTGAATTTGTTGAATTGAAAATCATTAAAAGAACAAAACTTTCGATTAAATTTCCTATGTAGTTTAGAGCGTATTGAAGCTTTTATGAATTGCTGGAAGCTGCTCTTTTTAAATGCAATGTGTTTTTTGTCTTTGGATATTTAGAGAACTTCTTCTATAAAAGAACTGATCGAGTTTTTTGTTGTACATTGTTGGATGCAGTTATAATAAGAGCTGGGAGGAAATGTTTCCGGGTAAAGGTTTTGTGAACTTTTGTCTAATTTTGGGTGCGGGATTTTCCCTTTGAACACTGCTTCCTCTCTGTAAATAACTTGTGTCGCTAATTATTTCATTATCAACTCACATTAATATAATTAAGCTACATCATAATTACAGCTTGGGAGTAATGAGTCAATCGATAAAAGCTTATCTTACCTCCCTTTCTCAGTCGTTTTGTCTTGTCGAACAAAATTTGCAAAAATCCAGTGAAAATTTACAAAATTCTGTTTGTCTGAGTGGAATGACAACGTCTAGTCGAATAATTGCCAACAACACGAAACAAGAGCTGTGTTGCCTAGACAACGTCGCCCAGTAGTCACCACCTGACAAGAGATTACAAATTTCAATTAAATCACTCGTCGAGGTTTCAGTTGCAACGATTAATGTTTTTGAAAAGGAAACGGGTGGTTTATTTCAATTGACCTCTGTGATTAAATCAATTAACCAACATTGTAAATAAACGTCTACTTATCGTAATTTTTGTCTTGATCGAGTACTTAATGAGGTCGCATAAATGGAAGAAAAAAAATTAGTATAGTGAGTCAGACTAGAGACACGGCGTCGCGGCGCTCAAAATAACACAAAAGCGTCCAAGGATTCAGTGTTTCTAGATATCGTTCAACCGCAAACATTTCGTCGCAACAAATTTATCGAATTGACATACGAGTATCATTTGTAAATGGCTTTAGATGTAAGTTTTTCAATGAGCTTTTTATTAAAGTAATTTCTTATTTTTATTACAGCTAAAAAGCAGAACGGTTCTGCATTCAGAACGAACAGTTTGGGCAGCGGCACGAGGACGCCACCGTTGGAAAGAAAGAGTAAATTTTCGATAGGGAAGTTACTAAGGCCGTGGAAATGGAAACGAAAAAAGAAATCGGATAAACTTGAAGCCGTTTCCCGGAGTGAGTAATTGCATTGATTTAGCGTCTCATAATTTTAATCCCTTTTTCTTATTGACAGCTTTAGAAAGAAAAATTTCAGTCCGAGCCAATAGGGATGAACTGGTACAGAAAGGAATCCTTCTACCAGAAAGCCCTTTAACTCCACCCATATCCGAGCCAGGTGAGTTTACTGTCGTTTACTGTTTTATCGGCTGGATTGTGGCGCTCTCTGTCTATCGATTGCCAAATTATACGGAGGTTTTTTTGTTTATAGGTGAAACCGTACCATCGCCATTCCCTCCTAGTGGATTTCAACAAGTTTCGGATAAACAAACACCTCAAGGACCACCTCCAGCGTATCCAACGATACCTCAAATGCAACATATGCCTATAAATCCTGCATTATTACAGCAACAGCTTCTGCAGAATCCGCATTTTGCGCAAGCGAATGCCAATAATAATCTTACCGGTAAGTCAGATTTTCCAGATTACAGAAATCTGCAGTTTTGTTTCTGTGTAATGACACAGCCAAGCGACAATTTTATTTCATCTTTATTAACCGAAATTTGGAAATTTATTTGTTTATGCAGTATCAATACTTTTTGATTGAATGAATAACTTAAATAATTTTCATTCGATATGTTTACAGTTTTGTAGAATCAATAATGAATTTTATTTATTATTTTCTTGAATTATTGGTAACAGCTTTAATTGGAAAAAGCACTATTTCGTTTTTATTTGCCAAACTAGAATCTTTCTTGGAACAGTTGTGTCGATATTAATTGAAATACAACAGCGTAATGAACAGTTTTTGCTTGTTTACTGCTTGCGTCTTTTATTGATTGTCATAAAAATACTATAAAATGGTGTCATGGAATGGAATTCATTTATATTTTTATAGATTTTTGTTTCATATAAATTGTTTTTTTTATTTAGTTTGTTTAATTTTCTTTTATTTCTAACAACATAAAAGGGTTATTATAGCGTGTTTTTAAAGTTACGTTTTCTATGTAATTAGGTGCTGTTAAAACATAAGTAAGATTCAATTTTTGTTGATAGAATATTCAAAATTACTTCAGTTCAAACATGTGCGATTATTCTTGCTATTTTAATAATCAAAATTTGTTCATAATCTGTTCCGACGTTCCTAGATAGTTGTCCAGTTTAAAAATAATTACTAACAAAAAACATATTTTACAAGTTTTTTTATAAAATTAAATATGAATTTTAGAATGCGAATTAGTTCATTAGTTCATTCAAATATTGAACTGTAATGATTTGAACATATTTTTTTTAATGTATTTCAACTATAACAAAAAATACAGAATTATGATTTTTTTCCATAATTGATCTATTGAATACCTATACCATTAAATTTTAATTAAGAAAAGGTTTGGGGGATTGTGTGACTTTGTCCCCCATTTTCGTCGCAGCTGTTTTAAATTTTTGATTCTGCATTATAATCAAGATGGAAAACTTTTATTGTTGATAACTAAGATTATTGGAACAAGTAAATTGTTTGATAAATCATAACTACAATCAGATTTGGTGAAATTTCATGATAAGATTCGTTTAAGACGCTAGGTTAGTAATTATAGTAGTTTCATTCGTTTTGTGATATTATTTTTATCTTCAGGGTGCCGCTATTATTTAAACTGAACGTATAATTTACAAGTTAATTTAGATTAGAATTAATAAAAACGCAATTTTTATTTTTTGTTAAAATTCTCATATATGGTCTCCAGAGAATTTTTTGTTTTGTGTCACAGAGAATATTGTTTTGTTGACGGAAAAGTTGGGTGTTGATTGTGGGTGCGGTTCACTTTTGTTTTTAATAAATAAAGTTAACAACAATGTATTTTGTTTGAGTTAAAACGTATGCTTTTGACAAATTGTGGGTTGATTTACAAATGTTGTGTTGAAATGAAATTTGAGGTCGGTCTTCCTTCTTGATTACTCAGTGTTTACTTTGAATGCATAATTCATTTACTACACAATTGAATTATTAATTTTGAATATAGTACCTAAAACTCAACTTAAATTATAATATTTTTGTAGAGGATAGAATACGATAATAAGTTTCAAATTCTGTTCGTAGTCCTCAAAATTTAATCCGTTGGATAACACTTCGCAGCCTGTCAGAGTCCTCATTTTCCAGCAACAATTCGAATCCCCGCGCCAATTTCCGGTCTTTCCGATTAAAATTCCGTATTTAATCCTAACGGAAAATCGACTCTTCATTTAGAAATCATAGGTCAGTGTTTTGTTTCCTGTTCTAATCGTTTTAAAAATTCTTTGCTCTACGATATGCTTGTGTGTGTGACTCTTCGTTCACCTTGAAAAACGGTTTCCATATTACGCAAGTTTGGTATGAGGAAACGAAACGGGGACGTAGACGCCAGGCGCCGAACGCCGCCGTCTCGCTCATTCGTTCGTTAGACATTGGTGGTGGCGTTTCGTATTAAATCCCTTCAAAATTTTCTTTAAATTTTAGGTAGTGTTCGAACGCATTCTAATAATGTATCTGTGTTAAGAGAATAGAGTGTTTTTGTGTATGTGGCGGCGCTCATGCCCCGTTAACCCCCGTCAGGGGCGCAGCTCCGGACCTGAGAGGGTGGTGCGGCTGCGGCAGGGCCGCCAGTCTATCAATGATGGGCTACATCATGGGCTGTACTTGCTTTAAAGGTAAAAAATTCACATTGTCATTGACGGAGTAATGCAGGTGCTAAGGAAATTGATAAAACGTTTTTTTATACTGGACGTGCTTCGATTATTCTATTCCCTCTATGTCTTCAAATAGTTGACGATATTTTTAAATATTATTTTTTTCTATATTAGGAATTGCTGACGCTATCGTGGACTATATCGTGAGGTATACTTGCTTTAAAGGTATGATTTTTTAAGTTGGATTTGTACCCTTGCGTGCACTACCCTCACTAATCCAACAACGGTTGTGGTTTTGTATAGAGTGACTAATCTTACTTTTCCTGGTTAGAGGATTACCTCAATGTAGATTAAAAGTTTGTGTTTTGATTTTTCATATAACCCGGCGCATCCACCATTTCAGTTGTCAGACAAACAATGAACATAAACAGACTTTGGATCACAACTTGTTTGTTTACCTTTTCTGAATATTTGTAATATTATCCCACACTCTGTAAATATTTTAACGAACCTATAATTTAATTCATTGTAGCATAAATTGTAGTGTTAAATCAAAACCTGGTCGCCTTACCTTATTAATATGTACAAATTTGAATAAATGTTTGCTTGTTTGTTTTTCATTAGTGTGAATTTTTTTCTGACAAATATATTCTGTATTTATAAATTAAGTAGGTTGATTTACTGTTTATTTGCTACGTATCTTAATTTAAAAAATTTGTAAACCGTTAAATCATTTTTACATTTTATAACAATCATTTTTGGAATATCATTTTGTTAAAACACTGGGGAAATTAAGAGTCGTGTATGTATATGTACAACAGCCCATTCTTGGCGTACAAATATTTTCTAACAGTCAAATTAAAAAAGAAACTATTTTCTAGACTTTGTTTTTCATAGAAGTTTTGTCAACAGTCGCATCATTAGTAAAATAATGCAAATAAGTTGCCGATTTGGTATAATTATAAAATTTAGTCCATTTGAACATCTTCGATCTTTATAGCGCAGCTTAATTTTATAGTTGAAGCTTCAAACAAATGGCACCAACCGCATCGATCTTTCTAAATCTAGTAAAATAATCTGTTTTTTTCTTTTGTATTCCTGGCCACTTTACTGAAAACGCAACAAGAAAGTGTTAAACAGTTCCGATGAAGGCGAGAAGGGTCGAGAAAATCTTTTATTTCTTTGATGCTTAACACTAATGGTCTCATAACGTTTAGGCGACGAAACGAAATTAGAACTCTCGCTAGGGAATAGCGCGTGTCAGATTGAAATTTTGCAAAAAACTTTCTCGCATATTTTATTGTGATTAATTTTGGTCGTTGTGATGAAAATTTTTTTTCTGTAATGTAAAGTTTTGCGTTTTTTAATAGATGGTTTTGCATGTTTAAGGTTTTTAATTTTCTTGGTATGCACGCGACGTTTTAGATGGAATTTGAGAAATGTTAACATAGAGTGCTTTTAGTAAATTCAATTTTTATTTTCCATTTGTAGATTTGTCCATTAAAGGGTATGGACATACATTAAATGAAAGATGTGATTTTTGTAAACGACTCTTTTTGGATATGCTGTTCGTCGTATTTTACTTTAAGGTCGTACGACCTCTGGCGTCAATACTACGAAAATTGAAACTAATGTGAGTTACACGAGTCACCCTCGGGATTTTTGGCATAAATCTACTAACATAAGGGTATCAGGGTATCCATGTGAATGTAATACATAGTTGTTATCCTCTTCGCTTTTTGATCGATATGTAAGTCGGTGTTAAAGGACAAGCGCATCTACCTGATGTTTCTTCTTTCTACTGACACTTAATGTAAGAGCTCTTCGCATAAAATGGTTAAATTCTGAAATTGCGAGCGAGATTCAACACTTATCCTTCTTTTATTGGAAAAGTGATAATTTACAAAGATGTTTTTCTATCTATTTTTTAAATTTTAACTGAATTGACTTGATGAAGAAGGATGTAAATAGTGCGCATACAAATGTTGAGAAGTCTTCATGTGAATAGCGTCGTTTTGGAGTGTTGTTTTTGCAGGTGATCGATTAAAGAGTTTTGTATTTTATCAAAGTTCAATGAACTAACGGTTGTGTTAGGGTTTAGGGTAAGAGTACTTTTCCCACGGAGTTGTTTCAGTTCGTTTTAATTAACAAACTATTATTAAAAACTGAGGTATAGTGATTGATTTTCCTCATCTTTCAAGTTTTTGTGGTAGGTACACGTGTGTATACTGCGGGAGCGGATATTTGATACATAATTAATCAATATTCTCGCAGTTTAATTACTTCCCAATTAATCTATAGGTTTTATATATAGTTGCAGATTAATCTATTGGAGCTATGTTCATTAACTACCGTCGCTATTTTTGTATTGGCTTTATGATGGAATAATTTTCTATATAATTATTCAATCAATAAACGACCTATGGTAACAGATTGTGTGCATTTTTAAACACCAACAAACTGAGAAAGAATATTTGTTATTCCAATTTCGATTGTTACGAAGTTACTTTTTTCATTTTTGCGGTTAACATTAGCATTTTAATCTGTACATATTTTTCAGCGGCTTTATACAATTCGGTATCAGTGTGTTAAGTCTAGCATTTACATTATACACATTCACATGTCAAATCGAGATTTGTATTGCAAAATGAATATTGTCCAATTCATCACCACAAATCATTTGTGTGTGTGTGTGTTCTATTTATAGTCGTTTTCCAGTTACATCGATTTATGAAATATTGTAGCGAATTGTTTTATAATCCCTAACTCACATTTAACAACCTCACTGGAATAATTAACATTTATTTTGTTCGAAAAAATAGGCGTTGATTTGAAATGACTTTTAAATCTATTTCTCTGCAACGCTTTTACCAGACTAGTTGCTTTCAATTATGCCTTCCGCTTCCAGGATTTTTAGTCGATTAAATCCTGTTGCTCTACATTTAGGTTTGGGTAAAAATTACATATTTATTCAACGCTCTGTTCCAATGAAGTTTGAATATATCTACATTAGTTGTCTTTTGAAGATGCAATCGATCGGTTGGACTGCATAACAACAAAATCCATCAATAACATTGATGAATGCATTATATTTGTATGTGTATCGTTTATTCCAATAATGGCAGATCGGGTGTTTTGAAGTGGAACAAATCGGATATGGAAAATTTGTTGCCTCAGTGCATTTAGAAAAACAAAAAACGGTTTATACATTTTGCAATTTCACCTGTTTTTTTTGGTTCTTTGACGGGTATATTTTTCATTTATTTTAAACACCATTTTTGCAAAATTCCCAAAAATGTAAACTAAAATTATTAACAAGTTGAATAGTAATTTGTAAATCAGGTGGTTAATGTTTCTTCAATTCTACACGTTTCAAAGTTTTTTGCAATTATACTTTTTTAAGTAGATCCAAATGATCTTTATAACGCAGTGCGATCAACAATGACTAAGTCTATTGGCGTTACTGAAACACTGATGTTTCGACAGTTATGATTATCCTGTGTACCATTTGCAAAGAATAAACATCCATATTTTTCAATTATTTTATTTCTAACAGACTCAATCATTCTTGATCGCTCTGTATAATAATATATACATATGAGATATAAACTACATTACATTGGTATAGTATCAAGGACGACGTAGTGTTCTAAACATTTAAACTGTTGAAAATTACAACAAACTTTTAGTTCGTCTAGCAATTTATTATACATACATAAACCTTTGCGGAAGACAGAATTAAAACAGTTATTAGTTCTACAAAAACCTATATCAAAATTATTTCTGTTTCTTAAAAAACTTTGCTGTTTATCAAATCTTTTATCAAATTGATTATTTTTTAATAAGTAATTCTTCTGTTTTTTATGATTCATTAGATCCAATTTGGTTTAGAAGTTTGCTTTTATTTTTGATTTAATCTTTAGAATAATAATTATTGATTGCTATAACAAACATATCCGTCAAATTTTCAAAACTAAGCGCTCAGCTCCAACCGATTATGAATGAAATTTATTTTGGGAGTACGCATTTTCTTTATTTTTAACAGCATATATAAATTCGTGTTCATATTAAATATAGACGTTAGTCATTTAGCTGGCAACATTGAAACGAAAGGATCGATAAAAACCTGCAGGTTGTTGTATGGTTTTTGTCCTATGTAAAGTTTTTCCGAAATAAATTTGTTTATTTAGTGGAGTGCATGAGTGATTTACAGAGCTGTTTACGATAGCTTTAACAATTAAGTGATTTTGTGAATAATTTATAAATGTAAGAATTTATTTGTCTTATATTGTTTTTATTGAGGTTGGAAAACCTTTATTTTAATTAGCTCGAACTATTGTTACGGTGGATTATTACTATTATTGATGTAACTATTCTAGCAAATTGATCATGTGGAAACTGTACACAAAGGACTGCATTGAATTTATTATTAATTTTCCTATTTTCCACTCGTATAAGCTCTGTAATATTTGGAGCTTTTTGTATCTCCCAAGACATTTTTATTTGTATATGTATGTCTCGCCAAAAATTCATCGTTTGCTCAGAAATGGTTTTGTTGATTTTATTAGAGCCAAGATTTTTTCCGTCTTGTTCAATTTAGTCAGTTTCCATAACCTTGAATATTGTTTCATATTTATGTATATGTACTTACAAAGAATCGATATAATTAATCATTTTTACAAGTAAGTAGTTTTTAAGAAGTAAAGTTTGCGTGTGTGAGAGCTGTATAAAAATCATAAAAGTTACTAAAAACTTAATTGAATGTTTCAATCGACATTGAGGTGATGAACATCATTCACATCACCTGTAAATTAATTTGATAGATGTGGGAAAGAAAAGCTCAGAAAGTTTATTGGAAAAGTTGATGACAACAGGCGATGAGGATTAGCAGACGAAAAACAGAAGGAAGTTCAAAGAATCAAATCAGAAGTCTGCTAAAATCAAAGAAGAAAATCTGCTAAAAATATTCGGATTTTTTTCTTCTGATGTTGCTTTCTTCGTTGCTACTAAGAAGCTGCTTTGAATTCCTAATTCCCTTTTTATATCTAGACAACTTCACTATTGTCCAAAAGGATAAGCTTACATGAGAAATACACCTAATAAATCATTTCTTACTGTTCATTCTTCTCTTTCCATAAACTAAAGGATACTACACTATGATTTATTATTCCCAATTTTTTGTTCATTAAGCGAACTTCATCAGAAAAAGCCTTCTTGTCTAATTAGCTCCAACTTAAAACTTTGTGAACAGAAGAAAAAAATCGAAGTTGTTGAATAAGACTATATTTCGTCTTTGCTTCTGTATCCGAATTTATACAGTTTGTTTCTTGGGATGTTACTTTTGCATTTGAGTATAGACATCTGGTCGTCAGTTGACTTTTCCCATCATTATGACGTCCCTTTGATGCCCAAGTCAAGGCTACCCGCCGTGTCCCGGCCAAAACCTCCCAATGTTGATGTAAGGCGTGATGACGTCACTGATGCTGCAGGATGGTAACGATCCGACCGGGCGTTTCAACGCCCACGCATACCAGTCTGAACAGCGGCGCGTCGCGACGCCAGTCAAAGCGAATACTTCGTCGAGACCTGTTGGTCTTTCCCGTCACAGCCAAATACACAAAGAACAAAAAACATTAACGTAAATACATAGTAACGGTAGTGATGAAATTACGACTTTGACTAAGATGAGCGGTGTCGGATTTTTGGTAAAAACTTTCACACCAAGCGGTCGGAGAAGAAAAAGATGCGAAAAGCAACAGTATAAGTTGGAATTGCCTGGATATGGGGGTCAATGTCAACCCGATGTGGTACCATTTTGGGACACGGCGGTGCCGATAACACCACCAGCAGCATTCCTACCTCCTGGTTACAAGAGATCGTCATTTCGTGGTGGGTAAAAATTAAAGTTGGAGACATTTTCTTTCAGAATTATAAAGTTTCTCATTCTCTTTGTTTGCATTGGAAATTGGGATACGAAATAAGTAGCTGCGTTGAAGTAAATTCAATTTTCTTTTGTTGATTTTCGTTTCGTCTTTTATGAGATTAAACAAACTCACCGAAATTCGATTAATAAGGTGTTAAGAAAAGGCGTTTCAAGAGCTGATGGTACTTATAAGTTGAAGTGTTGGATAAAAACTACGAAAATGTTTCACAAAAAAATTTGAACAGCTAAAATACTTTTAATATAAATATTTGTTTAATTTTTTACTCGCTGTCATCAAGTTAATGCTCATTATGTGCTTATGTTTAACACTGCAAAATGAATACATTTAACAATTCTGAATTTGTCCTTTTGTACAAATATTTTTTTAAGTGTGTAGTACATGTTTGCATTAGGAGTTATTAAATTAATTTTCATATCATTCATATTTTCTTATTTGCTCTGTGGAAATTCTTTGTAATTGGATACTCAGCTGTTATCTAATATAGATTATTTCTAGATTTAATAGACTCTGATAAAGTAAACTGGAAAGATGATACATGAATTTTTGAACATTTCCCTAATTTCTAATATAATTGTAAATTAACAGTTAAATTGAGTTATAACGCTTCCGTTAGCGGCCTTACCCTACGTAGTCTTCCATTAACCACAGCCCGTAAAAACTCCATAAAACGAAGTAGAAACCTATTTTTGTCGACCTTGCGAAACTCCCAACGGTGCTGTTTTCTGCTTCGAATCGCTTTTGCGTAAAAGGTTCGAAATCCAAATTTGCCATGGGCGGATCGTTAAAGAGAGAATTGGAGAAAAAGTCGACGAAATGATTGATGTGCGTGAGGTGATTTTTTAAGTTCGTTAGAACATTGTAAAAACAGCTGTTCGTGTTATGAAAAATTAGCTGCGACTTTTATTTGTTAAAAAATATTGTTATATTTTACATAACCGGATAATTTGATGTGAAAAGAGAAAGAAATTAGAGAGGATATGGAATTTTATTTTTGATGATTTTGATTAGAAAAAATTGCTCAATTTGTGTTTTCTTGTAACAGTCAAGAGAATTATAACCGTGACATTTGACTACGCTAATGTAAGTGAGTCATTTTTAAATATTCTGGATATTTTCCAAATGTTTGTACACAAGGTCCATTCTTTGCGTGCTTTAATCTTGTCACCTAATTATAAAAAATGATAGTTATTTGGAGTAAGTTTCATTTATCTTTCTAAATTTCTCTTTTTTTTTATTTACAAGACATAACAATTCACATCTGTCCAACCTGTGCATTTCAATTTGATTTCAGTCAATTTTCGTGAAGAAATATTGTTCCCTTCTTGGTTTTATGTACATAATTTTGAATTTGAAATTTACGTAAATTTGTTTCTTTTTCCAGAGCCGAAAAAAGAAAAGACTGATGGAACGGCACATAACGGCGCCTTATCTCCCAATGGAGATACGCCCTCCCAAGTTACCCAACCTCCTGGAATGGAGGCGACTCCGGGCAAACCAGAAAGACCTAATACTTTAGGTCATGGGAGATTAACGAGGCGACTTTTGTGTTACCACAGCGAACATTGTAAGTTACTAAAATGTGATTTATATAATGTGTTAATTTTTTTTTCTAGTTAACGACGGACAAACAGCTCCCCCCGGTAGTACGCCACCCCCACACGAGAAACAGTCCCATAATATACCTCCGCCCCCTATATCCGATCCCGGTTTGATGCTCTCCGACTTGCCAGAGCCGCCCATTCCTGTATCAGAAATTGGGCCCATCCCTCCGCCGCCAATGTTTAGTTCGCCTAGTCCGGTACCGAATCGACAGTCGCCGCCGCCAGCGCAAATGGGGGACTACGAATACGAAGGTAATTCAATTCAGTAAAAAAAACAAACTGCCTTTCTTAGATTATAAAACGAACGGACTAAAGAAAAAACTTATTTAATCTCATTTTCGGATTTTATTCTTTTCATAAGTCAATTAGACCGACAGTTTTATACTTTAATCAGGAACAATGGAGAGTAACAGTTGTAACCGAGGTTGTAGTGGTCTCTTTTACTATTGAACTTTCGCGTTAAAGAGCTGTAGACTTTGAACAATATGCACATTGAAGTTTCCTCCAATTATATTCACCACCTTTCTAGAGTTTCAGAATTGGAGCTCTCGGATTCGCTTATTCAAATTGAAGTTTTTTGTTTGAAAATCAATAATAGTTACAATTTTTGTTCGAATAAAAAGAAGTATAAACAGTTAGCTTTTTTCAATAAAGTTCAAGGTCTTCAAAGTACTAATTTATTTTACAGACATTGTTTATGTATTTTGGATATATAACATAAATAGTGTTTTCGCAGAACCAAAACTGATTTTAATTATAAAATTTTATAAACTCAACCAAGAGTAGAAAAGTTTTTCTCATAAAATTTTCTTCTTTGTTTTTATTTCTAAAATCAATAACTTGGAGTAGAGGGAGAATAACTCCCAAGCAATAACATGAAATTTTTCCAATAACTTATTCTGTCCTTTCTTTTCGTGTTTAGAGAACGATGACGATGAAGGTGAAGAAATCGATTGCGATAATTTGGATGACAGTTCTTACATGTTCCGGATGCCACAACCGGATCCCTCAATCGACACAAGTCGAATAGATGAGATTCCCGCCAAAGAACCAAAATTCAACGCTATACCATTAAAATCAGCGTTGAAGAAGAAGAGTAGTGGTGGAAGTAGTGGACCTGGAACACCTCAAAATACCCCAACTCAAGAAAATCGACCATTAACTATGAGACAAGCTCAAACTGAACATAATTCCAGTTTTAAGTAAGTGTTATTTCTAAAAATTACAAATACCATGCTTTGAAATCTGTGTTTAGCTAAAAACTAACTTTATCCATTTTGTTTTTTGTTTTTCGTTCAGAAGGCCCCCTATGAGGCCTCGGATAAGAATATGGTAATTATTAAATGTAGTGTGCACATGTCATTGTTACATCCCAAAAACTTCTTTGGTCATAGAATTTTTTCATCCGTTCAGCTCATTCATTTGATGTAATTTCTGTGATTTTTTTATATTGATAACACTTTTGTCTTTATTGCAGTTCGAAGCCGGTAAAATTCGGCATAGGTTTACCGTGCACTTTAGAAAACAAAGAAAATGCGAGACCGTATGTAATCAAGGAGGACGGTAGTGACAGCGACTCTAATGACGGTCCTATCAATTACAGAGACGAAGATAGGGAGCTGTCTGAGGAAGGAAGATTAGCATTAAAAATTGCCAGAAAAGAAAGTCTTTCATTGAAATTATCATTAAGACCTGACCGTCAAGAATTGATTAATCGAAATATTCTGCAAATCCAGTCAGAAAATGAAAGACAGGAAGCGAAAGAAGCGATTGGTGCAAGATTAATTCGACGATTGAGTATGAGGCCGACGCAAGAAGAATTGGAAGAGAGGAATATCCTCAAAAGTAAGTTATTTATTAAGTTTTATATTTGTTGCAATGAAGTTAATTCTAGAGCAAAGTCCGGCAGAAGAAAAGAAACAGAAAGAAGAAAAGAAAAGATTTTTATTGCGGAAGTTGAGTTTTCGACCTACTGTCGAAGAGTTGAAAGAGAAGAAGATTATTAGATTTAATGATTATATAGAAGTAACACAAGCTCATGATTATGATAGAAGGGCGGATAAGCCTTGGACACGACTTACTCCGAAAGATAAAGCTGCCATTAGAAAGGAACTGAACGAATTTAAAAGTTCGGAGATGGCAGTGCACGAAGGAAGTCGGCATTTAACTAGGTTTGTAAAAGAAATCAATTTAAGAAAAGTTTCAAATTTATTGTATCGATTTTAGGTTTCATAGGCCTTGACAAATCCGGGGTTTGTTAGAGAAAAAGCTAAATACTGTGATGGGCATAGCCGTAGAAATCAACTTTCCCATATTCGCTTATTGAGTCAGGATCTCTTCTGACCTGATCTATGCAGATATGGCATAGAGCGTAATTGTGTAATTGTTTTGTACATAAGTGATTTTTACTACACAAAGTTTTTATTAATTATTATAAATAGTGAATGTAAATTTTCGTTCAAAGCACTTGATCAAGTTATTGTACATATTTAGTGTAATTATAGTGCAGTTTTTTTTTTTTAATTCAAACTTTTCAATACATCACTAACGTGCAATTCACAGCACTTGGTGTATTTGTTGAAGTAGTGATTTTTGTTGATGACGTTTCTTCATAAATGTAACGTTAATTTTTAATCGTAACTATTTTAAATCCAAACAACTATCCGATAAAGTACCTACCTTTTATAATTTATGATATGATCAAATGTGTTCTATTTTAAGAAAAAAAAATTGAAGCGTGGAACTATGCTGAAATTTATTTTTATTAGACGTATATTAGGTAGAAAATTGATGCTATAAAATTAGAAGTCTTGTATATGAACCTTATGCAAAACAAAAATTGTTGATCCAAGCTTGTAAAATAGATTCCTTCGCTTCTAAAGGCAATATGCTCTATGTATACTATACATTAACAAATTGTATTCATACTCAATCAATTTATACTGGTTTTAATAACAAGAAATGTCTTCCAAATAAACGAGACATTAAAAATTGCTTTTTATTACGCCTGCGTCATTAAGATTAGAACAGGCACGTTTTTGCGTGCGAATTCCGATTTTTAGCGCATATAGGGCTTGAAAAGTATCGTTTATGAATTTTTCTTACAATCTGACAACAAATTTCACGTCTAAAACTTTACAATAATTAAATTAAAGTACAATTACAATGTATTCACCCATAAACAGTTAAAAATTGGAATTGCATTTATTACTTTATATGAGAGATCATAGACGAAATTCGAGCTATTCAACTCCTTCCTCCTACCTCATTCACCTTGAAAACCGTTTAGGACAGATGCGTAAATTATCTTGTTTACACACATCATAAATATTTACATGTTTCAGGTAGTAAAGTGACACTAAAACGATGAGTTGATAACCGAGATTTATAAAAGTACAATCCTTTTATCTAATCTTTAGAGTGATTTTTTTCTACCCATCAAAAATGTCATTAATTATTTGAAACATTGATTTTAACAACATGAAGTTAACACCGAAAGAAAACATTCTCCGAGTTGCTTTGATTGTATTTAGTGTTGTATTTGGGGTAAGTCAAGAATGTTTTTTCTAAATTCCAATAAACTCTTCCAGATATTGAGTGTCTCACTTATTGCTTTGGGAGTAGTGTATGTGGATGAACTATGGTGGCCAAAACGATACGTTGGTTTGGATTTCATCGAACTTCCAACTTTGTTAATTGTCTTAGGTTCCTTGAGTCTTGTTCTCGCTATAGCAGGATGCATGTGCGCTAAAACGTACAATAGAACTCTTCTTTTATCAGTGAGACTTGAACACTAATAATATGAATATCTACTAAGAAAGTATTTTTCAGTTTGCTTCTGTTCTTTTCACAATTTTATGTTTAGAATTGACAATTTCAGTGATAGCATTTATCAACTTCGACAAACATGAACAAGGACATTCAAAAACTCATAGACAAATGTTCAAAGAGTATAAAAATCCTGACGACGAAACTCGCTTGTTTTTCCAACAGTTGGAAGATCATGTGAGTTTTCAACGTTAGCATGTACATATTTATTGCTTGAATTGTATATAATGAACTTAATACATTTTAATTATTTCTGTCAATTGTTTTTTTTACAGTTTAGCTTACGTAAAAGTTTGATGTATTCGATGTTGTAAGATTGTGATTGTTAAGCCAATAGCTGTTGTGTAACACAGATATTTTCAGTACGGTTGTTGTGGAGTGACTGGCAATGAGACGGAATGCACTTCAAATTCAACTTCTATACATTACGACGATCTTTTTCCGGTACTTGGATGTGCTACAGCAGTTGATGAACACATCCAATTAGTTGCTGCAGAAATTGGATACTTTACTGGAATTTTGGCTGTGCTTCAGGTTGAAAGGTAGTTGTTAGCAAGATTGTGTTGTGATTTTTATCACGTTTTAGGCGATTGAAATTGGATATGTCTGTCTTATACAACGGGCGGTTAATGAGTATCATGCTGCTTAAATGTTGAATTATAATAATTGTTTAAAGTTTATTTATAGCTACTGCAAATTTAAGATAAGTCGAAATAAAATAAAAATTTAGTAAATTGTCTATGATGAGAAAACATTAGATTATTTTGTTGGGATAATGTGTTAATACCAGGATTTTGTTTTTTTATTTATTCACAATAAAAGTCAACTACAATAGAGGTTAGAGGGCACATAATATGTGAATGCTTTATGTATTTATGTGATGTCATTTCCTGTTTGATAATATTATAAAATAAAATTAAAAAAATAATTATTAAAACAAAATTGATAATTTGAAAGGATTGTATATTAAAATGATAATGTGGAACATTGATTAAATTTGATTTCCCAACGACAAGAACTAATAAAAGGTAGATGAATTAACTTAAGAAGGAAAAGAAATACTTTTTAAAGAATTTCTATTTTGGGAAAAATAGACCATTTCTGCATTACGTTGTCAATACCATGCCTGAGCAAGAAACGAGAGCTTCTGGAATTGGTCAATCTAAAATCTCGATTATCTCCCAACCAAAAAACAAAAGACTTTCAACTAGATTTTTAGCATCCCCAATTCCGTTACCGCTCGCACATTTACGCTGGGGAGGAAGTTGTGGGCTATCCTATATAATAATAATTACATTAAATGTAATTTCCTTAATTGTAAAAACTGTTAGATTTGAGAATAGCTATTTATGGTATTAGTGAATAAAGACAAATTTTATTCGCGATAATGTTTTTAAGTGAATAAAATGTCTTTATTCACGTGTACCATACAATATTTTTTCCAATTTCATAAAAAAAACGACTTCTCAGGAAATTTATTCACGAAATGTTAATGTACTATTAGTGTGAATAAAAATCGTCAACCATAGTAACGAAATTTTCAACGGTAGTGCAGATTCTTTTTTTTTATTTTATTCGCGTTGTCAATAACAGTGTGAATAAAATGTTGCCATAAACATTATATTCACTGTTTTGTTTTATTTTATTCATCCTTTTAATTAAAATGTTATTTTAATAGTAAGATTTGATAGAGAAAATGAGCATTTTAATAATTGGAATTGAAAAAAATTTGTTATTTTAGATATTTTTTCTTCATATATCTATTCTAATCAGTATTTTATTATTTATTTCTTTCTCAATGTCTGGTCTTGCTTCCGCCTTCTTTATATCTTATCCCGATTTAACTGTTCTCTGGACTCTACGTAACTTTCTTTTTTGATTTGAAACTTTTTTTGTAGTAAACGCAATTAATAAACGCAGTTTATAATTATTTATTTTTATTTTTTTACAGTTTTTTTTTATTGTAATTAAGAGGTTTCGCGCACTAGAAACTTTTTAGTTGGGCAACAGTTTTATTAGATCTTATGCAAATAAATTTTAGGCAACTCTTATAAGCTATTTGTAACACTTTTGACATGCCATAACAATAACTTAATGGTCTTTTAATAACAAACCGCATACAATTGTATATTATTTGTAAAATTTAAAAAAAAATCATAAAATGCTTTAAATATTTTAATGTCAATGTCACAAGTCAGATTTGAAATTCTATGAAAATATGTAACTTAAACATCATCAGTTGTTCCACATCAAGCTTTAATTATGAAACATTCACCATGTGATATTTGTTTACATCCAAAACTCTCCTTAATTTCAGTCTTGTGTCGAATTTGTTACGACAATGACAAAGACGAAGCTTTGATTGCTCCTTGCCATTGTAAGGTATTTAAATAACAATTTTGCTAATACTTTTTAATAAATAATTTGCCATCAGGGTACTGTAGCTTTTGTTCATCGCAGCTGTCTTGAAAGATGGCTTGCTGAATCTAACACAACAATGTGCGAACTATGCCATGTGGTTTTCCGAACTGAACGTTCTCCAAAATATACGTCAAAGGAATCAATTTGGCGTTGGTTAAAAAGTCAACAGACTCCTGGTGGTATTGGACGAGGAGTTCGAAGTGATATTATAGCGTGTACTGTTATCACTCCTGTTGCTATTATAATAACTTACGTCTGCCTCTTTTCTTCTGATTATTACAATCAAAAAAAATTTATGTTAATACCAGCAGCTCGCTGGACTTCTGTTTCTTTACTCATTATGATTGGAATAATGTTAATTGGTTATTATCTATGGGTTTATTCTGTTATAAGATTACATTCAAGAATGTGGTACAATTGGTGGCAAAGAGAATGCGTTGTTAGATATATCCCACCAAGCAGTACTCATATTTGTTGTCACAGTTGTATTGAAAATATTAATCCTACTAATACTCCAGTATCTGCTGAATCGGCAAATGAAGATAATGATGATGCAAGTAGCAGGCAGGTTGACGATGAAAACAGGCTGCAACGAGAGACTATTGAAGAAAGGATTGAAAGTTTATTTGCTGCTATTCCAATTCCATCAAATGAAGATAACACTGTGCTGGAAAATAGAGGGTTAATTGCTGGAAGTGATGAAAATAGGCAAGTTACTGATACTGAAGTAGATGAGAGAAGTTTAGAAGAAACTAGTTTACCTGTAATTATTGAAATTCCGGAAAATGAGAATATTGATGAAAGTGACAATAAAAACAAATAATGATTGTTGTTTGATTTAGTATCAACATAATTTTTTTTAGATTGAATGCATTTTTTTGTCTTGTCAAAACTTAATTCGATAATTACAATAACAATTTTTCAGACAAAAAAAATAAAAACAACAATGTCTGTAATCAGCAATATTCTAATTTAGATGTTCAATTGTAGGTTGATTATTGATCTTTTATTAAAACAATGTGTTAGAATACCAGATAACACTGATAAACTTATACAGGGACTAATAAAAAAATCATAGATTGTACTGAGTTTATTATCAGGAAAAGAATTATTATTTTTTATGCAATTTTTTTTCGCATGGCATTCCTAAAGTAAAAAACTAATGTTACGTGTTCCACAAAAGAATCGATTTTTATTTTATTTTGTTGGCAAGTAGCAAAAACTCAAAGCAGTTAGGCAAATAAATATTTTGTTTCAATGTTTTGAAAGAAAGGCTGATAATGTTACTTTCTAAATGAACCTCGTATCATAAAATGAGTGGGGATGTATTTCTTATCATTATCTGTTGTTTATTCGCTGGAAGATTTTAATCACGGATTTATTAGACACATGCAGACAGTATATTTCTCTTCTTTTTAACTATTGTAATTTATTGCACGCTTTAAGTATTTACAGTCTTTTGTTCATTTTTTTTTAGAAAATTTAATATTTTTGAAATGGATTTTCTTATCGGTGGTACTGCTGCTGTCTGTGCTGGCTTTTTCACAAATCCTCTTGAAGTAATGAAAACAAGAATGCAACTACAGGGTGAACTAAGAAGTCGAGGTCAACACGCTGTTCATTATAAAAATGTATTTCATGCCGGTTATGTCATTGCAAAGCACGATGGGGTTTTAGCACTTCAAGCTGGACTAGTTCCTGGCTTATGGTTTCAGTTTGTAATTAATGGATATAGATTTGGTAAGATTTTTTTTTAATTGATGTAAATTCGATTAGAGTTTTAAGGACTTTATCAAATTTTGGACGACAAAGGTTATATGCACGACAAAAACGGCAAATTAATATTTTACAAAAATGTTATGATTAGTGGAATTGCTGGTATGACAGGTGCTTTTGTTGCTAGTCCTTTTTATTTAATTAAAACACACCTTCAGTCGCAAGCATCTAAAGAAATTGCTTTTGGACATCAGTATAGTTACAAAGGGACTTGGTCCGGGCTTTGGGAGATTTTCAAAGAACAAGGAGTAATTTTCCTCTTTGTTTATACCTATTTTTCTTGACTAACTTTTTAGGTTAAAGGTTTATTTAGAGGAGGATTTTCAGCTGTACCTCGAGCATTTGTCGGTTCAACTTCACAACTAAGTTCTTTTGCTTATTGTAAAGAATTTATGAACAAATATGACATTTTAACTAATTCTCCAGTTGCGACAAGTTTTGTTGCGAGTATGGTTGGAGGAGTTGCTATAAGTTTAATGATGACACCGTTCGATTTAGTATCAACAAGACTGTACAATCAAGGTACTTTTTCTATGTTTTAAAATTACTCCACAAAAAACAAATATTTTTAGGCGTGGATCAGTGTGGTAAAGGTCTACTATACGATGGATACATTGATTGCGTTGTGAAAATATGGAAAACTGAAGGTTTCTTAGGTTTTTATAAGGGCTTAGGCCCAAGTTATCTCAGGTTGGGTCCTCATACAGTTCTGTGTTTAATGTTTTGGGATGAATTCAAAGAATTATACGTTCGTGCAAAACAGAAACTGTAATTTTATTTTCACTCAATATCTCAGTGTTCATACTAAGAAATTAAGTAATTGTTATCACTTATCTAAATGTCAATTTCAATGCCATGAACTTTTAAATGTGTTGACCTATAGATGAAATAAAATTTGTCATTGTGATTGTATACACATAAATAAAGATCATGTATTCAAAACCTGCATTTTTAATGCCGTTTTCTTGTTTAAAATATTTTCGAAGATTTGAGACTAATTGTAAGTTGAAAAATCATTTGATTATTTTTCAAAAGGAATTCTGTCTAGATGTTAGATCAAAAATTGTGATTGATAGACCAATTGTGGAGATCGATGGAGATGAAATGACAAGACTTATCTTTAAAGAAATTAAGGAAAAATTATTGCTACCTTTTATTGAGCTTAAATGTGAATATTATGACTGCAGCCTCAATAACAGAAATGATACTAAGAACCAAGTATCAAAGGATGCAGCAGCTGCCATTTTGAAACATAATGTTGGAATAAAATGTTCAACAATAACTCCAGATGAAGAAAGAGTGAAAGGTTACATTCTAAAAATAATTCTTGATGTTGCATTGTTTTTCCAGAATACAATTTAACGCAAATGTGGCCAAGTCCAAATGGCATGATTCGTAACGCTTTGAATGGTACACAATTCAGAGAGTCAATCATTTGTAAAAATCTAAACAAATACGTGCCTGGATGGACTAGACCCATCATAATGGCTAGACACACTTTTGGAGATCAATATGGTGGTAAAGACATTACTGTGAAAAAAGGCTCAAAAGTTAGAAACAAAACAAAAAGTACAGAATTTTTCAATTTTTCTTTTAAAGGTTTATCTAACAATTGAGTCAGAAGATGGAAAAGTTGAGTCGGTTGAAGGTTTTTCTTTCAAATGTGAAGGAGTTGCTATGTTGACTTTCAATACCGAAGACAGTATTCGCTCATTTGCACGATCTTGTTTCAGAATGGCTCTACAAAGGAATTTTCCTTTATATTTTGCGACAAAAAACACACTTCTAAAACAATACGATAAATTATTTTGTGAAGTATTTTTAGACGAATACAAAAAGTATTTTATTTCTTGTACAAAATTCACTAAATGACTCAATTGTTACAGAGAATTTAAATCAAAATTTTTGAAGTCAAATTTAAGTTTTGAACTACGATTAATCGATGATATGGCAGCTTTTGCAATGAAATCATCTGGAGGATTTTTATGGGCACTAAAAAGCTATGACGGAGATGTGCTCTCAGATGTTGTTGGGCAAGGTTTTGGTTCTATGGGTTTGATGATACATAGTCTAGTGTCTCATGATGGGAGAACTATAATGACGGAGCCAGCACATGGGACAGTCACAAGACATTATAGGTATTCAGTAATTAGAATAATGTAGGTTTTAATATTTTGTGAATTTATAGGGAATATATGAAGGGTAAAAAAATTTCTACTAATCCAGTATCATCAATTTTTGCTTGGTCAAGAGGTTTGAAACATAGAGCGGATCTTGATAAAAACAAAGCTTTGACAGATTTTGCAAATCTTTTGGAAAAAGCAACAATTAGTACGATTGAAAATGGGTTTGTAACTAAAGATTTAGCGACTTGTTTGTTTGGAAAAAAAATTAAAGATGATCATTATTTGAATACTTCAGAGTTTATTGATAAAATTTTGAGCAACATGGAAAATGTTTATTAATAAATCAACAATTTAAGTATTATATTACTTAGATGAGAGAGTTTGCTAAATAGTATATCCTGTTCCTTCAGTGTTTTTCTTAATCCAATTTTCAAATTTACCTAAAGTTTCCGAACTCATGGAATTCTTGTAATCTCCGACGATTCCTTTTCTCATTAAACTTTCACCTTTGTTTACTTTGTTGTACTGTCGTAATAAGTCAGCATATTTTTCGCGATTAGCAGCTGGATTTTTTTTCATTGAGTCAAAACTCAAATGGTTTATTAGTCGATCAATCTCTTCATTTTTCAAAGCACAATTTAAAAAATTTGCTGTTTTTATAATCACTCCTCTCAAGTCAGTTTTCATATCTTCATATTTGATAACAAGAACATTTGGTTTATTTTGCATCTCCCAAAAAGGTAGAACGTGATTCCAGAATGGTCCATGGACGACTGTAATATAAATGTAAAGCAAAGAATTTTTGCAAAAATTGATAACCTTTTCCATCTATGAATAAATCACAAAATTCGTCGAAAGTGTCGTTGGTTCCTTTCAGATTTTTCCTATGGTGATAATAAGAAACACAAACGTCTCGAGGATCACGTGTTACATAAATTATCTAAAAAATGTTTTACAGTACAGAAGGCTTCAGTAAAATCAGCAAAATAAAAACTTTTGGTTTTTTACTACCATCCCTCAATTGTTTAGGACAAAGATGTAATGGAAGATGAGTTTTTATCAATCTTGGTCGTTTTGAATCTTTCGCTTTACTGATAGAATTTTGATGAATATTAAGTGCTTTAAATTCTGGAACTTTTTCTATAATTTCATCCATATCAGTAGTCAGTGATTTTCTGTAAGGAAAAATTAAATTGCAGGTTTCAGTATAGTATTTCCTCACTCAAGCTGTGGAAAACGATCTTCAATGTAAACTTTTGCGCCTTCGAAATCTAATTTGTTTGCAATCAACCAAACCATTTCTTGTGTCCATGTTGTACCTTCAAAATTTAAATTGGTTTTTCTATTAAAAAAAATAATAAATTGGAAATGTTTACCAGATTTTGCATAACCGCAGAGCCAAACGTCATCATCGTAGACTTCAAACTGCTCAATGTCATGTTTTAAATCATTATAACATTCAAGAAATATGAAACCATCTACTGTTATTAATTTTTGACGATGTGAGTATAACCACTTTTCTTGGCTCATTTTTTCTAATGCTTGAAGTTTGCTTTCGTATATTATTTAGATGAAAACTGCATTTTCAATCTTATTTTTGACTTTATACCTATTCACTGGATACTCAACGTAATCTTCTTTAAACTCATATAATCTTCTTCAAGAGTCATAAGACAAATTTACATTACACTTTATAATTATTCAAAGTATTTGTCGTTTTGGACAAGATAAAAAAAGTCATTCTATCATATGGGGATTTATTCGAATAGCAAATATATGGAAAAATTTCAAATTTTTGAGATTTACGCAAGAACTGTAGGATAATTTTTTATATTCTTAAAAACAATGTAATTCTGTTTACTTATCATGCAACACTCAGCATTTAACTATTAAATATAGTTGTGAATTTATACTGACAAAAACAACCATTGGGATATGATTTTCCGTTGATTTTATTATAATTATAAATTTTTTAACAAGCAAGGAACAACCAGGGTTATGATCTCTATATTTCCAACAAAAAATAACCCTTCAATGCCTAATTATACAAATAACTATAAGACGTTATATAATATTACCAAATTTTGGAAGTCATCATCATAGATTTTAAACTGCCTAATCTCTTTTTTGAAATCATTCAAACTTTCAAAAGACACACAAACTGTTAGTAATTTTAGACAATGTAAATGTAACTATTTTTTTGTTTTTTTTTTCTGTCTATAATTTAGTTGTTTTGAGTAAATTATTCAACGTGAGTCAGCTAAAAGCATATTTTTATTTTATTCTAAAATTAATAGCTACATAAAAAGCAACTTTTGTCATTATAAACTGTACAGGGTGATTCTAGTAATAAAATTTGAGGTTGAGAATGAGTGGTCTGAACCTTTAGAGCTTCCAGATCCTGAAGTTTTTTTGTACATTGGTAAAGCTTGTCACTTGTAAGAGGAGTGATAAATTTGAAAAAAGTCGGTACACAATTAAAAAAATTATACTTGAAAAAATAAACAAAAATTTCAATTTTAAGGTGATCTATCTCGGTTAACATCAAGATTTTAGAAAAATGTTATATCAACTTGTATTTTTGTTTATGGGTAGAATCAGCCGCGTTAAATATTTCTCTACACTTTTGGAACACTCTGTATATTTTACATGTGAATTTGTTGAGAATTTTTGACTTCTCCTTATTATGAATTTTGGTACTGAGTCAAAAAATCCAAAATTTATCATTATTCTATTATAATTATATTCGTTATAGAAGGAAAGTTCTTTGTTCTAATGACCTAATAATATACGAATTTTTATGTAAAACCAAACAAATGCAGTTGATTTGTTTGTTATAGAGTTTTGGTTGTAGTTTTCAATGACAAAATTAGATTTTTGTAGGATTTTTAGTTTTTTTATATAAAATAAAATTATACTTTTGAATAAGTCATCCTGTGGGTGTAAATGACAGCAACAATTAATGAAATTGATTTGGTTCCTTATTTTTGTTTGATTTAAGAATAATTTTTACAACGGCAACTTGCAGAAGGAAAAAAATTGCACCCTGGACAAAGGCCCTCAGTGACGATATTGTTACGAAATTATTTTTGTTAAACATGCATTTCTGACGAATAATCAAATTGATTCAGCTTTTTTGAGGTTACATGTTTTCTCTGGAGTAAATAAATTTAGCAGTTTTGTTACGAGTGTTTTTCTTTAGTAATAAAGGGTTGTTTACATAAATGTGAGCTTGAAAATTGCGTTTGGACCTGATCCAATTTGATATTATTAGGTAGGTACCAAACTTTATCTTCAAAAAAAGCGTATAACAGCCGTTGTTTTAGTAATTCTTATTTAAGAGTGACTATTTAATTCATTTGTTTTTTAATGTTGATCAATTAATAAAAATACTTTGTTTTAGTTATTTCTATGGTTTAAAAAGAAGTGACACTATTAAACTCGGCTCCAAATGGAACATTTTTTATTATAAGGTTTAGTTAAAATTTGATTATAGAATCAGTTTTTATTTCAAATAAGATGGAAAATGACAGCAACAAACGGCGTTCATTTGTTGGCAAATTTAACATTTCTTTTAGGAAGCAACTGAAAATAGCATTTCTAGGCGGAATTTCCGAAAATTTCATTTTATTTAGTGATAATCTATATCTTCAGTATTTTTTATCTGTTTTTCAAATTTATCAATAATTTTAGAATTCATAGCTTATTTATATTCTCCAATTATCGCTCTTTTCATAAATTTATCAATATATTTTACTTTTTAAAGTATTTCGAAAAATTCAATTTTTTTTTCATAATTAAATAAACCAGCTGGATTGTTTTACATTGATTCAAAATTTAAATGCTGTGCATGTCTGTTAAGTGATTATTAATGGACATTCTAGAAATTCTGATGGTTTTTTAATAACCCCTCTCAGATTATATTAAAATACTCCTCATTACTAATGAAGATTTTCTATTATATTCCACAAACTTTTGGTTTTTTGAGATTATGCTTTAGCTGTATAGGGCGCAGATGTTTTAATTGATCCTGGTAATTCTAGATTCCTGATTATTTCAGAAGATTTTTTTAAGCTTTGATGGTGTTAGTAAACTTGCATTATTCTATCTAAATCAATCACCATAGATTTTCCGAAAGGCAAAATTCAAAAGTTCTTACTCTAGAAATGGGAAACGTTCTTCAATAATTGTTTTGGCTCTTTTGAAATTGAGATTGTTTTATAATTAACCAAACTATTTTTTGTACCCATGTTGTTCCTTGAATGAATATAAATTTTTGCACTTTGAGAACTACACTTTTCATTTTTCAAACCCTGATCATGTTCAGGAAGCATACATTCGTTGATTGTTACATAATCTTTACGAATTGGATTTGTCCATTTTTTTGAATTATTTAAATTATTTTATCCAACTTTATAATTTGAAAAACTTTGATAACTTATATGTGAATACTCAAATTTATTTTTTCCTGACATTATTATGATATTTTTATTATAATTCCATTTAGCTTTCTAATGTATGTAATTATAGATAAAAATATCTAATTTACATTTTTGAACAGAAGTGAAAATTTTTATTCTCACAAAACAATTATGAAATGATGTACCTAATGAAAAAAAAAGTTCTCATAAATTATAATGTTCTTATTTTACCGACATTTAATAACAAAAACTTAGTCAAAAATTTATTCATGTACAATTAATTTTGTTTGTTTAAACAAAATAATCGGTTCCCTCAGTATTTTTCTTTATCCATTTATTAAACTTATCAATAATTTCCAAATTCATAACATTTTTATAGTCTCCAGTGATTCCTTTTCTCATAAATTTGCCGTCGTATTTTACTTTGTGGAGTTGCTGAATGTATTGAACATTTTGTTCGCGATTGACAGCTGGATTTTTCTTCATTGAATCAAAGCTCAAGTAATTTGTTAATCGTTCCACATCATTATCATTTAGAGGACAATCTAAAAATTCTGCAGTTTTTTGAATTACTTTGCCTAAATCTTTTTTCATGTCTTCGTATTTAAAGAAAAGCACATTAGGTTGATTTCGTAATTTCCAAAAGGGCAAAACGTTATCCCAGTAAGATCCATACATCACTGAAAGAGTAAAAATATTATAAAATTATAACTTAAAAAAAAACAAACCTTTTCCTGCTAAATAAAGTTCACAGAATTCGTCAAAAGTTACACTAAATCCATCCATTATTTTCGAGTGATTGAAATACGATACACAGGCGTCTCGAGGATCGCGGGATACATAAATTATCTATAAAATTGTGTTATAGAAAGTTTTGACTATGAAATAGCCAATACGTACTTTTGGTTTTTTTACACCACTTTTTAACTGCAGTGGACACAGATCCAACGGAAGATGAGTTTTTATAAATCTTGGTGGTTTCATAAATTTTACTGTTTCAGTAGAGTTTTGGTGGCCTTCCAATAATTTCAAATTTGGATTATCTTTAATAATGTCTCTCAAATCATCAATCATAGTTCTTCTAAAAATCAAATTTAATTGATATATATTTTTTTGAATGTAATCAATTTTACTCTAAAAATGGGAAACGCTCATCTATTGATGTTTGCGCTCTCTTAAAATCGAGATTATTTGCAATTAACCAAACCATTTCTTGTGTCCATGTTGTTCCTAAAAATAATATCAGTAAACGGTAATTGATTATTTTTGAAATTTCTTACCACATTTTGGAAAACTACAAACCCATATGTCACTATCATAAACTTCCAGTTGATCTATATCATTTTTAATCTCTTTATATCGTTCAGGAAGCATACAGCCATTCACAGTTACGTAGCCTTTTCGAATTGGACTTGTCCATTTTTCTTGTATAATTTTTTCTAAATTCATAACTGTTAATTTTTGTATTCGACCGAGAAATATTCAAGAAGTGGTGACGACTTTTCATTTTATAGTTTTATCCATTATCTATTTTTTTCTCCACCTATCCTAAAGACAATAAAACTAATGATGACTCTTTTGATAAAACTTCTCAACAAACAAACATGTAAAGGTTTTAAATCAGAACTGAGATTTATTTTATTATATTAACAAATTTTCCATTGTTGACAAGCTTGTGATTTTTTTATCATATCTGTTTGAAAAATTAGTCTTCTGTGCAAAATATTTTTATTTTAATTAGGTACACTACTGCATCTTAATTACGTTGTCATCTTAGCTTCTGCGTCAGTGGAAACATTACAAAAGCATTGAAGTTTATTTGCATTATTTGTGCCCAAGAATCTTACAATGATACAAATGCGTCCCCAATAGCTTGTTGTAGTTATTAAGATATTTAATCAATAAATAGGAAATATTTTACTTTTAGTAAAATTGATCAAGGCTACTTAATTTATGATTGCAAATAATTTCAAAATAAACACAGTAAAGTACATTTAATCTTCAGTAATATTTTTGTGTGCAATGGGTTTACAATGGGAATCTTTTTTAAATAAATAACTTATGCATGCATTGCTTTATGTTTTCTCAATTTTTTTGTGTAAATAAAAGAATTTTGTCTTTTATAAAAATTACTACTAATCACATGAGTAAGGAGGATTATATCGAATATTTACACAACTGTTTTAATACCAGAGTTTCTGGTAAAACTTCCATAATAGAGTATTAGTTGGTGGCACAGAATGCTGTAACTATATTTTTTCAACGTTTGACATTTATTATATTAATTTCAACAAAAGATCAGAATTCTGCTCAGTAATTTCGTTTTTATAAAATTTTAAAAATTGAATTTTGATTCAGATGAGAATCACACCTAAACATTTTCATACCCAATTTTTTTTTACGATTTTGAATGCAAGTTAACTCAACACCAATGTCTGGGCAGGTTCTATTTTGTATCTAGTTATAAAGTATCATCCAAAATTACATGTTTTGACTAGCCTCAGTGACAAAAATTGTAAAAGACCTTCTTCTGAGTATAAAAAAAGTTAGTACAAAGAATCGATTGTAAGCAAAAGTGTATCAACATTAAATAGGATACTCAAAGAAATTGTTAACTGATCTGAACCCACTGATTTGTGTTTTATCCAACTTTTTTCGGAAACATTTGCAGCAGCCCTTGTTGCAATTCACACACAATTGCAGATTGCACTCTGCTATCATTAGTAAACATGTAAAAAAGAGCTAATGAGAAAATTCACGATGTTGTAATTCAAAAAACTAGACGTGATAGGAACATTTGATGTCTATTACTAAAATACACTAGGTGATAATAATCCATGGCAGCAATTTTGTTTATGGGTGCTGATATCGTGTAGCTTAGTGATTATTAACAACACCGTTTACGTTGTTGTCCTAGAATTTTAAAGGAACCCTAAATATTTTGTTATACTGATTATCAAATAGAGCTGAAAATACGTTTCACTTGATGTATGGTTTTTAAATTCTTCTAACAATAAATTCAAAAAAAATTTGTTTTCCGCATTTTGCTAAATATTTCTACATTACATGAATTGTCATTATTGAAAGATACAAGTCATTACCGTTTAGAGAAAAACATGTCAAAAGAAGGGGATAATGACGAAGTCGCTACCGCATGAGTTTGTTTTTAAGGAATTATAGAGAAAACATGTTTCGAACCTATAGGTTCGTCTTCATTGTAGAAAACAACAAAAACTTCTAGGAGCATGCAAATATTACTTACCCAAATATAATCGAAATTAAAAATGTAGTAAAAATTGAAATATGAAAGATAAAAAAGTATCTAATCGTGAAGGGTTAAATGGCACACGGACATTTCTTGATAAAAATTACATTAAAATTAATAAATCCAAACAAGTAAATTAACTACCATCAAAGTAATATCTAAAAGTGATTACACTTGAAATAAGACGTGTTTGTAAACATTTTATATTCAATTTTTTTTAGTATGAAAAACGTCTTTTCCCTCAGTACTTAAGTACTTTATTTATACTTATTTATTTTCCAAATTTATCAGTAATTTCCAAATTCATCACGTTTTCATAATCCTCAAGAGATTTCTTTTCTCATAAGTTTTTCATCAAAATGTCTTTTCTACGATTTAAGAATAATCTCCACTCTTTTTCTCTGTTTGCTGCTGATTTTGATTTCTGCAAATTTTTGCCGATTGATTATGCTTACGACTTAGTTACTGTCCAGAAAAATAACTTTAGGTAAAAGAAAAATCTGATAATAAAAAATTATTCTCATTTTTTTTATTTATGAAAATAAATTGTTGTTGAATAATTTTTTCAACATTTTGCTAATTTTGAACTCATTTTTGCAAACAGTGTTTTTCGAATAACATTTATCAACCCTACATGTAGGTAATGGGTGATTTTTCGATTTCTTTTTCTAATTATTTTTAACGAAGTAAAGGCTTTACATAGAAGAGCTGATGTTTTGAATTTGTTCTAAAACTCTCTCAAAGTGGGTGGCAAATACAACCTATCAATCTATGCCATATGTTCTCGCTGAGTATGAAAACGAAGACTTCAAAAAATTACTTGGTACAGAACCACTGTCAATGAAATCATATACCTGAAAACCAGCCAGCTTCATAATTATTATAGTTTTAGTAAAATTACCAAACCAAAACACTTTGTGTAGCATGTTTTAACTGTCTAGAAGACTGGATAAATCTAATTTTTCTGCACATGATGGCATTAAAATTATTTAAAATGTTCAATTGTACTTGAGTACAATTGAATGATGGGAATTTTATTTTGCTGTTTTAGACCACAAATAGAGTAAAATTAAATAAAATTTTGGAATAGATTTGCTTTAGCCGCTCGAGCTTATAAAATTTCCGCTCGTCACACTTTCATTCCAGCATGTATGATAAATAACTTAAGTGATGATTTTTTGTAAAAATTAAAATTTGATTTTATCTATCTATTAATCTACTTTCAAGATCAGTTGGTTGGATAGATTTCAACATAAATATTCAGATTCATTAACTCGCTCTTCTATAATAATAAAAATAAATAAGTAATGTTCTTTAATTACTTTGCCTGTCCAACTGTCAATTAAATTTAATTTCCAGTTAGAGTGAATAGCAGTTGAGTGGAAATTCAACCACGGTTAGAAATTGACCTGGACACTGTAAAACTCGTGTGTCTGATCAAAAACTACCTATTTTTTTGAGTTTATGATTCCTTGAAATTCACATTTATTTTCTTAAAAAACGTAATCTATATTTTCAGTATTTTTCTAAATTCATTTCTTAAATTTATGTATTATTTTTAAATCCATAAAATTCTTATAATCACCGGTAATAGCTTTCCTTAAAAATTTTTCATTGAACTCATTTCTATTAACTGATTAACTGATGAATTCTTTTGCATTGGAGCAAAACTAAACTGACAAATCATCTGTTCTATACAATAAACGGTAGTTTAGAAATTCTACTGTTTGACGTAATATTTCTGAATTTCCAAAAAGGAAAAACATGATCTCAGAAATGTCCATACAAGACTAGAATTAGGAAAATCAATTAAGTGTAACAGAAATAAAATGAATACCTTTTTCAGCTAAAAATAGTTCACAGAATTCTTTAAAAGTAAAACTACAATCAAATAGATTTTTGGTGTGAAAAAATTAAGAAACACATATGTCTGGAGGATCACGTGCGACATAAATTATCTGAAACAGGTTTAAATTCAAGATTGAATTTTTTATGATGTATATTGAATTAGTTTTTTAAGACTACTTTTTAGTTGTTTTGCAAGAGGCTGTAATGGTGGATGAGATTTTATAATTTTGTACAACTGTACAAAAGCATTAAATTTCACTGTTCAACTACCGATATGTAAGAAACAATGTGATGATATAGTTTATAAACATAAGAAATGAGTCTAATTTGGAAATATTAAACTTGTTTTAATTTTTACAAAAAATTGTTTTACTTAAAGATGATATTTGGACGTTTAATATAGTTATCATACATATGTCCCACGAACAAGTGCAAATATTTTAGCCATAGATTAAAAGTTATAAACAAACTGACTCGTATTTTTTATTTCATCGAAAAACTCTTCTAGATTAGAGTTATTGTTTCTTAAATATACTCCCTAAAATAGACATTTTTTTCTTTATCTACAAGAGTACTTGACTAATTGTTGTGAAGTTTAGCACACCCACATTATTTCAATCCATTAAATAGCAGTGTGATTTGTGGTACTGCAGATTGTACCAAATGATAATTAAAGCGCCTCCTTTGAATTAATTTTCTGTTAGTTTTTTAGCACAAATTTGTTTAACTTTGTCATTATGATGTTTAAAATGCTTAATTAATTTAGAAACTTTTTTATTTAATACCAATTTTTCCTAAAACCTAGCGTTTTTGAGTAAATAAATGAAATGCGGAAATAATTATATAATTCGCCATTATTTTAGCTAATGAATAAAAAACCTTATGCTTTTATCTCAAGTGGTTATTCAGTAATTGTATTTTTTCTGCAACTATGTATACGTATAAGCAGAAATTTGCCCTCTCTTTATTTTTGTAATTTTTACTCTATTTTTAAAATGCAAAAACACGAATTCCTTTAACACATTTAGGGCCAGTTGCAGAAACGCAAATCAAGCTGTGATTCTGGATCAAACCTGTTAATAAATATCATTACCATAGTAAATTTGGGTTTAAACTTTTATCGGCGTCTGTGCAACCAGTACTTAGAGTTTAGAAAAATTCGTTAACTTTTGATTTTTGGGTGATGAATGACTCCTAAATAATGTGACTCCAAGGAAAAATTTTCATTGCACTGCTGCGGAGTTTAATTTTACTACAGATGTTTTCTTCTTTATTTGTTCATCATTGTTGTGTTCAATTATCACAATTATCTACCTGAATGAAGTATTTATCAGTAGCAGTATACTAAGCAAAAGTTTTACCGACAATTCAGTGTGGATCTTTTTATCTGAGGTTTACCTTTTGATTGTTGCATAAGCCGCTTTAATTTGATATTTTTATGGACTTACTTTATAAATAACCAATTTGTCACAATAAGGGCTGGTTGCACAGACGCCTGTCAACGCCGATTCAAGTTTAAACCCAGATTTGCTATGGTAATGATATTTATTAGTAGGTTTGATACAGGATCACAGTGTGATCTACGTTTCTGCAGTTGGTCCTAAGGGCCGGTTTATAGAAAGCATTATCAAAAATTTAATTCATTGTTTAAAGTTCACAATACAAATAGACAAACCAAAATTAATTAATCACGCATTTAATTAATCACGATTTTTAATTATATAATTTTTTAAACCCATATTTTCTACAGATTTGGATCCATCTTCAATAACAGTTTGTCATATTCAAGTTTTTTCCATTGTTGACAATATTGTAGTCTTGTGTCAACTGTGATATTTAGAATAGTTTTTAAAATGGAATTATTCTTGTTAGAAGATTGGTGGGATAAAATGAATGGCACGTGTTATCATTTACTTGAGCAAATAACAATTGTATTTACTGTATTAACAATGTTTTTCTGTCATATGTTTTATTATCTATACCATTATACCATTTATACCATTCGTTGCTTATTAGTTCACAAAAGATTAAATAACAATAATTAATTGACCGTCTTCTAAAAAAGTCTGAAAGTTTAAGAGAAATCACAAGATTGGAATTGTGTATTTATTTTAGATAAAAATACATTTTTACTAATAATCAATTTGTGCATTCATTAAACATTGTAATCTGTACCATCAGTATTTTCTTTTACCCATTTCTCAAACTTATCAATGGTTTCTAGACTCATAAGATTTTTATAATCACCAACAATTCCCTTTCTTATGAATTTTCCATCATAATGTCTTTTTTGTAATTTCTGAACAAAGTCTACATTCTTTTCCTTATTAACAGCTGGGTTTTTCTGCATTGAATCAAAACTTAAATAATTGGCAAGTTTTTCAATATCGTCATTATTCAAAGAACGATCCAAAAATTTTGAAGTTTGGCGAATAACCTTTCTCAAATCTTTTTTCATGTCTTCATATTTTAAGAAAAGGATGTTTGGTTGATTTCTCATATTCCAAAGAGGTAATACGTGATCCCAGTAAGGCTCATATACAACTAAAATAGTTTATACATATTATTGTTAAAAAGTTGGTTATTGGGTTATTGGAACTAACTTTTTTCTGCTAAAAATAGTTCACAAAATTCATCGAAAGTGACATCGTATCCATTGAAAAGTTTAGTATGGTAAAAATAAGAAACACAAGCGTCTTTGGGGTTACGTGTTACATAAATAATCTGAAAATTTAAGAATATTCATTTATAAGTTGAAATTTTGTTTACTCATAGGGAAAAATTATGATTTTCAAGTAGTGAAAAATATTATTACAAATTATTAATGTTTTTTAAATTTACATCATTTGCATCATTTTTACACTGTTATACATAGACGTACAGGTATGCACTTACTTTGGGTTTTTTAACACCGTTTCGGAGTTGTTTAGGCCATAGTGATAAAGGCAAGTGAGTTTTAATAAACCTTGGACTTTTCATAGATTTCACTAGTTCAACCGTATTTCGATAATTTGTTTCTAATTTCATATTTAGATTTTTATCCACTTCAGTCGCCTCAAAGTCAAACAAAGTAACTTTTCTGTAAAAAAGTGTTGTAAGAAAGACGTTTAGAAATTAATTTCTTACTCTAAAAATGGGAAGCGTGTGTCAAGACTTTCTTTGGCTTTTTCATAATCAAGATTGTTTGCTATTAACCATACCATTTCTTGCGTCCATGTGGTTCCTACCAAAACATTACTATCGAAAATGTTATAAAAATTGAGAAATTATATTCAATTACCACATTTTGGAAAGGTACAAACCCAGACATCACTATTGTAAACCTCTAACTGATCGATTTCATTTTGGTAAAGCTCATATCTTTTTGGAAGTACACACCCATTTATGCAGATGTTTTGTTCATGTAATGGGCTGTTTGATTTTGTTTGTAGAATTTGCTCTAAACCCATGTTGGAAACAAGGTAATGGAAGAGTACAAGTTGTTTAGGCTTCTAACAAAATTTTACTCAATTTATAGGACAAGATAAGTCAAAGTAAACACATAATCCTGATTGGAATTTTTCTATGTGTGCTCATAATAAATGCTATTCATTAGTGAATAGTTAATGCAAGCTTAGTGTTGTTTTAGCAAATTTTTCACCAAATTACATTAGATAAAAGAAATTAAAATTGCACAAATAGTTGCTGCCTTATACAAGTATATATGACTGTCACCCAAGAGATCAAGTGAGTGATTTTTGTTAATTTTCAAAATAACTCTGAAATAACGGTTTTTAGTTTATTTTTATTTTTATTTTGAAATAATTAAACAAACTACTTATGCAAAGTAATGGTGAATGTACTCTTCAAGGACTAAGAGTATATGGTAGGGTTACATGCACTCAATCTAAATGGTTAAGCAAAATTATAGAAACGGAGTATGTGTTCACATGATAGATACAAGGCTTTCAAATCCAGGAAAATCATTTCAGTCTTCTTTAGTTAAATTATAAAATATAAACCTATGAACAATCAGATAGAATCATCACTTGGATATTTGATAATTTAAGTATATTAGTTTTTGAGATTTATTTATCTAAGTTATTAATTTTCAGCTTTGCGGTATTTCAGTTTACACCGGAAACACCTATTAGGTAACTTTATGATTTTGAATTGTACAGAACATATTTTCTGACATTATCACTTGTTTCTCTTTGATGATAAACAATTTCTTACTTCTTTTTTGTTTGAATAACGATTTTCACAAAATTATGTTTCAAGATGTAACCAATTATAAAAACATAACAACATTGGAGTAAGCATTTGATTTTGAGATTGTGACTGTGCAAAAAAATTACTCTAGTTTAGTTGTCTAAAAAATTTGGCACATAATGGTGGGTACATCTGGTTATTTTAGTTATAGCATTATTTTGATAATAAACTGAAAATCTATGACGGTTTCGTGTACAGTAATTTTGTTTGCCATTCAATTTAGAAAATAATGGGCGCATTTACCAATCGTAGCTGCTATATCGCTATTTCCAAAATTTTTGGTGAATGGACCGCTATACATTAAGTGGTTCTTTTTCTTTAAGATATTTATAATTAATGGTTTGGAATAATCGATTTGTTATTTGTGTGACATCTAGCAATTTCACGTATGCCAACTAGCATGCTAGATATGTACGCTAGATACAATTTGCAGGGGAATCATCCACTAGAAATGAAGCAAAGGAGCGAACGCTACCACTGTTCAAACCTGGTGAATGCGCCCATCGTGGCGGACTTGAACTGGACACTGACTGTTTTAGACATTTCGTGATTTTTAGGGAGTGTTTTCGTTAATTTGATTGTTTCGGACTTTTCGTGTTTCCATAGTTCCAACTGTCCAACTGCTTTCCAACCGTCACCCAATTGTTACTTGCAGTATTGTTGGTTTAAAAAATTCTAGAGTTTTCTCTGAAGGGAAACTTGATGAAGAGATTGAATTCTGATTGGGCGAGGAGAGGAAAAAGTTGAACGTCATTCGCCTATATAAAGAGCGGCGGAGAAGTTTGAATTGTGTCAGTTGAGTGAATATTTCAAAGACTTAGATCCATTTTATTGACAGTTAACAATTCTCTTATTAAAAAATTTACTGTCAATAAAGTAAATCTTTACATTCGTAATGAAAAATTAAGAACTATTATACACATCATTATGATGCCATGAATTGGTTAAGTTGATAGAACTTTGTATAGAAGGGGTTTCTGAAGAAGCCATGACCATGTTTTGTTAATTTTTGAGAATTCGTTTTGTTAAAAAAGTTGACATAAATTTACATAGAAATTTGGACAAACACAACAAACAGATTTTTGTAGGATTGTAATTATAGTAACAAGACAGGAACAGTCTTCTGAGAATCCATTTTTTTTTAAATTCAAATTATGATACTTTAATTCATTTGCTTCTAGATATCTATTGCATGTGAATATTTCAGAAAACTCGCTAAAGACGTTAGTTCAATAACATTAACAGCTATTTATTTTATTTAGAAAAATTAAGAGCTGAACTTAAAAGACAAAATGTCAAAGAAGTTGAGTGAATTTCTAATATTATTAGGTTACCTAGAAATTGAAATTTATAAATATCTTTGTAGTTATGCATGTATATAGAAACTAAATTAGTTTTCAGTCAAGTTTAATTTAAAAAAATTATCATACATAATAATAAAAAGAATTCGAATGAGGGGTCTAATTGAAAATGAAGGATTAGTAACGTTAAGTAATTTCATATATTTTTCAGTTAATTAATATAACATAATCTGTACTTTCAAGATGTTGTTCTATCCATTTTTTGAATTTATCAATGATTTCAGGACTCATGAGATTTTTATAATCTCCGACAAAGCCTTTTCTTATGAATTTCTCATTGATTTGTCTTTTCTGCAATTTTTGAGCAGTATTTATACTTTTTTCTTTATTAACAACTGGATTTTATTGCATTGAATCAAAACTTAAATAATTGGCAAGTTTTTCAACATCCTCATCATTCAACGAACGATCTAAAAATTTTGCAGTCTGGCGAATAACCTGTTTTAGATCTTTTTTTATATTATCATATTTCAAGAAAAGAACGTTTGGTTGGTTTCTCATTTTCCAAAATGGTAGCACGTGATCCCAGTACGGCTCAAATGTCACTAAAATTGAAATTACGTTAAAACATATACTTGTTAAAGTATGTAACTAAACTTAACTCTTCCCAGCTAAAAATAGCTCACAAAATTCTTCAAAAGTAAGTTCGTATCCGTCGAATATTTAGGTATGGTAATAATAAGATAGTCAAACATCTTTGGGATTACGGGTGACATAAATAATCTGCTATTATAAAGACAAAAAATTAATAAAATAAAAAAAGTCAATGACTTTTATGTCCAAAAATGTTGGATAAGCCAATGTTAATCTCAACTGGATTTTTATATTGAAGTGACATACCTTTGCTTTTTTAATGCCGTTTCGCAGTTGGGTTGGACATAATTGTAAAGGAAAACGCATTTTTATATTTCCGATTTGTTATTAAGCTTTTCCTTCTCAATTTCCTGTCACGCAACGTAACCCTCCTGTAAAAATAGTATTGTAATAATTTAATAATATTTTATAATGCAGTTAATACTTACTCTAAAAATGGGAAGCGTGAATCAAGACTTTCTTTGGCTTTTTCATAATCAAGATTGTTTGCTATTAATCATACCATTTCTTGCGTTCATGTAGTTCCTAGCAAAATATTCAAATACATAAATGAAATTATGAATTCGAATATGAGCTCACCACATTTTGGACAAGTACAAACCCATGTATGATGTCATAGACTTCTAGTTGATCGATTTCATTTTTATAATTGTTTGGAATCATAAACCCATCTATGTCTCTTTTATGTACTGGACTTTCTAATTTTTCTTCAATGAGTTTTTCCAGATCCATTCTTATTATAAGAAAACTAAAGTAGAGTACTTTTAGTGGAACTCCATCAAAGTTGCTTAATTTTTACAAGTAGATAAGTCAAAGTAAACAGTAGAATAAATTAAATCCTGAGGGATATTTTTGTATTATGAAGTTTCACTGTAGAAATAAATAACTTATGCAATCTCAGCTATGTTGTCTCTACTTTTTCACTAAATGGTATCATCTAAGATTGTTTAAATTATAACTACTCAACAGATGATAACAATTAAAACATTGTGTCAATATTTTGCATAATTTGTTTGTATTATTTTAAGTTTTTCAATTTATCAGGAAAAATATTGAGTTTGCAATTTACAGAATTTTGCGATTTTATACTCCTAGATTTTTTATACTGCACCAAACAAGCTGATAAAATCTTTGCAAGGATTAAAAATTATTTTAATTCAGGTCGTTACTCAGAAAAAATTATCAGTGGTTCTCTACGCTTTATCCTACTGAAAGCCGTTGTACATAGAGTTGCTGTCTAAATTTTTCTAGAATTCCCAATACACGCCTGACAGAATTTAAGTTTAATAAACTCCTGTAATTTTGTAATTATAAAGACTGATAAAGGATAAATCCAATCAATTTTTTTTCAGAAATAATTTTGACTGTATTTACTCTGTTTATCTATAAAAAATAAAACAAGTTTTGGCTCAACACTGCTATATTTTTAACCACTATACAACATAATCTGTACCTTCAGTATGTTTTTGTATCCATTTTTCAAACTTATCAATAGTTTCTGCTTTCATAGCATTCCTATAATCTCCAACAATACCTTTTCTTATAAATTTCCCATCATAATGCCTTTTCTGCAGTTTCTGAAGAAACTCCACACTTTTTTCTTTATTAACAGCTGGGTTTTTTTGCATTGAATCAAAACTCAAATAATTAGCAAGTTTTTCTACATCTTCATCATTCAACGTACGATTTAAAAACTTTGCAGTTTGTCGAATAACCTGTTTTAGATCTTTTTTCATATCTTCATATTTCAAGAAAAGAACGTTTGCTTGGTTTCTCATTTTCCAAAATGTAAGAACGTGGTCCCAGTAAGGCTCATATGTATCTGAAATTGTAAATTAAAAAAAAAAGAATTAGAGTGAATATTTTACATTTATCTGCTAGAAATATTTCACAAAATTCATCAAAAGTAACATCATATCCATTCAATAGTTTAGTATGATAGAAGAAAGAAACACAAGCATCTTTGGGATTACGAGCCACATAGATAACCTGCAACAACAGACAATTTTGCATATTTTTCCAGTTCAAACATATACCTATTTATATACTCTGGGTTTTTTAATGCCATTGCGTAGTTGTAAAGGCCATAATTGCAAAGGTAAATGCGTTTTAATAAATCTTGGACTTTTCATAGATTTCACTAATTCGACAGTATCTTGATAGCTTTTTTCTACTCTGAAATTTGGATTTTCTTTTTTCATCTCTTCAAAATCATATAAAGTAACTTTCCTGCAAAAAATGTATGTAAAAATGTAACTTTTAGGTGATTGATTTTCACTCTAAAAATGGGAAGCGTGTATCAAGACTTTCTTTAGCTCCTTCATAATCAAGATTGTTTGCTATCAACCATACCATTTCTTGAGTCCATGTTGTTCCTATGAACAATATAAATAAGATTCAGTTATCCGATAGCTTAATAGTTTTTACCACATTTCGGGTAACTGCAAACCCAAATATCACTATCGTAAACTTCTAACTGTTCGATATCATTTTTGTAAAGTTTGAATTTTTCTGGAAGGATACAACCATTTATGCAAATATTCTTTGTTCGTGATGGACTTTTTAATTTTTCTTCAATAATATTTTCCAAATTCATGTTAGTAAGAAACAAGAAACTAACAAAGAGTACTTCTGATGAAATTTGTTCAAGGTTCCTCATTTTATAAGTGTAGATAAGTGAATGTAAACATGGTAGGATAAATTAAATCCCGGATACCTAATATTTTTGTATGCAGTAGATTTATGGAAAGAGCATTTTTATGAATAAATACTTATGTATACTAAGCTTTATTTTAGTTAATTTTCCATTGAAATACTGTCAAAACTCGTTGTAGTGAAATTAAAGCGATGGAGTAAACAATATCAGTAAAACCGATTTTAATTATTTGCTTTTACTTTACACTAAGGAGGCAGGTATAAAGCGAAAAGGATCTTGTGTTTTGTGAAATTCTACAGATAGTCGGCATCCTTTATTCTTAATGGTCATAAACCAGTAAATAATTATACTTGTTGTTGACTCATATTGCCCGAATAATTTATAACTTTAGTCACTTTTCCATGTTTATTTACAACCATCACCACTCGTCCATGGTTAACCAACTCATCACGCGGTCAGTATTGTTATTCAATATGGTCGACTGAAAGCATTTCATTGACATCCCTAATATTAAACATCAGAAATAATTATAAGTGAAATTTATTATTGAATGTTGTTCCAAAGTTGTATTAGAAAATGATGATCGCAAAGTCCTTAATATTTGTATATCTTCGTGTGAAACGCGACGCTACTAAACCTTCCCTCGCTCGGCACCAGGCCTGGTTGTTATAGAGAGTTTTCCTTTATAAGGAGTAAAGAGTTTTGATTGTACCTACTGTCTAGAAAGTTGGAAATTTCGTTCAAAGGTTCTTAACAAACTGTGTTGAAAAATGATATTATTTTAAAAAACGAGCTTTATGGATAGATTTTTTTTTATCATTTTTTTTTTACATATGGAATCTTATGGCTTTAGGATACTGGAGGGATAAATCTGCAAATAGTAAATCTAATCGGTGTGTCTAAAGTTGCATACATTTTTCTTAATTTTTCGTTGACTCTGCTTAACAATGACGATAAAATTGCATAACCTACTGATTTTAATCAGAGTTATTTTTATTTTTTGTTAATATCTCTTGTAGAAATAAAGATTCAAATGACATGTCATACATTTTTGAAAAGTTTTTTCCAAGGGCTATCCAAGAAATCAAAAATTTAATATCACCCAATAAAAGTTGAGCCTATCAACTCAGAAACAAATGAGAATCGAAGGTTTCCGCTAACACCAAAATATCTGTTTCAAAAAAATGTCCCAATAATGTAAAAGTTTGAAAGTGGAATCATAAAGCGTTATCGAATTATTGATGATAAATGAAAAGCCCAGTTTTTCTTAAAAATTTAAGAACTGAAAAAAGTTTGAATGAATTTGAAATGAGATTTGTCTTGAGCATCGAATTCTGCAAAATATTCCCCATTTAATCAATGATCTCTTCTAATAACCGAGACCCCAGTGGTGAGCATCGAAATATGGACATACTGTATAGGGTCATTCACGAAGACTAGCCGATTAGAAGTTTATGAAAAAAACGTATTTCAATTGAACTGAAGTTCTGCATACAAGGGTTCCTAAAGATATCTATCGATGTAAAATAATGGCGACTCTTCTGCACTTTTGCTTATACCGTAAGTCAGAACTAACTTTGCTGTTTTAAATAGAACATAGAAGAATTACTTGATAAATTTTAGTTTAAGACATCTAAAATCCAGTTTTTGAGTTATTCACATTATTTCAGAAAATTTAGCTCCTGCAAAGGTCAAGAAAAATAAAAATTGTTCAAAAACCAAGTAAGTTAACTGTTTTCACTATTCTTTAAACCAAGAATGACTCTGTCAATTGCCATAACACATATTCATCTTGTTCTTGATATCTAACACAATAACGATTTTTAAAATTAATACTTTTCAATAAAAGATAACTTGATTTTTTTAAATGGAACGATATAGCAATTGTTTTACTAACGCATTCATCATATGATTCCCTTTCATTTGATATACAATTTTGCATATCTATTAACAAAAATTTTTAAGATATTTGCAAATAATTTCATTGACAGTTACCAGTTACCTCATGTTAGCTGGAGGAGAATTTAATTCTGGATGCATTAGTGAAACAATAACTATATCATTCCATTTGAAAAAATCAAGTTACCCATGATTGCAAATTCTTAACTTTGAAAATCAAGATTTTGACAGACACTGGAAATAGATGAATATGCACTTGTTCAATTAATAGTGTCATTCTTTTATTCTATTCTAATGAATACTAAAACAGTTGACTTCTACATCACTTAGTTAGTGAACAATTTTTATTTTTCTTGGACACTGCAAATATAATTTTTTTCAAAAAAACTTGGATAACTCCAAAACTATGGATTTTAGATACTTTAAATGGTTATTACATCTAAACTAAAATTTATCAAGGATTCAAAAATGCAATAATATATAGAGTGTTCTATTTAAATTAACAAAGTTAGGACCGACTCCCTGTATAAGCGGGAGTGTAGCAAAGTCGCCATTATTTTACTTTGATAGAACATATTCAAAAACCCTTATATGCAAAATTTCAGTTCAAATGAAATACGTGTTTTCTATAAACGTCTAATTGACCAGTCTTCGTGAATGACCCTGTATATAGACATAAGACTAGTACACAAAAACGCCAAAAAGCGAGAAATAAAAAAAAACTACCAAAAATTACATTTCTAAGCTACACAGTTGAAGATTATAAGTCAAATATTCGCATAATTTATTTCTTACATTTTTTTCTTATTTTGGAGCATTTATCTATTCGTTTAATAATTTATCGATTGTAGAAGATTCAATGTTTATTCTTATTGTTGCTACGTGAGTTTATTTAATTTGTTTTTTTTTTCATTTCTAGGTGAATATTTTCATGTTTATTATTTTTAGAAGTTTTTTTTTAATTTAATAATCGCAGCTTTTCAAGTATGTAAATTATAAATATGGGGGCCCAAATTTCCGAAGATCACAGGCCCGGGGCTTCGCTGCTACGCCACTGCTTTGCAAATAAGTATTTTCGTACTTATATATACATGTAAAAACTCATTCATTTTCAGTCACGTTTAATCAATAAATCATTTATAATAGCAAAAAAATTCGGATGACGTTTAGTAATCTCATATATTTTTCAATTATTATATAAAATAATCTGTACTTTTAAGATGTTTTTCTGTCCATTTTTCGAATTTATCAATGATTTCAGGACTCATGAGATTTTTATAATCTCCGACAATGCCTTTTCTTATGAATTTCTCATTGATTTGTCTTTTCTGCAATTTTTGAGCAGTATTTATACTTGTTTCTTTATTAACAGCTGGATTTTTCTGCATTGAATCAAAACTTAAATAATTGGCAAGTATTTCAACATCCTCATCATTCAACGAACGATCTAAAAATTTTGCAGTCTGGCGAATAACCTGTTTTAGATCTTTTTTCATATTTTCATATTTCAAGAAAAGAACGTTTGGTTGGTTTTTCATTTTCCAAAATGGTAGCACGTGATCCCAGTACGGCTCAAATGTGACTAAAATTGAAATTACGTTAAAACATATACTTGTTAAAGTATGTAACTAAACTTAACTCTTCCCAGCTAAAAATAGCTCACAAAATTCTTCAAAAGTAAGTTTGTATCCGTCGAATATTTTGGTATGGTAATAATAAGATACACAAACATCTTTTGGATTACGGGTGACATAAATAATCTGCAAATATAAAGACAAAAAAAAAACAATAAATAAAGTCAATGAATGACTTTTCTGTTCGAAATTGTTGGATAAGCCAATATTAGTCTTAACTGGATTTTTAAACCGAAGTGACGTACTTTTGGTTTTTTAATGCCGTTTCGCAGTTGGGTAGGACATAACTGTAAAGGCAAGTGCGTTTTTATAAACCTTGGACTCTTCATAGACTTTACTAATTCAATAGAATCTTGATAGTTTATTTCCGATTTGATATTAGGGTTTTCCTTCTCAATTTCCTCAAAGTCACGCAACGTAACTCTCCTGTAAAAATACTATTGTAATAATTTAATATTATTTTATAATGCAGTTAACACTTACTCTAAAAATGGGAAGCGTGTGTCAAGACTTTCTTTGGCTTTTTCATAATCAAGATTGTTTGCTATTAACCATACCATTTCTTGCGTCCATGTAGTTCCTAGTAAAATATTCAATTGCAAAATTGAAATTATGAATTAGAATATGAGCTTACCACATTTCGGAAAAGTGCAAACCCATATATCGCTGTCATAAACTTCTAGTTGATCGATTTCATTTTTATAAAGTTTATAGTTGTTGGGAATCATAAACCCATTTATGCAGATGTCTCTTTTATGTACAGGACTTTTTAATTTTTCTTCAATGAGTTTTTCCAAATCCATTTTTGAAAGCAGATCAAAGAAGATTACTTCTGAAGAAACTAAAGTTGGTTAATTTATATGAGTAGATAAGTCAAAGCAAACACAATAAAAATTTTCAAATCCTGAATAATATTGTTGTATAAAGAAGTTTTACTATACAGGCCAGATATAAATAAATAACTTATGCAATTTCAGTTTGCCTCTAATTTTCCATTGTTTCACGTAAGATTCCTAAAAAACAACTATTAAACAGGTGTCAGTAGTTGAAGCATTAGAAGTATCAAAAATACAACAAAATGATAACATTTTTTTAATACTGTAAGATTTGAATTTTAAGTTGTTTGCATTTCAGTTCAAGCTCAAATACTTTGCATAATTTGTAAAATCGTCTATGTTCCTACATCCTCTAAAGTTTATTTGGATTATTGTGGTCTTTAAGTTTGATATATAAACCATGAAGACATCTAAATTATCAGAAAAAAAATTGAGGTTGCTGTTTGGAGTTTTTTATAATGTTCATATTATTAGTCTTATTTTAATTCTGAATCAAGCACCAAACTGTTAAAATTTTTGCGAAAATTAAAAATTATTATTATGTTTTTTGCATCATAATCTCGAAGTTTTGACATTAAAAAACGTGTGAAATTGGGTTTTGGGGAAATGACAATAATAAATAAAACAAGTTCTTGCTCAACACTGCTATATTTTTAACCACTATACAACATAATCTGTACCTTCAATATGTTTTTGTATCCATTCTTCAAACTTATCAATAGTTTCTGCTTTCATAGCATTCCTATAATCTCCAACAATACCTTTTCTTATAAATTTTCCATCATAATGCCTTTTCTGCAGTTTCTGAAGAAACTCCACACTTTTTTCTTTATTAACAGCTGGGTTTTTTTGCATTGAATCAAAACTCAAATAATTAGCAAGTTTTTCTACATCTTCATCATTCAACGTACGATTTAAAAACTTTGCAGTTTGTCGAATAACCTGTTTTAGATCTTTTTTCATATCTTCATATTTCAAGAAAAGAACGTTTGCTTGGTTTCTCATTTTCCAAAATGTAAGAACGTGGTCCCAGTAAGGCTCATATGTATCTGAAATTGTAAATTAAAAAAAAAGAATTAGAGTGAATATTTTACATTTATCTGCTAGAAATATTTCACAAAATTCATCAAAAGTAACATCATATCCATTCAATAGTTTAGTATGATAGAAGAAAGAAACACAACCGAGAATTATGCATGCTTTTCCATTTTAAACATATACCTATATATGTACTTTGGGTTTTTTAATGCCATTGCGAAGTTGTAAAGGCCATAATTGCAAAGGTAAATGCGTTTTGATAAATCTTGGACTTTTCATAGATTTCACTAATTCGACAGTATCTTGATAGCTTATTTCTACTCTGAAATTTGGATTTTCTTTTTTCATCTCTTCAAAATCATATAAAGTAACTTTCCTGCAAACAATGTATATGAGAATGCAACTTTTAGGTAATTAATTTTCACTCTAAAAACGGGAAGCGTGTATCAAGACTTTCTTTAGCTCCTTCATAATCAAGATTGTTTGCTATCAACCATATCATTTCTTGAGTCCATGTTGTTCCTATGAACAATATGAATAATGTTTAATTATTCGATTGCTTAATAGTTTTTACCAGATTTTGGGTAACTGCAAATCCAAATATCACTATCGTATACTTCTAATTGTTCGATATCATTTTTGTAAAATCCGAATTTTTTAGAGAGGACACAACCATTTATACAAATGTTTTTTGTTCTTGATGGACCTTTTAATTTTTCTTCAATAATTTTTTCCAAATCCATGTTAACAGGAAACAGGGTACAAAACAAAAGAGCACTTCTGATCAAATTTGTTCAAGGTTTCTTATTTTATAAGAGTAGATAAGATAAGTAAAAGTAAACACGGTAGATTAAACTATGATCCATTTCAAAATGCTTGTTTCGTTAGTGTATTTTTGTATTTTACTTTATACTTGAACATTTCTATAAATTTTTATTGAATTGAAGATAAAGTCAGCCTTTAATAAGCAAGTGACCCGAAACAGATAAAATAAGATTAAACTAAAGTTATTCTTAAATTGGTAGAAAAGAACCAGAAAAAATTGTGAAAAAATGCATTCTACTAAGATCTTCTCCCATACCGTTTACGAACGCAAGATAGGCTAGAATACTATTATTATAATTATTTTGTGTACTACATAATGTATAATATAGAGTCTGGTTTACAAAACCAAAAGTGTACTACAAGTTTATTGAAAAATCAAGAAGTTTCATCCTTTTTCTATGATACTGAGGATAACTGGAAATTAGGTAATAGCTCATGTGGCAGTTATTTTCTTTGAACAAATTTTTTTCTTTCGGTTAACAATTTTTTGAAAAATTTTTATGAACTGCCACCAAAGCGAGTATTTTTAAATTTTTCATAGAAACAAAATTTTTATAGTTTGCGAAATTTCGATAGGATAGTGTTAGTTAAGGCGGAATATTTTAGGTTAGGAGAATCAAAATCAACAATGAAAAATGAAGTTTTCTTACGGCCAAAATGACGCGCAGCGGAATTTGATTCAGTTGCCCATGTTTATACCTATGCAAATATATAGGTATATGCAATAGGTGTTCATTTAAAACTCCACTTACATTCTGTTTTGATTTTCTCACACTTTCTGTATTTTTGGTTGCCTGGCTTTTGCTTTTATGATCCGTCTCATTTATCAGTCATAACCGCAAATGCGTTGACGAATAGGAAGGCTTCTATAGGAGCCAAACAGTTGTTCAAAAACAGATTTATATAATATATTTATGTAAGTACAAAAATTCTATAAACTGCCATAGTAGTAAGTTATGGAATCAATTATTTCTTCTTAATGTTGTTGCGGTTCTAAGCTTCAACGTGCGTACGCAAATAAAAAGGCAAAGTAGAAAATATTTCTATATGGTATAGATAGTTAATTGATTATTTTAATTTTTTTCAAACATTCCTAGATTAGTTCCTATTATCAATATTAGTGTCAGAAATACAAGTGCTATAAGAAAAAACGATAATTGACGTCTTCTGTTGTTCGTCAGAATATTTACCTTTATTGTAGAATTGTGACATTGTTTTGCCACTATTACAACTTCCTGTGATTTCGTCACACTTGTCACAATTTTTGCATTTGCTTTTACAGGACAAACCCCAGAATCCTGTAGGACACACTACAGAAGTATTTCATTTATATGATACCAAATATTAATTAAATTCTTACATTCATTGCAATTTGGTTCTTTGTATCCCCAAGCACATCTACACACAGCATTAGAACTATCACAGATTCTATGTTTTTGACAAAATTTTCCATCTGATCCTAGTAAATCTTCACAACTGATGTTACATCCTCGTCCTAATAATCCAACATCACATGAAAATATATCATCAAATGTGTTATCTCTAATAGTTGGAATTATGTTCATTGTTTTGCATAAAATATCTTCACTTTGGTTGGGATTTTCCAAATTTACGTCAAGAATTACTAGAATTAAACGATTTAGAAAAAATTAATATTGTAATACAATTACTTTTATTAGAGTTTGTTGTTGCACATTTTCTAATATCCAACCCCCAAATTCCTTCATTACTTCCATTCACAGTTTTTCTTTCTAAGCTTATTTCAGTAATATTTGAACGAATATTGATTTCAACATTTTTCCAATCTCCAATTTCTGCAAATCCACCTTGAAATGTATACTGATATCCAGGAGCATTAATTTTAATAATACAATGCGAGCATAAATAATAATAAAATTGTACGCACGATGTCATTTCTGATGAAATTTGCAAAATTACAGGTTTCTTGGAAATTTGATTAGACCACCTTATTTTAACTAAAAAATTTCTATGTTGAATTAATTAACAAAAAAGAACATACAATCATGTATTTTCCAATAAGTTTCATTACTACTAGTAGCTACAACATCAAAATTGAAAGTTCCAGCTTTTATTGAATTATGTTGCCAGAAATTAGGTGTGTTTAGGTTCAATCTCCGCTGTAATTTTTGTGGAGTGATTTTCGGAGGAGAAGTGACGTTGACAAATATACCTTCACCATATGCCGAAAAAGAGAAAGATCGTAAGTTGACGAATTCAATTTTGTCTGTGTAAATTGTGGCGAAATCTGAAAAAAGTATTATATTTGTTATCTTTATACTTTTGATTTACCTTGCCATCGTTGGTCTAAAACCCAAGAATTTATAACTTCTATCGAATTTTTCAAAACCCAGTTATCGTCCCAAACACTGTCATCTTCTATAAGTATTGTTGAAGTTCTAGCATCTTCTAAAACCGGGGGATCAACGTAAATTGTTGAGTCGATGTTATCAGTCACACACAGACAGTGGTTTTGATTTTTTAGCGTTATAATATCATAACATAAGATATTAGGAACAAAAAAGAGCAAATATGATAGTGAGCTCATAACTGATTGTTAGATATTTTACTTTTCGTTATTCTAGTTTTTGTGTAATCATATATATACTTTCGACAGAATATAAAATTTTCACCTATATTGAGATAATCCGAGATAAGTCACTGATAAGTTTAAGCAATCAACGGAATTAACTCATAAAAAAATATATGTAGTTTTACAGAGAAATAATGTTTTGAGTTGAGAAAAAGATTTTTCATCAGAAAAGTGATCCAAAAATGAATCATAATAGAACTACATTCAGAATAAGATAAGAGTTTGAAGTTTCATATTTTCATTTAGGTATTTCGAAAGATATTTCTGTTTTTATTGGATTAAAATAAATGTATTGATTGAATATCCCACTTAATTGGAAAATATTGTTCTATTTACTAGAGTGAATTTCGTTGTAATTCTATAATGACGTAAAATCTATAATTTTAATTATAAGTTTTATTCCCTTTCAATTTTCAGTAACATAGTATGTCTTTCAAACTGATTCAGTTATTGTTTACATTTGGAAAATTTTTAGCGTTGACTCCTTCAAAATTAGATTTGTGCAAAGAGTCTCAACTTTTCAAAATTTACAGATGTTTATATATTTTATCAATTTTTATACTACAATGGACTTTGCCAGTTTATGCTAGTTTAACTATTTTCGATCCTGTGATTTTGACAACGTTTATCTGTTTACATTCTATGGCTCAACTTTTCAATATTTTTATAATGATTTTGCCTATGTTTAACAAAAGAAGTTTATGGTGGCAATTATTTCACACATTGAAATCTGTTAAAATACCAAAGAAAATAGACAAGAAGATTTATTATCGTTTATATTTTACTGGAATTTTCTCAATGTTTTTTATGTTGGAAATTCTTTATTATTATATTCGTTCTTCTTCGACGACTTTGGGAGCACTTTTCAAAAACGAACTTCCAAAATCGACGTATTTTTTTACATTTTTTTATTATAATATTGTGATTTACTCTATTCTGAAAATTATTCTTTCAAAGTATAAAAAAATTTGTGTGTCACTAGTTTATTACAGTAAAGAAAAAAGAAACGATGTTTCTATTTATCTCATAAAAAAAGTAGCCGAAAGTATGAACAATCTCAAATCATCAGTAAACATTTTCAATTCGTTATTTGGAAAGCCACTACTTATAATTATTTCTTACAGTACAATCAAGATAATTAGTGTTTCTGTTGTTATTATAAGACAAAGCGCTAATTTTAAATTTGACCACACTTTAATTCCAAATTTTGTAAGACTTTTTCAAATTCTTGTAAGTTCTATGACGCGTTTCTATCAAAAGTAATTCTTTGTTTTCAGACAGTACTTCTCGCTTCAATTCTGAAATGTAATGGAATTAATTCTGAGGCAAAAAAAATTCTTTTCTTGTGTTATAACTTCCAGAATGCTGTTTGCATTAATGAAGAAAAACGAAAAGAATTTAATGATCTCATTAATTACATGGACGGCAATTTACCAGAATTTTCAGCGGCTGGTTTTTTCAGTATTGATAAATCTACAGTAGTCAACATTTTCTTCACTGTTGTTAATTTTATTATTTTATTTATACAATTGTTGAGTAATTATGAACAAGTTGGGAAAAATTCTCAGAAAATTATCACTTGAAAATAAAACTAAGAGTAAACTGAGATAAATATATTTGTACAATTAAATTAGCCAGATAGAATGATGTGAAATATTTCTTTCCTTAATTCCGTCATGAAATGTCAGACTTTACGTCAACTTTTGGCGTTATGTACTGTCAGTTTTTAAGTAATTGTCATTCCCTAGTTGTGAGAAGTTTCGTTACATAACTAGTTACGTAAAGTATTACACAACTCGCGTTAATTCTTCAACCACCAATAATACAGAAGCTGAATGATAGTCAAAAAGGTATGTCCCTATCAACATTATGTAGTTCATTTGTCCTAAAAATGTTGTTTGTGTTTGTAAATGATCAAAATTGAATCACTTTAATGGTGACATTTGAAAAAAATGCAATGACATGAAATGCCAAAATTAACGTCAGCTGAAAATTGAATTTGCAAAAGTACAAAGTTTGAGGGAATTAGGAAAAATTTTGTACGTAATACGTTACGAAATAGCCTAGTATTGTATAACTCACACGATTTGTAAACTCGCTCCCTTCGTTCGGTCGTTTTGGCAAACTTTTTGTTCGTTATCCAAAATCAGCCTTTTTGTAACTAGTTATATAAATATCTATTTAATAATTTATAGATTTTTTTATCTGAAACAATGTTTGCTTCAGAAATCAATAATACTGTTTTTATATAATCACTCATAATCATGTTCTGATTTTCAATTTTCCTATTGCCTAACAAAACATCTCCATTTAGAAAATTATCTCTAATTTACTTATTTATTGAAAATCTGCATAATATAAAATACTTAGTTATATTTTCCGCTTAAACAACAAAATGTGTTTCAGACTCATCCAGTTATTATTCGCTTTTGGAAAATTTTTAGCATTGACTCCTTCAAAAATTGATGGGAATAAAGAATCCTACTCTCTTAAAACCTACAGAATTCTATTTTTTTCCATTTTAATGTCTATTCAAGCAACTTTAATTATCAGTGCTAGTCGTTCGACTTGGGATCCAGTCATACTTGCAAGTTTTGTATGTTTACATTCCATGGCTCAAACTTTTAACATTTTGATTATAATTATAACAATATTTTTTAAAAGAGATTTGTGGCGGCAATTGTTCCAAAGTCTTAAATCAGCGAAAGTACCAACCACAAAAAAAGTAAAAAAAATCTCATCGCGATTATATTTACTCGGAATTGTTTCAGCTTGTTTTGCGTTTGAAATTCTTTACTATTGTGTTCTCTCTGATTTTATGGATTTAGGACAACTTCTTGAAAATGAACTGCCAAAATCTATTTACTTCTTTTTGTTTTTTTATTACAGCATTATGATTTATTCAGTTTTGAAAATTTTTTTATCGAAATATAAAAAAATCTGTCTTTGGTTGATGTTTCACAACAAAAGGAAAAACATCAATTGTATATTTTCAATAAAAAAGATAGCCAAAAGCATGTATATTCTCAAAGCATCAGTGGATATTTTCAATTCTCTGTTTGGGTGGCCCCTTCTTGTAATTATCGCTTACAGCGTTGTAAAGTTTATTAGTGTTTCTGTATTAATTGTAAGACAGAGCATCAATAATAAGTTTGATTCAACTATTGTCCCTAATTTTGTAAGGCTTGTTCAAACTTTCGTAAGATAATTTTTTTGTTTTATATAGAAACAATAATCGGTGAGTTTTAGACAGTAATTGTTGCTTCAATTTTAATGAGTAATCGTGTTACTATTGAAGCAAGAAGAATTCTTTTACTCTGTTATGATTTTCGAGATGGTATTTGCAATGATCGAAAAAAACAAGAAATGCTCAGTAACTTTATTAAATACATTGAAGGAAATTTACCGGTGTTTTCAGCAGCTGGTTTTTTCAATATTGATAAAGCAACAATAGTCAACATTTTTTTTACAGTTGTTAATTTTATTACTCTTTTTATTCAACTGCTTGGCGATGGTCGATCAGAAGAAAACTCACAGAAATTACTCACTTGAAATATATAAATCAAGTAAACGCGTTTTATTTAATTGTACAAATGCTAGAATGAAATAAAATTTCTTTAATTTACAAGTGATTCAGTTTTCTCTGTGAATGAAATTATTTCATTTAGAAATCTATAAAACAAAACTTTAACTAAATCAGCCAGAAAGATTATATCTAAAATATCTTTTCAGAATCAATATTACCCATAATCTTTTTTTTTATTTCCTTCTATCAGAATATTAACATTTAATGGATGTATTTTATAAAATTTAAAAATCATTTGTTGTAAAGGAAAAATTCGAATAATATAAAACGTTAACTAAAGTGTATTTTGCTGTCTGTTGTAAATCTTTGTTAACACTTTTAGATTATTTTACAAAATGTGTTTCAAGCTAATCAGGCTCTTATTTGCTTTCGGAAAATTTCTTGCATTGACTCCTTCAAGAATTGATAAAATTGAAGAATCTTGCTATCAGAAAATTTACAGGATTTTATTCTTTTTATTCATGATGATAATTCAAGGAACTTTGCCTTTCAGTGCTAGTGGAGTAACTTGGGATCCTGTTATACTTACAACTTTCATATGTATACACTGTGTGGCACAAATTTTTAACATTTTAATAATGATTATTACGATATTTTTCAAAAAAAAATTATGGTGGCAATTATTTAAAAATCTAAAATTAGTGAAAGTACCAAACAGAAAAAATTATAGAGGATTCTCATCTGCTTTATATTTTGCAGGTGTACTTGCAATTTGTTTCATTTTAGAATTTATACTCTACTCTATTCGCTATACTTTTCTGGATTTTGAACAACTTCTAAAAAGTGAACTTCCAAAATCTTTTTCTTTTTTTTCAATGTTTTATTATAGCATTGTTGTTGATTTTATTCTGAAAATATTTCTATCAAAATATAGAAAAATTTGTATTTGGCTGATGTCTCATAGTAAAAAGAAAAATATCGATTGCATATTTTCAATAAAAAAAATTGCTAGAAGCATGTATATTCTCAAAACTTCAGTGGATACGTTTAATTCTTTATTTGGCTGACCACTTCTTGTAATTATCATTTACAGCGTAGCAAAGTTGATTAGTGCTTCTATTATAATTATTAAACAAGGCATTCATAATAAATTTGATCAAACTAATATTCCGAATTTTATAAGGGTCTTTCAGTCTTTTGTAAGTTGAGTTTTTTGTGTTATATTGAAAAAAATTGTTAAAAATTCTAGGCAGTGATTGTTTCTACGATTTTAATTTGTAATCGTATTATAACTGAAGCTAAAAAAATTCTTGTATTTTGCTATGATTTTCGAGATGGTATTGGCAGTGATAGAAAAAAACAGAAACTGCTTAATTATTTTATTGACTATATAGAAGGAAATTTACCGAAATTTTCAGCAGCTGGATTTTTTAATATTGATAAATCAACAATAATCAATGTTTTTTTGAGTGTTGTTAATTTTGTTACTCTTTTTATCCAGTTTCTTGGTAACGATCGACCGGAAGAAAACACACAAAAAATACTCACTTAAGAATGTTTTTCCAAATGTTAAATTTTTGGATTTTTATCATTATCATTTTATCAAATCAGTAAAAGATAAGAAAGAGATCTGATATCGTTTTATTTGTCAAGCAATCTTTAAACTCCGAAGCTATAGATTTTTATGATGTATCTACTCACCAACAGAGGAAATGAAATTTCTGTTGAAATTTCATAGTTTCATATCTTCTTTAATATTTCTCTGTAATAAATGAAATAATGTTTTCCTTCTAATAGTAAACGGACGGAATTGTGAATTTTAATTACTTTATGTTCAATCAAGTAGAAAATTAAATTTATGTAAATGTTTTTATTATTAATTGATTTAATATAAACAATGTAGATTCATAGAATCCTAACAATTATAGATAATTACAACAACTTATTTTTTTGTAATATTAAAATAATACTATATCCCATCACAGACTGTGTCATTCGGCAATATCTCCTTTTTTGATACTATTATGGACAAGTTTACCCTTAACTTTGCTGTCATTTTCAACATTCTTATGTTTATACAGTTGATATTCGACAGCTGTATAACCCAAAGCTCCTATCAGCAAAAGCCCAAGTAGAAGATAAAGTTTGACATCGGTGCATAAATATGGACTATAAGCGTAAGTTATGACAGATCCGGTTGATTCCCACAACCGGAAATTACTATAAGAAGCTTCTTCTTTACCAGGGAACAGAATACCAGATAAAGCTAAAACCAAACAAAAAATAATTTAATATTAGGATTGACTAGATAAAAGTAAGTTGAAGTTAAGCACCGTTTTATAAATCATGCGAATAATAATATACTTACAGTTTATTTGTACAAGCCAAACGGCGTCGCATATTCCCCACAAAGCAGCTAAAGCGAAAAAGATCAATTTATTTGACGAGCTCGGTTGCCACACAAGAAGAGTAACAATGAGAGCCACGTGGAGAGATAGAGCGAAGCATATAATCGGACTTCTTCCTGTTATTTTGATTAAGTTGCCGATAAAAATGGCTGCGATTCCGTTGCAAATACCGAAACAAATCATCACGAAACCGATGTTGCTTATGCCCCATCCACATGAAACATAGGCCTGAAAAAATGAAAGTTAAGTAGCTTGCAGGATTAGTTTGCTGCTGAAGAATTTATGAGATCGTTTAGCTATAATTTTACAGGCATCTAGAGCACAATAAAAAATCGTTTATTATACCACCCACACTTTTGCATTTTATTATACTGACGGTTCTACATACATGTATGATGTTGGAAATTTTCCTCGTATATTATTATCGTGACTCGGAGAATGTATTAATTCTGGAATAAAAGCTAATAGGAGGTGTGTGATATAAAGACGATGTAAATAACTTCTGGGCGTATTTTATACAGAATGTTTAGAAAATTTTGCAATTTGTTTTATTTATTTGATTTTTTAATTCACAAGTGACCCAAATAAACAACTTACAGCATTGAAGTCAGCAGCGATGAAGGCCTGTTCAGCTCCGATGAACATTGTAATTGGAAGTATTAATATTTGATAGGGATTGGCAAGTTGTTTCAGAGTGACTGCTAGAAGCCTAAATCCAGAGAGGCCGGATCCACTTCCTTTTCGTTCTTTTCCATATCTATAAATATCGTAAATTTAACGCTTGACTATAATGATACAAATATTTTAAAAATTTTTATTAAGTCGTATGATACGCCAACTTTTAAGCGCTTATCACTTAAATACATACAATTTATGACATTTTAAGAAATACTGTCTCAATTTTTTTCAACTTGCTGTAGGATATTCAGTATTTATAACCATAAATAAGGGAAGAAAATCCCAAAAAGTCATTTATAAGTTTTTTATCTTGCCAAAAATTTTATTTACCTTTTCATAGGATCGACTAAAACAGCAACGATTAAACACGCTGCAACCATACAAGCCAAATAAATGCCTGTAATCAAGTGAATTTTTGAAGTTTCTGGTGGATTTAAATTAGGATTAGCTGTTTGAGCTTCAGTTCCTGGACAGAAATTAGCGCCACACAATCCCGACGGTTCCTCGTCTTGTATAGAAGCAGCCACTGTGTTTGATATTATAGATGTGAAATTTGAAACTGTTGTGCTGTTTGCAATTAAGAGCGTCTCAGGATTGCTACCCGAAGATAACACTGAAATAAAAATTGAATGAAATTTAATAGATAAATAAGTAAAATACATTTATTTTTTTTGTAAGAGTTTTCTTACCTGCTGAGCTGATAAGGTTTCCCCAAACTTGCGAAAACTGGTAGAACATGAAAAATACACCAAAGAAGCGAGTAACAGCAATTTCGCTTGAAATTCCAGTAATTTGTCCGTAAGCTTCAGCAATAACAGTCAGATACGTGCATTTTGCACACCATAAAGGACCGCCTCCGAATCCTACGGCTAGACCGGCAGGAATCATCGTATAGAATTTTGGATAAAACTGGGATATGATGAAAGGCATGTATGTGATGAAGGAGTAGGATATTGCCCATTTGCAGCCAAACCATCTACAAATAAAACAAATAAAAATAGTAAATAGATTAAGAATTAAAAAATTGAAAGAAGAGAAAATATTTCACGAGTTTAAATAATATACCAATTATATGGTGGATGCGCCGGGCGAGGATAGTAAATGAAAATATTATTACAAGTAATAATTATGGAAATTACTATTTGAGTTGATGTTTTTAGATTACGCAGAATTCCCAAAACTCTATAGAACAGTTACACAAGATATATTTTGGTAATTGTTATTCTGTAACTGTTGGTATAGCTTGCAGCTATTACTATATTGTCCATTTTTGTTCGGAGTTGATGCATTTTTCTAACAACTGATGTTTTTCTTATAATTGTGAAATGTCTATATCATAGGAAAACTTTTATAAAGTGAAATAAATGACTGTAACAAAACCGGTATTAATTTATCATCTTCGCAAAAAATTATTTTTTTGCTTGATAATAATTTTTATTCGTTTTTATTCTACAAATTATTTTATGACCTCCTGGACTTTAATAGACACATAAATTGGAAATATTTCTATATTTTCTTATTGAAAAAAAGTTAAGATAATTCATAAATTTGATATTAGATATATGAAATTATATATCCGTTGTACTCTAGACTGTACTTGTATATTCCTCAACTTCAGCAAAGCGGTGTGATTATTTAACTGCTTCTAAACACCTATAATTTTGTGAGCTATAATTAATTCTAAGTTGAATAAACATCAATTGAAATAACTTTTTTATTTACATAAACGTGATTTCTATAATTATGTAAAATGAATCGTACAATATTCATCCCAAACAATTAAATAATTATTTACTACTTTTGCAGTCAGTCTAAAGATTTGTTATTGTATCGTAATTCAAACAGTTGTCAAAAACTCAAATTATTTTTTTAAATTATATGTTTGGTTTGAATTAATTTAATTTTTATTGTAGAAAAAAAAATTATACATGATAATCACGCCATTTTTGAAAGTATCACTTGAATGCATATATACTAGATAACTCCTACACAAGGCCAATTGAAGTTGAGTTCTTCTATTTTTTTTTTTCAAACCAATTTTTTCTCAATCAAATGTTAATCGGAATTAATAAATTATTTTTTTAATATCAGATAAAATCAGAATTAATTGTTAACTTATTAGAGTTTACAGAGTCGGAACTAGCTATTAATAAATCAGTTTTTTATTATAAAGATAGTGATCATGACACAGAGATAAATCTTTATTTAACCTTGGACTAGTATGATTTTTTTGTCAGATCAAAGAAGATATGCTTCAATTACTACGCCAGAAGTTCTGCATGGATCAAGGACGCAGAAAGTAGTGGAAAAGTGGTCTACACGTGATTTGTCTCAAGGCTTAAAGGTTAACGTATTGTTCTGAGAGCTGATGTCATTTGTGTCTATCTCGAAAATTATCTAAAACTTTTGATTAAATGCCAAGGAAAGTGTAGCTTTCTATATATTTAGCAAATTTGTCAGTCTATGTGGGATTATTCAAACATTTACAAATTCCAGCAGTGTTCTGCCAACGCCAGGCACGTATAATAATCGAGTTGCTTACCTGATTACAATGGTTGGAAGGAAGATGTTGGATAGAATGAGAGACGCGTAGATGGCAGCCAAGGTGAAGGTTCCTAAAGCGTCATCAGCATTAACCGAACTCTGAAGATTAGAGGTTCCCCAGAAGGCCGTGAAATGGATCATAAAAGCAAAACCGATAACAAGCACATTTTTCCAAATTCTGTAAACTTCATTAGGAGGATAATCTTCTTCATCGGTGTCTTTAGTTTTTACACGCTGAAATTTTGTACTCTCCATTTCCTGCTGACCTCTGAAAAAAAACATTGGGTTTTTACATAGTGGCGCTTTGTAGAATAAGCTATGGAAATCTTCGATAGCATGGATAGTTATTTTCCTTTAAACTAATATACAAAAAAAAATCAATGTCATGGATAATTTTTTATAATGTGGAAAATGTGGTTTTATGGAAATTAATTTTTGTTCAACAAAAAATATCAATTCAGTTGCTGAAATGTAGAAGTAAACAATTTACAATCTTAGGGTGATTATTTTCAGTCGAGTTTGTTGTTGTTTAAATGACTTAAATTTTTAGAAGAAGTTAGTAATATTATATTTGGGAAAAAAATCCTGAAATTCAATTTCAACAAAATATGGAAAAATTAATTTAAAAAGCCAAGGTCAATCTTATTTACATTTTTGCGGTTTATACTTCCACCAAACTATTGAGAATTAATCACCAAACAATTTTTTCTCTACCTTCTTGAGGATTATGCAGTTCAAAAACGCAAAATAGTAATGGCTTTTAAACTAATTTTACTTTATTATTTTTTATACAAGTTTCAATCCATTAAATCTATTGAATTTTCGAATAAATATATGTTCCTAAGAATAATCTCGACTAGGTCTGCTTCAGATTATTTAAACATGAACAAAAAGAAGTCTTTTATTTTGATCAACATACAATTATTACTGCTTCTGGTTCCAGCAATTAAACAACAGTACTTTCAATCCTTGATGTGTGAAAAGCTTTCACTAAATTGCATTGAATAAATTTCTGTTTTTTGCTAGTCATTTATCTAACTATCAGTACAACAAACTGCCCTTTATAAATAAGGAAGGCATTTCTATTACCGCATACTTAGCATTAAAAGAAGTAAAAGTTGTCGCAGATTGAGAGGCGTGTCTTTTTGATTACTTCTTTTCTTCATCGAGGAAAAATCGCAAACATGAAAATTACACACAGATCAAAGAGTTTCCAACGTTAAAAGTCAAGCGCAGGTTTTTTCCGCAGAGGAAAGCACTCGTTGGTTACAGCGTTTGTACAACAAAGAGGCGTTTTCAACAAGGCTATAATACGTAAATGCTTGGTTTGGAAAAGAGCTATTCAAAGAGACTACGACACTGTTAAATAGGTAAAGGATGTGTGGCTAAGATAACAAACCATTTTTCAGTTAAAAGAAAAATAAATAACGATTTTAGTCTTTTTTTAAGAAAGAAATCCTTCAAGTTAAACTAAAATTGCAAATAAATAAGGAAATTCATAACTCTGGCCTTTTACAGAACAATATTTAATTGAATTAATCATAAATTAATTAAACAAAAAAATAAATTAGTAATAAATCTGGATATTTTTCTTGTCATCAGTTTTTAAATATTTACAATTTTTTAATTCAAGGCTCTTCTAAGCGGTGTTTTATTAAAGATTTCTTTAAATTTATTCATCTTTCTCTTTATTTATTTTTTCTGTTACTTATTATAAACAGATATTATGAAACGTTTTTATGTAAGTGTGATATTTGGTTACCAAATAAGACAAAACTCACACAAAATAGTTCATAATTAATCTGTAATCGCATAATTATACGTGCATTAGAAATACGAACTGAAAACTTGAAAAAAAAATATTGTTGTTAACCTTGAACTAGCTCGAGATTTACATAAAACCAGTATTCACTTTCATTTTTCCAATTTTGATAACAATAATCCCATTCAAATGAATGCATTTTCAAGGATATGCGAAAATTCAGCGAGACGAAACAATTGTTCATTGACAATAAGTCACCAATTTATTTAAATAGAAAACAAAGAATTATTGGTCTGAATTGATAAAAACCGATTTTTCCGATCTGAAGGTCAATGTTATCATTATCTTTTGTTTTAAATATTTTTTTCTTTTACGTTCGTTACAAATCGACACTGAAACAATTCAATAGCAAGTTCACGGTAATTTAATTCAATCAGAAGGTGACATTAAAAAATTTAATATTAATGTGAAATAATTACATAGCTGCAGGTTGTGTCTTGAATAAATTTAAATGATTAGAGGTGCAACCGGATGAATATAAAGGCATAATTCACTTTTATAGAAAAAAATAAAATTTAAATAAAATAAATTAAAAACATACCCTTAATAATGTTTCAAAGGGATGAAAAATATCAGTTTTTCATCAACACAACACTCAAATATCACTTCAATGGGCAGGAGCTGAATGGTCTGCCTTTCGAAGACCACTGGGAAGTGATGCGATTGTGCCGGTGAAGGTGTATTTTATTATTCGTAATATTATTCTTATTTTATTTTGACGTAAAGTGTAGGGATACCCCGAAACTGCGTGAGCACAAGCTCTTAAATCAGAAATTTACATTAATCAGACAAGAATTTTAAACATTCATAAAAATGGAAAAAAGATTACATTGTAATTACTCTATTAATTTTTAATATCAATTAGCATTTATTGTGAAGCTTTTATCAAGTTTTTATCTTATTATTATAACAAGCCACGTGCCAAAAATAAACATACAAATGCTTTTGAATATTATATTTTATGTCATAGAAATCAGAAGCAATTGTAGTAGCTGAAGCTAACAATATTCAATTGAATCAAAAATATTATTATGCAAATCTGTGGTTCTTCTTATTTGAATAAACATAAATATTAGTGATCGTAATATGGGAATACCAATTTCCTTAATAATTATTTTTAAATCAATTTTTACAGTTAAATTTGATCATTATTCTATGTCTTTGAAAAATTCGATTTATCGTTAGTTCAAAGTTGTGTAAACAATTAATTACTGAAAACAATAGTTAATGTTTTTTTCAATTAATTCTGGAAATGGTATTGAAAATTGTGAGTATGAATTATAAATCACTTCCGACTTAAATTCAAAAATCTGATTTATTTCTATTTGCAATTGGCTTAATTTATTCAACTCCTAAAAAATGATAAAGGCATAAAATTTTATTAATGCTGGATTTGTCGGTAGTTAACCTTCAAAACGCTTCTTAAATATGTTTAAGAATATATTAATTCAGCTCCAAATTCTTAAAACTTACAAAGTTAGATTCATTTAGTAAGATGTTGATCAAATTAATTATAATAAAAATACAAAAAAATAAATGGGAAGAACACCGAATCGTTGATGAGTTCTATGAACTATTGTTGAAAATTTGAAAAAGTTGGAAAATTTAATTAACCTTTTTTCCAAGAAGCAAAACCAATTACAATGAGAAAGAAATAAATCACAAAAATTGTAATGATATAGGACTCAAAGTAAACCTTTGGTTACTGTTTTACCATTAAAGTTATTGAACTTAACTCAGATGCATCTTCAAGTTGATTTTCCGTAGAGTAAAACAGGTTCTGTAAAGAGAAATATTGACTTAGAGGATTCAGGGGAATTCCAAACTGTGACGTGATATAGCGACATACAAACATTTTCGGTTTGACGCAAATAGAAACTTTCTATCTTTAAATTTTTCTATTTCTGGAAATAAAGTAAAATATCAGATTACGTTCTCTTTTAGATAACGCTAATAAGAAAATCTCGGTTTTCGTAGGCTGTTAAATAAATTTATGAATTTATGTCTACGTTTAATTTATTTGAGACATACAATGCATAATTAGATTCATAAATTAACTAAAAAATTAATTAACAAATCCTTGGATAGTATTGGTGATGGCTTAATTAATGTTTAAATATACAAAATATTGTTACGCAAAATGAACGTAATTTTTAGGATTTATAGGAAAATCACTGATTTAATGTTTTTGTGAGGACTAATAGCTGCGGTAGTGGTAGTGGTATGAATGTTGACTGCTCTCAATGACAATTATGAAACACTCAGTTTTGTTTTTTTGGGTATCCAGTATAAATCAAAACAATAAATTGAAAATCTATTTTTTTTATTTAATGGAAATAAGCAATTGGCCAATTACCATTGTGTAGGTCAGTATTACGGAAATACAACATTAATTATTTCATTACTGTCAGAATGTTAATATAATCAAGGTATTAATTACAGCAGATGACAAAATAACAATTACGTTATGAATAATAATATCTAATAAAAAAAGCATTACTTCATACGTATCTTGTTAAATGTTGAACATTTAAAATTATTAAACAATTATTGAAATTTGCATTTTATGTCTGTTTGTTATTTTAATGAAATGTTGTAACAGAATAACTTGTAATTAAAAATCACTGTATGATATTTGTCTTATTTTTAAATTTTTGTGGGGTTTAAAAATTTTTCAAAGGTTCACTTCATTACTAATAATGATAGGTTAAAAAATTCTGTGATTTATATCCAACATTAACAAAACTAACAAATGTGTTTACATGAAGAAAACATTAGAAAAACTTCAAATAAAGACATTCAGTTTATTGTATGACTAATCAAATATAATTTGCTTGTTTGTGGTTTAGTTTTTACAATACAAGAAATCTAATGAGACGTTATAGATTTTCTTTTTAATAAAAATTTCGACCTTAAGATTTTAGAGAAAAAATGACTAATAAAAAAACTTATCAATTTCTCCACATATGATTTAGTTTTGCTATTATTTTATACTTCAAGAAGTAGTATCAGTATTACTAAGTAAGAATTATTTGTATAAATTCTGAGATAAGAAATTTCAGACTACAGATAATAAAATAAGCCAGGTGCTTGTAGTAACAGTTGCAAGTCCTTGGATTAAGACGGTAGGGTGCAGTTATGTAAATTAAATGTTTTAAATCCGTTTAAGAAATTAATAATTAATACATCCGCGACTATTCCCAGAAAATTAAATTAAATACAATTAAACGTAATATACAGCTTTATCGATTTATTTCCAAAAGATTCAACATAATTAAAACTCATGTAACATCTTATAAAATACGATACTTATTTATCTTCAAAAAACAAATCTTGCTTCTAGACTTCGCGGAACATTAAGTACTTTGTTAAATTTTTCAAAATTATCAGATTAATTATCTATGAAGATGGTAAATGAGTTTGAGAGTTGGCCCAAGTTTATCACTTCTTTGAAAAAGTAGATATAAATAAGCATACAAACAGGTGTTTATTGGCGTCATTGCAGATAACTAGAACTTGTCTAGGTACTTGATACTCGTTTAAAAATTTTATTCGAAAAATTTCTCTGAAACTAGCATCAGATGTTGCCGTTGCAATAGTTAATACTCTTAGTAAAAACGTAATTTTCTTGAAAATAGAGTAGATAATTCACTAGTTTCATTCACTAAAGGTTAAATCACCAAAGCAGAACTATAGTTTGAAAATTTCAATATTGTGGGAATATTTTGTACACGAGATTTTCTCTGCTTTTCTCATGATTTTCTAGATTTTGTACACTATTTTTCTCTACCTCTTAATCATTCACTTTTAATTTGGAAGTGGATAATATCAACCATTGTTAAATCATTTTGGAGTGTAATAATAACTTCGTATAACTAAATCTGATTTTAATTTAACAATAAACTCCATCTATTGGTTGCCGTCGAGGTTGCTATTAAGTAAAGGCGACCTATTTGTTGTTAATCTTTACAGATATGCAACCAATTTTACGTTGTTAATGGTGATAATCTTAGTATCAAAACCTTATAGTCAATGAGATAATAATCAAATAAAAACTATGATATTTATTGTTCATAATAATACATTCAAAAGCAAAATTTATAATTTCTATCAATCCAAATTTCAATTGAATTTGTCAGAAATCACTTTGTTGTAATGAGAAATATATTGTTATATTTAGAAGTAAAATCATATTTGAAAGACAAGACTAACTGTAATAAAATAAAAGATGATTAGTGTTTAAATTTATGCTTCATTTATAATTTATTTCAAAACCAAATGTCTAGTTATTCACGGAAATCCATGATTCATAGTTGATCTCCTATCTGAAATAATTCAAAATAAGATTTATTTGGTCACCAGATAAAGGTACTTGACATGTCTACAAATTAAAAACACAAGTCTATTGAAAATATAATAAAATCAATAACAGGAAATGATGGACGTTATTAGATAAAACATTTAAGGAGCAATTTTCTGATATGGTCTTTCTGCAATTTAGCGGATTCTTGCTATTAAACGTTTACATAGTTATAATTTTCAGTTCATTTTTTGATGTTCAACACTACAATTAATGAACAAGGTTCACTCATAGGAATTATTTCCACACATTAACTATAATGCCTTGTTGCACCTTCAATTGAATGATCTTTGATTCAAACCTTTGCAAAATTTACATATTTCTTATTATAGATTTGATAAATTTTGACTATCGAATGATTATATAAGTATATGAAAATTTATGCTCAATTTGATTCGAAGCCGTTAGATATGTTTAATGAAAACTAAAATAAAAGTAAGCGTACTATACAATTACGAATACAATTTACAGTGATTGTCTTTTTAATTACTTCAATAAATTGGCATCGATTATTTTCGAAATTCTTTGCTGTTTTTACAGCATTCCATTAACTAATTCGCGTTTTCTGTCTTCCATTAATCCTAAATAATACAGTAAAGAAATTTTTAGATAAGACTTCTTTCAAAAAGTTTAATTTTTAGTTTTCCGGAAAAATAGCGTTTAATAAATTTCCGAGATAAATTATTTGAAACATTCTTCTTCTTCTATGTCCAAATTGAAAAGGAAATAATTTTTTTTATAGTGTAGATCGTAAGTTCGTCACCTCCCTAGTGATCCTATAAAAAAAAAGGAAAGGGAGAATTTAATTCTTTGCTTACGCTTTGAAGTTTTATGATAGATCTAGATAATTTTATGAAAAAGTCTGCAGGTATTTATTTTTCAGTGCGTATTTGCGTTGATTACAATAATATTAGGTATAAATTATAAAATAATAAACAATGGATAGATATAATTTGAGGTTATTGATAAACGTTTTATCTTTTGGAAAAATTTAACAAGTGTTCACTTAAGCAAACAATTTTTTTTCGTCTACGTCTAAAACACTTTCGACTGATTTTATTTTTTATAATTTAAACAGCAAACACTAACTAAACAAAAGTTACTGTTTAAGACACTCAGTTAAGTTACAAAAATCCCTCCAGAAAACCGGAAAAATTTTGGAAAGCATACAATTGCAAAAAAGTCTCAGTTTTTACTCACTGTCAGAGATGTTTGTTTGTAAGATTCAGCAAAATTTAGACAATGTTTGATGTTTTCGATTATCTATTCATTGTTTATTGCAGAAAAAATGTCTGTGAATCCTATAAAAGGTTCGGATGTATTTATCTGTTTTCACGAGTCGCAAAATTTAGTTATACTCACACATTCGCCAGCTAGTATGAGTAATCTTGTTTTATTATACAAAAATTCGTGTTTTATCATATCAAAAATGATATAACCTTTTGTGAATCTTATCACATAACTGAGGACAACAAATATGATTCACAAAGACAGGAAATTGAAATAAATAATCAATTTTAAATTACAATTTATCTTAGGTAAAACTCTCTTCACTTAATAGATAGTAATAATATATAAATGAGCTTATTACTTCCTGACCATAGTATAGTAAAATCTGTAAAATGCCTCCTATCATTGTTCTAGTGCTTTGCTTTTTGCATTTAAGTTCTTGTAACTCAGATATTGGAGCAAGCATTCATGAATTTATCGATAAAATAATACCTTACAAAGAACTTGAAGCTAAAATGGAAGAAACTTTAGGAAACTCATCAGAAGCATTGATTGCGAAAATTATGAGTAAGTTGAAATCAAAATATTGATTATTTTATGTTTATAATTTTCTCAGTGATTGACGCCTCTACCATAATACCGAATGGTCTGATTGGCGGAAGTTTTATAGATTTAGGAAATTTTGACGAATGTTACAGTATCCAATACAAAGACATTTATGGAAAATATTGTTTAGGTGTACTGCCACTTGAAGTACCAACACCTCAAGCAAATCTTTTCTATCAACTCATGTTCAACAAAACACAGGTAGAACTCATTATCGTGAAATCATCTTTTTATTGTAGTATATTTCAGCATTTTAGAATGTTTCCACAACCGAGAGTATCAGTAAGTGGAGTAGATTTTACAGGTTTACATTTTGCTGCTTGTGTTCCAAGTACTATGTCCGCTTCTGATATTCCTGGTTTATTAACATACAAAGAAGATTTTTGTTACTCGAAAGCAACAGAACCTACTTTATCACCAGGAACCATTACTACAATTGCTGTTTTGTCTATAGTCTTAGCCATAATGGTATTTTCCACCTTTTTTGATATCTACCTTTATTATACTCATAAGAGTAAGAGAAATTTTACGTAAAAAGAATTGATTTTTCTAAATTCATTTACAGCGTCTCCACATGAACTACTTCTTGCTTTTTCTTGTCTATCAAACGGACGCAAGCTTTTCAAATCATCTACCAATAAAGATCAGATACTGTGTTTAAGTGGAATTAAGGCTATAAGTATGATATGGGTGATTTTTGGACATGAATATAATAATATAGTAAACGCTCCTCTTTCTAATTTTATAGACATTGGATTTGTAAGATTCAACACACTGCGATGCAATTCTTTTTATTTTCTTATAATCTTCTAGTGGGCGAAAAAAACTGCAAGTATGAATATAATCGGAGCTACAGTTTCTGTTGATACATTTCTGGTTGTCGGTGGACTTGTAGTTGTTTACACATTTTTGAAAGCTGTTGACAGAGGTGTTAAATTTAACATATTCCGTTATTATCTGCATCGATATCTTAGACTTACTCCAGCTCTAGCTATAATGAGTCTTATTTCTTTATTTTTGCTGGATTATATGACAACTGGTCCTTTATGGAAAGTTGTACATTACGTTTTAGTTGAACCTTGTGAAAGAGGATGGTGGAGTACACTATTGTATATAACTAACTATGTACAAGATGGCATTGTAAGTTTTTTCTTTTTCAATAAAACAGTTTTAAAATTTGAAAATTAGTGTTTGCCTCCAGCTTGGTACTTATGCGTTGATATGCAACTTTTTATTCTGACACCACTTCTTTTGATTCCAATGACTAAAAGGCCAAGACTTGTGTTATATATTTTAATTGCATTAACATTTGCTGGATGTATTATTCCATTTGGAGTTGGGTATGGAGAAAACTTAAAAGCATTTCTATCACGAGAGTATGTATTTTATATTAACCAGTAGAAAATAAAATCAAATAATTTTTCAGTGAAAAATATTCAAAACTTTATTACAATCAAACTTTTGCAAGATTTGGACCTTACGTTATTGGAATGATACTGGGTTACTTCATTTATCAAGTAAAAACAGACAAATTAGCTGTGCATTTTAATAAGGTAAGCAGCTTCCTACTTTAAGCGTAATTTTCTAAATTTGTTAAAGTTATATTGTCTTGTCACTTTGTGTACACGTTAACAACGTATCAATAGTTTACAAGTGGATCCTTGCCAGCACCATAAAATAACTTTTAATACTTATACTTTTCTATCTTTCTCACTGTCCGAATTTTTGTTTCTACCCTAAGCACGTACTAAATTTGGGACTAGTTTTCGGATTTTGTGGTTAATCTTCTAAAGGGCCCAGAAATTATAAATATAAAGTTATAAACATTATTAAAGACAGAATCTTAGAAAATTTGCAGTACTTTACGTACTTCAACTAAAAATTAACATCTTTCATTTTTATAGATTATTGTTTGTATTTTATGGTTGATTTTGTTCATTGCTCTCTCAGCTTGTGTCTATGCTGGACATGGTTTAGCTGTTGAAACTCAAGAAGATAGATGGGGTAATTCTATGTTTCTGGCATTTAACAGACCGGCATGGGCTGTTGCTGTAGCTGGAGTTATATTTTTATGCGTTACTGGATATGGAGGACCTATTGACACGTTCCTTTCTTTACCCATTTTCCAATTCATTACTAAAGTGTCTTATTCCATGTATTTAGTACATTACGCTGTCATAATTGTAAGATATTCCTCCATGAAAACACTGATGAAGTTTTCTAATTTAATGCTGGTAAGTTCAACATTATTATTTGTACATAAATTATAGTCAAACGAAACATTCATTTTAGATGCACATGTTTTGGGGAGATTTTATGTTCACACTTGCATTTTCTATAATTTTGTGCTTATCATTTGAATCACCTGTTATTATTCTAGAAAAATATTTAGTTGGAAACAGTACTTCAAAAAAAAAGTCAGAAGTAACACAAGTCAGAGTATAAATGAATGAAATAAAAATTTCACAAACTGATTTTTTTTTCATATTTTTTATATGTAAGCTTCCGATAGAAATCTGCTTGCTTATGGATTATTATAATGTACTAACTCTACAATAAAACAGACATTAGTAGTGCTGATCTTTTTATTACTTCTGATAACGTTAAAAAATTGATTATATGGCATTGACACCTAAAACTCGATCAAAATTTATTATTTTTTCTATAACTATGACAGAAAGCCAACTTTCTTGACCAAATTTTAGGCATGGAATCTTCAGTCTCTGTAACATTGAGCTGGCATTAAAGAAACCTAATAATTACTATATATTACAATCAATTCAATGGCAGATTTTATAATATAACTTATAAACTAAAAATTTCTTATATTATCATTCCTCAATTTATGAAGGAAAAGAAAAATTTAAGTGAGTCGCCTTTGTGTTGATAGTGAATCGAATCGTTCAGAAGCACTATTTTGTCCTCATGAACCGTCTCCCTTACCTGCGGCTCGTGTGCCAAACTTTTCCTTGGACAGAAAAAAAATTCCTTCTTTACTTGTTACTTGTTACTTTGTAACTGAAAAAGATTCCAGAATGTGGACATTCACTAACAGTCGTGGAGAAATTACTGTTCCAACAACGGAAATTATGCTAATGTTTATTCCTTACCCTTTGATAAGTATGCCTGCGCAAGTTACGTCGGGTCGCTTTTTATAGTGGGGCTGATTTCATATACAGTGGCCCACAACTGCCTCCCCAGCGGAAATGGGATTGTGGTGACAGCGTTGGGTATGGTAAAAATATAAAAAAATGTACGTCTTTTATTTCGTTTGATAATAAAGGTTTTATAGTGAATAATCCTAGAAGCTTTCGCTTAGACGTAGCACTCACACTAAAGGCATTACTAAGGAAGAAAAAATATTTCATGTTTACAATATAGGCGCTTATTTTATCTTTTCGTGTTTCCCTGTCAACTTACTTTGTTCTCGTAGGCTTCCAGAGCAAGATCTTTTGTGGTTGGTTACTTTCAAACATTTTGATCTCCCAAAGGCAAAAAGATAAAACTTTTTTGGAAAGGAATTATATGTTAGAATTGCCTGTACTATATGCACTTTTTCGGTGGGGAGACAATTGCGGGCCACCTGTTGTTATTAATATTTCATGTGAGTGGCGAAAATAATTATTTCGTACTCACTGCTTCTAAATAGGTATTCTCCGTTTGTCTGTGTCGTGCGGGAATTACGAATTTCCGCTGTTGCATTTTTTAGTTTCTGCTTTATCGAATTGATAATACAAAAAATTTTAAATGTAAGTAGTGACTTTAACTAACTTTTTCAGAAATAAAACGCCAACATTCATATTAAGTGCTTATACCTTATACCGACTGTTTTAGTCAACCCACAGTAAAATACTGCGTCAAACATAATAAAGATATCAGTAATAGTAATTTTCGAACCTCGTCATCACAGTTAGTGTTTTCAAAATGACAGTTCCTTTTTCAAATATTTTTGTTGTGTTCTTCTTCTATAAGCAAAAATAACAAACACCATTAAAACAAACATTTAAATGCAAAAATTAGTTTGATAATTGATACTAAAAACTGAGACTACGACTCTACTTATGATGACGTTGCATTTATCAAACGAGAAGTGAAAAGGATTTGATTATTAATTTGTTGGTGTGAGCAAGGTATCTCCAGACAGAACAAAGTAATTTTTATCACTAAAAAGATAAAATTTTCCTAGACGTGCTCTACGTCATTAAAACGAACCAATGAATAACTTTTTCATTTTTGATCCAAAAAATCTGAAATTTTCCGTAATCATTCTAATGAAAAGAAGAATGTGAAAGGAAACCGTTATTTCCATCACTCCCGGTTTGACCAGAAGCGATAGTAACTTTGGATTATTAAATGACAAGAAATGGTTTTCATCATCACTTTAAAAAGATCCAGTTTTTGAAAATGTAAATTGATCCATACATTGAATAGGAAAAATTCTGTGAAAAAAATTCCCTAAACATGTTCAGTGTCTTTTTTCTCAGAATCATTCTAATGACAAGAGAAAAAAGTCCAAAGGTGTAAGTAAGATCGGCCGATCTAGCCACCGAATGGGACCTGAAGTGCTTATCCACCTTCTTTGGAACAAATTGTTCAACATACTGGTCGGTAGAATTTAATGACAGTTAAAACGTGTGGAACTTTGTCACTTCCGTCCGCAACAGGGTTGCCAATCTACTTATTTCCTTCAAACATTGATAGTCGTCTAGTATTAACTATCAGTAAAGTTAAAATTATTTTTTCGTGAAAAATATTCAACATTTTATTACAATCAGACTTTTACGAGATTTGGACCTTGCGTTATTGGAATGAAAGGTTACTTCATTTATCAATTAAAAACAGGAAAATTAACTTTATGTTTGAATAAAATACGAGAATTTTTCTTATTATTAACTGTTAAAATTATTTTTGTAGATTATTGTTTGTGTGTTATGGTTAGTTTTGTTAATCGCTCTCCCAGCTTGGTTTTTAAGCCGGACATGATTGTGCTGTAGAAACCAAAGAAGACAAAATGAGGTAATGCTATGTTTTTGGTTTTTAATAGACCAGTATGGGCTGTTGCTGTGGTTGTTGTTATACTTTTATATCTTACTATGGGGGACCTATTGACACATTCCTTTCTCTACTCATTTTAAAATTTATTACTAAAGGGTCCTATTATATGTTGAATGAAATGATGAAATTTTCGAACTCAATACTGGTGGATTTAACATTGATATCTTCACAAAAATTATTGATTGAGCAAAACAGTATTTTTAGTTGCACATGGAAGATTTTATGTTCACCCTTGCATTTCTATAATCTTTTGCTTTTCATTTGAATCATCTATTATTATTTTGGAAAAATGAAAATAATAATAATAATATAATAAATAGCAGTGCCTGCTTCACCCAGAGTGTGAATAAATGAAATAAAAATTTTAAAAATTAAATGGCAATGCATTTTTTATGAGTTCTGATAAAGTTAAAATTATAGCAATAACAACTAAAATTCAACCAAAATTCATTACTACTTTCAGGTACTGACTTAAACTATCTTTTTCGGAAATAAAATGCACATATTCGCATTTAGTGCTTATGTGGATGTTTTTTTGCTGAACTTGCTTGGTAAATGCTTAAACATCTTATTTGTAATTCCTTTTTCATTTATTGGAGCTATTTTTTCTAAGATTAGAGATGAAATTCTTGAAATATTTCTATTCTATTCATTTATTATGAATTTATCGATTATCCTCAGAAATCTTGGAAATTAGTTACTCTTATATCCACCTGTTAGTATGTATAAATTATCATACCTCTTCTTTTTAAGATTCTTAGAATAATTATCTTCATTCAATAGATAACAAATATAGAAATAATATATAAAAACTTGAAAAGTTTTCAATTAGTATAACAAAATCTGCAAAATGTTTCGTGTCACTGTACTAGTGCTTTGCTTTATGCATTTAGTTTTCTGTGAATTGAATGTTAGATCAACTGCTGGTCAATTTGTCAGTGAAGTATTACCTTACAAAGAACTTGAAGCTAAAATTGAAGAAACCTTAGGTAATTCAACCGAAGCACTAATTGCAAAAATTATGAGTAAGTTATTTTAAAATTTTTAATTTTTTTTCATGTTTTTTTTTTAAGTGATTGACGCTTCTACTAAAATACCAAATGGTTTAATTGGGGGAAGTTTCATAGATTTGGGAAATTTTGACGAATGTTACAATATTCAATACGGAGAAATTTATGGCAAATATTGTTTAGGTGTATTGCCACTTGAAATTCCAACATCTGAATCAAGTCTTTTCTATCGATTAATGTTTAACAAAACAAAAGTTGGATTGCTTCATTAAAAAAAATATTTTCATAATGTATTGTATTTTAGAATTTCAGACTACTTCCTCAGCCCAGAGTATCGGGTGCTATAAACTTTATTGGTCCACATTTCGCTGCTTGTATTCCTAGTAATATGTCTGCTTCTGACATTCCTGGTTTGATAAAATACAGAGAAGATTTTTGTTACTCGAAAACAACCGAGCCTAGTCTATCGCCTGGAGCTATTACTACAATTGTCATTTTGTCCATATTTTTGGCTATAATTGTAGCTTCTACAGTTTTTGACATTTATTTGTACTATGCTAACAAAAGTAAGTAAACAATATTGTACAGCAAAAGTTTCTACTTAATTTATTTACAATTCTTATCAATGAAATTTTACCGAATTTTTTAATTATAATTACAGATTCTCCTAATGAGTTACTTCTTGCTTTTTCTTGTCTTTCAAATGGTCGCAAGCTTCTTAAATCATCTACAAATAAAGAACAAATATTGTGTCTTAATGGTATAAAAGCTTTAAGTATGATGTGGGTGATTTATGGACATGAATATAACAATATTGTAAATGCTCCTATGTCTAATTTTATAGACATTGTTTCTGTAATTTAGCCAAGACACTGTAAACTATTTTTATTATTATTTTTTTAATTTTTTAGTGGGAGAAAGAGCCTCTAAATATGGATGTAATTAATGCTTCAGTTTCTGTTGATACATTTTTTGTTGTCGGTGGACTTGTAACAGTTTATACATTTTTGAAAGCAATCGATAAAGGTGTTAAGTTTAATATATTCCAATATTATCTCCATCGATATCTTAGACTGACTCCAGCTCTAGCTATAATGAGTCTTATTACTTTATTCTTATTGGATTATGTAGCCACTGGTCCTTTATGGAAAAACGTATACTATGATTTAGTTGAATCTTGTGAAAGAGGATGGTGGAGTACATTATTGTACATAACGAATTATGTGAATGATGGGATTGTAAGTTTTATTTTGTTTTATTTTTCAATAAAGGAAATATAAATTTTGGAAATTAGTGCTTGGATCAAACTTGGTACTTATCTGTTGACATGCAACTTTTTCTTCTCACACCACTTTTATTGATTCCAATGACTAAATGGCCAAAACTGGTGCTATATATTCTAATTGCTTTAACGTTTGCTGGATGTATTATTCCATTTGGAGTGGGGTATGGAGAACACTTAAAAGCGTTGTTATCGGAAGAGTAAGTTTTTTATCTTAATCAATTAAAAAATGCTCCCATTAAATGCTTTTTTCAGTGAGAAATATTCGAAACTTTATTATAGACAGACTTATGCCAGATTTGGTCCTTATGTTATAGGAATGATATATGGTTACTTTATTTATAAAATAAAAACAGAAAAATTAACTTTACGTTTAAATAAGGTATGCAAAATCTTACAATTATTAAAAATTGATATTATTTTTGTAGATAAGTGTTTGTATTTTATGGTTAATTTTATTAACTGTTCTCTTAGCTTGTGTTTACGCAGGACATGATTTAGCTATAAACTTTGAAGAAGACAGATGGGGTAATGCCATGTTTCTGGCGTTTAATAGATCATCATGGGCTGTTGCTGTAGCTGGAGTTATATTTTTATGCGTTACTGGATATGGGGGACCTATCGATACGTTTCTTTCTCTACCCATATTCCAATTTATTACTAAAGTGTCTTATTCTATGTATTTGGTGCACTACTCTGTTATAATTGTAAGATACTCTTCTATGAAAACACTGATAAAGTTTTCTAATTTAATGCTGGTGAGTTCGTAACTAACATTTTATTATAGAACCTAACTTATTTTATTTAAGATGCACATGTTTTGGGGAGATTTTATGTTCACACTTGCTTTTTCTATAATTTTGTGTTTATCATTTGAATCCCCTGTTATTATTTTGGAAAAATATTTGTTTGGAAAAAGTACATCAAAGAAAAAAGAAGAATCAACACAAGCCAGAGTATGAATGAATAAAATAAAAATTTAAAAAACCGAATATTGTTCTATTTTATTAAATGTCTAATAACTGAGTTTCTGATAGATGTGCTTGCTTATGGATTATTATGTACATGTACATGATTTGACTCTTGATAAAATTTAAGTAAAATTTCTGATGAGGAAAATTTAGAAGCATTTAGGTGGTTAATAAATTGTTTGACGAACTGACCTGCCTATAAATAAAAATAGAATGTTGATAATAGATAGGTTTATAATTTAAACATATTTATATTCATTTATTAATTAAATATAGGCAACTAACATTTCGTATTATAATTATTGTAAGTTACATAAACAGTTTGTCCTCAAGATGACGCAAATTTTAATTGGCTAATGGTCTGACTTCAAGTGGAGTTGCGTGATAACGCAAAAGTGATTTGACGCAACTTTGCTTGTCACTTTGGAATCAGTCCCTTAATAGCCTTTTTTTTCTTTAAACAGAACAAATGAATAAGTAAGTGTAAGCTGCAACTTGTGACAAATTTACTGATTTACATTGGTTATAATTATAAGATAGCAAGTCGACTATTGTCAAGAGCCAGATGTTAATGTTGATAAAAAACGCTCTTGTGCGTTTTCTGCAGATAATTTCAGTGATAAAAATATTGACGATGAATTCAATATTAGTTCTAAAAAATGTTGCTAGTAGTGTATTCTTACTTGTTCTGAAAAAATGCTAATAAGTCATTGGTGTGTCAGGCTATAAGTATTAATGAACTTTTGTTATTATTAAAAATATAAGGAAATATCCTCGAACAAAATTTACAAAATGTTTAGTGAACATTTCGCAAATAGTTTTTACATACAGGGTAGGACATTATTGATGTTCGCTTAAGGTAATGACACGAATGACACATTTTCGATTTTTTTTACATAATGTTGGTCAAGACTGCAAGTTGATATTTTTTTTTTAGTTATAAGCGAAAATTTTAAATTTTCCATAGTTTTGATAAATTCATAATCATGTTGATATTGAAGGTGAGTTATGCAGCTTGTTATGTAAAATTTAGTAATATTACATTTAGTTTTTTCATATCTCCAGTCAGTATTGACGGTCTTAAATTAAAATCGGCTGGGAGCATCGAACTACCAATCTTGACTTCAAGAATTAACATTTGCGAAAATTTACTAAGCGACGTTTAATAATTGTTTAATAATTTAGTAAATGTCAGCTTGCCACCAAAATAAACTTAGACATAAAAAAAACTTGAAACTGAACGTTTTTTTCCAATTTATCATCATGCAAATGTAATCGTAATGTCGCTTTTATTAGTTTTACAGAAGTTTTAACTAATGTGATTGTTTTTTAGGCTAGGTGTAGATTATAAAGAATTATAATTTTTCACTTTGAATTTTTTAGGTTTAAAAAAATTGTGGATTACACGTTCAGGAAATGTTTGGTTAGTACTCGTGTTGCTTTGAGCCGGCTAGGCAGCTCGATTTGGCAATATTACTCAGACTCACAAAACATCATTTTCTTGTCTAGTATCCAATAATGATAAAAAATAGCTTTTCAAAAATGTCACAGCAAACTATGGTTTCTATTTGAAAAATGCAACTTTATGTTATCGCGGTCTAATAATTAAAAAAATATAAAGATAAAATACCAAATCTCATTCAAAAAAAATGAATTTTTTGATAAAAATCAAAACTCATTAACTTCTGTGAATTAATTAATATTAATTACATTGAATAAAATGTAACCTGATTTCCCTAAGGTGTCTAAATGTGGGTCTCACTTTAGGTAGCACAAGTGAATTTAATATAAAAAACGGTTTTTGTTTCAATCGCTTACCTCCAATATTAATATTGATATTAATTTCATAAAATATTGGCAAATTATCACCTTTGATTTAAAACTTAACAAAGAAGATAACTTGCGGTGTTTACCAAAATATTTTTCTCAAGAAACAACCCCGAAAATGTACTATTCGTTATTTTCCAAATCTTTTATTTTGAAGATTGAACGAATTTGGCAATCAGTTTTTTTGTGGTCTCCTAAGTTTACAAGATAAGAAGTGTAAAATGATTAATATCTTTTATGGACTTTATGCCAAAAAAACTTCTAAAATTTTTCGTCTATAGCCATAGTCCAATACAAAAAATTTCAATTATCTTATAGCAGAATTAGATATGGGTGACTATTGAAATAAAATAGAAATAATTAAATTCAGTTGTCTTTATTTAACTGCGAGAGTACCTGAAGATGAAGAATTTGAAAATAGCATTGGCGGAATAAGATTTTTATTCGTATCTATTAGAATTTGATGAATATTTTATTTTATTATCCCTCTCGATTTTAAGGCTTACTCTATTATTGTAAAACACAAGTATACATATATGTAAGTCTGTTAATCAACAATAAGTTAAGCGGTTATAAGATGAATTTCATCTTATGAAAAAAAACTTTTTGTCTCTTGTGTATTCAAATTGTTCAACTGTTGCATTACTTTTCGAATAATATATTCATATATCAACACAGTTACTTTGTTAATTTCTATGAGGTGCTAAATTTTTATCCGCATTTTCTCAAAATAAAACTGGCGGTCGATTCTTGAAATTCGTTTTCTTATGCGAAATAGATTCGTACATGAAATCACCACAGCAACTGTAAGCTAAGTGTCCCAAATCAAGCGGTACCCATGGTTGTGTATACGAAAATTATCGTACGCGTTTCAAGAGTCGGGCCCCTGGTGTGGTTTAACCTTATTTTTGCATAACACCGTCCAATTATTAGCAGTTTGATAGCTCACTATTACCACTGTTATTTTATATCAATTGCATAAATAATATAAATAAATTTGTAATATAATTATTATTCTAAGAGTCATTCGATGGGTTCTGATACATTTTTGAAAAACAAACAAGTTTTATTCTTGATAAAATTCTCACAAAAATTTACAATTGTACGTTTTGCATTTAATGTTAAAAATAAAGTCAAATAAAATTATTGAATTTCTCAAAAAATGAAAGAAAGCAAATCTATATGAAAATAATTATTGGAGTAAGAAATGGACAAAGCTTGTCAGAAAAATAAGAAATTTATTGGGGTGCGTGGTCAAAGGAGGTTCAGTTGCTGACTTATGAAATTTCAAGGTTGGCTTGTGTAGAGAGACCTTTCAAGACTGATATTCGTCTGGAAAAATTAAGTTTTACACGCTGAAGCGTTATCATAGATGATCACCTTTAAACATAAACATTTTTCTATTTCATAGAGATTAAACAGCCTCTTGAGTACATTCCTAAATTGTTAAGTTTATTATATTTTAGTTGAAAATTCTTAACATCACTATTTATTTTTGCTTTATAAATAATTAAACACTCGATTATTGTAATAGAGTTGCAATTGCAGATAACCACAGGACAAGCCTTTTTATCCACACCGACAGCACTGAAAAGGATACTCTAAGGATATGGCTTTTCTTCTTTGTTTAACACATATTGGAATACTATATTGTCAGCACTTTCTGGAACAGTTGTTAAATCAAAAAATTAAATTAAAACTGAAAAAAATAAATAAATTTTGGCCTTTCATTTCTAGTTGTATTGGATTTTTTTCTAGGGGTGCTTGTTATTTTTTATGGTCAACGAAATTAATGAAATTTAGCAATAAACTGCTTTTGGTTGTCAATTGATGACAGTCTTACACGAACTTACCCTATCCAACTTTATTTTTGAAACTTATCTACCTCTAATGGAAATGACAAATCGCTTTGAAGGTCTCCACAAATGACACAACAAAAAAAAAGTAAGTCATGTATGATAAAAAATATTTAGAATAGTATGCGAGAACACTTAAACTAAACTTTCGCAACAAATCACAATTTTTTGTAGTTTCGATACAGATTACAGATATAATTATTGAGAATGAGTAGGTAGGCAAGTGAGCTCTATATAAAAAGATTCTGACTCACTTGTAGACTAGTTTACAAAGATGAGTTCAAAAAAATTGTTTATAGCTTTTAGTTTTTGCCTTTTACCTCTAGTTTCTTGTACATACTTTGATATAAACCGCACACGTAACGAGTTTATTAATAAAGTTATAAATTATGAAGAAATAAAAAACAAAATTCAAAATGAGCTTTCCGAAAGTGACGACACAATTTTTGCTGCCTTCAAAAGTAAGCTATTAGTTTGATTAAAAACTTTTTGTTAATATTTTTGTCAGTGTTTGATGCTTCAACCAAAATACCTAGTGGATTAGCAGTTGGAAATTGGATGGATCTAGGCAATTTTGATGAATGTTACAATATTGAATATGTAGATAAATATGGAAAGTATTGTCTCGGTAAACTGAGTTACAGTTTAGAAACAAAAAAATATTTCGATGTGTTTAGATTTAACGCCACTGTTAAGCAAAAGGTTGGTTTTTATTGAAATTATTAAATTATTTTCTATTTTCTTGTTAAGGTTTTGAGTGTGCACCCCAGACTCATAGGTTTAGGTGCAGAATACGTAGGAATTTATTTTGCTGCTTGTGTTCCAAGTTCATGGAAAGCTTCAGAAATTCCTGGTCTTATAAATTACACTGAGGAGTTTTGTTATTCTAAAGCCACAGAACCTCAATTGTCTGATGGAGCTATAGCAACTATAACGGTGTTATCAATATTTTTTGTCATAACTGTTGTATCTACTGCTTTTGATGTGTATTTATACTACACCAAAAAAAGTAATTTTTATAATATCTGACAATGACATAACTATTTGGAATTTTACAGAACTACCATATGAATTGTTAATAGCATTCTCACTTTTAACCAATGGACGTAAACTTTTTAAATCGAGTAATGATTCGAATCAGCTTTTGTGTCTAAATGGTTTAAGGGCTCTTAGTATGATGTGGGTAGTGCTCGGTCACAGTTACTCACTGGCAATGATTGCTCCTTTATCAAACTTCTTTTATTTGAATGAAGTATTTTTTTCAAAACTGACCAAAACAAAATCATGATTCCTAGTTTTAGTTCCAAAAAGAACTGGCTAATATGTTTGTAATAGGTGCTACTGTGTCAGTGGATACTTTTTTCGTTATTGGTGGTCTTGTAACAGTTTACTCCTATATGAAATCGAACGCCAAAGGAGTAAAATTCAATATTTTTTTTTATTATCTTCACCGTTATTTACGAATAACTCCTGCTTTAGCAATCATGGCATTGATTCACTTATATTTGTTAAATTATCTAGCAACTGGACCTCTGTGGAAAGCTGTAGATATCAGTCTTGTTAAAACTTGCGAGACAGGCTGGTGGTCGACGTTTCTTTACATCACAAATTTTGTAAAAAAAGACGTTGTAAGTATTTTGTTCAACAGTTTTGATTAACCGATAAAATAGTGTTTACCGCAAGCATGGTACCTTTCCGTTGATATGCAACTTTTTATTCTTTCACCTCTTATTTTAATCCCGTTGACTAAATGGCCAAAAATAGCTTTGAGTGCTTTGGGAATCCTTACAGTTGCTGGATGTGTCATTCCGTTCATTATAGGATACACCTTGAATATTGGATCATTAAATGATGCAGACGGTCAGTATGTATTTTCTATAATAGTTTTTTCTTACTTATAAACAAATTGAATTTTTAGAGACGTTTTCATGGATGCTTATTATATTCAAACATATGCACGGTTTGGACCTTATGTTATAGGAATGATAACTGGGTATCTTGTTTATAAAATAAAAAGTAGCCAACTTAAAATCGATTTAACTAAAGTAGGATTAATTTTAAATAATAACGCCAAACCAATTAATTTTTTTATAGCCAATTGTATGTATTTTGTGGTTAATTTTGTTGGCAGGATTAACAGCCTGTGTTTATGCTGGCTATCCTTTGAATGTAGCAACGGAAGAAGATAGATGGGGCAATGCTTTGTTTCTGGCTTTCAATAGACCAGCTTGGGCTGTTTCCGTTTCTGGAGTAATACTTTTGTGCACAACAGGCTACGGAGGAATTATTGACAAATTTCTGTCACTTTCAATTTTTCAATTTTTGGCCAAAGTGTCTTACTCTATTTATTTAGTTCATTTTGCAGTTGTTACTGTTAGATACGCAGCGATGAAAACTACAATGAAATTTTCTAATTTAATAATTGTAAATGTTAACATTTTCCATTAATTTTGTACTTAAATTTATTATTTTTGCAGATGCATAATTTTTGGGGAGATTTTATGTTTTCTCTTGTTTTATCAATAGTTTTGTGCTTATCATTTGAATCTCCCATAATTATTTTGGAAAAATATTTGTTTGGAAGAAGTGTATCGAAAACACAACAGAAGTCTGAATTGCCAAAATATTGATTACAGCTGTTAACTATTTATTGGGATGAGTTCAAGTTCATAGTTTTATCAGTTGACACAAATTTTCAACGATTTTTTTTTTAAATCATCTGATTTTTGCTAGATCACTCTGTTGCTAATGTAAAAAAAATAAAAGACAAAAGCAGTAGTGGTAGGTTTACATGCAAATAATGTAATTCATAATTATAATTCTAAAAATATAGTATAAAGTGTTGAATCATGCTTTCAAGATGATGAATTAAATTTCATCTATCGCTATTCATTTTGTGATTAATTATCTTTTAGTCTACAATTGTCATTGTGGAAAAATTTAGCTAAATTTATCTAAATTCTTGCAATGTAATCTTAGCTTTTCAACTCAATCACTCATAAAGGTGCTCATAAATTTAACATAAATTATCTAGAATACAAAACTACAGAAACATAGTTATAAAATATTTGCAATAGACTGCTGAGGAGGTTTTGCTAGATTAGAGAGAGGAAATAATTTACTCAATTGTATAACTTTACCTTTACCTTTATAAAAAAAAGGAAAATTGCATTTTTTATTATAACAATGGTAACTGGATAAGTTCTTATTTTTTTATTTTCTGTTCGATAAATTTATTCAAATATATATTATTTTGCATTTTAGGTAGGTATATCAGCCTACTTTTATCTTTTTATTAAATCTTCTGGTAGCTTAAATCTGCTCAATCAAAGACGATGATAGGAAAAATAATAAACCTAAGACTTTATTAAACTAAAAATACAAATAAAATAACTTGTCGTTTTCCAGTTTTCTGTTTATTTTGTTTTGAAGGTGCGATGTTTGCGTTTAAAGCTTGAAAATGCAATCAAAATGAAATGATTGTTCAGCAGACAAAACCACTTAGTAAGTCATAGTAAGATTAGCAAGCGCTCACTACTGTTGACTAAATTATCGACCTATACGCGCTCCTCAGCCATTTCTCAGCGGTACTTCTCTCCAATCAGGTCAGTCCTATGGTAAGCTGCCGCCATTTTGTTTAAAAACAATTTGTGTTTTATCTGTTCAACGCACCCAATCCCAATCTATGATTCTATAACGTTCTCTTCGTTTCAAAATTATATGAAACAACAACTTCTGCATTTCAACTCAATTCAAAACTGGATTGTAGATTTTTGATAATGCTCAATCTAAATGTTTTGTTTTTAAAACATCCGGTTGTATATCAAAATATGCAAACTGAATGACAATTCAACAACTTATAGTTGAGCTTAAAAACAATTTGAAATAAAGCAGATAAAATGCAATCTTCAGATAAGGCATTCTATTAATTTAATCATTCATATTTGATCTTAGATACCATTTTTTAGTATGTCTATACAGTACGTTGCAGATGGTTGTAGCATTGTCTTTTTGACAGAAGGTTGGTTAAGTAATAAAAAAAACCTAAGCAAATATTCTAGGTATTTTATAATGAACTGGCTGCACTTGCGACAGACGATGATAGTGACAGATATGACAGCTTGAAAGCGGTTTTGAAAATTTCAAATTCCATTAAGGACATTAAGGTTTGGTTTAGGATTCAGTCGAGATCTTAAATGCAGCAATTATAATATTCACTAGATATAAGTATTTCTGGAAAGCTGTTGATATTATTGTTATCCAAACTTGCGGAAAAAATTGGTGGGCGTCTTTTCATTACATTACAAACTGTATAAAAAGGAGAAGTGAATTATTATTATTCAATGATCAACTGTAGATTTTTAATTGAAAAGTAGTGTCTACCGCAGCTTTGTTCCTTCTCCTATTATTTTGATTTATTTGATTAAATGGCCAAAAGTATGTTTAAGCGCTTGGGTGTTTTGACAATACTTGGATATATTATTCTTTTTATAACAGGCTATATTCAAAATCTTAGGACGCTGATTTTGACAAATAATAATCCGTAAATGTTGCCAGTTCCTAATCGTTCAAGCGTTTTTTGAGAAGGCGAGATTTACGGCCAAAACGCCTTACATTTTGCTTCCCGAATTGCAATGCAATTCAGATAGCATGTATGGCCAACTATTGAATTTTTGCCTTCCGAAAAACCTAACCTAAAACGAAACGCATGGCTTCATGGCTAAGTCGGACCGATTGCGTCAAATTTTTCAGTGAACCAAACTCTACTAAAACGACATACACATTTTTTTACATGTTTTTACATGCTTCTATGTAAACCGTAGTAAGTATAGCCAGTCTTTGCTTATTATCTCAGCAGTCCAAATGTAATCTTGCCGCTATCTTCTAAAGAAAGTAATCAGATAAACACATTTTTTAGGTTTTTGTATTGAACATCTGGCTTAACACATGATTCATAATTAGTGAGTGAACTTTTCCAAATGTAGATAATTCTATTTATTATTATTTGTGGTTATCACTGAGTCGTCTATTGCAGTTGTGTAGTGTAGAGTACTTAGAAGTATCTAATCAAAGTAGAATTTCTAATAATAATAGATTCTATAATGTTCACGCTAGTATAGAAAATGAATTGTTTAAAATTATATTATTTTAAGAAACAGATGTGATTTGCTTTTATTTATAAGTCAATAATAAAAAAATTCTTGTTTCATTGTGTCGATAAAACTAAATGTGATTTCAAATAGCATTCCAATGTATTAAAAAAAATGAAAACCATCAAAAACTGACTGATTTGTTGTTTTATACATTTAATTGAGATTTTATAGATTGTTGAGTTAAATTACCCGTCAAAACAGGTCACTTTAAGAGAAGTTCAATCACAGTACTCACAATAATTTATATTTACATTCAATGATTTCCAGTTCTTAACTAACGTTGGCTGGAGGAGATATTTATTTAAATCATAATTATCAATAAAAAAAACCTTTGACATTGTTGTCGCTTATTGTGCATATTTTATACTCAGAACTAACTCTAATTCACAAAGGTTTCTTCAAAAATCTGTTTGAAAGTTTAAAATTTTTTGTTATTGCTCTTATTACCAACATTCACTACTTTAAATCTAAAGGTATATTTCGACTATGTGACTTATCATACAGTTTCTCATTTGACAAATGATGAAAGATGAATTTTTGTGTTTAAACTATTTTTCTTTTTTCATAGGTCATAAGAATGATTATAAACAAGAAGAACACAAAATTGAAATGAAATATGATTTTTTAAATGCTATGATTTATCACAAGATTTTGTCATATTAAATATTATATGATAAAGCACATAGTCTAAAGACACCTTAAAAAAATATATTGTAGCTTAAAATCAAACTATTCAAAAATTCTGAGAAGACATGAGTGAACGCTACTTTATACATACATATGTGTACGTGTTTATTAGAAGTTATTCTATTTAATCAAGAGGTTTAGGATAAAAAAACAAATGCATCAAAAAATTTGTTTTACATTAGACTAATTACTGAATAGCAAGTGTTGGGTCTCGACACCCACGAACGACCTTGTACACCAATGTTGGTGTACCGCCCATTCTACCCTAGTGGTAGGGGTGGTCGTTCCTCATAAGATTTTGTGACAATTCTTTGCGAGATTCCAAAAAGAGATGTACTGAGCACTTCTCATTGTATATTTGTAAATAAATAGTTAAGTTTTTTCCAAGTGTTTTTTTTTTCTTTTTTCAATTGAAGAACCACGTTAGTGCTGATCCACAACAGTGTTAGTGTCAATCGAAGTAGGGTTTTGAACAGCAAGAGATACAGATTTGTAAAAATTTATTCAACACAATGGCATTCCAACAATAGACCCACTTAAACTACTTTTACAATTGTGTGTGATTTTTTTCAAGTATTCCAAAACGGATTTTTGATAACATTGATAATTGATGGATGATAAAAAGAATATAAATAGAACTGTTTAATTTGTAATTATATCATTCTAAAAAAATGAATTTTCAAAGTCAGACTATTATTTATAGTTTGTGTCTGTTTTTAACTTTAGTTTCTTGTACACATTTAGATACTAATGTTCTTGACAAAATAGCTGAAGATGTAAGTTCCATTGAATTGAAAAACAAGCTTAATGAATCATCTGACGTAGACCGATGGACAGCTTTTCAAAGTAAGTTAATAGCTAAAACTTAGCCAGTTCTAATAAAATTTTCAGTGTTTGACGCTTCATCAAAGTTCATTACTGGACTAGCAAATGGAAATCTATTAGATCTAGGGAATTTCGACGAATGTTATAATATTAAGTATAATGATATTTATGGAAAATATTGTTTGGGAACGATTTCATTTAATAATATCCAACAAGAAACTTTCAAGAATTTTGAATTCAATTTCACTATTCCGAGAAGAGTAAGTATTAAAAATGTTACTTATTCTGTTTATTTAGTTTTTTTTAAAGGTTGGCATAGAACCTAGACTTATGGGACTAGGAGCAGAATACGTAGGGTTACATATTGCTAGGTGTATTCCGAGTACATGGAATGTATCCCAAATTCCCAGTGTGCTGTTTACTTATTCTGAAGATCTTTGCTATTCTAAAGCAACCGAACCTGAACTATCGGACGGTGCTATAGCAACTATAGTAATATTATCGATATTCTTATGCATAATAGTACTTTCAACAGCTATTGATATTTATTTTTATTACATGGATAAAAGTAAATTTTCCAAATTATTATTTTTTTATATTTATTCTTAATTCTATTGTAGAAGCACCTCATGAATTATTAATAGCATTTTCGATTTTGACCAATGGCCGTAAACTTTTCAAATCAAGTACCGATTCTAATCAGTTATTATGTCTGAATAGTTTAAGAGCTATAAGCATGATGTGGGTGGTTCTGGGTCATGAATATTCTAGTATTATGTACCCACCTCTAATGAATTTGAATGATATAAATGACGTAAACATTACGAAAAACATAAAAAATAAATAATTAGTAATAATTTTCAGTGGGAGCATGATCCAGCAAACATGTTTATCATGGGAGCTACAGTATCTGTGGATACATTTTTTGTTATGGGCGGACTTGTAACAGTTTACTCCTATCTAAAATCAGTTTCCAAAGGAGTTAAATTTAATATATTCTTGTACTATGTCCATCGATATTTGAGATTAACTCCTGCTTTAGCTATAAGGCTTTAATCCATTTATACATATTAAATTATCTTTCAAATGGACCTGGGTGGATATCCGTAAATGAAGTTCTAGTGAAACCTTGCGAAACAGGCTGGTGGTCAACTTTTCTGTATATTACAAACTATGTGCAAGATGGAATTGTAAGTTTTTACTTCTGCAAATTTTTTTAACCAAAAAAAAGTGTGTACCGCAGGCCTGGTATCTTATGGTCGATATGCAACTCTTTGTTCTTTCTCCTTTGATTTTGATTCCTTTGAGCAGATATCCAAAAATAGGTTTAGGTGCTTTAGGTTTATTGACTATTGCTGGGTGTGTTACACCATTTGTCATATCATACGTTAACAGCCTAGGAACTATGGCTCATCAAGTCGGTGATCCGTAAGTTTACTTATTTATACAGAATTTATTTTTTCATTATTTTAACTTTGAAGGGAAGATTTTGTGCGTTTGTATTACAATCAAACCTATGCAAGATTTGGACCTTATGTGATAGGAATGATTGCTGGCTATTTTATTTATCAAGTCAAAAATTCACAGCTGAAGTTAAAGTTTTCTAAAGTAATAACAAGCAAAACAATTAGTTCACTTTAAATATTTTTTATTCATTTTTCTAGTTCACTGTTTGCGGATTATGGCTATTTTTCTTAACAGGTTTAACTGCATGCCTCTATTCAGAATATCCTCTAGATACAGCTACTAAACCAGACAGATGGGGTTACGCTTTCTTCACAGCATTTGACACACCCGCATGGGGTGTTTGTGTAGCCGGGATTATATTTTTATGTGCTAGTGGCTATGGAGGATTTATTGATAAATTCCTTTCGCTTCCAGTTTTCCAGTTCTTGGCTAAACTTTCTTATTCGATTTATTTAACGCATTACGCTGTCATAGTTGTAAGATATTCAGCAATGAAAACTCCTCTCAAATTTTCAAATTTATTAATGGTGCGTATGAAGTATTCTTTGCATTTTTTTTAAATTTATTTTTTATAGATGCACAATTTTTGGAGAGATTTTATGATTTCTATTGGACTGAGTTTAATTTTATGTTTATCATTCGAATCTCCTATTATCATTTTGGAAAAACATCTTTTTGGAAGTTTTACTGTAAAACGAGAGCCTCGGTCAGATAAACCTACAGCGTGATTGGAAAAAACTATCGGTATTTGTAACGCCACTGCTTAAATTAGAAAGAAAAAATGCAATCTACATATAAAATATATAAATAAATATGGAATAATATGATATGTAACAAATAAACAATACCTAATTTTATAAGCTAAAATAAATTTAATTTTGATATATGAAATGGAAATTATGAAATACAACTTGAAGCCTAAATGACTGTTGTTTTCCTGTCATGATATTATACTTAAGTATTCTACCTTTTACCTTAGAAAACAAAATCATTGTACAACTTTGCTGTTTAAAAAAAAGACCAAAATTTGAATTAAATACCTCACCGTCTTTTTTTTGAGAATATTTCATTTTTAAAGTGAGGGCTTAAATTAGAAATTTTATTGTTCTCTATTAGGAAAATTTGATAGTATTGAACAAGAAAACATGGAACATGTGTGTGAGTGAGATTCAAGAGAGCTTTAGAGAATGAATTGTCTAACTCAGTTTCGATAAGCGACTTAGACATCACAAACAATAGACAGTCTTGGGTGATATGCCAATACTTAGTAAAGATGCAAGAATAACTTTTGGGTAGAGGATTAAAAGCACCCTGCTGAGACGAGACCAAAAATAATTTTCGCAGGTAGTTTCTTGATGTATTGTTAGTTGTCTAAACTCACTAAATTTTAGTTTAATTGATGCTTAATATCTAGTCAACGCAATCATCTTACAAATTTTCATGGTTTCTTGGACCAGCAGTTGAGAATTTTCTATCAAATGGTGTGCATATTATCTCTATATCATAAAGTATATTGAAAAATAGTAAAAATCAAATTTGTAGTTTTTCATCGATTAAAACCTAATTTCCAATGTAATCAAAAAATAAAAATTTCTTAGAACTGCATTTGGGTATGATCTAACTATAGAGACCTCAAGCGTTTCTTCAAAGTCAAATTTGAAGAAAAATTCAGAAAAAAATAGTCCCATGTGTCCCATGTCTATTGAGGGTTAAGGGCGCTTGCCGAAAATGACAGACTAATTGGAGAATCTGCTTTTCAAAATGGATATCTCGAAGAAAAACTGGGATGGATATTCATTTTCTATACTCTTTCCGCCGAACCAGTGCAGAATGAAATAGGAAATGTTAATTTATATTTTAGACTCCATATTTTAAAAATATATGTAAATTTTTTGAAGATGTTACTAATAATAGTTTAGAAATATTAGCTGGAACACAGTAAATAAAAATTTTTGTCCTTTAGTATCAGCTCATTGCAAGTTTCTAGGTTCAGAAACAGTGAACAATAAATTTATACTTGAAGCGTCCTTATTTAATCTCAAAGTGAACTGATTTTTTCAAGAGATAGAAAGAGGAGTAAAAATAAAAGTCCATCCCACAACTTTTAATTAAAAACCATAGTTACATGTATGAAAAGACAGAGCGCTTTGGAGACTTCGTGTGTCTCATCATCAGTGCCTGTAACGAGAAAAATGGAAAAATCTAACCTAGTTTTTGTCATTACTATAAAAAAATTTGCATTAGCATTATTCAATAGAAGTTTTGTGCACGTTATATGACGAAAACAGATAAAATTTGTGAAAAAACCCCGACCTCTAGTGGGTAAAGTGTTGATTTAATCTACAAATGATAATTATAAAGATGATAAAATGAATTTCTAAATTATTTAAATTTTTTTCGAAGTGTCAAAAATTAAACAAAGCGTTTAATCGAGTAGAAGTCTGAAAGTAATATCGATGATTTTGATCTGGTTTCCTGACAGTTTCTGTTTGCAATGCCTTAAATAAAACTATTTTTATTAAAAGTTTTTACTTACGAAACCATCTTAATGCCCAGATGCAGAAAGGTTTGTCTAATTTGACTAACTAATGAGAATTAATTATCTAGCAATCCTGATGAAAATTTGTACAACTGAACATAAAACTGTAGCTTTTATGTTTCTGCAACAAAAAATTAATTTTCAATTGAGCAGAAAGTACTCCCATTGATGTCTTATCTTTGATAGCAAAAACAGAAAGAAGTGATCGTTTTCATTTAAGGATAGTAACAGAAAAAATAAAATTTTAAGTGTTTGTAATAAACATCCGGCCTAACACCTGCTTATAGATATATCGTCAGCAGTTTTCCAAGTGTAAATGATTTGATTTATAGTTATCATTAAGTGGTTTGTGATAATCGTATCGGAAGTATCAATTAAAAGTAGAATTTTTAATAATTTTTAATTTTTTTAAAAAAGTGAATTGTTTAATAATATATTACGTAACAAGAGTTGTAAAAAACATATTGCATACAAGTATACGTACAACTCCAGTTACGTACGACTTACGACTGCCCAACTTCAACAACATTTCTATATAAAAATATTGTAAAGTGTCCAAAGAAATTAGATCATTTATTCATTGAATAATATTTGAAAAAAGGTAAACTGAATCTTAAAAAAATTGCAATCAATTCTTAAGAGACGCCAGACTATTCCTTGGTTCTTGAAATTTTGCAGGTAAAGTCATGTCAAAAAAGAATCACGCACTAGATTTTATGGTTTTAGGAAATTTTGTATTTTTAGGTTGGCTCCAAAAAATATTGACTATTAGAAAATATTGTTCAAATATGTTTGTGGCAATGGCACTCATCTGACTGACATTTGTCAAATTATTGACCAAAGTTTATTAATTAATTTTTTACGGAAACCAGTCTAGGAAGGTGAAACATTATTTAAAATCCATTCAAAGACAGGAGTTGATAAGATAACAGGCAGAAATTACAAATAATTTTTTTAAAGCTAACCTTGGTTTATGAGGTGGTATCTGTACTGATCAAAAAATTACTTTGTGTAAGTACGACTTTTACCAACTTTCGAAAAAAAAAATCCCATTTTTAGTGCGTGATTCTTTTTTGACATGACTTTACCAGGTTCGCCAAAGCAGATTTATTTTGGGTCCTTATATTCTCACTGCACATTTTTTACTCAAACTTTATCAATTTAGTGCTGAGAAGTAATATTCAACAATGTTTGAATGTTAAATGACCTCTTGTTGAAGGAACAAATGTCAAACTACAAAAATTCAAAGTACGACATTCATTGTTACTAAGATATTTGCGTTTCATTCAATTTCGATCATCGATAATTACAACTACTATCTGTTGCAGATACTAGTGCCACTTCAATTCATTGCTTAAATTTTAGGACTGTACACATAAAATTTTGGCAGAGAATGTATTTTAGGAAAACTTGTTTTAAAGAAACAGTTATCAGTACTAAGTTAATGTCAACTGACGTATTGTCAAAATGACGATTTTAAACATTTAGGTTATAGTTCTCTCAAAGTATTTTTATGAATTTAAGAATTAAGAGACAACGATCAAAGAATGAATTTTAGATGAATCATAAAGTCTGTCGTATATTGTATCTCTTGGTAAAAATCGAGGCAATAATTGAGACAAATTTTTCAAGTGGGTCTTTTGAAAGCTGTCACATTTGTCACTATCACATTCTGCCGCAAGTGCAGCCAATACCTGAAACATTTAACTAGGTTTTTTTGCATCTGCAACGTACTTTAGAGTTCCTATATTGGAGAGTTGGGACGCTGAATTTCAATTTTCTAATATTTTTCACATACGTCGGCCGACGTGGTATAAAAGTAAAATTGGATAGAAATCAGTGGCGTTTCGTTAAAATTTAACACAAAGTCAAATGGATTTGTCAAATAATTTGGCTTCTGTTTTGTGGCAATATGAACGATTGTGCTGTGTTTTATTGTATAAATTCTGAACAGAATTCCTTTTTCCTTTGCCACGTTGTCCTGATGTATTAAATAAGTGAAAGGCATCTCTAAAACTATTAAATTGGAGAGTGGGTCGCAAAAGTAGAATTTGTTAAGTTGGTAAAGTTGAGACTTCTTTCAGATTACTAATATTGAAGTCCAATATAGAAACTCTAATCACAATGACAATACAAAAGAACTGTTTCCAAATTTAAGATTTTTTTATGAGCGGAGATAATTTATAGTACACGTAAGAAGGCCCTTACTAGAGGGATTGCTTGTTCGATTTCGACTACTTTCGATAGCGGACGTAGAAAAAATTATATTATTTTATGAATTTACAAAAAATGGATGTTATTTGATCTGCTAAAAATAATAAAAATGTTATTACAATTAACAAAAGTTGAATTCTACTGCTTATATGGATGTGCACATAAAAAACTGATGTAAACAAACTTTGTCATATGGGAAACATATAATTAATTTAAGTGATCGTTAGCAAATCTTTATTGTAACTTCAAAATATTATTAAGTAACAAATACAATAATGACGGTTATGAAAATCTAACCTGTAAGTCTTTATCCGTATGTAATTGACTTAAAATTTTTATTGATTGGTGTATTAAATCTCTATCAAAACAGATTTCCTTAAAAGAAGCTCTTTTACAATAATTTATATGATCAATAAAGCGACTCGAATGCTAATCTAACATTGAGTGAAGGTAATATTTTCTACAAATGTTATATGAACAATTCCAACCCTAGTTTTTGGTTATTACTCTTATTATTGCAGTAATTACTATAAACCTGGAAGCATTTATTGCAACTTAAAATTTAGGATTCATCATACTTAGCAGCGAATAAAATTTTCTATACTCATTATTTTTGAATTACTATTTATGGAATTACATCTTCACCTTTATACCGCTGTCAATAAATGATAATAGAATATGTAGAGGAAGATTGATTCGTCTCTTTAACAATGTTTAACATTGTCTGAAAAATTCCAAATTATTTTGCGGATTACATGCTATTTCAGACATATCTACGTGTATATTAAAAACCAAAAATTTTATTATGCATAAAAAAAATTGTTTTCCACAAACACTAATTGCTGAATAACGCTAGAGAAATATTTTTAAAAGCATATTGAACTCAATGACATTCCAACAAAAGACCCACTTAAACTAATTTTACAATTGTAGGTATGTGATTTTTTTTCAAGTATCTCAAAGCAGTTTTTTGATAAGAACTTAACTGGTGATAAATTAAATATAAAAAGATCAGTTTGACATGTCATTACATCAGTCCACAAAAATGAATTTTCAATTTCAGGCTATTATTTATAGCTTGTGCTTGTTTTTAACTTTAACTTATAGTGCACATTTAGATATTGATACTATCCTTGATAAAATAGCTGAAGAAGTAAGTTCTATAGAACTGAAAAATAAGCTCGATGAATCATCTGACATAGACCAAGGGATAGCTTTACAAAGTGAGTTAACATTTAAATCTCAATAAAGTCTAATAAAATATTTAAGTGTTTGATGCATCATCTAAATTCATCAGTGGCATAGAATATGGAAATCTATTGGATCTAGGGAATTTTGACGAATGTTATAATATTAAATATAACGATGTTTATGGAAAGTATTGTTTAGGAACACTTCCAATCAATAATTTTCATCAAAAACAAAGTCACAATTTTGGATTTAATAACTCCATTTTAGAAAAAGTATAATTTAGGATAATTTCTTTTTTACTGATCTCTTTGACTGTTTTGAAGATTTTAGGCACGCAGCCCAGACTCGTGGGGCTAGGACTAGATTATGTAGGTTATCATATTGCTAGGTGTATTCCCAGTACATGGAATACATCACAGATTCCCAGTTTGTTGTTTAGTTACTCTGAAAAACTTTGCTATTCTAAAGCCACGGAACCAGAATTATCAGATGGCACCATAGCAACTATAGTGGTATTAGCAATAGTTTCATGTATAATTGTAGTTTCAACAGCTTTTGATATTTATTTATATTACATGCAAAAAGGTAATAATTTTACATTATTATAATTATTAATAATTTATTTCATTTTTTGTTTGTAGAATCACCACATGAACTGTTTATAGCATTTTCAATTTTAACTAATGGTCGTAAACTCTTCAAAACTAGTTCTGATTCTAGTCAGCTATTATGTCTGAATGGTTTAAGAGCTATAAGCATGATGTGGGTGGTTCTGGGTCATGAATATTCTAATATAATTTACCCACCTTTAATAAATCCGCGAGATATAAGTGATGTAAAAATTTTAGAAAATGTGAGATAAATATTCAACATTTTTTTCTAGTGGGAGAACGACCCAGTTAACATGTTCATCATGGGAGCTACAGTATCAGTAGATACATTTTTTATCATGGGTGGACTGGTAACGGTATACTCCTATCTCAAATCAGTTTCTAAAGGAGTCAAATTTAATATCATAATGTACTATGTGCACCGATACTTGAGATTAACTCCTGCTCTAGCGATAATGTCTTTGATTCATTTGTATATATTAAATTATCTTGCAACTGGACCTGGGTGGAAAACTGTTAATGATGTTCTAGTCAAAACGTGCGAAAAAGGCTGGTGGTCAACTTTTTTATATATTACAAATTATGTACAAGATGGAATTGTAAGTTTTCATTTATATAATTTATCTTTTTTAACAAAAAAAATAGTGTGTACCACAGGGTTGGTACCTAAGTGTCGACATGCAACTCTTCATTCTATCTCCTCTTGTTTTAATCCCGTTGAATCGATGGCCAAAACTAGGTTTAGGTTTCTTAGGTGTTCTAACTGTTGCTGGATGTATTACACCATTTGTTATATCATACGTTAACAATTTTGGAACCATGATTCATCAAACCGATGAAAAGTAAGTTTGCCTATTCATATACATGTTTGGTTATTCTAATTATTTTGATTCAAAGAAACGACTTCATGAATTTATATTACAATCAAACTTATGCCAGATTTGGACCTTACGTTATAGGCATGATAGCGGGGTATTTTATTTATCAAGTCAAGAATTCCCAACTGAAATTTAAATTATCTAAAGTAATAAACAAAATAATCAATCAATCTTCAATTTTATTTTAATTTTTTTCCAGCTGACTGTTTGCGGTTTGTGGTTAATTCTTCTAACAGGTTTAACTGCATGCGTATACTCAGAATATCCTTTAAATACAGCAACTGAACCTGACAGATTGGGTAATGCTTTATTTGCAGCATTTAACAGAAACGGATGGGCTGTTTGTGTAGCAGGAGTTATATTTTTATGTACTAGTGGATATGGAGGGTTTATTGATAAATTCCTGTCTCTTCCAGTTTACCAGTTCTTGGCCAAACTCTCGTATTCTATTTATTTAACGCATTATGCTGTAATAGTTGTAAGATATTCATCAATGAAAACTCCTATCAAATTTTCAAATTTATTAATGGTGCGTATAAAGTATTCTTTGTATTTATTTTAATTTGCTTTTTTTTATAGATGTTTAATTTTTGGGGAGATTTTATGGTTTCTGTTGCACTGAGTTTAATTTTATGCCTATCATTTGAATCTCCAATTATTATTCTAGAAAAACATCTTTTTGGGAGTTTTGCCACAAAACGAGAGCCTAAGTCGAAAAAACCTTTAGCGTGATTGGAAAAGAATTTTTGTATTTTTAACGTCACTGCCCATATTATGTAAGAATAAACTAATTTATCTTGGAAAATAGCGATATGTAACAAATTAAAAACACTGAATTTTACTAGTTAAATTAAATGTTAGTATATAAATGAGATGGAAATTATAAAATACAACTCATTGCAACTCCTGAAAATGGATAATGTTATGTTAGTCTGTTATAGCCTTAGATATAATTGCTGAATTGTTAAAATTACAGTTTGATACAATTTCTTGAAAAATGTATGTGAACCTGACCAGACAGGCAGCCAACCAGTCTTCTTTTTGTTCCTCTCACAGCGACATGTTGATTGGCTTGGTTTATTGCACATCAGGTGATCAGTATGAACTAAATTGTACAGACAACAGTGCTAACAAACTATAATGGCTAACTTTTTTGAAGTGAGCTTTTGCGGCTAGAGTCAAATAAAAGTCCCTTTGGGCTTAGTCCGAATTAGTTTTAAAACTAGAGTCTACGTTCCACTCGTCCTTGAGAAGAAGATCTTCAAGACAAGAGAAAACGAGTAAAGAAAATACGTGTGAAACACGCCAAAGGTTCAGTCAAATTTGCCAAGTTACTGTACTGTATTTTTTCCCTTTCTTTTCAGTACGATCTCTAAAATAAAGTTTGCTTCTTTACTTTTGTTTGTTTCTGGTTTCTTCATTACATAAACGACACCTGACATACTTTTGTATCAGACGACGCCAAACACTTTCTGTTTGACAGATATAATTGAAATTTGGTGTGCTTGTTTGAAAATTATGACCAATTTTAGCAAAAAATAGAATTTTTGATTCTGAACTGTCAAGCCAGCCTTGTATAATAATAATTTAAAGTAATTTTATTATGAAGAAGAATGGAAGTTATGCAATTCGAAAACCTCAATTGAAAAGACATAGCTTTCAATGCATTAACACAACCATGCTGGATTGAACAAAAAGATACTAAGTCTCAAATTCTCTACAATCATTTGTTTTTGAGATATTGCATTTTAAAAATATATGGTGTCCCAAAAATGACGTTCGTATCTTTAGAGTTTGATTTTGTGCGTTATTACAAATCAACTCAAGCGTAGCAAATTTTCCAATTGTCTTTCGTTATCGAATTATTGATAAAAAACTGTAGTTTTACATATTAATTCTGTAAAATACAATTAATTATTAACGTTACAGTAGCATAAAGAGGAGCTATAGAATTTAACAATAACGGATCGGCGGTACCTAAACTTTTCCGTTCAAGAAATCCAAGAAAAAGAAATTTTAGGGATTTAAAATTGGTAATGTATGAGGCCATGGTATCCAAGAAAATTTTTATTCAAGAAATTTTTCACTTATAGAAAATTGTATTAAATGTTGAGAACAATAATTTAATTTAATTCTTAGGTTAGCAGGGGTAACTGATTATTTACATTTTTATCAATAACTTTATAACGAAGGAGAGTTAGAAAATTTTGTTTTAGCTCGATGAATCAAATCCCAAGAGACACCTGTATGTGTTCAAGGTAACTTCATTTATTTGACTTTTTAAAGTAAAGATTGTCTCAAACAAGCAAGATTTTGTAATCTTTTTATAGAAAAACTATTGAATATCTACCGAAGAAAAACACTACCACTACTAATGATTCTGAAACTCATTGGAAAATTTTCTTATGCATGCAAATTGGCTGAAATAAAGCTTTTTTACAGAAATACATACATGCATTTTCAAAAAAAACTTTTTCCACCCAGTTTGAGAATCGCGCTGCAGACAGCAAATTTTTTAACTCACTCTTGATAAGCGTTTCCATCATCATAAACGATAAATTACTAAGATACGACGTCAAAAACGCAAAGCGTTTTGAAAAACGTTTATACAAAATAAATTAGAAGATATGCTTTCGGTTTTTAAAATAAATATTTCAAACACAAATGACTGGAGTGTTCATTTTTCAGCATTTTTCTGTTCAATTCCTTTTGGTTGCTTATAGCACTTGAAATAATCGGGTCATTCTCTTCAAAACAACAAAGTAATAAAGTATTTCTCAGACTGTATGTACATGTTTAAGGGCCAGTTTCAGAAACGCAGATCAAATTGTGATCCTACATCAAACCTGTTAATAAATATTATTACCATAGCAAATCTGGGTTTAAACCTGGATTAACGTTGAGCGGTGTCTGTGCAATCGACCCTTTTTGTGTCATCATTATCAAGTTCTTTTCAGAGAATTTTGGACTTTTCTTTTTTAAACTAATGTTCTAAGGTTTGGACCGAAGCCGTTTAGGATTCCTTCTTAGTTTAGATCTAACCAAATGAGAAAGTTGCTCTAAAAGGTCAATGGAAAAATTTTGAAATTTAAGAAATTGTTTCACATAATACATATCGATAGATAAAAATAATTATTATTTTCAAAACAATGGCATTCATATCATAGCAGAAGATCCACTTGAATCACTTTCACAGTTCTGCGCTTTCAAGACAAGCGAGATAAGTCAAAATTTCACAATTTTTAAGAGAAATGATTAAAATTCAATCAATAAGTGTGAAGCATAATTTATAGTTTTAAAGCAAATGCAAATGTAAACGGTGAAGGAAACGTATAAAAGTTGAAATATGTCATCTGTTTACATTCATTTATTGTCTGCTTCTGAAACCGTTAGCGTTGGCCTATAAATGAATACAAGGAAAGAACATGCTTTATCTTTCACACGTTTACGGTTGCGTTTGCGTTGATACTATAAATAACGCTTTAGACATTGAATACTGTAATGTACAATTAAATTATTTTGTACAACATGTTGTCAACATGTCTGGTTGCTTTAATAGATCTTTACTTATTTGTAATTTCCGACTTGTTTTGTTTGGTAGTGAAATGACTTAGGTGTTTTATTTTATTCTGAAATCACAGGGTTTTTAAGAACGATTTTTTTTTAAAGAATTCCACAAAAGATTTTTGATAATGTTTTGAGTAACTTGACTGATAACAAAACAACTATAAAAAGATCAGACTGATTTATTAATTACATCAGTCTACCAAAATGAATTACCAAATTCATATTATTGTTTTCAGTTTATTGTTATTTTTAAATACAGCTTCTTCTACATATTCAAATAATGATGCTATTTTCATTAATGAAATAATTGAAGATATAAGTTCTACAAAGTTTAAAAACAAGCTTTTAACTGAATCGTCTGACATCGATCAGTGGACAGCTATTCAAAGTAAGTTAATAACTAAATTTCAGTCAATTCTAATAATAAATTATTTCAAGTGTTTGATGCTTCATCTAAATTTATCAACGGTTTAGCAGCTGGAAATATCCTAGATTTAGGAAATTTTGACGAATGTTATAATATTAGATATAACGACATTTATGGAAAATATTGTTTGGGAACACTTTCATCTTTTCATTTCCAACAAAAATATTCAAAGAACTCAATATTTAATAACACCATTCACAAAGTGAGTTTCATAAATATTATTTGTTTTATTAGGTGATTCGGTTCTTTTGAAGGTTTTTGGCATACAACCTAGATTGATGGGACTAGGTAATGACTTCTTAGGTATTCATATTGCTAGATGTATCCCAAGTAATTGGAATGCATCCCAAATTCCCAGTTTGTTGTTTAAATACTCAGAGAGACTTTGTTATTCTAAAGCAACAGAGCCTGAACTATCAGGTGGTGCCATAGCAACTATTGTAGTAATATCAATATTTTTATGTATAATGCTAACTTCAACAGCTTTTGATATTTATCTATATTACAAGCAAAAAGGTAGCAACTCTAAATGATTATTATTATTATTATTATTATTATTATTATTATTTTATTTTAATTTTTCTGCAGAGTCACCGCTTGAACTATTGATAGCATTTTCAGTTTTAAGTAATGGTCGCAAACTTTTCAAAACAAGTACTGATTCTAGTCAGTTATTGTGTTTGAATGGTTTAAGAGCTATCAGCATGATGTGGGTAGTTCTTGGTCATGAATATTCCAACGTTATGTTTTCACCTCTAATGAATGCGAACGATATAACTGACGTAAAAATTTAAAAAATATGCAAAACAAATAATCAGCTATTCTTTTAGTGGCAAAACGACCCAGCAAACATGTTTATCATGGGAGCTACAGTATCAGTGGATACATTTTTTGTCATGGGAGGACTAGTGACAGTTTACTCTTATCTAAAATCAGAATCTAAAGGTGTCAAGTTTAATCTCATTTTGTACTATATACACCGGTACTTAAGAATTACTCCTGCTTTAGCCATCATGGCTTTAATTCATCTATATATTTTAAATTATCTTGCGACTGGACCCGGTTGGGTATCTGTGGATGAAAGTCTGGTAAAACCTTGTGAAAAAGGCTGGTGGTCAACTTTTTTGTACATTACAAATTATTTGCAAGAATATGGCATTGTGAGTTATATTTTCTATGAATTTTTCTTTCTAATAAAAAAAATAGTGTGTACCACAGGGTTGGTATCTTACTGTTGATATGCAGCTATTCATTCTTTCTCCTCTGATTTTGATTCCATTGAGTAGATGGCCAAAATTAGGTTTAGGTGCTTTAGGTGTTCTGACTGTTGTTGGATGCATTTCACCTTTTCTGGTAACATACTTGGTGCAGAAAACTCCTGATAGGTAAGTTCAACTATTTATGCAATCATTATAATCTAAAAAAACGCTCTAGAGATTATTATTACATTCAAACCTATACAAGATTTGGACCTTACGTTATAGGAATGATTGCCGGATATTTTATTTATCAAGTTAAAGATTTTCAACAGAAACCGAAATTATCCAAAGTAATAGCAATCAAAATAATCAGTTTATGTTAGTCATATACAACTGTTTTTTTTAGATTACTGTTTGTGGTTTGTGGCTATTTCTTTTAACAGGTTTAACTGCATGTGTCTATTCAGAATATCCTATAAGTACAGCTACTGAATCAAACAAATTGTCTCGCTCTTTCTTCAATGCATTTGATAGAAACGGATGGGCTGTTTGTGTAGCCGGAGTCATATTTTTATGTACAAGTGGATACGGAGGATTTATTGATCAATTTCTTTCTCTTCCAATTTTTCAGTTTTTGGCTAAACTTTCTTATTCCATTTATTTAACCCATTTTTCTGTCATTTTTGTTAGATATTCAGCAATGAAAACTCCATTCAAATTTTCTAATTTAATGATGGTGCGTACATAATAAAATCCAAGTAGTTATTCAAATTTAATCTACTGTTTTCAGATGCACAATTTTTGGGGAGATTTTATGATTTCTGTTGGATTAAGTTTGATTTTGTGTTTGTCATTTGAATCTCCTATTATTATTTTGGAAAAACATCTTTTCGGACGATTTACTGCGAAGAAGGTACCTGAATCGAAAAAACCTACACCGTGATTGGAAAAGAACTTTTTTTTATAACATCAGTGCCTACATTATACAAAATAATTAATTTGTTATAAATAATAAAAATGTAACATTGTGACAACAAACAACAAATACCGAATAATACAAGTTAAAAGCTTTGTAATTTTAAAAGTGAAATGTGAATTATGATATACAACATAAAGGCTTAACACTTTTTGTTTTGCTTATACCCTACTGTACTATTTTTACGTCTAAACTCATCAATAAATCACGTTCACACATACAGTTTGCGTTTGTTTCACTTTTAAAAGCTGTTGCAAACGACAAAAATTTATATGTTGACGAAAGCTCCCAAGCTAATTTTTTACTTAGTCTGTGAGCTAGATATCTCTTCAGCTGTTATGCCCGTCACGATTCTGCGACTAATCGTGGATGTGATAAATGGAATGGTTTTTTTCGGTCTCTTAATCGTTTGCTTTTGTGCGGCGTATACTTTGTGGTAGATGTAAAATAAGGATTAATTTTATTTCTTTCTAGATTTTTTTCTATTAGTTATAAATTATTCTTGAACTCCTCCATATTAAATACATAATTAATTATTCAAATTTCATCTAGAAATTTTCCTCAAATGAATGATGCATCACATCATGTTTATAATTTAATAGTTGCACGTGTCTGAACAAGTTTTCTTAAAATGATAGATAATTTTTCGAATTTATTTTCCTGTAGTAAATTTTAAACAACATTACGTTTTGATATGGAAAAACGAACATCTACGCTAAAAATTGTTTATCGCATCGAACACGAAATGCTCTGTTATTGGAAAGAGAAATCGAATTGTGTCCATCCGGTTTGAGTCACCAATATGTCATTACATTTTGAGTGCAGACGTGTAAATTGTGTTTTGATAAAAACGAGCAGCTAGAAAAATTGTGTCTGGATTCTGAGAAGCAACCGACACTTTTGAAGTGAGAATGCATGTAAGAACTTTATTGTATTTGTGACTAACTAGAAAGAAGCTTCAAAAGTTTGAAACGATTTGAGTAAGATAAATATTTATTAGCAAGTAAAACAGTAACTTCAAATTATTTTTTGGCGCTAATTATCGGGAGCGTTTGATGGCGAGCCACTCAGAACTGCGCTTTTATTCGCTACCCAATCACCTTCGTTACAATGTTTCTGAAGACACAGTTTGAATACATTCATTTTGAAGAATATAAATTATAGAATTATGAAAAGAACTCAAGGATATCTCATGTCCAACTGGCATTTACTTCAGATAAAATTTTTGTTTCTTTAAACAATGGAAACAAGAACTGGTTATGTAATTAATAAAGCAAGTTTTACTATTAAGTGTTGCCTAACATGCACTCTAAAAAAATTTCATTCTTGTGTGGTTTCTTCTAAAACTTAACGAAGGCCGCAGTAACTCACATTGAAAAAGATTTTAATTTGTAAGTTTTCAATATAGAATTTATACGCTGCTCCCATTTTATTCTAAAGTATTAAAAAAGGAATAAAAAGTAAGGATACATATTTAATTAACAATTTGCCGCTGAAGGTAATTACACAAAGATTTAGCATCAAGGAAGCAATTGTTGATATTTAACATTCGAGGTCATAGACCTAACAACTGTTAAAGCATATAATTGTGATTCAGGGTAAACGAATGCAATGATTATTATATAAATAGTAAATTTTGCAATACCAGGTAATGAACGGTTATAAAATTTGAAGCAATAGAATAAGTTCCAGCACAAATAAAAATAGACAAAAATTAAATCGTTTTTTTTACTGAATGTTCTTCTATTGATTGATGTTTCAATATGATATATGATTATCTTTCTCTATTTTCTGATTAATTAACCTTAAAATAGTTACTCAATAAAGTAGAATCACCTTGCCATTATAATATGGTATTTAAATAATAATTAATGTAAACTGCATTTTTTTGCTAACCAGGAAATATAAAGCCTGGGACATCCAGTTATAAATGTCGGAAGCATACATATTTTATGTTTATCAAAATTATCCATTTTGTTCCACAAGCGCCCAATAAACTATCATTTGCTTTATGAAACAAAAAATGCAAGTTTTTTTTCACAGTTATCATCTCAAATGTTTACATGTCGAACGTCCATCATTTATCACATAATGGCGCCATGTTCTCCCATACAGATCACCACAACACAAACATAAAAGCTGTAAAAATTTTATTCTCTTTTATTTATTCAAGTAATAAAAATTGTTCGCATTGTTAGTCGTTATTGGTCTCCATATATTGAAAAAAATAAAAAAAATTGCATACCCAATTATTTTTTGAATTATGTAAATTACAGATGCACGTGCTTGTCAATAAATGTGGGAACAACAAATCGTTTTTAGTTCAGAATAGAATTATCTCAGTTGAGATTGAGACGTACAGACAGATATGTCGTAATTAACCTTCCAGTTGAAGGTAAATTATAATTAATGAACAATTTGTAATGTTTCGAAGTCACATTACATGTGTAATAAAATGAGAATTCAGACGCACAATAAATTGTGCAAAAGAAATCGAAAGTTGAATTTATGCAGAAAATAAGAGGATATCTGTTCTTTTAAAAATATTAGATATAAAACCTCAAAATTGAGTGAATCGAACATGACACAGTTTCGGTCCATTACTTGAAATTAGTTTGGATTCACTTTCTACCTCAATTAGCATTTCAAAACTGCAAGGTCGTTCATTGATCTACTTGATTTAACTGTTTCCATAAGCTCTAAATTAATAGTTTCTAATAATCCCTTTTTAGCATTAACTTATTCAATTAATGTGTAAATTAATTAAAAGGGGTAGTTTAATAGAATTTAACGTTTAATATAATCCAACTCGGTCACCCCAAAACTTAGAAATTTACTTATAAGTATTACTTACACATCAGCAGTTTGATCCACTTTATCGGAAATTGTATAGACCATTTTCGGCAAATTCACTTAACACACAAAAAATAACCACTCACGAATTTACTATTGTCGAAGTTAGAACAGAGATACTTCAAGCGCGAGTTTTGCAATCAATCTAACTCTTGCGAGATCTATTGACTATCTTGTCCTTGCTATTAAAGCAGTAGGATAATGGATGGAGGATTTAGATCTACAAACGACAAAAAAATGTTATAAACTGTTCAAATACAATCAAATTGTTTTATTGACTTTACTATTGCGTATATCTATAGTCATTGTTTTCAGGAAATAGTTTGCAATTATGAATAGCTAAATCATTTTTTTCTAATCGATGATTAAAAAAATTATTATTGTTGTATATAAAAATGGCAACTCCCAAAGTCAAGTTTTTTATTGACAGTATAAGTAATCCAGGTACTTTAAAATTATCTGCACCACAAAAAAATCTTTTTATTATGCTTAAAATAAACAAAACATAATTTCACTTTCATTATTTTCTTGATGTTTTTTTATTATTGTAAGCCGATATCATCATTTACATTACACGGAATTTTAATTCGCCTATTTTATTATTTTTTTTTTAAGTAAACATATTGTGTAAACCTTTTTGAAATAGCGTAAAATCTGAAACTGTGGCTGACAGCCACCGCAAGCACTATTAAGAAATCTCAGGAAAACAACTGATTTATTGACCTTGTTTTATTAAGGGATAATCGAAACCGAAATGCAGTTGATGAAGTAAGTCAAAATAATAACATTCTTTTATGACGAAGTTGATTTAAACTGAGAAAAACTCAAACTGAAACAATGCTAACGCAGATACTGTAAAAACTTCAGATTTCGAAAGTTTGTACAAACAAATAAAAAATAAAATTCTATACAATTCTATTCACGATTTTCACTTCTTCTTTGGCGACGATCCAGTTTTGATTCAGTCCGAATGCAGTTTGTTTTAATTTGAAGGTTCCTTGGTCGGAATTGTTTATAAAGACAAAAGCAATATTTGGTCAGTTTATGATTGGTCGATTCTAACATATGGACATTAGTTAAATGACAAATCGCTTTTTTTATCAAAGCATTGTGTTATTAAAGTCATTAACTTTGGAACCTTCGTTTTGCTTAGCTTAGCGTAAATTCAGTGCTAATTATTGTGGTTGTACGTTGCTAATTAATATTATCACTGAAATTCCTTCAATGACGTTGAATGGAATGATGGATGCGACAAGACGTGACAAATTGTGCACATTTTGTATAACACGTCCAGACGAGTTCTACAATGTTTCTTGTCATAGGATTGAGAATTTAGTTATATATCAAATCGGAACGCCAATTTTTTAAAGTTTTTCTACAAATTACTTGAGATGTGTTCTACTAAACGAATTGTGGAAATTTTTCATGGTATATCATTTGCCCCAAAATTATTAGGAATAAAATCTACGCATTATAACTATTGTGTTTTTATACGCGTTGTTTTAATCCATTCTTTCTTCAAGAAAGTTGTTTCCACTTCTATTCAACACTCCTAGTCCGGATTAGGTTTCCTTCATTAAATACTTGTAAGTCACAAGCTATTAAACTAATGTGCGCAATTATTTTGATCAAACAAATATAAGCAATAAAAACATTACATTACATCAGAAAGACATCCAGTGATATTTATTCAAAAATAATATGACCTTAAAATATTTATTGAATGGAAACTTACTTGATTTTCAACGAATCTTCAGGAAGAAATACCATTATCAGGGTCAAACAAAATATCAATAGCTGTGATCGAATTTGCCAATAAACAAATTAAAATTACGAACAATTTTGTTTAGATTGATTTTTTTGTTAATAATTCTTAAGGCCTTGATATGAATTACGTATGATCATTATGTATATTTAATTTTTTTGGAATGATTTGTAATCAATCAAACTTGATCTGAATACTAATAGCAAAAAATAATTAAAGCAAATAGAGCAGAATCAGGAAGTGGAGAAGAGATAACAGAATAAGCGGTAGCTCAAACCCTTATTATCATTACTTGATTTATTGGAATCAATTAAACATTAAAAAGCACACACATATTACGCCCACACAATGGTCAACCGAATAAAGTACTTTTAATTATTTTTAAACAAACAGAAAAAAAGGTTATAATGAAAATTTCGAATTAAGTTGATTAATCCGAAAGAAAACATATTACAACAATGAATAACTAAAGTTAATTAAATTTATGGAGCCTACTTAAATAACTCTACGTAAGACATCGAGCGTAAAATTTTAAGCGTTTTAAAGTTGTCAAAAACAATAAAACCTTTCCTCTTCAAACAAGATTAATATCTTTCGAAAGCAGCTTAAGTGAGATTTGGAAGAAAGTTAAATTCAAGACAAAATGGCTAATCATTGATTTTTGTTCCTACTCAACTCATTAAAATTATATTTTTTCGACCTAAATTCTCTTCTGAATATAAATATTTATCACAAGTCTGAACATATATCATAAATAAATAGCTATAAGTTGTAAGTTGTAGTTAGAGATGTCTTCTCAAAGTTTTCTTTATTTCTGTTTCGACATTTAATGGAGCGGGCAAAAAACGCATTTTGACGATTTATTAGAAAGAAAAAAATGAAGATTGATTTAATAGTTTTGCTGAAATTTGTTGATTAGTCTCTTTTGCATTTTAAATATTGTTTCTAAAGTCCAGCATAACAATGAAAATCGGATCATTGTTTGTGGAAATTTTTGCATACAGAACCCATGTTTGCATTATTTATGAGAGACAGGTTGGGTAAACTATAAACCATTATTAGAAGAGGATTCGGCGTAGGGACCAGCACACACACCTTCCAACTTTGTGCTGATTTAAGTGCCCTCTACGACACAACTGTTGTCTACGTCGTGTTTTATTGTGAGAACTTAATTCAGCCAGACCGTGCGTAATCTCATTATACCTGATCAGGACAGTCAGTTCGAAACTTTCTCAAAGTTTAAACGAACAAAGCTGCTGACATTCTGGCCTATATCTATCTGCATTTGAATTTGTGGTTCTCTGGGATCTGCGGTTCAGATTACTTTCAGGTCATTCGGGAAAAATTACACTGAAGGGGTCAGTTAACATGGTAATTGTGCAAGATCAATATCAGAGTTCAAAGCTCATGAGCTTTCAATTCAAAAACAAAAACTCAATTTTTTTCTCTAAAAAAACACGTTTAGAATGTTTACAATGGATTTTCAATTTAAATTTTATTGCAATTTTTTACTCAAATGCATCGAATTTTTTAAAAGCTTTTTTTGAGAGAAGGTAATGAAATGAAATTTATGCCAATATTACTGCATAATAAACTCACCTAAAGTTTAAAATGTAGTTTAAGTGGTCCACTGGAAGCTATCTGTTAATAGGTCTTGCAGAAAAAAGTAGGATATTACTGGCGAAGTTTTCAACTTAATTAATACAAATGGCTTCATTTCAGTGAATTAATTTTTTCACGAATCTACATTTTTTCCTACTTGATGAAGTGCAATTTGAAAAGTAGCTTTTCAAGTTTTTCTTTATTGGCTATGTGCAACACAAAAAACTTTTAGGACTTATAATTTGCATAAATGAAGAGGATTAATTACTTTTGTGGTTGATTACTCAAAAAAAATGCATTTACTGGTAGCTGTAGAGTTTTCATTAAAAAAACTAATTTTACTTGGAAAATAAATTATTTCAACGTTTTCTTGAAAATGATTTAATTTTCCATTTTATACATACCTATCTTGTGGTCCAGTGTGTCAAATTTTAATATTTTTCAGAAAATCTTGTCCTAGTCTTGTACTGGATGTTTGTTATTTTATAGCTTCTGTCTTTGTCTCCACAATTATTCTTTCTTTAATACAAAACAGCAGTAATCTGGAAAATGGATGTAGCACACAACTCCATAACATCAATTGTATAAAATCATTTGATATCTTAATAGTAGTTTCACTGTTGATGTCTTAACTTTGATGATTAGTTTCTTGCTTCAAGTATACATCTTGAGCATTGATTATCTCTATGTTTATCATTTACTCTCGTTTTCAGTTTAAATATTATAAGCAAATTATAAATTAGACTACTCATTATATCAGAACTCATTCAGAAAAATTCCGATTGAAATTCTGCCAGAAATGAAAATTGCACGCCAGAAATAAGGATGTAGGAAGATTCTTCACTGCCTTGAAACTATAAAATATAACCTAGTGTTCCACTTAAATCACCATGCATCTAACGAATTTCCGGCCACCATTTTCTAATGGAACTTTGCCAGATCTAAATGTAAACAAACTCGGAACTTTCTTATTAATAGTAATCTATGTAAATAATTCCATTAAGAAAACTCTAACAATTCAAACAAGCATCCATTGTCGTTAATTCGCGTAAACGATCATGTCAGTTTTGATTCAATTTTTAAAAGAGTTAATACAGTTGAAGACAAGCTTTTCTTTGTTCCATCCACATTATTTATTACCCGGATAAATTACCAGAAGAAAAGTAGTGATAAAAATGTTTCTTTCACAAGGAGATAACTTCACACTTTTGTCGCTTCGACGGTGTAATATAAGCGAATCAAATCTCCGCTGCAGAAAATTTCAATTTGAAGGAGTTCATGCTATTGACTGTGTTCCTTGGAACTTAATCTGTTTGCATTATGTCTCAAGTTCTGAACACACATCGAAATTGGCGAGTTGTTCAGCTTGAATCGTGCCCTACAGCTTGTTAAGGAGTTTACGTAAGGTTCTGCGGAAACAGACTTTTCGGGAAGATGAGCTGATGGTGTGTGGAATAACGCTCCAATTTCAATATGCACCAGCAATCAGTTAAGTTAGTATTGATTAATTCAATTTCTAACGTTTATTTAACTATACAAAAATACAAAAAAAAAAACAAATAAATAAAAAAATGAATAGTTAAGTATAAAAATTGAGAAAAAATAATAGTTAAACTTTTGAACTGAAAGTTTCTCGTCGCGCCTTAGCTTTATTCAAAAGTATTTTTTCCAAAACCACAATAGGAGATTCAAAGATTAGAGACCAAAGAATTGCAATAGCTAAAGTAAACGCAAAGTCGCCCCAAAATTTATGAAACTGCAACAGTCACAATTAACGAATTTAAAGATAATTATCTAGAAGAACTTACCGCTGAATACTCGCTGAAATGAAGAGGCGATCTTATGCTGAAGATTATTAAAAAAATAAATGAGTAATGCACTAAGTATATGCTGTAGCACAGTCTTGATAAAATTTGAAAAATTGGTAATGAAAGAAATTTATTAATTAATCCGCCATATCCTAGAACGCAAGCAAAAATTATCCAACAAATAGCTAAAGCCCACGCTGGCCGCATCAAAGAAATATAAAAGGAGTTTGCCAATTGGTCGTATTTAAATGTTTGAAGTGAATGACCTCCATATAAACAAACTGCCATTAGAACAAGTGCCCAAGCCCATCCCAGAATCACAAAAATCTAGAATTATAATCTCTTATTGAAAATTAAGTAAAGTTAATTCTAGTTACTTTGTTAAATTTCAGTTTTTGTTCAGAATTTTTCCATTTATATACAGCATGTCCTAACATTATTCCAAAAAGATAAGGGACCATCCGAGTGTGTGTTGGCATATAGTAATATTTCATATAGTCTCTTAGGTTTCCATTCAGATTTGCAGTAATTTGACCACCTAATTTGAAGTACCAACCAATTAAAAAACTGGCAGTTATTGATAAAATCGATGTAGCTGCTAGAAAAATATAACCCCAGAGAGGCCATCGACGAATGAGTATAAGAAGCGGAGGTGAAATTAAAAATAATTGCATGTCAACCGAAAGGTACCAGCTTTGAGGGACGCACTGGAAAAAAGTTTAAAAAATTTAAACTTTCACAATTTTTGTTAAACTTACAATCCTTTCCGGATTAGCATAGTTCTGGACATAGAACAACGCTGACCACCAATACTCTCTGCAAGCTTTTACCAAATAGGTGTTAGTATTTTGCCAAATAGGTCCTGATCCAAAATAGTTATAAAGAGCCGCATGAGCTAAAATTATAGCTGCAAGTGCTGGAGTAAGTCTTAGATAACGATGTAGATAAGATGCAAGTATATTAAACTTTGTAATTTTTTCAACAGAATTCATAAAAGTATAAACAGTTAGAAACCCAGCAATTACAAAAAATGTGTCTACTGAAACTGTGGCTCCAGTTATATACTGACTTCTTATACTTTCAAGCCACTAAAAAATAGATTATCAATATTTTTCTCATTTTTTTTTTTTAATTTCTACTTTATAAACTTCAACATAGTTGTCTAATGGAACAAAAACGTAAGCCATGTAGACATGTCCTAAAACCACCCATAACATGCTGATTGCTTTAAGCCCATTCAAACATTGCAACTGGTTGCTATTACCAAGATGAAAGAGTTTTTTACCATTGGCATAAACCGAAAAAGCAATCAATGCTGGATGAATCACAGCTGGAAATCATAATTCAGAAATTATGCAATTTAACCGTAATCTAAACTTACGTGATGAACTAAACCGTAAATAGATATCATAAATCGTTGATATTACAGTAATCAAAGCTATTATTGCAAAGATAAATCTAAAATAGTACAAATTAGCGATTACTCTGATTTAATATCTTAATCCTTACATTGCAGAAATAGCAGCAGCGTCTAAATCCGGTTTCGAGTCTTTTGATATGCATTCGTTATCATCGAATTGTACAAATCCGTTATAAATAATATTCAATTCTTTAGCACTGCAGGATTTTAAAACACAATAGTAAAATCCAATGCTGAGATTAGAGCTTTGTGGAACTCCAAATAATTCCGTATTCTGGGAAAAATAGAAATAGTTGTTTTTGAAATATAAGGATTTTGACTCACTATTCTTTTAGTATCCAGAATATGGGTTTCTGGTGGCGGAAAAAATTTAGGAGTAAATGAAGCGTGACAGAATTTTGTATCTATTTCTTTTATATCTAAACATTCATCGTAGTTACCCATTGCTATTATATTCCCTCTGGCCACTCCTGATGGTAGTCTGGAACTAGAATCAGCCACTACCGAGATATAAGCAATTTTTGATTAAAAAAAAAAACTTACTTAGCCATAGTGTTGCGTTCATGAATGTGAGTTTATCCAGATCATTTTTGCACTGTTCTGATAAATTTTCGATTGTGGTAGTGTCAATATAACTGAGTACACTTCCATACGATACTTCACTGGAAACAATTTTGACAAAGAAAACTAAAAGAAATGCACACTTTCTGTATTTCATTTTGTTCAAAACTCATGTCTTTTCTATTTAATTAAAAATCAAAAGTAACTCTTATTTATATAACTGATAAAAACTATTTATCAGAAATTACACAAAACGTTTTCTCGATGTCATCTAGATTTTCCGAATGATTGTTTGATATTATCTCTATGTTTCTTCCTTCTTTTTGTTTGTTCAATTGAAAGTACAAATTGTAGTAAAAGAAAAACAGAAATGCGAGTACGAGTACATTGGCATCAAATTCAAATTTTTGTCACTTTATAAATATTTGTTATCGAAACTTATTTCTGGTAAGTTCAATATTCACTTATCGAATTTCGCACTATGACAACCAGACTACATTGTTCCAATAAGATTGATAGTGTGGCTTTTAAGGTGTTTTCACATTTGGAAGCTTTTGTTCTAGATTGTATGCGACTAGCCATTATTGGCAAATTGATGGGATAATTACGTTATTATAAGAGCTTGGTTTAGACAGATTTTGGAATTTAAAGCATTGACATTTTATATTTATTTTTCTAAACAAAATCTTTTGGTTTATATTAATTATAAATTATGTTTTTTAGTATGTACACTGTAAAACAATAACTTCATTGCACATTGTAGTGTACAAATCATAAATAAGAAAACAAAAAGTAAACAACTTATTTCAGTTCTATAAATCAACTGAATATGTATGAAATTAAAACAAATGTTTAAAATTATTTCATCTTATCTACTGTAGTAAATTGGAGACACCTCTGTCTCAACGGTTTAAGGAAATCCCTTTAAATTAAAAATTCAGTTTCCTTGAATATAATTAAAACTTGAGACTCAAATTTAATAAAGTTCATATTTGAGTAAAATTGAAACTTAAAACTAAAATTAATTGTGATGAATATCACGAAATGTGACGTGGATGCATCAGATAAAAGATGATTCATTTTAAACATAAATCTAGTTCTCGTTCTAGTAATCCAGAAGTCAAAGATCATTAATTGGCTTTTGAACAGAGTCGCGTCGAATATAAGATTAAACACATTCAATTTTTTTTGAGAAACAGTTTTTTATTTAGTTTTTGAGTGTTAAAATAAGTAAACTATGTTTTCAAACTTTAAACAACTTTATTTTAGAATTGATTTTAGAAATAAAATATGTCAGAATTAGAAAAATCTAATTACTTTAAAAACTCCTTGTTCTCGTTACATTAAGTAGAATAATATTTTCTCAACAAGGTAAAATCACAGAGCTAACGAAGTATTTTAGTAAAAATGTATAACAGAATATTCTGAAATTTTCACACAGGAAAATAAAAGCGTTTATTTTTTCATTTTATGATTTCAATCATTTGTTTATTTTGCACACAAAATTATTTACTGTTAAGAGTGTTCAGATTATAATCTAAAATGCATTTTTTTAATATTAAATTTTGTTGACTGATTGAAATGTATAATCTTATTTTCTGATAAGAAAATTGTCGACTGGTTTATACTGACACAAGAAGTAATTTTTGATAAATTTTTAATTTGAATCTGTCCAAAATTTGAATCTTAGAAGATACGAAAGCAAATTCATTTTTCGAAATTTAGGTCAACAATATTCATCTGAAATTGATAATAATTCGAGAATTTAGTACAGTCTCGAACAATACAGTTTGTGAGTGATTTTTAAGGTTATTATCTTATCAAAATAAAATTGAAATTTCTAAAGCACTGTTCAATTATCAGTTTTCTAGAAGTTATCATTTGTAATAGTTATTCACATGTACATGTGGCAGCTCAGATTTTACATCGCGATTTCTTGGTACAAAAAATTGTAAATGCTGATTGATAAATATTGTTTTTTGTTTGATAATTTCCGATTTAGTTTGGAAAAAAGTCACCTTACTGTATTGGTAATACTCGTAGAAGTTTAAAGGGATAAAAGGAGGAAAAACAGAAAATCTTTAAAGCGTATCACAAACATTTATTGGTATTGATCTACAGATATCCTAATAATGACAAACATTGCAAATTGGAATTATAAATAAACATCGAATTCTTCATTTTCAAATACCTACATATGTGGATTCTGACTCAGACAGATTGCTTCTATTCCATATTCTCCCGAATTATAATAATTTTTAAACTCTAATGTTTCCTCTGGCCTTATTTTCCATTGATCCTACAATATTTATATATATTTATAAACTAAATCTGCTCAACTTACAAATAAGTACATGACAAATAAAAATCTTTAGTCAAGTTTTAGCAACCAAAAATAAATTCAAAATTTGTCAAAAGTAAATATTCAAAAGCTAGCTAGAAAATGAAAAAATAAGAATAATAAAGTTATGTAAAAAATTTAGAGTGAGTAAATTCTGTAGAAAAGAGTTATTTTAATGAAATTATCCTACTCACTTCGATCAAATATCAACTTTTCTATAGCAATCATCGGAGATTCAAACGTCAAACACAGTAAAACCGCTAAAGCCACACTGAAAATAAAGTCGCCCCAGAAGTTAAAAAACTGCAAATATTTATTTTTTACATCGAGTTAACACAGAAATCTATGTTTGTCTTACCACATAAAATTCTTCAATTTCAATTCCATGTTTATAAGAATATGTTCTAAGTAATATAAGCTCATAATGTACAAGATAAATTGAATAAGAAATTTTAGCTAGGAACTGAAAAATAGAAGCGGACAAGAAAGAATTTATTGGTCCTGAAAAGTGTCAAGTGTCCTTTATTTACATAAAAACGAACTCAGTTATCTCACCTCCGAATCCCAAGACGCATAAAAGAATAATGCCGCTAATGGCCAAGGACCAAGCTGGTCGATTGAAAGCAATGTATAAAGAGTGCGACCATTTGTTGTATTCAGAAAGCATCGTGTTGTGTCCGGCATAAACACAAGCTAAACCACCTGAGAGACAAATTAGCCATAGCAAGAGTGTCCAATGCTGCGAGATAAAAGGAAATTTAGATATGTTACAGGTTTCCAAAAAGATAAAGTCACTTTGCAAATGTAAAAGATTCAACAAAACAAACAACAAACTTACTAATTTTAATTTAATTTTTGTCCTTTGCGTTTTAACTTTGTAAATTAAGTAACCTAATATCATACCGATCACGTATGCTCCAAACCTTCCATAAGTTTGTTCATAATAGGAAAAAATATACCTTTGAACATTTTCTCTGAAAATTAAAATCACGTTTGTTATGCGGAACAGCATTTTCATATTTTCTATTATTATTATTAAACCACTGATTAATTTTTTTACATCAACTTACTTATCGCCAATAAGAAAAGCGTTAAGCTCTTGGTCGAATGCTACGTAAAAAGGTATAATAATTCCAGAAATACTTAACAAAATCAATCCAATTAATGTAATTTTTGGTTTATGTTTTAAAGGTAAAAGTACTAATGGTGATAAGATAAATAGTTGCATATCGATTGATAAATACCAAGTTTGCGGTACACACTACAAATCAAAACAAATACAAGTCTGAATAAATTTGTCATCAATTATTTTACCACTTGTTCGTCGTGAATATAATTTTGAATGTAAAGCAAAGCAGCGTAAAAATATTTTTTACACGGTTCAACCAAATGATCATCAAAAGCATTCCATAATGGACCATTTCCAAATTGCTTCAATAATGTAGCATGGATTAAAACAACTATTGCTAAAGCTGGTGTTAGTCTAAAATCAAGCTTTTAGATTTAATGAAGTTTTAAAACATCTCTCACCGAATGTATCTATGTATGTAGAAAGTTATTATATTAAATTTTACACGTTTTTCTGAAGCTTTGAGAAAAGAATAAACCACAACTAATCCTCCAATTACGAAAAATGTGTCAACAGCAACAGTCGCTCCAATTACAAACATGTTAGCAAGGTGTTGATTAAACTATAAAAAAATTAATTAAAAACTGGAATCAACTTTGTTGGAATTACTTCTTCAAGTTTTTTGTAATTTGTCACAGCTCCTGAAGATCCATTTACATATTCATGACCCATTACATCATACTAAGAGCTTTAATACCATTGAGACAAAGAAGCTGGTCGGGGTTTGTAGATGAAGATAATAATTTTCTTCCATTTGTAAAATATGAAAACGCTATAGTGAATTCATTGCCAGGCTCTACAATGAATTATTAACAAAAATAATACAACTTTTTTGTCTTACTATAATTTTTGTAGTAGAGGTATACATCATAGCTTGTGGATAAAATTACCACAATTAAGAAGATACTCAAAATGGTACTGAAATTTGAAAATATGAATATGAATTTTAAAATGATAAACTCTTACATGGCTGCGATTTCCCCTTCTGAAACTTGCGGCATTGTACTTTTACTATAACAATACTTCTCATCAAATTTGCTCAAAAGATAAATTTTAGAAGCATCTTCAGCAGTGCATTCATGTGGTATACATATAGCGTAATGATAACCAATATAATGTGGATTATTCCCAATCATTCTAAGTTGCCCTCCTTTAGTTACTTGCTGAAATTCTAGAGAATTAAGGAAGTTGCTGAAAACAGTTCCTGAACTTACAATAAAGCTGCGAGTCTTATTTAATGGAATTGTCCCTAAACAATACTTCCCTTGTATAGGTTTTGATTCAATATTTAGACATTCGTCAAAATTTCCTAAATCGTAATAATTCCCAGCCAGAATACCAGATGGAAATTTTGTATGAGCGTCGAACACTATAAATATTTATATAAATATTTATCAAAGGGAGTTTCACAAAAATATGACTTACTTTCCAACGCCCATGTCTTCTTGAGTTTCAGAGCTTCATAATACAAATTAAGCTGCTTGGAACAGTTCGAGGAAATTTCTTCATAATTACAGTTACTTTGTAAAATTTTATTTTCGATAAAACTAATCAAGATTAGCACAATCAGAGCTCGTATTAACAACATACTTTTGAACTGTAAGTGGTTACATTAGTGAGATGCTTTCAGTTTTATATAAAATGATCTATTGCTGTAAATCAATAACCGATAAAAATCCAAAAATGTATTTATAAATTTTCTTGTTAAGAGTATTAACCGATAAAGTTCAAAGATGCATCTGCAAATTTTCGCATTTCATGCTGTCATAACATGGTTTAGGTATATCCCACTTACTGTGCAACACAAAAAGAATTTCAAACGAAATGCGATATATATTTTCCTCGCTAATAAGATCTACTCCTTATTTTCTTAAAGAAGAAGCTATAAAAGTTTTAGAGGAATCGTAAAAATTACCATTTCCAGACGCTTCTTAAAGTCGTGTTGACAACAATTATAAAAGAGAAAAGCGGTAAAGTAATAAAAACAAATTATCCTCAAAGCCATCTGTCAAATGAAATTCTCATCGGGTAACTGCTGCAGACAAATAATAAGTCCTTCGTGGTCTCAACAAGGTTTATGAGAACTCTCTGTTGCCTGCAGAAGTACAGCTATGAATTTAAAGTGAATAAATACTACACTTTAAATTCAATATAGAGAATGTGATGGGATGACATAGAACTCAGTTCTCTGAAGACGGATTATAAAATGAAATTAACTTCGTTTTTTGTCTGAGTGGATGTTTTATAAAAAGAGGGAAAAAACACTGAGGGAAAACTTGTTTCAACAGCAACACATCACGAACTGAAAATGATTGAAATAATAACTGAAGACTTGAGAACGATTTTAAAAAGAAAAGAAAAATCGTAGGCTCCTAATATTGAAGTATTTTAAAATATTCTGCTCATTGTTGCTTCAATAAAATAAAAACAAAAACAGATTTAGAGACTTTTATTCGAATAAGTCTTAGTTTGGAACACTCTCTAAATGACTGTTTGATCCTCTCTCGTATTTACATTGCTTAGAACAGTTGCCAAAAGAACTGAATCGATAAAAGTTACACTATAGCTGCCTTTTCTATCTAACGCAATAAAAACTAAATAAATCAAACTGCAATAATAATTTTTATAGACTGAAACTTACATTAGTAATACAAAACTCACGCATTTTTCTTATTTTTTGCCAATCTGAAGCTCATACGTCATGAAAGCAATACAGCAGAAAATTCTATTCAAGTAGAAAAGCCGCAATAAAATCTGCAAATATTGAGGTCAAATACTGAAGAGAATACATTGCAAGTTCGTGGAATATAAAATTAAAGAAATTATTGAGGGTTTTTTTTAATACTCTCTTAAAACACTAATGAAATCGATATTGGTAGTAACTTTAACTAAAAGTGATCCTTTAATGGTAATTTAATAAAAATAGATGATGCTATTAAAAGCTTAATGTAAAAATAAGTTGTAATATAAAGATAATATCAGTGTATTAGTTTTGGAGGAGAGCTTTGATATTACTCGTTTGAGGCTCGGAATGAATTCAGTAAAGGGTCTTTAGTCTGTTAAGCCACAAATACCCGTAATTTATTGTCGCTGAAGGATTAAACAAAATCTTTGAGGTCCTCTTTGTATACTACTCAGCTACAGATGTGGCAGTTATATAGAGAGATAATTTTACTCTTATTGGAAGCCATGAAAGTGAACTGTCTTCAAGAGCCATTCGAATAATTATTAAATTCCATATTTACCTGGGTTCTGACAACGCAAATACTTTAATACTTCATAAAAATTTCAATATTTCTTTGAGCTGAAATAACTTAAGTTATGAAAAATATTGAAGTAAACAGATAAAAATTATTAAAAGTTTACTGTTTGAGAAAATTCTCAGCATATGAATTATTCAATAAAGAGTAAAGTTTTTAAAGTGTTGTTAAATCCTAACAGCTATCTTTTTAAATTTATGTCGTCAAAAAAAAATTCGGTAATTTTTTCCACTCATGACAACTGAATAAACAAAGTTTGCCAGCTGTCTCCATAAATTGCGTACTTCTTCCTCGAGGCAATAATCCTTCACCGATAACTTTCCCAATCAATCCTCTGTTTTCCGTAACCCCTAAATGCTAATACTCCCGTCAGAGTGGTTTATCGTCCTGTTCGTAACCCAGAGTGAAATTTAATATTTTCACAGGTGCTGGAATACACTCCTTACAATATTAAATTTTCGTTCCTAATCCAAAAATAAATATTAAAAAAAGACATTCCAACCACAAAACAACTAGAAGAAATTTTATTGTTTTGAACACTTGTAGAGAAAAGCTAGGAATTATTCTGGAGTCTAATAATAGAAATAAATTTTTGGGAGGATCTTTGATAAATCCTCCGTTCTCTGTTGAGGTTACAGCGGCTGGAAAAATCAAGATCCTGTTTGTAGAATGCGATTAAGCAAGTGCCACCTTGCATGTGACAAGACCTAAATAAACATATTAGTGGTGGTAACGGTACCTTAATTGGTTTGCTCAAATTAACGCTAACAACAAAGAAAATATACATCAAAGACTTGATGGCAAATATTCTAGAAATTGCCAAAAATTTATTTCATCTTGTATGTTTGTAATCAGTCTAAATGATGCCTTTCAAAGGATAAAATCTATGGAAATTAACCTCCAGCCTCTGAAACTACAAATCAGACAACCTGAAATTGGCACACTGATTTTTCTGCCTTCTTGACAAACATCCTTGACTCGTTGGAAATGACCAATTGAGCCCACAGTCAATTTAATAAATTGCCTCAAAACGTAAAACTTTAATTAGTTTTCAAGTGCAGTAAAAGACTTTTTGAATTGCTTCCATAATGCAAAAGGTTCTTAATTTATGAGAAATGAAATTTCTGTAAAATCTAAAGTTATATCTAATTAAATATACACAGTAAAAAGGAAGCTTTCCCTTAATCATCTCTCTCAAATCGTTTGAAAAATTCCCAATTTGAAAGAAAAGTACGTTCCATTTCTCTTCCAAATACTTGAAATAACTTATGCTTTTCATCAAGATTTTATTCAGGTAAGTATTTGCAGTTTTATTCCCATGAAAACCAAATTAAATTAACCAAATTGTAATTACCGTAAAAAACATTCCCATGATACAACGTTCTGTTTACTATCGATTTTTCAAAACCAGTACAAAAATAAATGAATTTCCATTAAAATGTAGCGCGTATTACTTCAAGGTAAATACGATAGGACACGATAGGTCTGAAGTATCAAAATGATACCGTTGAAAACCCATTAATGTTGGGATATTCATGCTAAGGTCTCAATGGAACGCATTGAAATTTTTTTATCAAGATTAACCTTTTCAAACATTATGTGCATTTTCCTGTAGTGGGTTGTAAAATATATTCAGACATAGACTTGGAAAAACATATTTTTGATTAAAGAAAATTTTTAATCTCTTTGAAATGTCTGATTTCTTTGTCATTTTTTGGTTTAGCAGCAAGCATCTCCAGAAGCTTTGTTTAAGCGCAGAATCCTCCGCTGTACCAACGGGCGTCTGTCGTCGTCTCGACGCTACATCTGTAGTGTGCGTGTCGATGTTAAAGCTTACGCTGGTGTAAGCCTTCGGTGTTTCGGTCGCGAGGTCAAAACTTTCGGTTTTCGTCAAACTTTCTCAGCAGCTGTGAATGCGACTAAATGTGAATATTAAATATTTACATAATGTTAGTCACTCTAAGAAGGTAAATTTTATTATTTATTTATTACAGAAAATTTTAATAATGTCGATGTTTTGACTATACGTTATAATAAACGACTTCTGTGTTTACCTTCAGAAGACGGAAGGAGAGTAATGAAAAGACAACACTCAATTATAATTAACTTTATGTAAAATAACAATTTGATGTTATAATAATTGATGAAATTAAGTGGCGTACTTCCAGAACAGCAATCAGCTAATCTAAAATTTGTCATTTCAGAAAAATTGCTTTTGTTTCAAGATTATTCTATTGTTAGTATTTCAGCATAGGCGCTCTCTATCTCTGCGACCTCTATTGTGCTGAACTTTTTTTTAATAATACTGTCTAAGCTTGAATATATGCTGCGTAAAAAAGTTCTTGCCACTCCATTAAGTCTTAACAAGATTTATTATAAATGAAACTGCTCTGTCTAAAAGTTAAGAAAAAATCAGATCATATACACCACAGTGAGAACGTTTTAACTTTCTTCTTGTTTGTATATTAAAAAATCACAATCGTATTCGAATTAAATAATCCAAAGAAAAAAATTATTTGCTGACATACAAAAGCAAAAAAAAAATCACTACCTTTGTGACATTTGCCCGTAATCTAAATAATCTAATACGAAAAGAAATATGAGGTTTGTGCGCCAGACGTGTCCATAAAAATATACTTTTTTCACAACAAAAGAACTGTCATTTTTTACAAAAATTCTTCAATAATATTTTTTATATATACTTGTACCTTGAAAACAGTCAATGCAATTATGTATTTTCAATAATACATGGAAAAAATTTGAAAGCGTTTTTATTTAACACAGTATGTTAGTGTTCTGCAAACTCATTAAAACTTTCTTTAAGAGTAAATTTTTGAGAGCAAATATTGGACTTTTTAATTAATCTATGTCAAGGTATATATTTCTTCACGATTTCTGTATTTACTTGATGTTTACATAGGAACTTTTCTTTTGTTGGGACTTTGCGAAAAAATACATCACGGCCGAGCTTAATTTACAGTAAAATTTAAGCATTTAGAAAGTGTGTATTCTAAGTCAGTCATACATATTCATGACTGACGTTGAGGATGATTATATAATCGACATCTTAAAGTAAGAGTTGAGCTTGTATCCTGAACAAGAAATGCACAAAATGCTACTTAGCTATTTTTAGCAAAGTTTTCAGTTAAAAGCTAAACTAACAAATGAATTCATTAAAAATAGAAGAACAGTGATCAGAATCATTCTATTTATTAATAGTATTCGTTTAATCGCTGATAAAACTTGCTACCTTTATGTTTACAATCGAGCAATTTTAACTTTTTTCTCAACTGATTTTGTCCACTAACACAGATAAAGACTGAAAAGCTCTATTTAGAATTCTTTTTGCTTTGATGTTTCTTGAAGATATAAAACGCTGTACATGTCTTTGCTTTGTATGTTGAGTAATCATATAAAGAAAAGTACAAAAGCCGAGTAAATAAAGCTTCAAATTTTATTTAAACTTTTATATAGAAAAGCGGAGATCTTTTTTATAAATAATCAGCAGACTATGTGTTTTAGCATTAAAAACTTATTAACGCTTTCTCATCCAAAAAGTTTCAACTTAAAATTCAACTATAATTTGAAAAGAAGCATTTTTTGTATGGTTTGTAAAGAATCAAAGTAACAAAAAAATGTTTTTGTTACTTCAATACATTCAACGTGCTCTGCTGTTATTTAAAAATTTTTGCAAATAAAAGAATCAAAAACAAGATTTAGATTTAGATCAGCTTTATTGCATCTTGAACGAGGCTCGATATTTGGCTCATATCCAAGCAAAGTTTATAGTTCTACATTCTTTTTGAAAGGTAATCTATCAAACCGCAGTACTTGGTACAATCAAGTGCATTCAACAGTTTCCTTAAAACAAGCTAAAAAGAAACATTTTTTTGTTGAAATAAATTTAAATGTTACGCATTAACGAGGTATGAACTTCCACTACAATGGGGAATTCGACCTTCCTGTCATCAAAGCTTTTCAAAGAGGTTTATTGAAAATTAATTCACTTTCGTTATGTAAATCCATACTTCATCAATATTTATGTTCTATTATAAATGCACTATGATGTTAAACGTTATGACAGCAAGTATGCTTTTTCCGGCATGTTCTTTGTTAGAATTTAGTCAAGGATGAATAGAAATTGTGCGAATGAAACCGCAAAACTGAAATTTTCAAAGCACTACAAATATGGAACGTCAAACTTTCAATCGAACTTGCCGGAATCAAATTTTGCACAAGAGGAACTTAAAAAGATGTAGAAGAAAAGCCTATTATCCACGTCCCACGAGAATTTTTGCTTGAAGCGTGTAGAGTGATATGCAACCGACAAAAGTTTCACTATAATGGAGAAATACGGGGTTAAGCTTTTTTATTAGATTATGGATTTTGTTGTGACCCAACATTACAGACAGATTTATGTTTTCTTAGCTTCTATTTATTGTATTCGCCTCTTGTTTACTTTTACGCTCGATAAATGTTCTTGGGTTATTTGTCCTCATAATATTGATTCGCTCAAAATCAAACCAACTTTATTTTTTCTAGCTTCATATTTTCTAACTTGGATTATACTAATTTTAACAAAATCAAAACATTTCTTCGTTCCGGAAGTAATTCATCTTCATTGAGACAACATTTACAGAAGTAAAAAGATCTTACGGACGTTACATGGTACAATCATCTTTTATGTTTTCTGCTCCTACGTGTTTCACGATACAAATTTTTCGAATGGCACGTGCACGGAAACTAAAACTTTTGCAAAAAAGTCGAATTTTTCACTGCAACAACATAAGTCTCTCATATATTATTCACTTTCAGAGTTTTGCTAAAAGAATTTTTGTAAAAGAATACCAATTTTTAAAAAAGAAAAAGCAATTTTAATACTAACTAACAAAAAAATGTCATCAATGTAATCAACATTACAAGGAACCGAAGAAAAAAAGGTTGATCTCCTTAAAGTATTTATCTTTTCTGCGAACGGATCTAAGGTTACCTTTATTGTTCTTTTAATATTTTATTTTTAGAAAAATTTCTTTAGACAAAAATTTTTTTAGATAAAAAGACAAAGCATATTTTGCCTTGCGTAAAATATTTACAAATCTGAACATTTCCGCTATGCCAGTTTATATGTTTGTGGACGATAGCGAGCGAAGCAATAAGCGTTTCCTACATTTTCGATTAGGATCATCCGGATACGACTCCATTTTATAGTGAGTAGATCGTGGCAGGCTAAAATTTATCAGTCGACCCAAATAATAGAGACCTTCGAGAATGCAATAGAGCAATCGGAGCAGACCATCACAAATTATCAGTTAATCCTGAGATGGTGTTTAATTTTCCTGACATGCATAATCCTGCAAATAATTCAAGATTAAGTGCTTTGAATCGAGATATTTAATTATTTTTTGATGGAATAGCTGACGTGAGCAGACTTAAAAATATTTCTTAATTTGTGGAATTTTCATCAAGTTCTTTATTACAGAAAATAGAATAAAAAGCTTACGAGTTATTATCCTTGCAAGTTGTCTCAGTGTAGAAGCACAAAGCAAATATCGTCGTTATCCATTTTAGCAATATTAAGCTTTATTGTTTCATGTAAATATCACATGTTTAACTTTCTCGTTTGCAATTCAAAGTATTAGATTGAATTTAACACATAGTTTCAGACTTTGAAAGTTCAATGATTAATTAATAGGGATTTATCGCCAAAAAATTCCAGAACGTAAAAATTCAATTTCTTTTGTGGAATTTAGATTAGAGAGTTTGTTGAATACCTGAGATCAAAAGAAAATCGTTGACTATAAATTTTTTGGGTTCGATTCGATTAAGTTAATTTTCATTTTAAAAATTATATCGCTTTTTAAAGAGTTCGTCTAAAGTAATAAGATTCAAAAATTATTGATCTTATTTTACAGTGTCATATTCCGCTGTTGAGCTCTCAATATTAAAAAGATTAAAACTTTATTGGAGATCAGATAAAAAATTCTTTTGATGTTTCACTTTACTCCTATAGTATATTTGACACTTTATAACGACGTTTTGAAATAAAATAAAAAAACTTCAGACTAGACACAGTAAACCAATAAATTGAAAACAGCAAACACAAACCATTTTCATCTGGAATTTCATTTCTGATGTTTGAATAAATTGCCACTTTTTTACCTTCAAATAAGTATATTTCGCATTTGCTTCACGTGAATAGTACAGCTCTTGAATGTTGTTAAGTTTAGATTTATAGAGTTGACACTACCACGGATTTTATTTGCTCATAGGTCCGTGTTTTAGCACGTTCACTGCAATGTCATATAATTTACATTTCTCACTCTGACTTTGTAAAATGTTGTAGTTTTGCCAAATGTAAAATGTACGTGTATTAACAGCAGAATATCCAACAAACATTTATCACTAGAATAGTAAAAGAGATTTGATTTGATTTTTTCAGAAGATTTACTTGTTTACATGTTAAGCGCCAAGATTAGGATCAATTCTCTAGATTATCTAACAAATCTGAAAATTTATTACAATAATAACTCAAAAGAATTTATAACCAGGAGTTTTGCAACTCAAGCAAATTTTATTTTTCTTTAATCGCAACTGCATTCTTGAATATTATTCATTTTTTCAGACAAACTCCAAACTTTCCCTTTTGTTGTTTGTGTATGTCAATACAGAATTAAAAAGTTCGAAACTCAATTTACTCAGAAACTAACTCTCAAAACATTGATTTCGGTACCTGTTGCAGCACATAGCTTTGGAAAAGTTAGTTATTGGTGCTTCCTTGCTAAACGACTTAGGCGAAGGCATGATGTCTTCCTTAACCACCGACTCGACGGTGGTAGAGCCGCAAAATTAAATTTCTTGGGGAAGCCATAACCATACAGTCTTGATTGCATTTGAGTACGATTGTGATCTGCTAAACTAGAAATTTGTATGTCTTTACCGTTGCGACTAGTTTTCGCTTATTAATTCAGTTATAAATGAGCTATGCCTTATTGTTCAATGTATAACTGTTTTTCTGTGGAAACCTTAATTTATATTGCTAGATAAATTGCTTCGACAAGAGAGAAATTTATAGTCCTTCAATATTTTATATTGGTTGTCGTGACCTTTTTAGAACTATAAGCTCTATGCTTTTGAGCTTCTTCCTGAAACATTTTATTTTTAATCTGTCCGTTTAAAGAATGCTTTATGCAGTTTCTGAAAAATGTTCTTACCAAGAAGTAGTCTCTTTCTTTTTTACTGTAAGTGATGTCACAAACCTTTGTAAATTCTAAACTGAACATTCCGATTTTATTGCTTGGAGCATTAAGGAAGCGTACACTTAAATCCTTTAGATAACGACATCTAATTTAGCTTTTAGTGTTGAAGCTTTTAAAGTTACAGTTTGTACATATGTAATTATCAAATGCTTGATTAGACTAATCAGAAGCAGTTGTTAGATTGGTGCCTAAAATTTCACATCTAACATGCCTTTAAGCTGGTCTGGAAAGTTTAAAATTAGCGTGTCAGAACAGGCTAAGAAAACTACAACAAGAAAAACGTTAGGCTTTGAATAATGGAGAAAGTTAAGGCTGTGTCTGTCAAAATTTGTATGTACATCTAAGAAAAAATATATAAAAAAAAATTATGCCACACTGATGGACCACATTGATTATTTTTTGTATGTGGTAGGTATAGTTAATCAATATTTAGTGTTTATCAGCCTAGACCTAATGATGCTGATCTGATAATCGTAATTTACATCTAAAATATCCATAATTCATTGGATACAAATTTAATTACAAATGCCAGGGCAAAGACGGGTTATTCATTTTATGTTTTTCAATTTTTTGATTATTATAATGACATTCTTCAAACTTTCGACGATCAAATAGCTACCTGAGAAGTTGTCAGCTTGTTAGCATCCATTCTTCATCTCAAGACGCGAACTTAATAAACACAAAACACAGGTAACACAAGAGATACCCGAAACGCTTTTGAGTTCACTTTTCCATTAATAAACTCAGAGAATCGCTTTGAGTAAAAGACAGGAAATGGAAACTTACAAATAAGTAGTAAAAGATTTTTTTTTATAATTTCAATTGAACTTGCAACTAATAACAATTTAGTTAAAACTTATACAAACTTGTTAGGACGCTGAGATATTCACACTCCAATTGATTCAAATTTGAAGTTCTAAAGCGCATTGGTTTCAGTTTGCAGAGTTGTTAGTTGAAGTCTATTTAATAAACCTATATTCGGTTCGTTTATGATGTTATTTATAGTAGATTCAATTGCTATTCTTCTTCTTCTTGAAAGAGTTTTTGTTACTTTCTCAATTTTCCCACAAGTAGTGATCTTTTTTTTTTGTTCTCATAAACCAATTAGAATTTCTGACTTTATTTGTTTTGCAGAAAGAAATATATATGTTTTTTTAACTGAAAAAATATTAGCTAATAATAATTTTATTCGTTCAAAAGCTACGTTTAAGTAAACAGTAAACTATGTACTGATAAATCAAGCTATAATATTTATCGTTTGTCTTCCGCAAACAAAATGTCAATATGTTGAAGATTAATGTCTTGGATCTTTTCTCTGCTATTCTATAACGAGAACAAAACATTGTAACCATGTTTATTTCAGCAGGATTCCTAATACATTGATTTATTTAAATTTACATAAGAATTGACCTCCTCTTTCAGACTGAAACAATAGAGACTTGAAGTTTTTAAGTCTTGCTAAACAGAAATTTTTGTCAATACTTGATTGCTTTAAATATCTGTATTATAATAATATCTACTGCCTGTAGACTACAAAAAAGGCGTACTCCCAATCGTCTGAAAATATTGAGTTATTCTGGTCTAGTAAATAATTTTTTCCCAACAAAAATAAAAATCCATAAAAAAAATTGTGTAAATATTTACAAACTTTAATAATTTTCAGATAAAGGCCAAGAGAGAAATAATTACAATTTTAGAATGAATAAAAAAGTATAATTGAATGTAAAAATAAACAAAATAAATTGAATTGTTTGGTAATGAAAATGTAATAATGACTAATGATCTGCAAATGGGAAAAAAGTTATTTTGGACATTTACACAAAAAAATGTTTCATTGTTTTATTTATTTTGAAATGAACAGTAAAGCTTTAATTTGTCGTTGGTTCAATATTTATTGCTCAGTGAAAGATTTTCTAACAGTGAATTAAAATTTAAATTTGTGTTCTCCATTTAGCATCCAAAACAAATCCTTGCAAACATTTTTGTGTGTTTCTTATTCAGCATTAAATTTAGTACAAACATGTTATAAATTAACGAGTTGTATAAGTCAAGCAATGCTAATCTCTCTAGTTTTTGTAATTATGAATTCATTATAAGCTTACTAATTTTCCAGTAGCGGTTGAAGGCGTATCACAACATCTCTACAACCCCTCGGTGAACTGTGGCTTGTATTAATAAATATATTATTATCTTTCATTTAGAATACATAGGACGCACAAGCAATTTCAAATTTTGAATGTTTTTTTAATGTGGAAAAAATAATTCAAAAGATGGTTTTATCAAAAATTCGATTTTCTTTAAAAGGATTAAGTGAAAAACTGGCGCAGTGTAGTAAATCCAAGTGTTAAAAATCCATCAGCTCTTATATTTTAGCTACTTTTCTGCTAGACTTATAATCTTCTTAAAAGTCGTTTCAGTTTCAGAAAACCTTGTACTACTAAAACTGACCACCACAATCAATTAACGTTTATCCTATGACTTAAATTCAAGCTCTTAATCCTCCTTCAAACGTAATCTGTTAATTTTCCAATTAACGCTAACCATCGTTTGGAACTATTATCTGAGAAGTGTGTCCTTGAATATCTAGTATTATGCAAACGTTATGTGATTGCTCGTAAAATCCAACGTTATTCCATTGAGATTCAGCGATTTAATATTTTATGCGATTACCAGTTTTTATCCCTTTATTTCATCGATTTGTAAAACAAAGATTTTTAGTATCATTTATGAGTATCTCATTTGTAGCAAAAGGATAAACGTGCAAATTCACAGACCGGGCATAACATGAATTTTGATGAACATTTAAAATTTATGAGAGACTTTTTATCAGGCGCAAATTAATCAGGTTCTAACGAAATGAATACCTGAATTAAATATGGATGCGTGGAATTTTGAAACCGTTCAAAAAACTTTATACTTTTACGGAAATTTACTTTGCAAAAAAGATAATTCTCAAATCAATTCGAATTTAATCACAAACATAAAAGAGCTATAAAATATTTACTTTAAGATATTTGAATCTCTAGAAATTCTTCTTTTTGATTTAATTAATATTTCACAACTTTAGGACCTGAGATGTTGTCGAGGCAATTGACATAAATTTCGTTTTTGGTTAGAACATAACATCGGCTACACTTTCAAGGGTCAAAATACACCCAATGGTCTAATGCTTACATGAAACTTTATTCCGACTTCTCACATTTAAACGCAAACACTTATACCTTTGTACGGGTCAACCTTTGAAATTGTATTTCATTTAAGCTCGTCCTTTCGTCTAAAACTTAATAGTTTATTCACACTTAATTACCTTAAAAACAACTTCGACAAAAATTAGCAAATTTTTTTTTGTTAACACCTAGCTTGGATTTTACAGAGTTTTACATAATATTCCAATTCTTATTTATTTTTTGCTTAGCCTTAAGTCTCATGTTTACATTATTGAAGATATGACGAAACCTTTCAATAGAATGGGTCTTTTATGTTCAAGACACTGACGGAAGTATAAAGTTATTACGCGTAAATTTAAAAAATAACGAAACTTGCAGCGAGCTTTGGAAAATAGAAAGCTCTATAAACTTCGCATAGTTGGTTATTAAATTTATTATAAGTTACAGCGCAAATAGTTTAGTGAAGTAAATACAAGAATTTTTTGTATTTCTCTCTGACAATCAAAATAGATTTACTCTGGAGGCTTTCTTTCGCATTGCCATTTTTTGTTCAAAATTTGCAATTTGCGTTCATTTGTTAAATCCAATTTAAAACACATCACAACATGAAAAATGGATTAAAATTTCATCTTATCAGTTTGGATTTTTTTTTCAGAAATGTAGGATTAAACTCGTGTGACTATTTTCGGTCTTTTATAAATTTGATTTATATGTGATTACATTTTTCTGTACTGCAATCAAGAATCCCTTGTGCGTAGTTTAATAATTTGATCGTATATTTTTCATCTTTTTATAAGTTTGCGAGTTACCATCCAGAAAATTAAATCGGTGGAGCAAAACGATTCCAAGCTGCAGTCGACTTGTTGATAAACTTATAAAAATATACGATATTGCAGACAATTATATGTTATAAAGTAATAAAGCGTTGAAAGATGCGGTGTAAACTTACTGCTGCAACTTGAACGATGGAAGCATTAAACAGATCTTAAACTGTCTTCAAACTATGTATAAACAAGAAAGTAACAAAACAAGCATTTAGCTACAAAGACTTAGTTTAAACTGATTTTAGAGATTATAAACTGGAAAATGATAGTATATTCAAGCTTTAGTTTAAATACTTAAAATGTTTTCCAGTTTTTTGCATTTTTCCAGCACATGTCAGCAATTTATCTTCTCTCTGCTTCCTGTCAGAATTTTGGTTGTTTCAACCTTAACATATAAATAAAATATTCACAATCAACCACCTTCAGGGTGAAAAAATCTCACACACAAACCAGCACATTTCACTTCATTAATTTTGTAAACAAAACACATCGGTGTGTTGCTCTCATCTTGAAACCTGCTGCGTGGTTTTACTCTATTTTGAAGTTTCAGCTCCAACATCCTTAGAATCAGGTTACAGAAAGTACTTTGCTTGGCTTATTATTTAAAAAAAATAAATAAAAAAGTAAATGTTTGAAAATTTTTTATAAATCAACAATAAATTCCAAGAATAAATATTCTATGTCGAAGTGCTTTGAGCTGGAGGTTCTAAAGTGAAAAATTGAGTTAAGGATAAGTTTGAAAACGCAAAGTTGCTTTGATTTTTTTGCACATCGACTTGATTTACAATTCGTATTGACTTGAGTTCAATAAACAAATTTTGTGTAAAAATAGAAGAAAGTTGCGCTTGCCTTCAAATGAAAATTGTAAGTCTTTCTGAAAAATATACAAACAGAAACTGTTTATTTTTAATATACAGTTTATTTACATTTACCACAAATTTTCTTCGTATCTGGTTTGCGTACAATAATCTCTAAATGAGCTGTGTTTTGTCTCAAAGATTGTAGATATTAGTAATTGCAAATTACAATTTTCCTCAAGCTTGAGCATTGTAAAGACTTAGACTTTGTCTCAACTTATACTATCACGATAGTTAAAGATAAGGAAATAAAGTTTTGTTTAAGATTGAACAAATTTGCATCATAATATCTAAAACAAACAAAAAAAAATCTATTAGTACTTGTCTAAAATTTCCAATAATGCGATCGAAGGCACTGAAAATAAGGTTTTGCTTGTATTTTCGATCCAGCACTTGAATTTGCAGATGCGGCTAACTGAATTTCCTCTAGATCTTCCTTTAATTCCAGTATTATTATTCAATAATCCTCTCAAACTGTCTAGACACGTGCGTCTTTGTTTTGTTGTTTGTAAATTACTTATTATGCGATTATATCGCTCGAGAATTAAACTCTCCTTACGGCTGGGCATTTGAAATGCTGATCTTGATTAAGTACGGGATTTAAAAGATTTTGTCCATTCACTGCTGGGCTATACAATGATATTTGGATTATGTTTTGCCATGAATACGAGCATGAAACATAAAGTAAAAGTTACAAACGTTCACAAAGAGGCAAAACAAATTGAAGGAAGTTTTTTGATTTTGAACATAATTTTATTACAGCTTTACAATAATGTCAGAAAATGTTTTGGGACATTATCAACTGTGTCTGTTGCAAAATCTTGTTTACGACAGAGCTTACATTATTTATAGCAATATTCTAAACATTGTATTCCAGAAACACAATAAAACACCATCCAAGGTAATAATATCGTTTATAGGAATATAACTTAAAGAAGCCCTATAAAATCAGCTTGAAATCGTGCAAAGAAAAAACCAAAGTAAGTAAATAGCGGATTGTGTGTATCGGAACGCAAATAGCGTCTTATATTTTTATGTATGAACCACTTTTCGAGCACCCCCTTTGGCATTTAATGGTAGATGTTTCGTGAAGCTGCGTCATTTAAGTGATGATATCACGTAAAAGAGGCAAAGACAAAATGTGAACTTGGTTTCTGTTTTGTGTTTTTAGTAAGGGAGGCGTTTTAGTTAATGATTTCTTTTCTTCTTCCGTTGAGGATTTGTTTCCGCTTTGGAAAAATTCTATTTTATGAACGTAAAAGTAGCGTAAAGCAATTTCAACTGAAAAACTTTTTCATAACTTACTTAAGGTATTGTCAATGTGGTAGTAAAAGTTTTGATCGTAAAGTTGTAGTTGTTATAAAGAAAAGCTTTGTTGGTGTGAGCTGAAACCGATAAATGATTGAAATTTGCATTCAAATAAAAAGTTTCAAAATGACCACCTGACTACTTTTCAACGTTTAGCGAAAACTCAAATTTAGAAGCAGATTTTTTTTATGTATAAAATTTAACTGAATGCTTTGTACCGCAGTAAAAGCTTTATAATAAGTATTTAAATTACTTGTACAATGTGAAATTCATTGCTTAGAACGAATCAAGCACTGAATTAACTTTACTAAGCATCTGGTTTTGTTGTGGTGAAGCAACAAACTCACGTACTTAAACAACGTCGTCTGAATAAAAATTAACTGCTTTTAACGCTGAAACTTGAAGTTTTTGTTAATAAAAAACTGTCATTTTCCTAAAAAATGACTCTTACTTTTTTGCTTTATATTCACCACCTGTTAAAACTAATAATACACCTCCATTTATTTTTCTTTTTATGGTGAATTTACTTTCTGAATTATTCTCTTAATCTTTTCAAGCACGCAACTACGAATTTCATTTTCTCCACAACAAAGCTCTGTTAATCTAAGTTATTTTCTAGATCATTGTAGAAGATAATAAAACACTAATGTATAGAGTGCGGAAATTTGCTCTTATCTTGTTTCACCTAGTAAAAGACAAGTGATACAGCGATAATAAATTTTAAAGCTTGGCTACACTGTCTATCGACAATCTCCAATACACCTCATCTTTTTTTTTCCCTATAAAGGATGAACAGATTCATCTTAGCTTTCCATTCATAAGAAATAAATAGCCTTTTTGAGTGAAATATTTTTCCTATTTTGAACAATAACGTAGTATATAAACCGTGAAAACCTACAACTTTCAATAGAAAAACTTCTTCTTTACGGGTGATTAATCGTCTTGAGATTTGTAGAATATGTTGAAAAGCTACCACAAATCTTAATTAATTCTCGAGAAAAGTAAATCCCATAACAAGTAGAAAGTTGAATTTATTAAAACAAACAGTTTTTTTCGACATGTTATTTGTTTGAAAATAAAATCAAACTGCGGAAAGGTAAACTACTAAAGACTATTTTATAGCTCCACAGGGTGGAGTAAATGTAATAGCACTGAATGGTTATGTATTGCCGATGATTTTTTTGAAACTAAAAGATACGCTTCTGCTTATACAAACATTTTTTCAAATATTTCAACATTATTTAAGTTTTTACCCTTATGTTGCAAGTCAAGCTTTCAAACATGCTACATTAAATAAAGACAGTTTTCAGCTACGGATGAAAAAATAGTAAAAACAGAAACTAAATTACTGTATTTGCTTTTGATTCTGACTTACTCGGCAAAATGTATTTGTCACAGTTCAAAAACCTCTGCAGATTTGCTATTTGCTATTTTCTCTCAAATAAAAGTGCTGAAACGAGAATTTTAAATGAGTTTTTATAGATGTAATTTGTGGAGTGTAGGTGAGTTCTTTCACAGATATAACTAATAAAAATTAATCAATTTCTCCACGATTTTTCAAACTAACAACTGTCTCTTTGTTTTATCTAAATTCTCCTACTCCTTAAAATAGATTCAGAAAATATTGAAAACATCTGAAACTAAGTTTATTTAAATCCGAAAAACGGAATTATTTGAATTTTACTATTTATTCTATTTCTTCAAAAATTTTCCATTTTTTATGTTTATTGTTATTGTTATAATTTTAAAAAGATGACATGATTTGGCTAATGGAGGCTACAAAATAATATGAAGGTTGCTTTTAAATCCTGTTGAATTTTTTTCCCAGAAACATTTAGAAAAACATTAATGATGTTTAAAATCAGCACCATACATTATTATACAATACTATGTAACTTCTTAAGCATCTCTCACCAAAAAAAATCCATCAAACTCCAACCAGAGTATTTGGGATGAATGTGAACATCAATAACATAGGATCTCGGCAAAAATTCAAATAGAAAGGTCTGCTTATTAGGCAATATTCCATCGACTACAAAAAGACACAAAATTTTTATCAATCCCAAAAAATCATTAGTGTTTTTTTAACTATGCTTAAAAAATATGGGAGTTATACTAGAATAGTTGAAGAAAAATGAAACTTTGTAAAATATTTCTTAGTACGAAATAAGATCATTAACAATGAAACGAAGTTTCACGTAATTATGGAAGTTTTGAAACAATAATTAATTTTAGATTGACCTAGTAAGTAGAAATTGAAATCTTGTCAAGTTATATTATTCTTGTTAAGGACTTAAATTAACAGAATCTATTAAGAGTAAATTATATATGGCGCCTGGGTCGTTAATTATGGAAATATACATTCTCTTGGAGCAGAAAAACCATACACCGTCAAACCCAAGTACATTTCAGCAAATTAATGAGAAATTTGCGTGTTATTTTTTAATATTTAAAAAAAAAATGAATTTGGAAAAACGCATTGAATTCAGAAGCTCCAAGCAGCTGATCAAATCTATTTCAACAATGTGACGATATTGTTAAAGGTTTTCTAGAAGCGCAAATAAAAGCGTTCATCTTTTTCAGAAGTTTCTTCGACGCACTATTGCCTACCTCATCACAAATCTAATACTTGGTTCAACAAACACAGACAAAAAAAGCGAAAAACGGATGTGATAGATGGAGATTTGACATAAAATTGTTTTATGAATAAAGTGTAAAAATACAAATTGCTGTTTTGTACAATGCTGCTTTTTCGAATTGACTTCATTCCAATTTGTTATATTGGAAATCAGCAAAAAGAGTTTTTGTGGCTTTAGTATCTGATGAAATGAATTCATGTTTGTGTTTACAGTTACAAAAGCATTCAAGTCTAGATTAAAATTAGATACACTTGAATTTCATAGTGCTGTCATAACACTGACAAATGCTCCTCGTAAACCATAGGCAATGCAAAATGCAGAAACCACTGCCGATTAATAATTAGAGAAAACAATAAATTATATAATTCTGATTCCAGATACAACGCTGCTTCAAGCTGAGTATTTTTGCAAATGATTGTTTAGGTTTTATCGTGTATATCCTAGTCGTCGATTTTTGTTCCAAGCGTAATTTTTTCTCATTTTCAGCCAAGTGATGATATATAGAGAATTCAATGTCTTCGAAGTGTCTCAATGCTGTCTACTCGGTCTAGAGATGATGGATGATATATATATTCATTACTCACAAAGCATGTTCTTTAAAGAATCGTAATTGTGCAGAAACTAGTCAAAAACCTGCCATTAATCATGATCTTGGTGCTATTATTTCAAAATAACGACTTTTATATCGTATCACATTTGTTGTTTATTTATCAACACACTTAATTAATTTTTATGAAACAAACGCTTCATATCTTAAAAATAAAAAATTATTAGAGTAGCATCGAATAATCACTGCAGCATTGCTCTCTCAATTAGCTTGATTATAATCTTTTATCCACGTAAATTTACGCGAACGCAAACTCTCATAGAATAGAAGTTGTAGTAATTACGAGATTTGTGGATGATATTTACTGTCTAATAAACTCAGTGAATTAATTTCATGGAGATAATTCTAGCAGTAAAAATGCCCATTAAAATTTATTTTATAGCTTTCAGTTTGTTTAAAAAAAAAGATGGAAAATGTAACTCAATAACCAATGTTTTCACTGTTTTCATCAACTCTAAATTATGAGTGCTGTCAATAAAAAAAATAATCATTGTTGAAATTCACATTCATACGTGCATGAATAATAGAATAGTGACTATGGATTCTATAAGTGCTTTAACAATGCTAAAACGTCTTGAAACTGTAGCAAAGAGAATAGCAATTTCATCAAATTACATCAGATCCTTTGGTAATTTACTTTTGAACCTTACAGTAAATTTAGTTTTCTAAAGTAAACTAATACAAAGTTAAATCAAGATTATGATTAATGAACATTGTTAATAAAGTTTTTTTCCAAAATCTTAAGTTATTTTATAATTTCTTTTTGTGTTTAATGCATGGATAAGCTGGAACAATCAATAAAAAGCCAGAATTTCTTGCAGTCTTCGAGACGACCATTAATTAAAATATTTCAAAGTAATTTATTAGACAAGATGTCACTGTAAATCTAATATCAAATTTATAACATAATTAACATTCTTGTTCAAGGAGCTGTTACGAGAAGCGAAGTAAATAAACACTGAAACACCTGTGTTTGAGTAATATTTGTTAAAGCAGAGTAGTTTTTTTTTATTATCTTATTTTTTTTGAATTTCTTATATTATTCAACTACTCTTTAATTTAATTGCATGTGCGATTTTTTTTTTTTTTATAAAATGTGTGAAATCTTGTAGGTAGACAGCAGTCTGGAGGACGTATTCTTATAAAAACAAAGTGCAAAACTACCAAGGACTATCATTAGTGGCATCTGAATAAATCTTCCAGATTTGTTGATTTTGATTTTTATCGTTATCAACCAATTAAATTTCATTTTAATAAAGTAATAAAAAAAATCAAAAAAATGGTTGAGAAACTGAAACTGATGACTAAGATAGAAATGTCTACCAATTAGTTTTTGTGATAGCTTTATGAAGACCGTTTGAAAAATAAATGGATTGATGGCATTCCAATAATTTCATATTTGGCCAGATACGAATCAGCATCTTATATGCACAAACAGGCTTAATTAGAGCGTTTACAAGAACGGAAATAATCGTTAATAATTCAAACTTCCTACACTGAAATCTGCGTTATTCTATTTATTTTAGAATGCAGAATATTCATTAACGCGGAAAAATGTCGTTTGAAGGATTATTTCCACTAGCTAAATACTGAAAATAATATTCCGTTATCGTTGTTTATGAGCAATATGTTCATTTAACCTTAGTTTTATAATAGTAAATAGTTAATTAATTCAAAGGTGCTGAAGCCAAAAATTAGATTTATGATCTAATGATCAAAAGTGTTAATGACAGCTTTTCAAACGGTTTCTATTTTTCAATGTCGAAACCGTCCGTTGAAACACGGACTCTTATGTAATTTAATAAAAGCGTCCATCACTTTTGTCAAATTAAATTCGACTCGTTTCATTCTCGAGAAAAATATTTTTATTAAAGATGACAAAAGAAAAATTTTATTTTGGATTCAAAGTAAACAACATAATAGAACTGTTTCAATTCGACTTTTACTATTCGGTTATTAAGGCTGAATTTTTGTTCTACGTGAGAGAAATTTGAAGGAAATAAAATCCGTAAAGAGGGTGTTTAGGTTCAAATGAACTTTTTAATGACCGAAGAAGTGAAGTAGTGAAAAATGAGTTCTTGCGGTTATTCCCTCGAACAACGAGACTTGTGAATTAATAATTTGAGATAAATGTACCGCCATTAAGTTGAATGCGTGATCACTGTAATGAAGTCTGGCTTTGTGCCACGTAACTGAATTCAATCGCCGTTAGGAGATTACTTAATTATATAATGAAAGGGTGGAACGAATTGTTGGAGAGATGGTAGATTGGAACTTGTTTAACAAAATTTAAGCGCTGCTCTAAGACGAAATTTTGCTGATTCGAAATTCGATTCATGTTACTTAAAAGTGCGGTTTATGACTTACGTAGTTCTGCACAATTTGAAATGAAAAGAGTTGCGAGAGAAAAATCGTCGTAATTATGCACCAATTAAAACAATTTATAGCGGTGGTAGTGGTTTCAATACACTCACTACAAATTGCACCGGAGTTTTATTGTGCTTTTATAAAAGGTAGAAATGGGTGAAATTAAAACGTATGAAAAAGGATTAGCGACGGAAATAGAGAAGTTGGTTTACAAACCATTTGTCGATGACTATCAGACAGATCGATCAGAAACAGGTCATTGAATACAGACGTAAACAATTAAATTGATGTGGATGCCGCTACAGAAATACGCATTCATTTCAATTTTGGTTCCGAAACACAAAAAAAATCACCAAGTTTTAGAGGTAATTCAATAATTACATTAAATGTTGAAAAACACCACAGATTTAATTTACAATTTTTTATTTTGGAATTTGGATTGACATATCTTTTGTATTTATAACAAAAGAAAACTGATTGAAACTAAAATTGCTAAATAAATATATATTTTCTATGGAGTAAACATATTGCATTGTCGCAAGCACATTTCATAAAAGGCTACATTGGCATTCAAGATTGAAAGAGCTTATTCACACTGAGTGCTGCTTTCTAACAAAATCAAGATTCAAAAAAGCGTAAATAAATTTGAATACAACGGAAAAAATAATTAATCTATAGCGAAGTTTAGAAACTCTAAATTTTAAAAATAAACAGAAAATTAAGAATTTTAGTTTAAGATTTGTTGAAATTTCTGAAATTGAATTTGAACTTGTAGCTTTTACACATGTTATTCAAAATTCCTTAGCTGGTCAGATTCCATAATCGGTTGCTAATTTAACTTTTTGATCAGAACTATTTTTTACTAGTTATTCATGTTACGATTGTTAAGAAAATTGTTCATATGTTCAAATAAATCTGATTTTTATAGTAATTAAAGTAATAATTTAATGAACTAAATCTAAACTTGAAAAATATTATTAAAATCCCGTATGCATGGAATGATTAAAAACTTTTGCTTTTAAAATATTTATGTTAATCCAACGTAAGAAAATTAAACAAAAATTATTCTTTTATGAGTTTTTGCTTGGTTTTTATGAATAAATAAAGCTCAAAGTAAATGTAATGCTAGGTTACTTGTAGCATACATTCATAATATACTTCTATAACTCTTTCAAAAATGTCTTTTTTAATTCTGAAATCATATTCAAATATAGTTTGAATGAAAAAAAGTTTATCCGACAAATAATATTTTAATAAAATCAAACTCAGCTAAGACTTAAGATTGCAAAATATTTGGTTAATTCAGCATTCAGGAAAATGGTGAGACATGTTTTTTTATTTGAGACATTAAGTCTGCTGTGGATAAGTGGTTGCGTGAAGATAACTTTTACACACTAGGTTCTAGTTTGAAGTTGAACATTTACGCACAAAATGATAGAAATGTTTTTTTTTGAAGCGTGTGTTTAATGTTTACTTTTTATGTAACTCGGAACTATTTAAAATCTTTATAAATAAAATTCACATTTTCATTATTAATGTCTGTTTTATTGTATTAACTTGAACAATTCTACATAGAATTTAGTTGGTACATTATTCTCTAGATTAGCTGAAATTTTGTTCCAAAATCATCTACAAGTACAGCGTTATCTTTGAAAGAATTTAATAAATTTACTGATTATTGAATAATTTGGAAAAATATCGTTCAAACCAAGCTGCTTATATTTTTACTTTTTTGGGGGTTCTATTATTTGTTTTATTATTTGATCATTTAATTCAACTTTATTTAATAATTTAATTTGATTTTTTTTGCAAAACTGTATTTTAGCATTGTTTCTTCCAGGATGTCAGAAAAAAAATAAAAAATAAAAAAATCAATAATTTAAAATTAATAAATCAATATTTGTTATAAAAAGTATTTAAAAAGTTCACATGCATTGAGAAAAAAATATTGTTTATAATAAGTTGATTTTTGTATTATAAATACTTTTTAATATAAAATGAAAATATACTTTTGAAAAACTCACCCTTTACATTCGACCTAAAGTTTACAAAAAAACTGAATAATGTGATCATCGGCATCAGCAATATTTTCTAGAAAAAAGCACAAATAAACGATATATGTTTGACTTTATAATAAAAAATACTGGAAAATTCAGAAACTTTATTTTATTTTTTACAACTTTTATGTTTTGTCTAAACTTTCTACTTTCATATTGCAGTTTGGGCGCCTTGTAATCGCACTTACTCCTATATGCTGAATAAAGTACATATAACGAAATCTCCGCAAATAACAATATTTTTTCAAATACAGGTAAGAGCTTATTCTCACACACAATAATGAACCTTTTGTGTTCCACAAAATATCATTATTTATATTAATTTTTATAACTGTTTCTCAATATTTCAAAGAACTGTAAATGTAAATTCCAATAAATATTCGATTTGATATGTGAATAAATTATTACCACTATCATTATCTAATAACTACATGAATGTTGCAGTACGATTTATGACTTGACTCTGTGTCTGCATTATGTGGTAAATTCAAACTTTAACAAATTTCCAGATTCATATTCTTGACTTTAAGGTCGGTGATAAATTGTGTCGTAAATCTTTTTATTTTTCACTAATCATCAAAAGAACTTTGTTGGCTTCAGATCTTCTGTTTTAAGTGTATTAAAACTTTATTCTTCCTATAACATGACACAAATAATTATCGAATTACGTAAGACTTTACTGTCTTAAGAACTTAAGTTGTAACAAATCTGAATTATGATAATCCTATAAATTTCAGATAACAGTTTAAATGAATATTATGAATATTTATAATTAATTGATACAATCAGCACTGATTATTTCGAACTAAATAATTAAACATTACAGTAAAATCTCTATAATAGTACACCTGTGATGATTTTATGACAATTTTATCTCTAGTTTTGTATTTATTTATGTTTCTAATTGGATGAAATATTTATATACCAATATATTCTCATGTAGTACTTGCATTGAACAGTAGGAAGTTTCGATTTTAAGTAATTGTATTTCTAAGCAAATTAGTGAACCGGGTGTATAACATAACAGTTGCAATTCACCTCTTGGCGATTGCTTCTGTTTTGGTAATAGTCCTGAAGTCTAAAATACGACATGTGTTCTCCCAAGTTCAAGTGGCAAAGTTTCTGTGATTCAACCACGCAAACCTTTATTTTATTAAGTAGCCGAAAAATCGCGAAGCGTGAATTTCGACAGCGGTAAGCAGAAAAATCTTTTTTTCTCCGTGCTTGGTTACTTTTTCACCTAATTTTTCATTTGGGTCGCCATTGCAGTAGACGGGTTACGGGCCATTTACTTTAGTTTCAACGACGAAATATAATTTTTCATGGATGCAAAATTTACAAGTAATGCGGAATTCTGGAATTTGATGGAAAATTGCAAATGAGTGAAAAACATAACACTACTATTTTGTGTATGAAAATTTACCAAATGTAATTTACTCTCAGGGTCAAAGTTCTGTGTTTAAGCAAGGCATTTCTTAAGTTGGTCGTGAAGTTTGTATTGCAGATGCTTTGAGGCAATGTCTCTTTAGGATTGCCATTCGAGTTGTCCTTGCGGGAAATTGTCTTTGTTCTAAATAATTTGGTTTTAAGACCTGACCTGTTTTCGAATTTGATTGAGTTTATTTTCGTGTTCTGCAGGTAAATTCAAGCAATTAAAACTCAAGTTAAGTGTTGCGCTGCAGTCATTAACGGTTAACTATTATATCGCCGCGTTTATAGTTTATAGTCTTTTTGAAATTTTTATAGATATTGACATTGCCGGTTATCATATAAAAATGCAAATTTTGAGTTGCAAATCATAAAATCTCCGATCTATCATAGCATAAATTTTATGTCAAGTATAAAGCCAAAATTTCTTAGGAAACGATTGTGGTGGAAATTTTAAAAACTTTTCTAGTGGAATTTGCATCAAACAGCATCACCATTAACTCTTAACTAAACAAGCAACCCTCATTTTCAACTATTCGATAACCGATTCAAACTTCCAGCCAACGAACCCTTTATGTGAGTTCCGGAAATGGTGTTGACGAAATTCTAGCCCTGTTTGCATATTGATGGACAATTAGTGAAACACCACAAACGCACTGGAAAATAACAAGAACATCTTTCTAATTTTAGAGCACTGCTGTAAAGGACAATGGTCTCCAATTAATGAAAGAATGCGATCATAAAGACAATGATGTATTCTGACATTAAAAACTGGAAACGTTCATGCCAGGCATCACTATTTTAATTAAAATTATGTCGTAAAATGTAAGGGAATGACAGTTGGAGTTGGTGCGAGCTCAACTGGAAATTGATTTAGGATTTAGATGAATAAAAAAGGATATTTATTTTTCATTAAACCTCTTCGCAAGGAATAATAACCTTTGCGCTGTTTTTTTTTGTTTTTTTGAAGAGATATAATAGCGAATTTGTGCGATCCACAGACAGAAAGCCTAATTAACATTCGTACCTGTGAGTCAATTGTAATTTAAGTTCAACTGAACATAAATTATTGAAAGGACTATTGATATTCTGAAACTTTGAAGAAAACTTACTCTGTCAAAGTTATATCCTATTCTAAAATTTGAAATGTAGAGTAGTAGACATAATTTTTGAATACTATTCAGAAATTCTTCGCTGGATTTGATACGCTTAATAGTTTTTCAGTTTCATGAAATTGGAAACAGGAACATGGATTTATTATGTCTATCTTCTTCATTTTTCAAATTCAGATCAGCGTAAAAATTGAAAAAATTCATAAAAATAATTTAGTTGGATCACAAGATTTTTTTTACAGAACAGTTTGTTTAAACCTACAACTGTGATTTTCTGGGTTTACCTGAAGCTTTGAGTTTTGCGTTCGTTGAGAAACGATAATATTCACAAAACGCATTTGACGATGTGTTGGTGCTGTTGAGCGTCGACACTTGATGTGTCAAGAGCTTTAATAAAATTGTCCGTTGGAACGAGGGTTAAGTGGGGCAAGTTAAAGTGTCTTCTAATAATGCCGTTACTAAACCTCAGTGACAAGTCGGAAAGAGAGCAAGCTAAGGATAAATTGTTTTGAGAGTGAAGGCAAGTGAGGTTTGTAAACACAAACAATACAGGAGATGATTGAAATGGATTTGTGATGAAATGTGACAGTCACGCATTTGAAGGTTATCTAAGTTCAGAAGTGAATAGAGCTGTTAAAGCATTATCCTACAAGAGAAAACTTCCTCGTACATGAAAATGTCATAGTATAAGACCATTTTAAATGCCACACTGCATTTTGTGGAGGAGAAATTGCATCGATCCGGATTGAAGTTTTCGTTCGGAAACTCAAGGACATAAAAATGGAAAAAATATAAAACCGATGTTCTAAACAAGTTTCGATTCAATTTTACAATCGCTGAAAGAGAGATAGTGGCTGGAAAAAGAACAAAAACTTTTCAAAGAGAAAAAGTTTCACAATTAAATACGATTTGGTGAAAATTGTTCTTTATTCAAGTCTATAGCGTAAAATATAATTCAGGGTAGCGATTTCTTGCGTTGAATGTTTCACTGGTGCAAGAGTAAATGTAGCGGACTTGAACTCGAGTTTGAGTGTCGCTTCCGCAAGCAAATTAGACGAAGTTTATGGTATATGACAATGCAGCAATTAGCAGTTTACACAACAGCCACAACACAAGTTATTGTTCATGAAATTAGGAAGAAGTAAATTTCAAGTACCATATTGTGGCCAATCTTCAGCTTTGCCAATCTTCACTAACGCGCACTAGGAAACAAATATCGGCGTAAACCTCTATCTACACCTATTTTCCTTGCTCGGAAACAATGTCAAATGATTTATAAGCATTCACGTGTGCTTTATTAAATTTTTTCTTCATTTTATAAAAGTTAATGTAATGAATGTAGACAGACCTAATGAAAATGAACTACAACTTGAATCAAACTAACATTATTTATTGGACCATTTTCCATGAATATTAAGCCACGATTGAAAAAGTGTGAATAAGAGAACAATAAATTCTTATTATTCGAAATCGTATAATATGTCCATAGGGAAGAAAAGTCATTATTTTTTTACGACTAATTCGTAAACCATTCACGCAACAATTTTTTCTTTATTGGAATGTAGCCGCAGAGCCAACGATAAATAACAAATTCCATAAAAAATCCTAACAATTCTCACTAAATATGCAGATTTATGTTCAAATTTTAGGTTAAATGTTAACACACTTCTGACAGATTCAGCACTGCCTGCGAGCTATATTTGTTATTCCAGTTTAAGCAACAGAAAGTTTCATACCCGTTTCAGTCAACTGAATCTGCATAGAACACCATCTTTGCTGAAAGAAGAATTGAAAAATTGAATATTGATTGAATAGTCTTATAGAAAATAGAGAGTGGGAAATAAATCTTAAGCTACTAAACAAAAACAAGATTGAGAGTACTTTTCAAGACTTGAGCTCCAGATGCATTGTTCAAACAGTTTCTGCTTGAGAATAATGTAAATTTAAATAAATTAAATTCGAGAGTTTAATACAATGGACTGAACAGAGGATTTTTATATTCCACTTTCTTCTAAAAAAGCAACACGAAACCTTAATCGAATTCTGCTGTTACTCGCAGATTGCAAAATTAGTGTAACAATACACTTAGATTAATTAACAGTTTTTTGAGACAAGTTTATGGATTTTGGAAATTGAATAAAGTATCGCAAATACTGATATATTATTAAGTAAATTTCGACTAGGATATGTAAATATGATTATTAACAAACACAGACACAGATTGTTAATTAAATAGATATAGATAAATTTTGGGATATTAAAGCCGTCTTCGTTTCATGTTAACTAATATGCCTTTCGACTACGTTTACAAAGTCAATAAAATTTAATTATGTAAATAGCGACATGTATAATTACACACAACATATCTAGTTCTATACTAAATTACCTCTTATTATTTATTGAAGTACATATCAAGAATTATTAATTTTGTAATTTGGACTACAGTAGTATGTATAAAATGAAATTTGCTAGAGCTTCCATTTTAGAATATCACATGTTTTTTATAAATTTAGTTTCTCTGAAACTAAAACATATCAAAATCAAGCCAAACAGTTCAATTTGAAATATTTGCCTGTAGGTAGATACATTTACCTTACTCAAAGAAATCAATTGAAGCATTTGTAAAAGAAATTTGAAATTAAAATTAAAATCTGGCTCCATACGGGTTAACATTTGTAGAGCTAACATGCAGCACGGTTGGTTTGTTTTTTACGCAGTTTTTATCTTTATATGTAGCTGTATAAATCACAATATATACATTAAATAATTAGAGTTCAAGCTGATATCAGGGTCGTTAATAGTGAAAAATGGTATTTGATAAGGCTGGTGTCACTAAAATAGGAAGTGGAAAACGGTGTAAAAGAAAATTATGTGACTATAAACATAGTTTACAGATTTAGATTTTTTAAATACAATGATTTTTCCGCAATTGAAGTAAAATATTACTTCTTTCTTATACAGGATTTTAGTTTAGTAAAATGGTTTTCAGAATACCGTACAATAAAAAAACAAATATTTATCAAATATATCAAACTTCAAAAAAAGTACATTCCAAAGACTCGATTTAATAATACAAAAACATTTTCTGAAACAAACAAGATAATTCAAATTACTCATTAATATACTTATTTTGAAAAATTTCTTTTTGATTTTTTCATCAACTTCAAAATATATTTTTATTATTTTTGCTAAAATAAGCCAAAATAACAAGTGACTTTAAACAAAAAATTTCTAATAAAAAAAAATGTATATACCTATCACTCATCACATTATTATATCTTCTAACAAAATCTCATCATCATTACATTAGAGACAGGTATTAATGGAAAATTATTGGATAACATCTGACCTAATCTACTAATATATAATCGAGAATATACAGATTATAGAGATAGACATAAAATAATAATATCTATTAATAGAACGGCATATTGGCACTGATCTGATTTTTTGCATTCAAAATAAGATTCTTTCAAAAGTCTAAACGCTGTAATTTATCGAAAAACCCAATTTTAATCAAAAGCTAGAAATAAAATAACAACAAAATTTAACTATGTAATTCTCTCCTATTAAAATTTATGCTGAATTATTTTCAGGAATTCTTCCCTCTTTGAGAACATCCGAATACTCCGATGCTATTCTTGTTCAGTCAAATAAATGATAATTTTCAACGTAGTTAAAAGACCTTTTCCGTTTGTTAGCTACAAGAACACGTTTTACTGCCAGTTTCCAGTAAATGTCCATTATATGTTGTTGCCATTCAGATATGAAACACATTCAAAATAATAATCCAGAAACTTTTGTAATATTCCGTCGTCACAATGTTACAAATATGATAATAAACTCTACCAGATTAATTCGAAATTCGTGTTAGATCTGTGCTTTTATTTGTTCTACGAACGCATTTAAAGTATTTTTTTATTGTTTACTCAAACTGTAATATTTGTATGATTATTCTAGTTTAAATCTGCTTAGAGTTTGTAAATTTTGTACATATTTTACACATTTCAGCGATTTCATAACAACCACATCAAACATTAAATGAAGTCAAAATCACTGAGGATTTATTTTACGTTCATTTCTAAATGAAACTTCCTAATTAAGCTATCCATGTAAAAAGTTATAAAAGAATAGAAAACATATAAATTTCCACTTAATGCTACTTTCAATTTTTTGCTTTCAACTTTTACATAAATTATAAGTTTGAATTTGTCAAAGCTTAAAATTATTCATCTATTTTTAACTTCTCTTATATTTGTGTGGGTGTCACTCCGGACAGAAAAAAAGTTTTGATTGGAATAAAAACAAAATACACAATAAGGTGTTAAAAATATATTCAGTTTTTGTTCGAAACAATTCAAACCAGTTGTTGAATTTCCAATAACGTTAGATTGCTAAACTAGAAAACTAATTAATAGCTCCACGAGAAGAAATAAAAGCTGACAGTTTTTTCTTTTTATATTAGTCTCGTAGCTAATCTCATCACATTTCCGGTTCTGATACTTAATTTATTGTGACATTTTTTTTGTAATTAACATTCACTCTCCTACAAAGCTTGTAAAGCGTTAAAGAGGAATTTGTCAATTTATTTTTCACAAAGTGAGCAGCAGACATTTATAGAAGATTACTCAATTTTCGAATAAAAAGCAACAAAGTAAACAACTGTCTGTGACGTAGATACTTACCAAGAAGTTACAAAAATATATATAACTTGAAAGAACTTAGAATGTTTACTTGAAGTAATAAACTTGGATTGAATTTCTCACAACATAGGTTTCAAGAAGCATTGCTGATCTAGATACTAACAAGTACAAACTTTCAAAGCTAGATATTTACCTCAGTATCTAAGTACGTTTGAGCTTTTAATTTTATATGTGCTTTGTTGGAGGAATAAAATACATAGATAGTGTTTAAAAACTCTTTAGTGTTTTTTAATGACAGCGTATAATATAAATGTGAAATTAGCTTTTAATTACACACTTCCGTCAGGATAAAAATCATAAATAAAACAAGACATTAGTCTCACTTATAAAAAAATACTTAGTGCATTTACTATTCCGTCTAACTAGATAAAATATAGGTTTAATAAATCTTTCTTAGTTCCACATTTTAACAGATCGAATTCTAAGTGTGAAGGTAAAAGTTTAGCAAATTTATAGACAACCTGTGGATTTGTAAGCATTTTCTTCGTTAGAAAAACTTTCCAGTCATATAGTATATATGATTAATATTGTGATGGGAGTCTATATTTCTCATCTTTTGTTGTTATTCGCAAATGGAACACAATAAACAGCGGAAAACGGAAACTAAAACTTTAAGAGAATTCAACAGAGAGCAACGAATGCTTATTGAAAATTTAATTCACCTTTGCAATTCCACATATCTGAAGAGAAAGCAGAAAGTTTACAACTATTCCAGCAATAAAATGTTTGCGCAACTTTCTATCGAGAACTTTCTTGTTTAAAGACTTTTGGTCGAAAAGTAGCAGTTAAAATTGATTTATAAAGGATTTAGTAGACGTTAATTGAAGGAACTCATAGTATCTTACATTTTATTCAATTCTAAGATTGTTTGAGAGTATTTTCTAAGATGAAATTTGTTTTTGATCACAACGTTAAGTGTGTACTTTCGTTCCGAGCTGGTAGCTAGTTTTGAACATACACTTAAAATAATGCTTCCGCAGCAGATGAGACTCAATGAGACGGAATGTTTGTAGTTAGTAATTTCGACTTCCTAATCTTTACCTAACAATGTTTGCACTAATGACAAAATTGCGAGCTTACCGTGACCCAGAAGAAGGCACGATGTGAAAGATAAAATCTCGTATCATTTATCACTGCTAATGTTTTAAGCAGTTTTTTATTAATCAGCTTTGATGAATAATAAAAAGACGAGTAAATTTACCGTAGTAAAATGATAAATGATTCATTTAGTTGACAAAGTCATTATGTCCTCACTGTCGTTATATATTTACGAACACTTGAACCCTCGATCTACACAATTCAAGTCGGAAACAAAGTACACAAAAGACTGAAAAAACATTTTTTCCAATTTTGAACTTCTGGTAATTGCGCGACAGCTTTGATTATTTCTGTCAACCTCAAAATAAAACAAAACTGTTATTTAGCTAGAATGAATTAAAAATTACCAAAGCAAAGTTTCCTTTATTTTCCAAACTCTCATTATTCATATTGAAAAAATGAGTTTTTGTAACTTTTACAAATGTTCTCAATTTTTATTTGTCGCAATTTCGATAAGATTCGTCCAAAGTAAGTTTGAGCTTTAATAATTCTGGTTAATTTAAGTGGGAATGCTCTAGGGGCTTTAATGTATTATGTCATATGTTAGCAAACCGCGGATAACACAAATTATTTTGAAGATGCTCCAAGCAACATTTTCTTGTCAGTCTAAAGCTAGACAGAACGTGTTTGCTAGAAGTTATCTTCATTTTGATAAACTTAGAAACTGTCAAGACACAACAGTACCACTTTGAAAATAAAAAGGGTTTTAAAACACAGCATCCGCGTCATAATAAAGTAATTAACATAATAATAGCGTGGAAAGTTAATTTCTTGATAAACACGTTTTTCCGGTTTAGGAAAATTACTGAGTTTGTGTGAATCTGGGTCAAAGTTAAGAAGGGAGCAGAAAGGAGGAATATTGTAAGGATTAGTGAGAAAGCTCATGTAGTTAGCAATAACACTCAAGAAGTTATAATTGCTGTAATTATTACTTAAGAGGTTTTTATTTCTTATGAAAAACTCAATTCTGGTTGCAACATTTCAAGTTAGATATTGTTCTCTGTACTAGTTTCATTTATAATCTCTTAGTTTACTAATAATTTTACGTAATAACACATACATTTCTCTTTAGACTTGGAAATGAGACAACGTATATTACAATAAGCTTTACTGGGTGGAATTTTAGTAATTACTACAAAGTTAAATTAAATAATCATCTTTGCGACAGATAATTTTGATGCTGATTATAAAACGTTTAAAAGCGGATTTTATGCTAAAACAAACCGCATTAAAGAAAGTTTTATTTTACATTTTTGAAAATGTAAATTTCTATCTGATTTTGGCACGTCATTGAAGATGGTGCAAAGCTATAGAAAGAAATGTATGTTTTCTTTGCTGGATATCCTTTTATATGAAAAAATATTCCTGAAAATTTGCTTCGTAAAAATAGCTTAGTAAGCTGAAACTTTCAGTTTGATGACAGAGGGCAAATCCTCAAAGGTGTTTGATTCCGGTCGAAAATGGTTATCAGACATCAAACTGGAAAAATTACTTCATTTCTTTTTTCTGATCGAAAACTATCGATTTCCACTTAGTTAAATATCACGTAATGGGTTCGAATTTTCGCAAATGTCGTAATCGGTCCAATCCATTAACCCTAAAGCAGATGTTGCTTAGATTTCTATGATAGTTGAAACGGAGAAACGCTTTCTGGTAGTTTGCTTTGAACCCAACTGTGTACACAGAATGTATAACCTTTTTGAGAGCTTCTTTTCAATACTTTCTCTCGTACATTTTATTATCAAACCACAAATTTGAAAACAAAATGTCCTAGTTCTTTTTGATGTCATTACAATTTGAATTTGTTTTCACGCTAAACATCCGTCTATTATAAACACACAGCTTAGCCACGTATCACACATATGCATGTGCTTTTACCACCCTAATGTGGCATAAATTAAGCTCAGAACTTTCATGATATATATTGTTATCAGTAAACACCCAAATTTCGCTATAATTTATAATTAAAGGTCGGTTTAATCACAGTCAATTAAAACTTACTAAACACTGCGTCAATTTGTTCAAAAAACATAATAATTGAATACAATGAAATACATAAAGACGTAAATAATATGTCATGAAACGTCCCAGTTTTATAGCAATTTTCTATATTTTTTCGGAAACTTTATTATTTCATATCTTTTTATGACCATGTCCAAAAAATCTGAAACAGCTGTCATAAATGTACCAAATCTATAAAATTAAAAAGATCAAACTAGAAGAGTAATATAACTGAGTGTAACATAATACAAAGACATTAACTTAATTTAATATAAGAAATGGTATTAATACTGAAATGATTCAGAATCGTAATATCTCTCGAGTGACAGTGTCTTTGTAACAATTCAAACTTGACTTAGACAAATGAATTTAATTTTCAAACGAAAAAAATTTTTGACGCGTTTACCGCTTTTACGATCTTGAAGACGTTTTATAATTTGAAACGTTCATTCAATGTCGTCGACAATAATAAATTAGACCATCATAATTTAATGACACAAAAAGCTCAATCTGAAATAATTAAACGATCGAAATAATTTGTCGCAATCTGTACCAAAATAATTCAAAATAAGTTTTATTTCAAAGGCAAGTCCAATTATCTTAAAAGAAACGTTTCTTTAACACAATAAGCTTAAAGCTTAAATCTGGTGCTAAAGTAGAAATCCGACTGTAATTTAATCAACTTTTCGCGGTCTTCTACTGCAATAGAGTACAAAATCGATTTTGTGTGTAGAAAAAAGCAGCCACTAAAGTGGCTCAATTCTCAAATGTAACATTCCACTTGTCAATCACATTCCAAAATTTAATCATGGTGTTAAAGGAAGCATGTTAATAATTAATAAATCGTAACGTACGTTAAACGCACTTCTAATTATATAATAATATGTAAAACGTGCTCACTAATACATCCTTGACAAGTCTGTAATGCAATTACATGACAGATTCGCGTGACATAACCAACAGGAATAATTAATGTTTGTTAACGATAATTTCGAGAAACTTGGCCAGACATGAATTTAGATTATTCATCCCGGCAAATCTTAAAACTAATGAAGTAATTAACATCAAAAATGACACGGAAGGCAAAGTCTTTAGGGCATTTTTGTACTTCTTGATGCGCAGTTGCAAGCGAATATTAAACTTTCAGGATGCAATTTATATTTAAATGAGCCGCAGAAGTACAACGCTTGATCGTTTCGACGAAGAAAGCGAGAATTTATTGAAATTTAGAAACACTTTTGATAGATTGCTGCTAATAAAACGAACCATTGAATTTAATTACAAATTATAAAAATACGGATTCGGTAAAAATGTGTAACTGATGGCATATCATATATCTTAGTCTAAACTAAAAAATGGAAGTTTTATGGCTGTGCTAATATTAATGCATCTAGTTGTGAATTCAAAAAGCGGACAAGTGATTAATGCAAAAATTAAAAAGAATTATCTTTTATTGCTTTTCACATTCTTAGCAATTTATTTGCAAGTAGCAAATTAATCTGAAAACTTTAAGAAGAATCAATTTGAGTTGAAACCCGTTCATCAAATCCTAAACAGAAAATCACTTCGTTCAAGTCTGTCGACCTAAATTTAACAACAAACAGGTTTATTCTACTGAAATAAATCTGAAATTTTTTCGCATCAAAAGTGATTTTTCTCGACAAAAGCTTAATCTAGATTTTATAATTTAATGGTAGTTTTCAAGTAATCTAAGAATGTGTCCTCTAATTAATTCTGTGCTAATATACTCTTGTAGTGGCAGCAAAATTGCTAGTAATAGTTTAGGACGTAACCTCCCTTTACGATTATTGTCGCAGCCAAAGTTAAATCTGACAATTTTATTCCTCCCACAGCTAACATTTGTGAAATTGTGTCGCGTGCAATCGCTTACCATCAACTAACATTAATTCTTTTTATCACATTTCATACATAATAGCAAATTTAGTAAACTTTTGTATCTGCTTGATTCCCAAAAGTATACCAATCGATGCGAAAGAAAAAAATCTAATTCAGCTGTTGTGTTACCGATACAAAATGGTTCTGTACGTTCAGTGTAAACAACAATAAAATGACTGGTGGAATCAGAAGTTTTCCGGAACTCTCCTGGGAAATTACTTCATAATAAAAATACACCAAAGAAAGGCAAGTTAAAATCTTATAATTAATAAATTTCTAGAAGCTTGAACTAATTATTTTGAAATTGTTTAATAAAATGAAACAATTAAATGTGACATTCCTGAAGCAGGATATTAATTTTAGAACAGTGGAACGCGGAAGATGATTCGATTAATATTCGATGCTCAGTTTGTATGAACTTAATGAGAAATTAATATATGGGAAAATTTAACGTATTCTTCTGACGTAATCTGACAAAATATTTGTTTTATTTAACATCCTTTGGTCTTTTTTTGTTTATTCTGGAAACAATCAACTGTGGAATCCGTGGATGCAACCATGTTGAGATTTTGTACATTTTAGATAATATAGAATATGAAACTTTTGGAGTATTATTTTTGCTATGTATTCTGCCTCCAACTTTCTCTCATCAAACGCCCTAAAGTCTTTTATCTTTTAATGTTTATGTCTCAGTGAATATATCTTCATTTTTGAAACAGTTTAGACTAAAGCAGTAACAGTTTTATGCCAGTCACGTGCTGAGGAAGATAAGAGAGTGGAATCTTATCTGCCCCCCGAAATTAGTGTTACATTTGATGACACTTTCCTCAAACTACAAATCCTAGTTTGCGCATTGTCTTAGTGAATTTTCAACTAATAATGCAAAAAAAGGCTGTGTTTATTTTAGAATTTTTAATAAAGAGTATTACATGAAAATGTTTTTAGCTTTTTGTAGCTTTACAGTTAACGCAAGTGCAAAAATTCGGAAAAATTAAAAACCGAGAATGTTAACTGTGCGAGAGTCAAATCGCCAAAAAAATTCGAAAAATAAAAGCCATAGAGGTAACACCCATTGCTTCAATTTCCAGACAACAAAGCTTTAGCTTTAAAAACCAACATTAACTTAACGAATTTGGTGGTTTTTATGAAAGCAATTAGCAAATGTAATTACGTTCCGGCTGGCTAAATGGAGCTCTTAAAAACATGTCTTTTCCTGCAATCTGAAATACGCAAAAATTTCACTATATATAATTACCAATTACGCGCACGATTTTACCGCGTTAAAACCTTTCCTTGTTCATCGACGCACTTCAAACAAACGGTATTTTACAACTTAATTCGTTTAGAGAAAGATTCGGTTTACAATTCAAATTTTCACAGTGAATGATTCGTTTCAAAGGTAGAATTTTATCAAAAGTTTACATGAATTCCAGTGTAGCATTTTTTTTTGTTTAAGGCAATTAGAGACTTTCTTGATCGGGTCGATTACTGTTGCCGCCCTTTGAGGGTTTCAGAGAGTGATTTGTGTGGCAGTAAGCCGCACCAAACCTCCTTAGAGAATAAGCAACGAAAATAAAATTTCAAATCTTTCGTGGAATCAAACAAAAATTAGAAATTTGTTAATGGAATTACATTCTGCAACAAGTAGAAAATTTCACCATGTGTTGATTCAGGAAACAGCAATTTCTTTTGTGGAATTGAAGCTCCTCTGAATGTAAATTAAGATAAAATAAATGGAAACTTAAACCTCCAAACACAAGTAACCAAGATTTATATCTAGATACGCCCATTATATTTCTTTAGAAGATTTTTCATTATTCTTTGTCCTAGATCTTTTGTTGATTTTTTCTATCTGGAAACGTGCCGTTCTTTTATGGCAATGCTCGTTTCTTTTAAGTAGTGTAATGAGTAAATGCATCATGGGGTGCTAAAATCAGCTCATATAACATACAATTTTATATTCCAATATCCCAATTTGTTTTGGAAACTTCATAATAATTCTGATCCAAATAAAACGAAATGTGATAGATTCTCACACTTGGATATTGATAATTTACGGTTGAACAGGTCATATCATTTCCCGTCCGACGGATAACTGCAAGCTTTAGGGCTGGAAGTAAATGTGACATTAAGAACACGCAACGTAGACAGAAACTGATTAAAACAACTCTGTATTTTAAGATTAAAACAACCAACAAAAAATTGTATTGGATGTACATCACCAAAGTCGTAAAAGAGTAACAATACAGAATGATTTGTTTTTTGACTTATCAGTACAATGTTTGAATCAAATATATCAACTACAAGATATAAGATTCTAAACACTTTTAGCTCAATTATTTCAGCATTAGTCTTTTACTAGATACATACAAAAATAATCTTCATACAAGCTTGTTTTTGTTCAAAGAACATTATTATTCTTCGTGAATTTTGTTTCACGCAACATTGGAATAATAATTGAAAGTGTTCGTGTACTGGATTTAATTACAAAAAAAAGGAGTTTTGTCGACAATACATTTTTTATAGTTCCTACCAAAAGATAAAAATTAATTTCAGAAATTGTATTTTAGTAGAGAGGAGATTTTTAATGAGAATTCTTTGTTGTTTTTTCTACGAATTTAAACCCACTCACTTTTTTTGATAATTAGTTTACAAAAAAGTTCACCTTTGAGCCTTCCAGCTCCAGATAATTGTATTTTCTAGAATTGCAAATCAATAAGGAAATTCAGTTCTAAGGGTTTCAAGAAGTTGTTTTGTTTGACTTTTGAATAAATAAAACCCTGTATTATGCTGACAAGGCTGTGAATATTTTCTTTGTAGACGCAATTTGTAAAAATAAATTCAAACATATTCCGCATTAAGTTCAAATGTTTTAAAAACTAAGCAGAACAGTCTATCTTTTTCGAAGAGATAGTAATAGTTCAGGTCGCTGCTTCTATTTAAATGGGTTTTGCAAGTGATACAAGATGAAATATTAACCCATCTGCAGTGCGCTCCAATTGCGCAAAAAATAAAAATGCTCCAATTTTCCATGTATTGCAAAATGCAGTTTACTTTGAACTTGAATTTCTCATAACTGCATTTGCAGATAGGAAAGTACATTAGAGAGTTAAAACTCGTTGATGTCAACGCAAAAAAATAGAGTTAATGACGCACTTTGCTTTATTAATATTTCATTGCCAAATACATAGATTTTCATAGGTGTTCTAAAAATAAGCTGTCAGATATACACCATTTTACCTCATTTCATTTAATTTCAAAGAAAAGTAACCAAGAATCCTGGTTGTTATATTTAAAGTAAATTGTTGCATCTTGGGCGTGTTCAGAGTTGATTTTGGTAAAGAAAAATTAAATAAAGGGAAAATGTTTTTTCCAATTTATTTCTTCTTAATTTTATTGTCTGCGCTTCACACAAACGAAAAGAGCTTGAAGAGGTTTTGTCTGATAGAAAAATCTAACCTACTTCATGCGAGGAATATTATCTTAGAAAAAGAGGTAAATATCTCTCAATAATCGGAATTTTTTAGATGGCAATAAATCCAAGTGTTTTGCATCGACAAATATTTCATAGCACTCAAGCGAACCATCATTTTTTATCTTTAATATTAAAAGATTATAGATGTTGTGATGCGGCTATAAAAAATTACAATTTAGAACAGACAGAGTTTAATTTTGGGAGAATATAAAACGGATTAGTGCTTATTGCATTTGATCCGATCAACATGGATAAAGATTATATAAAAAACATCCGAGTTTAATAAACGTAAAAGAAAGCAAAACTTGAGATCTTCCAACTTACCGACAGCTATTGTTTTTTCAGATTTTACAATTGTTGACAATTTTTAAAATCACTATTAAAATTATGATCGTTAAGATGGTAAAATTGTTGTTGAGCCGTTTTTTAAGTGTTTTTAGCGATAAATATAAAAAATTGATATTTACGATGTTACCTAATACTTGACCCTCTTCAAATTTTGGTGATGGATTTTGAATAACATCTATCCGATCTTGGACAAATCAATTTTTACCCTCGCAATAAGCTTCCACCCTTATCTTATTTCTGACAATTTCGGCAGGTTCGAGCAAAAGTGAAAGTGCAATATTTAGTAAATGTTTTTTCAAATCACTGGTTTAAATAAATAAGACAGAATCGTTGTGACGCTAAAAACAAATTTTAATCTAATTTAAAAGAAATATTTGCTGTAATATGGTTTTGAGTGGTGCACCTGACGCCACTCACTACGGCACGAGCTGTCCTCTTAGCAATACCAAAAGTCATAGAAGTCATATAAATATATCGGATCAGACTTTATTTTATTCAGTGCAAAAGAACAACAAAAAAGTGAAAATAATAATAAAAGCAATCAGTTTCCTGTTTATTCGAGAGTATTGGTATTTTTTTCTAAAATTGGTCTTGGTTTCAGGTCATGAGTTCATTCCGGTTCCTAGAGGAAATTGCTCTTAGGACTTAATAGCTTTCCAAGATGTTATCAATTCTTCTGGTGACCTTGGTGATCGCTTCAGTGGCGACGAATCTCGATATGAAAACGAACTCTGTTAATGACTCAACACCAGAATCCGGAAGGATAATGGATTTGAGTGGTGTCATATTAAGCCAACATAACTGGCAAGTCCTTGAAGATAAATCAATCGAAAGAGATAAAACCGTCGAGGAAACGGAAGATGGAAGAAATAAAAAACTATCTCGGGAATGTCAAGGGCGAAAAGTTTGTGAATTGTCGGAAGATTCCTCAAGAAGAGATGATGAAGTATTGAATATTACAGCCCCACTTTCAGCGTCTAATATCACCGACATGACAGGAAAAGTAATTATTGAAACTCAAATCCAGGCCAGCTACAAAAAGTCTAATATTTCTGGAAGGACGTCAGAGGGGGTGAAAGCTAGCAACATTAACGTGATTACGTCATCTGGTAATTCAGTAAGAAAAGGTGGTAAAAAATTCAACTTAAATGTAACGGAAGAAATGGGGAGTTCAACCGAAGGCGGACTTCAAGCAGACCAACATCAATTCTTTCGGTCGGACGATAATTCTGACGGAAAAGTTACTCGGCTGATGTCAAGAAATATGAATTCGATTTCAACAACGTCAAGTGGGTTGAGTTTTTCACCATAATTAAGAAAAATCAGAACATTTAATATAAAAAATGACATTAAAAAAAGTATAATAAAATAATAATTAACTTAAATATAATTTAAAGTTTGATTTTGGTGGATGCGCCGGGCCAAAAAAATTAAGTAACTATTTTTTATAGTTTCAGAGACTGCTGCCTATCTCAGGACCACAAAATCAACTACTCAAAATCCACTGGTTGTGGAAAAGAAAGAACTCAAAAGCTCGAATCATAGATACCGTTCAATTATAGAAACTCTATTTACTACTCAAAAACAGGTAAACATCTTTTAAACAAATAAGCAAAAACAACAAAATGTTGAATAATAAAGATTAGAAAAACTGTTTTTGGTTTGTATAGATTTTGTGTTTTTGTAAATATTGTCCGTCAGCTTTATTTGTCCTTTCCTAACTCATCACATATTGAACGCACTGCATATACAGTTACAGAGCCAGACATGCTTATTCGAGCAAATTACACGGACAGATAATTGGAATTACTGACCTATGTACAACAAACATCACAATAATGGGTGTGCTGTTGTTGTTAACAAATGTTAATTCGCTCTGTTTCGTCGATCCTATTAGGCCTCCCACAAACGTGCATATCTAAACTAAAAAATTGTCTTTTTCCCAATTAAAATCTCTTTTTTCCTCTTCTTGCAGTAAATGCCAAAAATATTTGGTATAAATTAAATGAGTGAGAAAAATTACAATTTAAAATTGCATTCTATGCAGAAGTGTTGCATTATTCATTGAATTTAGGTGCATCAACAGGATAAATCTTTAGAATATGGTCTAACTTTTACATAACTTTTATTAGTTTAGGAACAGGGAACAATTTTTGTTGTAGCGTAACTGCCTTCGAAATTGGATCCATGTCTGAAATATCAAATTAGAAGTTTCAGATTGCTGCCTTCAAAGTGTAAACTTTATTGTTATCATAAACAATAAAAGAATAAAATTTTTAAGTTTTAAATTTACATTCATCCCAACTACACAACTAAGGGATTATCATTTTAAAGACAAGTGAAGTTTTATTCCCCTCGTAAACTTTCAAACATTTGCAGTTTACCTTCAGATAATACGCATAAAAGAACTTATCTTCTATTTCTTTTGTAAGCTGAAACTTATTGTTAAATCTATTTCTGTACAACAATGTTGGCATTTTGCAACTTATTAAATACAATGTTAGGAGTGAAAGTCATTTCAGGAAACTACATCTCCTAATTAAAATTTGGTATTAATGAATAGACTGAACAGAGAATGTCGTAAATATTTGATTAAAGTTTATGTTATTAACTTAGTTAGTCTGTTAGACTTATTGTTACCGAAGTTTTGTGTTTTGGGAATTATTAACTTTTTTAATCTGCTATTATTGTTGGTTGTAAAAAGTGTAGCTTTTTGCCCAAGCAGTGTGTCCTCACACATGTGTTACATACGAATTAGGCTTTGAAAAAGTGAGTAAAAAGTTATAAAACCAACATCAAAGGAACAAGAGCCTCTTTGCTAATAATTGTAACAAATTCTGCCGTCATCTGGGGGTTTTAAAACCTGGCTGAGGTTTCCAAATTTTTATTCTAATTTTAATTTGTAAATTATATAAAAGTTGGATCTATTTGTGCCTCATCGTAAAAATTTTCATTTTAATGATATTACAGTGTTAGATTACAAACGCTTAAACACGTTCTCAGTACCTCGATTCCGCGCAAGACAAACGTATACTATATCAAATTACACGCCATGAGCCCTCCCAATATTCCCCGTCTGTATTATCTCTTGTCTTATATAAATGATAAAATATCCTTTTCAGAGCAAACTTTTCTCGCAAGCTTTCACCGAAACGACTTCACCTTTGCGGTCTGACGACTCTTCTGAAAGCAACGTGCTTTCTGGGAAAAATCACAACTATACAAGCGACTCTCCCAGAACTTATTTACGGCCAACGTGGGAGACAACTCAACCTAGAACAGTTGTCGGCCATAATTCAGGTGGAAAAACTTACAACTTCAACACCATTTCTGCAACTACTCCAGTTTCAACCAAAGCTTTGTGTAAGTACAAATTTAGTTAAGAAAATCACTGATAAGTCGCTGGTTTCGCTTCAGTACTTCCGATGATACAAAAACTTTCAGTTGTAATAAATCTGAAATATTTATCACATTGTAAGTTCCTTTTTGGAAGAAAACACAGCAATTTATAGCCGCATTAATATCCGTTTTGTAATACAACACGCAAATAAATTACTTCAAGGAAAAAAATATCAACTGAAAGTTTAATCTTCTTCCTCAAAGATTAAGATTTTGTTTTTGTTCCATTTAAAAATCATTTCTAGGTTTTCACTTCTTTTTAATATTTTAATCAAAACTAAATTTATTCGAATTTCACTTTGAAGTTTTTTTTTCAAAGGGAAATCGTTTGCGACATAATCTAAAAAATTGCACTATAAGTAGGTATATCTATCTATTGTAATATTTTCCAATAAATTTTCCAAAAATAACAATAAAAAAGAAATTTATGAGCGTTATTTGTAGGCTTTAAATCCAAAGTGAACAAATGAGTATTTGCTAAATGCGTAATCTGCAGTTTTAGAATTTCACTGTTTGCAGTCTGAAATACATGCGAATTCAGTGATATTTGAAGTATTTAAAACTTTAATGAGCTTAAATCTAAACTCACCCACTAATGTCATCAAAAATATAATACAGTTTAAACACAAAAAAAACATTTTTAACTTGATTTGGTTTTATGAAAGAGAGTGATTTAGCATACTAAAATTTCTTGACAAATAAGAAAATTTTAAAAAACATTTGTTAGAATAACAAAAAAAATATATAAAACTCTAATCCATAGACATCTGAATCAAAAAATCATTAAGATATGAATACAAGCACATTCGCATCTTTTAATATTTGTATTTCTGTTTCATTTTCAATAAAACTATTTATTGTTTCCAGAAAGTTTCAGTGTTATGATGTAGCTGTTGCCTTTAGAACAAAAATTCATAAATTTGTATATCAAGACAAGATTATAATTTCTAGAAAAAACTGATTGCATCTATAGAAAAAATTTGAATTACTTTTTCAACAAAAGTATTCATTTCAAAGATTGTAAATCAAGTAACTTTCAGTTTATAGAAAAATTTAATCAAATCTATTTGCTAATTCTACCCAAAAGCATCCAAATTCATTGAGGTCCATTCATAGTAAAACAGGCAATGAATAATCAAATGATAAACAGTCAAAAGTCAAACACAACTAAATTTTCAATTTTTTCTTCATCCACTACCTATTACTCGTAAATAAGCTAATGAACTAACTTTTGTTTATTGTGAAGTACATCAGTTACTATTTTCACCATTTGAAAAATAGCTTTTCGTTTAACAAATGATACAAAAACCATAATCTATTTAGCAACAAATTTGGCTAAATACATTATTGAAACAAATAGTGTGAATGTTTGTGACAACATAGTTTCCTGTTCAAAATAATGTCAGCTTTGTGGCTTAAACATGGATGGAAATAAACTCACATCGATTGCAATTTATTTAATGTAGCTGCTGTTTGTTAATCTCTGGTTCACTGCTCGATACCATCAATAATTAACTTTTTTGTATAAATGTACTCGTTTCCAGCAACTACGACTCCTCTTCCCACTCGATCAAAAACTTTCGGTGTTGTAAAATACGGCAACGAAACGAGAAGACGTTCATCTGGATCGATAGAAGATTTAAAAACTCACATGGAAGGCACATATCGCACTAATCTCAATTTAATCACAACCGAAACATCACGTGACCTTGAAACGTATCTCGTTGATGTAGTAACCGGAACTCGGGCGGTTCTTGAGGATATCGGGTCCGGTAATAATAGTGATAGTGTAACAAAAGTGATACAACAGGAAATTCCGTGGCCGGTGAAAAAAGAAGCCATCGTTGAAGGTGATTTGGTGTTAGGTGGATTGATGATGGTGCACGAAAGAGAAGATACGATCACGTGCGGACCCGTGATGCCACAAGGTGGGATACAAGCTTTGGAAGCCATGTTATATACGCTTGATAGGCTGAATTTTGGGCCAGAAGCTTTATTGCCTAATATTACGTTAGGGGCGCATATCTTGGATGATTGTGATAAAGACACGTACGGACTTGAGATGGCTGTTGACTTCATAAAAGGTAAGAATTATTAAAAATCTGTTATTTTTGCTGACTATTGAACCACTTATCAGAACATTAATTCCGTCCTTTACCGCAGCTATAAATTTAGAAAAACGATAAAATCTTTTATTAGAATGGTAACATCTCTTCAAAAACCTCCAAATGTAGCTGATCTGACAGATTTATTTAAATTATGTCAGCAATAATTACATTTTGGACTCAAATTTTGCAATTGAAAGATTGGATAAATTGAAATATATTTTATCGAACAAATTCAAAATTGGAGATATGTGATAGCTCTAATCTTAATATTGATTTAGTACAATGCTTAGAAATCGTTGATTATTGTAAATTTCTTTAAGATAACTTGAATAATCTGGAATAAATTAATTCAATATTTGAATATTTGCAATTTTTAGAAAATAATATCAATTAACAGTTAGTGTAGAATATCGGGATTAAAACATTTGCATTAACTGAACCCTGAAACAATAAATTGTAACTTTATTTGCACAGCTCTGCAAATCTAGGTCAAACTTCCACTGCCAAAAAATCGCATACTTTTCTTATCCTTTGGTTAAATTACCGTAAACTTGACATGACCATCACTCTATTATCGATTTTACATCACAAAAGATTGCCTTTGTAAAAAGTCTCAGAATTTTTCCATATAAATTGAAAAACATTTACAACAGCAATTATACTGTTGCAATAACTGAGTTACCTTTTCGACTTGTTCAATTTTGATTGTATTTCATATCACACAATTTGATTTTGTATGCAGACTCTGCCAAATCCAATTACATATTACAAAAGATTACATGTGCCTTTACAAATGAAAAATTACAAAAAATTAACCTGGATACTATTCGAACACGCACTCTTGAAATATTCAGAGCTGGGTAAATCCTTGTAGATAGATGGTGATGTATTAGTATAGATCTTAAAGCAGTCGTAAGCTAGTGAGATCGTTGCTTGACATGAAAAGCTTCTATTACTTCAATCTGCACATCGTTGAAAATTGAACCGACTTACAGAACTTTTGCAAACTTACAGGTTTAAGATGACAGATGCAAAGGGCGATAACGACAAACGGAATACCAACCGGAACAATCATAATAGCATTTATTCACTTCTGGATGAAATTAATGTGTTGTTTTTTTAAAGAGAATAAAAATGATTATAACTTCTAAGATCAAATGAATTGAATTAAAAATTTCTTCCACAAGAAAAAAGCTTTTTTAATTTGAAAACAGAAAATTCACAGAAAAAAATTGTTTTGGATTTATTTATATCCTGAAAAATAGGTCTATCGCAAATATACAAGTGTTTTAATCCTACATGTAATTATTGCCCTTGGCTTAGGATTGAAAACCTTTTTCAGTGCCTTTGACACACAACAAACCTATTAGTTTTTTTTTTTTATTTGATAAAGCCTTTGTATTGTTGCTGCCCCAGGAATCAATTGTGTTTTTCTCCCACGTAATCATGTAATCGTGTTACTCTAAATTGTATTCAAAATCCTCTATACAAGAACTATGATTATATTTTTTTCTAATTGCTGATATAATTCATCTAGAAAGTAAAACCTATCCATTTTATTCTCCTATAATAATAAATAAAATAGCTTCGTTTTAAAGTCAGTAAAAACGGTCATTTTTAGCAATATTTCAAACGTCCACAAATTGAGCATCATGTCGAAACTTCCATTTTTTTATCTGAAACAGAAATGTTATAAATCATGTAAGTTTTATAAAAGAAGTGCTATTGTTCTTTCTTGGATGACAAAGAACTGTGCAACTCCGATTCATTGAAATCAATAGATTTATGAATTTTAACCACCTTGCAGTCCCGATGCAATTACATAACAATAATTGGATGGTCGAAATGCAGAAATTTACCATTAGAAAGTCAATCTAAGCTTGGAATGCAGTTTCATTACTTGTTCAAACTTTACTATGGTTTGCCGCAAAAGCAATAGTTAAGCAGGACTAATTTGCCAAGCAAATAATAACTGTGAAGTGTTAAGTAAACACGAAAACCATTTATTATATGGCTGGATGGAACAGTAATTGATTTTTATATAAGAATTTATTAAATAATATTCTGCAACATATTTTAAGTGCAACAAAATCATCAAAGCGGAATTGCAATCGATGAATCGATAACTTTCTCACATTATAAACTTTGTACTGATTCAATTATAAAGTTGAAAGCACGCCACCCTCTCGTTGACGCCAATACATCTAAACTCTTTAAATTAAAAAGTAACAGTTGGTTCAACTTAACATTAGACCTTGTCAAAGTGAATTGATGAATAAGCAAAACACGAGCATTATCAATCTTGTTAGAAAAAGTTGAATTTAATCTCTGAAATTTGGATCTTTTGTTGATATATTTTAATTCCTCCATTTTGTCAAAATAAAACAAATTGAATTTATTAACGTGTTTACATTATAAATTTTAATAAACATGAATTTCATTTAGCAAAGGTCTCAATATAATTCAACCTTGCTGCATAATACAGCGTCGGAGAAAAATCAACAGTGACTTAATTAAATTTTATAATTAGGTTATTTGTTAACAGAAAAACTAACTGAAATGCAGTTTTTAATTTAGGTCAGACATTAGAAAAATTTAATTACTGTAAATGTTAACTCTATTAAAATCATAATACTGTTTACAATATTTTACGACTATCAAGAGGCAAATTGAAAACTTTTATCTTCCTGAATTATTAGTAACCTTAAAATTAAGTTATAATTATAAAACTTGTTGACATTCGGTTCCCTAAAATACTATTCTTGGTTATTTTATATTTTATTTATTGAAATCAGAGCAATCATTCAAAAATTATGGAAAATTCGAAGCAAAATTTAAATAAATAGGGTTGTTGTTACAATTAAATAAAAGAAAAGTCGTTGAATACATTCCAAATGCCTAATCTCGCAATTATAGATGTTCCAATCTTTTTTTTTTCAAACATAAACAAGTCTACAAATCGTTGTTATTGTGACAAGAATTTTCATATAACGTAACCGAATTGCGAAAACATGAAAGATAGATCAAAGAAAACGACGAACTGATGATTCTCATTTTTGTGGTTACTGCAAATTTCTTCAGTGAGTATATTAAACTCGATAGAACTGATGAAGAAAAAGTTGATACGAAACAACTAAAATGTCGTAGGTGTCAAAATGAATATTTATTTCCGAGTGGTTTGATGGAAAAAAAAATACAAATTAAAATTTTAAACTGTGGGAAATAAAAGGTGATTGAGAATTTAAATTTTAATGTCCTGTTGAATACTGTAAACTTTGTAAGGTTTATGTGAATATAAGCAGCGTTAAATGTTTAGTAAAGAATAATTTTTCTTGATTATGCTATAATTTTTTTAATCCAACTTTCTTTCTTGAGTGGTTTTAAATAAACTACGTAGTTCTAGGTTTTAAATTAGAACAAAAGACACAGAAACAATGGTCAAACTTATAAAGTATTCAAGAGGAAGACTTCCGAGAAAGGGAAGAAGTTTTAGTGACATCTTCTAACAGCAGCTACAAACACGTAAAGTACGAGAAACAGGAAACTGCTTTATATATTATGAAATAGAATGTTACTCCTAGAAGCATTAAAAATTATTTCAATGTGGGGTTGTTTCAAAATTCATCTTCTACGTGTTTGAGTTGGTTAAAATTTGAGATTACAGTTCACATTTTTTTATCGATTTATAATTATCATTTTTCTTTTGAAATTCTCGATTACTTAAGCGGAGAGTATATTAAAAATTTTGTTATAGAATTAAAAAATGAGTGATTATACTTATATTTGTGTTTCTCTATGTGCCTGAAAACATTTGCATTTTGTTTTTTAATTTAAACCAATTGTTATGTTGAAAGCAAAATAGAGAGAGAATGGAATATAAACTAAGTTAACAAGTTTAAATTTAATTAGAAACTTTTTTGAGAACTAATTACAGTGTTTTGGTCGTACAACAATTTTCACTGAATATTTCATGCCAGCTATTGAAATTTAATTTATGCATCAGAAATTGAAGCTTACTGAAAAGTGAATCGTAAAAATGATAAATAATCGTTCTAAATATTGTTCATTGTTTTCTTCAACATGGAAATGAAATAAAAATGTAATGAAATTGTGTTCAATCTTCATAACAAAGACAGTATAAAGCCGATTTATCTTTTATAAGTTTCAGAGTTAGTTTGCATTTATTTTTCCAGGACACAATTCAGTTTTTATAACCATACTCATATCCAAAGTAATTCGACGTCAGTTTCAGAAGCTTACTGAAAGCTCAATTTACATAAATTAAGTTTAGTTTCTTGTTATTGTTTCCTATGATTTCAAAGGCTCTTAAAAAATGTTTTACGTAAAAATTTCTTTTTCAAGTTTTGGAGAAAGTTTTATAGACTTTCGAACATTTTATATTTCACTGGCCTTCAATAAAAGTTGCTTTGTTCATATCTTCAGTAGAATTGTTTCAATTCAGTCAGCGTAAAATAATTCTTGTATTAAAAGCAGCTGTTGAATCATAAATACTCGTTTATAATAAGAAGCTCCTTGAGAAAGTTAAGTTAAAAAGTATCTAAATCATATTTAAAGAACAGCTAAAATCTTCTCTGCGCATTCGTTGCACTCGTTCACATTAAATAACAATTTTCAACGATATTATCACATCGTAAACTTAGTTTATGTACAGTCATAAAAGCCAATTCTCATATTTCTTGGATTCGCTTAGAAAATCTGGTGAAACGTGAAATTCGCCTCTTGCACTTGATCTAGCAAGCGGATAATTTATATAGCGGTATATTGCGAATAAATCTGTTCGATTTCCACTCTGAACAAAACTTACAAGTTTGATAAGCTCGGAAGTTTCCACTGACAAACTGGACAGTTAGTGAGTTGTGCTTGTATCTATTGAAAATGTCAAAGTGTTATGATCTATTTGAATTTTGGATGTAAAGATTTCAGTACGGGCCACCATTGCTACTAAAATCTTTGAAAAGCGCCATCTTCGGCGCTGAAGCCAAAGTTAGCACTAGGGATGCCTATTCGGTTTGACGATGAAGCGTTTGGATAGACTGGCGAGATGGCGCTGGCAGTCAATAAGCTCTGACAAAATATTATTGCAGCACATAATAACATTTTCTATTTCCTCTTAACTTAAATAAAAAAAAGCAATTCTGTTTTTCATATTAGTTGTAAAGTAAAATTTCTTATTAATTGTTCTGGGAAATTTAAATAACATCGTTTTATTTTATGAATATTGGGGGTTGACAACAAAAATCATTTGTTTTTCATTTTGATAAAAATGTTCTAGATGTGATTATTGATTCTATTTCAAGTTTTCTGTGCCAAAAAAATAAATATTTTATTTACTGAGACCAAAAATATAATAAAAAATCTTTTACAAAATGAAATTCGTATAACAACAAAAATTAGTTTCAATTTTCATCGTTTTCAGCTCAAAACGCAGCTCCTAATTTTGTTTCTGTTTATTTCCCAACAGATATTAAAGTAAGATAAATTATTAAATTTTTTTATAGCTTTTACGCCTGAAAGTGAGTGGTAATTTATATTAATTACTTGTTTGCTTTTATTTACTTTTTTAAAATTCATTGCTGAAGTCAAAAATTTTAAATTTATTAAAATTTTATTAAAAATGTTCAACAAATTTATAATAAAATGTGTGTGCAAAAAGTTTTTTGATGTAAGTTTCATATTTTTTATGAGTTATTCTTATTCTTTATTTTGTAATATTTTTATTTTATAAGTGCGCCTACTCTACTATGTTTCACCATAATGGAAGCTTTCACGCTATTTCAGCTGTAAAAAGTTTCATAATATAACGTTAATGCTTTACGAGGAGTCTAAAAATCTGGAAGTTTTCAGAAATATTTTTCTTGTAATTACGGATTACTTTTTACCTATTTTGATGGAAAAACTGACAGCTCAAATAGCATAGAGTAAGACACGCGATGGTGCAGAAAGTGTTGAGAAAAACTCCATGTATGTTATTATTCAATCAGAACTTGTTAAAATTAGAATATAAATGAGAGAGAAATTATAGAGCTATTACCTTTGTTTGCATATTTTAGTCATTCACTATTTACTTGATTTTGTGTTGAGCTATAAACCAGATTCTTAAACGAGCATTTAGATAGCATTCAAGATTTTGCGAAAACAATACAATCTACTGGAAAATGTAAATTTACTTACTAGCTCATTCAAAACGTAATAAATGCAAGATTAAGACCTTTTCTCCACCCCCACTTAATGCAGCAGAAAATGTTTATTCTGCATAGAACGGCGATTTCCATACTTAATTTCCGTACTAGTCTGTTTCTTCAACTTTAAAATGCCATTCGTGTCACAAGTCAAGACGAATAGTTAATGAAATAGTCTAGCTCATCCTACTCAATTCAACAAAAAATTCTTAATTTTTCCCAATGGAAATCATAAAATTGTTGATATTCAACAATCACTTCCTCTTTCACTAATTTAAAAAAATTAAAAAAATGAAATGCGGGAAACAATGAAATATTTACGAGTAATTCTCCAGTTCTCGGTTTCTCAACTTTAAATTTTTATAATTGTGGCTAGATGGGAACAAATTTATACCAAAGTATGTATTATTGTTAATTTTAATTTTTTATCCCGAACCATTATTATGTATACCATTCTTTTGAGTTGTGAATAATTCAGTCATAAATTGTATTTTCTAAAAAATTGAAACTATTAATAAAAATAGAATTAAAAGTCAAGAACCGAAAAAGTTTTAATTTTTCTTGATCAACTTGTGGCTTAACCACTTAACAACTTGAAAACCAATGAAGACACTTTACAGGTCACTCTCACTTTCTGTAAACCACGGCTTTAACTTCCTGATCTGAACTTCACTTTAATCAATGTTCCAACACAAAGCTAAGCTTTGATCGATTTTCTCCAACTGATGATTATTGGAAAGCTTCTCAACAAGTTGTTTCTCTCTGAATTATCAATGTAAGATAATAATGGTATTACATAAATTTGGGCTAAACGCAAAAGCATAATTTGATGTCCTTGTGATATAAATCTTCTCTCTACAGGTGTATCATTTAATTATGCCCGAAAGCTCTTATTGTCTTGCGGAAAACGAAAATTGTGCTTTTAAATGAATTAAATTAATTGACCTGGCGTATAAAAGACTCGGTCTTGTAACAAATATCTGGGGTGCGGTTTCATTTCATTTGTTCAAGTAAAAGGGTAACGACCTTATTTTCCGTTTCAGCAGACTTTTAAGATTGGAGAGATTACGTGTAACACAAATATTTCCATCGCTACTTTTTACCCTCTTTTAGATGAGTTCATTTATTTTAACACGAAAATCGAGTAACTCTCCATAAATACAATTTGTTAATAACTTTGAAGAAGTTGACGTTGATGGAGTTACAAGAGTTCGGGAAAGAAATTAAGCTTAAAATCAAATTTCTTTAGTAAAGTCTTGATAAACAGAATTTTCAGAGGTAAATCTTTTTTTTTGTGGAATTTTGGTTTGTTCCACACTTACCTAGGTAAGGCTTTATTGATAAAGTCGAGAATGTTCAACTGATGGCGCCACAGGAGATTACTCTATTCGAATAGATGTTCGACTAGCGAATGGTTAAATAAATGAAAAAGCTTTTACAGAAATTGTACAATTTATAAGAATATTTTTGATAGAAATCACAATAGTTTTCAATGTGCAAAGTAATGTCTTTCTCAAATGATTATGTTTCTGATGTACGTGATTGTGACGTAAGAATAAGAAGTGGCATCTTGCATTATGCACAACTGCGTCAAAACGTTCAAAAACGACCTCGGTGGTTTCTATGATTTAACTCTTTAGTTACCTAATCCAATCTTAAGTGAAATGAATTTCTATAAAATACAAATATTATCTGTTGAGTTGAGAAATAATATACAGGGTGTTATGAGCCAGGTAATTAACCACCAATAGAACTTGGCAAAATAAGTAATTTTTTTCATCTGAAACTCTTTTGAGAAAATCAATCCTTTCAGAGTTAAAATTAAATGTAATTTGAGCTCAAATTCATTTACTCGCGTATGTTTAGTGTGCTTAGTTCTATCAATAATTATTTTCAAGCAAAAACTGGTCGCAAAACTTTCTGACTGTAAAGTCACCGGGATAGCTTAGTTATAAGATTTCTGACCTGACATTTCTAATAATTGCTTAAAATGTCCACCATTATTTTCGATGCAGATCTGCACTCTGGATTCGAGCTAGAACAGCTGAATTTGCTTTGATAGTTTCGGCCACTTCCATCACACGGTTAGTCAGTTCTGCAACTGTGTTCACCAAACTGGCGGACACTAATTTTTTCATACAACCCTATAAAAAGAAATCACAAAGATTTAAATCCGGAGACCCAGCAGGTCAGAGCACAAGACCGAAACGGAATGTATTTTGAAATTAACCGTTTTTAAATTATTATTAAACAAAAACAGATCACTGCACGAAAACTGTTAACAGGGCGGTCAGCCGATCACAGACTGGCGATATCAGGTAAAACGGAGATAATTTTTTACGCAGGAAGTATTTTATTTTTTGGCACAAAAAACAATACAATTCCCATCAAAAAGAATTGGTTATACAATTTGCTAATTTAGTTTTAATATGCAAAAATTCTGTAGCAACGAGAGAGACAAAACTTTAACGTTCTGCTAATTTAAACATTTTTCTTACAGAATCGACCTCTTTATGCTTTATTCCTACGTTTACTGTCGAATTCCTTGTCAAAATTAGGAAAGGAAAAATGTTGAAAAACAAATGCTGTTTCGCAAAATAATTGCTCAAAATAATGAGTTCTATTGGTGTTTTTTTTGCGTGGACTTTCATAATACCCTGTCGAGATGACTTTTTGTGAATTAAAGCTCTAATTTTAGCTTTTGTTTAAATTGAGATTAATGATAAACGTAAAGTTGAATGCAAAATAATAATAATCTCTGCTTTATGTTGGTTTGTTTTAATAAATTAATAAACTATTTTGTAGACGGGTGTGAACCACATTGTCAGTGGGTATTTTTTTTTAATATGTCTCTGTTTCTATTGTATGCCTTGGTTTTTGTTTTTTTATTATACTCTATAACTTTTTATTATCCAGAAGAATAATAGACAGCACGTGGCGTCTGAAAGGTGAAACCTTGAACCTGCTCCAATTTTTCCTCCAACACGTCTGATTGAATCACCTTGCATGCATTTCCTAGACGACATGGCAGAATTTCCTGCAATTAAGTTTTACACTTTGTGTCCGTCTTCTCATCAACTGTAATAGTAGAACATTGATCTTTGTCTACAGATACCTAGGGAAAATAAATCTCTGTTAAACTTGGAGACTGATGTACTTAATAAAATGTTAGATTCTCTTGAGTCGTAATTACCAATCTTTACTCAACTCAACAAGAATAAATCTCATACAATAAAATCACATGTGTATACCATTCGGTAGTTTTGTCAATAAAATTGCACTGTAATCTGGCTATCTATTCCCAAATGGCTTTCCTAATTAAGAATAATTGTGGATATACGAAATAACTCGACCCTAAATAATACACACTGAGATTCAGCCGAGTCCTTTGGAATGTATTACGATTCTGGAGTGACGACATGTGATCGATAAGTGGCTTTCCGGTGGATGTTCATGGAATCAGACAGGTGGATGAGATGGAAGGACGGAGACTTACATAGCAGCTGCGTTTCACCACCAACGTAATGAAACAGTGAATTACCTCACTGACACCATAAGGTGCATTTTCATGAGAAAACCACAAAAAAGTCGATAGAGCTCTTCGTAGTTCAATTTAACACAAGCAAATTGTGAATCATGATTGCTTTTATACAATATTAGCTGAGTTATTACACTTTGTTTGCGATCAATCGAATATAACTTAATCCACAAAACCAAATTGGTTGACCATAAATTTCCATATTTTCAAAGTTTTGTTGTTAATTCATTTGCGGCAGCAAAGTGAGATAGCTGTTAACTATTTTCGACTGATTAAAAATTCTGCTGCTAAAGTTTACAAAGATGATCAGTCTTTTCTTCATTCCGATCTGATTCAATAATGGTGGACTGAAACTAAATTTTGAAAAGAAGAATGATCCAGAGATGAATAATCCTGTTCCATGTTTCTCATATTCTCAAACACACACATATAAACACAAATATTTGTATATTAGTTTGGAACTATGCATTGTTCGATTTACAACAAAATCTAATGCTAATGTACAGTGTGTCCATATTTCAATGCTCACCATTGGTATCTCAGTTATTATAAAAGATAGAGCAACAGTTGAATGGGAAATGTTTTGCAAAATTTAATGCTCAAAATTAATTTCATTTCAAATTTTTTCTGGTTTTTCTCAGTTTTGAGATATTTTGAATAAACTAAAATTTGCTAATTCCAATTTTTCTCAGTTACTCGATAACGGTTTTTCTGACGTTTTTCAAACTTGTACATTGTTAAGACACTTTTTTATGACAAGCTTATTAGTGCTAACAAGAACTCTCGATTCTAATTTGTTCCCAAGTCAGTAACAGTATCTTTTGGTTTTCTTATGGAGGCCATATTGTATTTTTAATTACTTAAATAGTCCTTGAAAAAAGCTTCTCAAAAATGTATGACATGTCACTTAAATCTTTATTTGCACAAGAAATATTAGCAGAAAATAAATTTAACACTATTACAAGACCAGTAGGATATGAAATTTTTGCGTCACTTTTAAGCAAATGATAGCTATTTTATTGTCAACATGTAAAAGTGGCACTGGTGGAATATTTGGAACTGTGTGAATTATTAATAATTAATCACTTTTAAGGACTGAATCAATCAGTCGTAATAATGGTATATAAATAATACACTAATAATAGTAATAGTAATAATAACTAGTATACAAAGTCTTACATCAGCCACTTTTACATGTCGACAGTAACATAGCTTATCATTTGCTTAACAATGACGCTGAAGTTTCATAGCCTACTGATTTTAATCAGTGTTAAATTAATAAGAATAAATAAGAATCGATGGTTCCCGCTAACACCAAAATATTTGTTTTAAAAAATCTTTCTAACAATGTAAAAGTTGGAAAATGGTAGCATAAGGCGTTATTGAATTATTGATGATAAATAAAATTGACAAATTCCAATTTTGAAAATTTGAATGAATTTGAAATGAGATTCGTCTTGAGTATTAACTTCTGCAAAATATTCCCCATCTAACCGATGCTCTGTCTCTTCTAATAAGCGAGATCCGAATGATGAAACCTTGAAAAAAAAAAGAGGTTAAGACTTTATAATGATAACTTGTAACGAGAATTCTATAATTTTTCACTTAGCTCAACATATGTAATGTCTCAAATCTGATACAATCAGCGCCTTGAAATGTAAATAAGACGTAAATTCACTGAATAAATACAAAAGAGACTCACAAAAAAATACTCTAATTAGAGGTGAATGTAGGGATTTTTTTCCAAGCAGGTAGAGATAAATCAGGCTTGAAAATCAATCGCTTTTTTTTTAAACGAAGACCATCCGTAACATATTTCACAGAAATATCACAACAAATTGATGGCAGCTAAAACAAAATTTATTTTATCGTATGTATCACATTGATCAAGTGGTTTTCTCTCACAGCTTTTTGCTTTTGAATTAGCATGACAGAAATCTAAAGTATTTTTCCACATTTTCTGGCATTTGAATTTTGTTTTTTAGCTGATGTATAAAATTATCTCATGGAAAAAATATTTTCAATTTTCTATTTTTAGTATTGATTTCATACTATCTATTTTTATTTTCTATAGTTATAATATTTCAGTTGCTTTACGATCATGTGAAAAACAAATTTTTATCTGTTTCACATTTAGAAAATTTAATTCCGTTGGAAATAATTTTATTCTTCTCTGAATATTTTTCTTTAACTTTGTAACTATTTAATCGGTTTGGAATGTCTGTATAATGCAGTTTGAAACAATAACATTTTATTAAACCAACTATTCTTAGCAATATCCTTTGTGCTTTTCCCTTTATTGGAAACTTTCCGGTGAGCAAGCATGGTACAAATCGTCTGTCAAAAATACTTTACCGATCGGGTGAACCTTGGCAGACTCCCACGTCAAGACGTCTCATGATTAATAGCAATGTCCTTAAAAACCACACTGCCCTGATTCTGACCGGAAATTGCCACTTATCGATTGTTCTGAATGCATTGAAAATGATGCAGTTAATCCCATCTCTCTCGTGAGTGTTGATCGCAATGACTTTTCCACTTTGTATCTCCGGAAACACAAAAAACGTTTTTCATCCATTTATAATTACATATTCATTGGACCATTAGGCGTCGTTTGCGCCAGGTTAACTACACTTTTATGGAAATTTTTGATAAAAATTATCTTTAAACAGCCACAAGACCGTTTCCTGTGGGTCTTTTGTTCTTTTTTTTCACTCCCCAAAAAGGATATCAATCATTTTGAGTAAACTGTTAGCGTCCGGTGTAATCGCTTTTATCTTTCAGGATAAAAGTCAGAATGACATGTAACGGATTATGAATGACCTAATTTTATTGTCCTTGTATGTATAACTAGAGAAACTGGATTAGTTTCAATGTATGGATACTAAGAAAGAAAACTGTAGTGGAAAATTGTGCTGGAGAGTATGTAATTTTCTAGCTCTCGGCAAGAAAATTAGAGATTATATTCACAGTGCAAATGCATAAAATGGAATGAAGTAATATATTAAAACGGAATTATGATGCATATCTGAATTCATAATGCAAAACAGGAAAATGCTACAATATAAATAATTTTTCATTAGTTCAAATTATTTTTTGATGATGTAATATTTTATTCAAAAGAGTATTAATTACATTATAATAAGACATACTTTATCAGTATCTTCATCAATTATTAATCCTTCAAATGATGGCTAAAATGTTTTTGCGGCTATCGCATCGCCTTTCCATATTACCTCCATTAAGTTTAATAATAATTTATGCGGTTCCTGATACCTTTTATTGTTGAAATGTCAGTCCACCATCTCGTTTCGACTAAACATTTGCATTTGCAAGATGTGATTTATGGGTTTTATGATCACTACTCTTATCACCAGTAAAGCAGTAAAGCAAAGAAAAATCACCATGCCTGAAGTTTCATCGATTTTACACTATAGCAGATTGAAATATGCCAGACGCAGCCATAAAAAACTACCATTACTATTCTATATATCAAAATCTTTTATAAAATGTGAAAAACCCACAATTTATTTCTTAGTTTATTGAGCAGCTGAATTGTTGTTTCCAGAAATAATCCTAAGAAAATTTTACATTTTGTTTTTTCACAAGAAAACCGTTTTTGTTTTTTTATCAATTTTTGATATGTTGTTAATGCTTTGGGCTAAAAATGAATTTATGTCAAAGAGGAAACAAATAAAACATGCAGATCCCAATGTCGTTAATAATAATTAAGCTCAATACACGTCAGATGTTCCCTACAGTTTTAATGAAGTTTACATTACATCCGTCCAGAAGTATTTCACAGACATTTTGTTTCGAGTAGAATGTATTATCAATGAAGAAAAAAGTAGAACGTAAGACAGAGATAATACCTAATGCTAAGTTAAGCTGAACACCCGGCTTTTGAAACAAAGATTTATGGAATTTAGCTTGTGAAATTGCGGTGGAAATTGTTTACATTTTATTGTTTATAAAATGAATTAAAGCACTAATGATATTTATTCAACCGAAGTTTAAATGTTGGACTTTTATGTTGCTTTACATTTCCGGTTTAAAATGACATCCTTTGTCGTAACAAATACCGTAAAATATGAAATTTCCGGCTTTAGTTATTCAGATTAACATCTGATTTTTAGAAGAAAAATTTCACGCAAAACGAACTTTCTATTTGACAGTATTTATAAAATGCATTTTTTTTTCAAGAACGTTTTTCATACAAAAAAACAAAGTTTGTCTAGATTTGCTCTTATTTCACTTGTGGGAATTTCACGGAGGTACACTTTGCGCTGTTTTATTCGATTCGTTCCTAATTTATTCTTAGATTATTTACCTACGCAGATTTATGAGCTTTGTCTATCTTTAAAAAACCTTTGAAAAAAATTGCTAATATTTAAAAAAAAAATTATCATTTGATGCAATCACAGGACACATAAATTTCATGTTTAATGCATATGTAATTATTGCCTGGAGTGACGTGTGATATTAGACAAAGCTCCTGTCGGTAAGGGTGATGATAAACAGGTTTGAGCAGACAAAGGATTAGTTAACATTTCATGCGTCAAGCTTTGCCAAAACTAGAAACATTTTTTGGGGCTCCAATTTCACGCGGAATTAATATTTAAAACATTTTAATTCTCTTGAGATAAAAACAAACAGTTTTTATAACAATTTTGCCTTTTTGTCTAACCACTTGATTTGGACTCTGCTTGTCAAGTTATGAATTTTTTTTTCAAACTTTTCTCAGTCTACAGTTCTATTATTATCAATAGAAACAGAATCATTTTTTAATGATCTAATGACGGAGTTACTATATTAATTGATTTCATCTCTAAACCTTTGAAAATTAATCCCTGGTGTATGAAATTATTGAAAAATTCTAAAAAAAATCTGATAGAATGCGTAACTCAAAAATATTCAAAACCATGTAGTATATGATCTAATATTTCTCTTCTTGTAAAATGTTTTTAAAATCTGTATTAAATTAAGTGTCGTTTTATCTTGAGTTATCAACGTTTAATTCTGTTAAGCGCACTTCAAGAATTTAATCCTTTGTGACAAAACTGTTACAACTTAGTTAGCTCTTTGGGAATACATTGTACAACGTTATCTGTTCCATATAAAATGTTTCTACTTCACTTTCAATTTTCTTGAAATTGTATTTATATACACAGTTTCTATCTCAAAACCGCTCTAATGAAAAAAGTAATTCAAGCTTTGTAATCAAATCCTGCTAGAGGATTGGAATCCAAGTTGAAACTTTAGTGTCTAAAATGACTAGCTAGTTGGATAGTAGCATAGTCAAAACGACATTATCTGCAGCTTCTTTTTTAGATTTTCTGCCAATGCGAGAAAAATGTGGAAAGTTATTTAATCATAAATCAAATTTGTACGTGTTTGTTGCTAGAAAGGCATGAATTAGCAAGAAGGATACAATGAGATAATAAATGATGGAATAAGAAGTCCATTTTTAATGAATGGTGCGAAGGAAGTGTAGATGGAGAAACATGGGTTTTGTGGAGTAAAGGCATGCACTTGACGCATTTAATTAAAAAAATACAATGTTACAATGTCAACAGACTTCTATCTTTTCTGCGAAATTTTCCAATATGTCAAGGCAAAAACATATACACGAATCATTGTTGCTGACAGGGTGAAAAATTGAAAACCAAGTTGGTGATGTCATGTGTAATCCTCGAGTTAAAATTCGTTAAATTTCCTAAATGCAAGTGAGTTTTTTTCCTACATCCGACCCAACAAATGATACAAAGATCTTTTCTAACTTCAAACATCTGTAATTTGGGGGGTCGTATGAATGATAAATGTCTGAAAAAGTACTCGTTATTCAGAAATGTCATTTCCAGATTTGGTCACCAAAGGTGCGTTATAATTTTGCAGACAATTTGACTTTGAAATTCTATACACAACAATATGTAAATAATCCATAATTTTGCTTTATGAATGTTTCATTTATTTTTTTTATAGAACTGTTGCGTAATTAATTTTTTTAGCCGAAGATCATTAGTTTGAAACGTGATCAACTTGACACGCTTAAAAGTTTCAAAGTGGATCGATAAAGCCACTGTAATACAATAAGAATGTCGACAACTCTCATTGGAATTCATTAAAAGTTTCCAAGTATGATCGACAGTGTATTAGTTGAATCGATTTATAATAAAATAATGAAAATTATAACAAAAATAATTCAGAAAAGTGGACAGCAAAACAATGCCTTCTCTGCAAATTCATGACAGATTTATAAATGCTATTTTATTTCGATTTTTCATCGTACAATAGGTTACGTGGTACAACCTGTGCAAAACTACATGAGACTAATAGGAAGAGACATTTAATTTCCCTAAATAGGAAAAGCTCAACTTAGAAATGCTCTCAAAATATCTAAATCATAAATTACCTTTTTATAATATCAAAAGAAAAATAAATATTTGGTGTGCTTTTATAGAAAATTGTTGTACAATTCTATCTACTTCCATAACATCACTTGAATATGTAATTTAATTGATTTATTTACAAATACAACATACATTTTACTGAATCGACAAAACAACTATGATTTGTGATCAATGTATGTAGATAATGTAATATTCAAACAAAGTTATGAATTTATTTTTATGGAAATAGTTTTTAATTTTGGAAAACAAATTAAATTCATGTTAATTTAGTTCCAATATTTTCAAAAGCGTTGAATAAAGCTCTAAAAATTCAACACACCTAGCACTATCAATGCTTTCTGAAACCCTTCTATTGCAACACATTTGAAGCAAAATAAAGCTTTACTGTATATTCAATGGCTTTGAATGTCGTGTCAACACTGTCAACACATCTATGATACTAAGAAATTATTTTAGTGCAGAGCTTTCCCAATTCATTATAGTAAATGCTAGAATAAAACATTTGTTTATTGGAGCAACTTGCTGAACTAAGTAACAACCTGATTTTTGCTGTAACAAAACCAAATTTCGTGAAACAAGAAATCAATTTACGCCACACAATTGGGTCATTAGCTGGCCAAAATGAGAAGCAAATAAATGTTTACAATGGAGTGAACTGTTAAAATTGGAGAGATTTTTATTCAATTTTCAAATGATTTTATATTGCAATCATCAGTTAACAGTCAAGGTCAGCAATTGTTTTTATGTCCACACCCGAATAACAGTGAATCCGGAGCGGCACCGCGCAGTCTACCGGAGCGCACTCTCGCCACTTTAGACTCCGGGCGCGACTTTACGTGTAGTCCTTGGTGGTCCGCGTCCGCGAAAATACGTAGAAAATCTTAGCCAAACACCGTCACGTAAACTTTACAAGTTTTTCTGGAATGTGGGAGATCTTAAAATTCTCTCAAAAACAACCAAAAATTAAGAAATATTGAATATTTTCATCACAACAAACTTTTACAAAAATTTATGTTGTTTAAAAAATCATGCACAAGCTCTAAAAAATTTTTATATTTTTATAATTGTTGATTATTTTGTGTAAAATTATATTTTGCAAAAGTTTGGACTGCTAAATACGAAGATGCTCATTAAAAGGTAATTATGGCATGGGTCAGAAACGATATAATTAAGGTTTAATTAACAAAGTATTAAATCCAGCTTTAACAAAATTGAATTGTTAGACCTGGAATTCTACTTGCTCTTAATTTGATTAAAATTTAAATGTATTCAAAAATCCAATGTATTTTTTGAAGGGAGTGAGTTACCTGAAAGCATTTGTTAATCACTCATTGCTGAAATAATTTTTTTTAAGCTTTGTCTACATTAATTAACGTTTAATTTTTCATACGACATAACTTCAAAAAGTAATAGAATCACAAAAAATAACTCGTGTGTGTTTTGAATTTTAATTGTTAGTTTAAAACATAGTTAATTCTGATACAAAACAAAAATTAATATATTTCGAATTATCAAAATTGTTTGTTATCATATTTCCGAATGTAATGTTTCAAAAATATGAGAAATCTCAGGGGGTCGATCATGTACTATCAAAAGTTATGCAACTAATAAATGGAATGTAAGCCTGACTGAGCCTAGGGACTTAATCCAATTAAGTTGGTGAGAAGCAACTGGATGGTTTATGTTTACGCTCAAAGGAAAAACAAATATAAATTTCAGCGAGACATTCGGCTTTCTTGAAAAAAATAGTAGAAGTAATACAAGTGACAAAATACAATAAAGTTTAGTCACACTTCAAAAAAATTGGCAATTCAAATTTCTTTTGAGCAATCGAATTACGTTGTTAAGAGTTCTTCTTGCATTCAGCTTGGACAATTAAAGATTCAATAAATCTATCAGACCCTTTAGTCACTCCGTCTTTGAAAGAGCAAATTCTCAACTTTCCTTTACTTTTCCAATCGCAAAGTCAAAGATTTTAATCAATCACTGACATGAAATTCAAACATTCCAGAAGGACTTAATCTCTTCGACAATGAATGTCATCATCATCTACATTACATTCTTTTTGAACGCGGTGGAAGGAAAACGCTATTTTTTCGACCACCATAAACACCGTAGTCATATGACCCCTCGTTATTTTTTCGATTCGTTTGCTTATAAACAAAACGAAGATTTGGATTCTTCGGTTCATCATCACATTCGCCACCATCATGATAGTATCGGTGATATTCCATGGCCGGTAAAGAAAGAAGCAGTAGTTGAAGGAGATTTAATTCTTGGAGGTTTGATGATGGTACACGAAAGAGAAGACAGTATTACTTGCGGGCCTGTCATGCCTCAAGGCGGTATTCAAGCGCTGGAAGCAATGTTGTATACTTTAGATAGGTTGAATTATGCTTCCGAACCGTTGTTGCCAAATATTAGCCTTGGAGCGCATATTTTGGACGACTGCGACAAAGACACCTACGGTTTGGAGATGGCGGTGGATTTTATTAAAGGTAAGACTGATACTGGCGTTTAAATTAAATTTTTTTAAAAATATTGTTTTGATTTTACGGTGAGATTTTTTTGTTGCAAGCACAGCTCTTAGTTATTATATTTTTTTATGAAACATTTTTTATAATTACGATATAATTAAAAATTCTTGATATTTAATTTTTTTATGAAAAAAATGAATTTTACACTGACTCTTTCCATAGGAATCCATTCTTACTCGATAATTCTGAACTTATAAAAAGAGGTTTACAGTTTTGCTCTTCGATGATAGCAGGTAATAAAAGATTTTTTGTTAAGTTGGGTGTTGACAGACTTCGCACCCGACCAATCATAAACTGAAGATGATTAACCATTCAGAAACAACCAATAAAATGCAATTGCAAATTGCCAAGAAATCTGGATGTTTACCAGGTATGGAATATTCAAGTACTGCGCAATCTTATCGCGTTTTACATAATAAAAATTAACTGACGGAAAAATTCTAGAGTAAAAATTTATATTTTATAATCAATATGACTCGACAGTAAACAACTAATACATTTTTTATTGAAATAAAGAATTGAAAGCTGTTTTTAATTCTATTTTGACTAACGAAAATTAAACTAATCATCGATTTGAACAAAATTATGAAATATTCAAATGCTATTCATTACAGTTTTGATAAAATGCGACTTTGTCGAAAGACTCAATTATTAATTATGTATTATTTTATAGATTTTGTTGTATCATCAACTATTTTAACCTGATTATGTCAAACATTTCTGATCATTATTAATAACATAACATTACAAGTAACTCTGTAATGTATAAAGCTTTGTTTATACTCACTTTCAAATTAACGTAGTGTAAACTAAATTAATAAAAAATTAAACTCCAATGTGTTTTTGTGGTCGTGCACAACAAAAATTAACGTAATTAATATTTTGTCATGTTAGAAATGTTGAGCTAAATTAATTTAAGTGATTGTAAACAATGCTTTAGTCACCTATGATTCGTTAATTACTAAATTTTACCACCTTAGATACAAATCTATAAATCGTTAGATACCGAAGTTGTCTTTCATGACAAACGTGACCCCCAAATCTTTCGCAGTTGAACCAACAGCGTCCTTTCGAGACGACTTAGGAAATATCTAACATTCAAGTTGCTCACGATTTCCAAATTTTGACTTATTTATGATACTCCCAGTAGTGTTACTATTTATTTATTTTTCTAATTGATAAACTTTATCAAAGTAACAACTTTGCTATATTTCTTTAATTTCTGAAGAAGCGTGCAAGATTACAAATATGGGAGTGAATCTGCTATTTTCAAAATATTTGTGGGAACATATATTAGAGTAAAATCGGGAGAGACAATCAAGAGCCTAAAAATTAACTAATACGTTGTTTATTGGACCTACGCGTCCTTTGTGTCAAAGAATGGTGAATCTTGAATATGACTAATAAGTGTTGATCTGCGTTAAAATATTATCAAGGAAGTAGAAAATAAAAACATTTTTTCTAGTGACTAAATTAGATATTACCGTGAATTTTTTTGTGGAAATTAGTCACTAGTTTTTGCAAATTATATTAATATAATGTTTACTGAAAAACTTGAACCTCTAAAAACGGTTTAAAGTCCACAATAAATCGAATTTCTTATCTTTTCAATTTATGGGTTGAGGGAAACGTTATAACTCTCGAAAAAAAAATGTTATCTTGAATAGTGTTTGATGTGGTTTTATAAAAATTGCTCATCAAATCTCTGTAAAAATGCATACAAACTTGGATTGAAAACTAATTATCTATGAAATTCATGTTTTTGTCACATTATGTGCAATTTTAATTTTAGTTATATTGCACTGACCAACTAGGCTAACTAAAAGAGACAGATGGCCAATGTGCAACTTCTTCGCAAATATATAAACATTTTTTTTCAAGCAAGATCTTCAAGGTAATTGTTTATTAATCTTATGGAGCAGTGGTTATGCAATTTAGGTCTAAATCTCATCAAAAGGATCTATTAAGTAAAAGATAACTATCGACATTTTCTTAAAGTAATTTCTCACCTTATTTTTTTGATAAAGAAGAATAAGCAATTAAGAATATTTATCACTATAGCAATACGTCGATTCTCAACTTTTTGGAGGTTAGAAAATCCGACATTTCTAACCAAGATGACAACTCCTTGGTTGGCAAATGACGGGAATTACTTCCATCTCTTAGTTGGTAAGTGACGTCTTTAATAACATCTAGCAAAACGACAAACATTTTTCTTTCAAATTCAAATTGTCTGTTGACAGGTTGGCCCGCAAGCTGATCTATGCTGTGATTATATTGTAATTATTATGATTCTGTCAAAAAGCAAACAATAATAATCTCTCCTAAGCCAGAATAACATTCAGAATTTTATAAAAGAATGTTGTGAATGTAAATTTGTTTGCATATATTACTAAGTTAATGGTTCGAAGTATTTAGCAAATTTAGAAGCATTTAGTACAGATAAGAGTGTTATTTAAGAAAAAGTGATTGTGAATAAAATATCATACAAACCTTGGTGGGAAATTCATTACATCCTCGGGCTCTATCTAACCTCGAAAAGTTTCCCACTTCGGTTGTAATATACTATTTCACCTACTAATTTATCAAATTTGATAGGATCACATCTTAGTTTATAAAAGACGCAATCTCACAAACGCTAGTTTTAAAGCTATTACTATTTCTAGAGTATTTCAATAAAATTCTCAACAAAATTAAAATCTAAAATTAGTTTTATTCGCGGTTGGAAGTATATTCGATATCGGAGAAAATGTTTTTTTTTTTAATATATTTTGACTATTTTCCAATTAGACTGTCATTACATTATAGCTTATTCCTCTACGTTCTGGAACCCGCCAAATGTTGCTTTTAAAGAAGAGACTAAAAATTAAGCAATCTCAATATTTTTTTTATTCCAAGAAAAACTCAAAATACAATTTTTTATTAATTTACTGAACTTGCTGTATTGATTAACGTAGAAATGAATTCAGAATGTGAATAAATTTGCTTCAATTTATACATTTTGTATTTTTTTAAGGTAAAGATGGATTATTGATCTGAATACAAAATCGAAATGTCAATATATCTCAAATTTTTGTGCCAAAAAAACTCAGAAGCAAATATGTTTTCTTTTTAGTTGACTAGAATAATTTATTTCTTTCTAATTATTCAAAGTTTGGAAGGTTTCGTAAGAAAAAAAATTACTACCAAAGTCATCACTTATTCATTTTATTTTATGCTCTTAATAAGCAAAAATTGTAATTTTCAGGCGTTCAAAATGTTGAATTAATTGACACTATGCTTATGTACAGGGTGTTATGAGAGTCCACGTAGAGACACAAACATCTACAGAACTCGTTATTTTGAAAAAATTCTTTCATAGCATTTCTGCGAAATCGCATTAACTATTTTACATCAATCCGCGCTTTATTTTGACGAGTAGAAGTAAGTTCACACCGTATAGGAGAATAAGTTTTTTTCGATTGCAAACGTATTGCTTTTTGTGGCAAAAATTGTGCAAGAAATTATCTTGTATCTGATATTGCCAGTCTGTATCGGTTGACCGCTCGAGTTAACGATTTGGTTTTCGTGCAGTCATTTGTCGTTTGTATATTATTAATTAAAAAATAGTCATTTTTTTTAATCTCCGATTCACAGATATGAACTTTTAGAAAACGTGCCCTTGGCTATGCGACGTGCCGTATTTACACGACGGAGCTCCACCGCTCTTCATAAAGTCTTAACAAATTGGCTAAATAATAAGTTTGAAGAAAAGTGGATAGGTCGTTTCTGTCCTGTGCTAAGTCTGCAAACCTAAATTCGTGTAATTTCTTGTTGTCGGTGATATGAAATAGTTAGTGTACGTAAATAGGGTGAACACTGACTGAAGAACTGACTAAACGTATGATGGGAGTAGCCGAAACTATTAGAGGAAATTCAACGAATTCGTTTCGCATAATTGTATATAATACCAATGACAGGTCAGAATTCTTATAATTAAGTCAATACGAAATGTTTACAATCAATTTTTGCGTTCAGTTTTTGCTTGAAAGTGAGTTTATTGATAAAATTAAATACACTAAGCATGGAAGGGTAATGCATTTTGGGCTCAAATTACACTAAATTTTAACTCTGAATCGGTTGAGTTTTAGAAAAATTTTGAAGTAAAAAATTTGCTTATTTTGATGAGTTTTACTAGTGGTTGAAAATCATGTGTTAAAACTTTCTATGTCGTTTGGTTTTCAAGATAAAACTGTATATAGCCCAAATAGTATCACTGCAGATCATTTTGCTCACTTAATTTTGAAATTATAAATCACCTCTTTTTTTCATTATTGTTTTGTCAAAATTTGACCTTTAGAACTCCAGCCAAGAAAAATTTTCTGCTGTCGGTTCCAATTATTAAAAAAAAGGTAACATTTTATAGAAATCTTCTGTTTTATTCGTTGATGATTATTGTATTTACTGTTTCTTAATTTTCATATGAGAGTATATTTTGCTCTTAATGAAAGTTACAGTGTAGTCTTGATAAAAAAATTGACATCAATAGTATTATTTAGGGTCAATTATTTTTCTAAATCAAGCTTGTAGAAAATGTTTGTTTGCACTTTCATAACAAACTAAATAAATGTAAACTATATCTGGGTTTTGGTGCGGTTCTTTTGAAAAACGCTTTGTCGAGGAAATTCCTATGAATTCATGCGCATTATAAATTTTGAGATTCTGAAAAAAAGTTAAGTTTGACTATATAAAATTAACTCTTTTTGCTTTTTACACCAATAAGAAAATTAAGAAATTCTGCTTACTTTATTCAAAGTGAATTTTGATAGATGTGCCACTGTTGATCAATACTAGCATGACAATTTTTTAAAAGTGTATATGGCATAGCATGTCTGCGATTGAAGTATAATATTTTTTAAGAAATATAAATGGTTTTAACCGAATATAAAGTAATATCGCATTCTTAAAAATTTTGTTTAATATTATTCAGTGGAACTTCAACTGCTTTTAATTCTGCATCATCGAATGATATCTTGTGAAAAAGGCAGTCCAGTTCATTTTTTACAAAATTATGACAAGTGCAGTCAGTTAAGTTTTCTAGGTCTCAGAAATCGTTATGTCAGTCAATGGTGTACTGGAAATGTGCCGGTGTTGCCGCATCTGATAAGCGAAATTTTAAAACCATGATGACACAAGTGTCACTTGACCGCAACATAGTGGACTAACTTTACGCCACTCTTGTCGGAAGGAAGAATGACAATGAGATTGTTAAAAATTTTGTGAGATTTTTTAAATGTTCCACTGTAGCTGCCGTTGAGCGGTATATTAGAATATACTACTCAGTTCTCCGAAATGCACCTAATTATGGAATTAAAATTTGAGTTTAAATTTTTTAGATAATAAAAACTTGGAAACCGACCAAAAAAGGTTAAAAAGGAGTTGCATAAATTCAATAAAGAATCTACTTATAAAAACTTGTTCGAATTTTCTGAAAAATAGCTCTTTAAAGTTTTTCTAATTTGTATGAATTTCAACAATTTATGACATTTTCAATGGTTTTAGTTTAAAATACCTAAAAATTGAAATTTTTGTGCTTTTTTTGAATTATTTAAATGTTAGAATTCCCATTCATAAATTTCCGATTTAGACACAATACAAGTTGATTAAGTAATAAGTAATAGGTTGTAAAACAAATTTCATCTAAATACCACTTATAGAGAAGCTTAACATATTTACCGAAATCAAATACCTTGATAACATATTGATTGTTCATAGGTTCCAATACAATGTTTCCATTTGTACGGATTCTGTATCGGGTATTGTCATATTATTGAGAATGGTTTTTGAACGAAGATTGATTGATGCATTGTTTTACTCATAACAATGGCTTAACAAATTTAAAAAAAATACTGATTTTCAATCTCATTAAATCACTAGTTACATTTCCTATTTTATTTGTTCACATTTTAATTAACGTTTGTTATTTAATACAAAAAAATATGTATATTAAAAATGTTTTGTGTAGTTTTACAGCTTTTGAACTTTGAAATGATAAATTATTTTATCCCACTGCTTATTATTTATATTTACGTCAGTGTTAGGTGTGACGTTTATATAATATCTAGTACTTCAAAAGTAATAAAAAAAATGTTATGTTGACACTTTCTAACACATGCAACATCTGTGGCATGCTTTAAATAATTTCAAATAAAATATTCTACAGTGTAGTTTATTTATATTTCTGTTGAAGTTTTATCATGCAAAGTTCAATGTAACTACAGCAACAAAACGTTTTCATAAATAATGAAAGTTTTTGACGCTTAACGATATTATTAGTTTTATTAGTTTTTCTTTTTTGTTAATGAATTATTTAGAATGGAGAACAAAATAAATCAATAGAAGCATAAGCTAGAAAATCATTGCTTTCATTTATACTCCTAATCAAAGACTGCTATCAAACACACAGTTTTGATGTAAATTCAAATGACTCTTAAATGTAGCAATCTAAAGATACAATTGAAACTCAATTTAAAAAAAGTTTAGGTTTTTATACTCCATCAAGAAAAATAACAGCGAATGATCAATTATACACAAATTGAATTGCGTTATTGTTATATTCTCAAACGCCTATGACGTCAGATTAAAGTAAAATTTCATAACAGTTTTACATTAAAAAATTGTTTAAAAATTGTATAGGATGTTTTTTTTCTCAGAAATAAGTTGAACAATTTTTAATCGATGTTTTATTGGAATTCTGAGTACTTACAAAAAGCTATATTTTTGGGATTAGTCGGTAATTTGAACAGTTATTTCTATAGAGATAACAGTCTAACAGTAACATTACAGAAGATTAGGAGTTGCAGAATAGGGGTATTAATTTGTGTTTTTTTTGCAATTATTCACTACAGTTGACACAACAGAAATCTGATCTAATAAAATTAGATATTCAAATCTTCTTGCGAAGGTGGAAAATTTTCAATCGTTCTCAGGATATTTATCATTTTCTTCAAGATCTACTTCTGTTTTACGTAGGAGTTAAAAGCGTAACGTATTTTTAAATCTCTAATTTTTGCTTTTCCAAATCAATTTATTTACTTCACTACCGAGAAGATTATTGGAAAATGTTGTTTTAATTGTCGAGTAAATCAATAAGTTGCAATACTTGCAGTCTAAAAATAAATATTAAATAGATTTCATACTCTCGTGAACTCAGTGAATAAAAAAATAACAATATTTTCTACTCTTTGCTTTATTTTAATAGAATTGCCAGTTTATGTACTTTAGTGTTCATAACTTCCCTTTGCTATGGTTTTGGAGGTGATATGTTAATCAATTCAGACCCTAGGTCAAAATTCCGCTGAATGAATTTGTCATTAATCCTCCGAATTTAGTAACCCTCATTGTGAACATTGCTAATAGATTTTCTGCGATTAGTGACTCTGATGTTTCGCATTTAATCCAAATTGATAGAGCGAATGAGCTCACTTATTGTTCCATTTGGCAAATCGATGGATTACTGAGATTTGGTGCTCATTCGTGCATAAATCAGAAATTTGAATATGCTGCATCATTTTTTTCTTGTTTAATGATACGACATAACATCATTAATTTTAAATTTTGCATACAAGCAAAATATAAAATGACTGGGAATTTTTCATTTTGCTGTCTTCCATCACGTTTTTGTTGTCTGTAAAAGTCTTGATCAGAACGTAGAGCCGTTACGTTTTTATATAAAGTTGGTATAATCTAATTTCAAGTCTAGCTTTCTGAACAAAATTGAATTCTCTAGACAGAAGTCAGGACTTGGTTCTTGAACACTTATCATGCACATTTAATATCTGTCACAGAATGTGTGAAACAGATTTACTATTTTTAAATGTTTGTAATTGTTTTTTAAAGATAGATTTCACTTAATGTGCATAGTTTAGTTAATTATGACAATGCCTGAAGAATTATGAATAGCCGGTAAACACGAACATCTGACTATAACACTAAAGTTTGAAGTCTTGGAACTTGATAGTGATAAGAACAGTATTCAGTAATATTAAGTTAGGAACTTAGGTGTATATTACAGTTACGCCCTTTCAAAAACGATTGTTGTGTAACTTCAAAGATGCAAAAGCTCAGTTGAATTATTTGGTAAAAGTTACATAACAATTTATTATAGAATTTTTGTTGACTTTTCATTACATCCACAGCTGTAGTATTTTATTTTTAACAAGTGTTAGCTGTTAACTGTTTTACAACTTCCCCAATAAATATGAAACAATCATTTTGGAAGTTTTAATTACTGTTTCCATTTTTGGAAGAATTATTGATGAAATTGGATTTTTCGATAGCGTTTCGTTGGAGATGATAGCTCCATTAAGGAGTTAATTTATTGAAACGATCGATTTCCAAATTGATAACTTCATGTCTATACTGTTTGAATTCCAATTTGTTATTCACAATACGTCTTTTACTGTTTAATTACGTTATTCATCTTTTATACAATGTCATCTGTCTTCGAAATGTGCTGTTCGAATCGTTGAAAACATCTCTACAGTTAATATTTGAAAGTTATAGCTGAAGCAGGCAAACTAAAGATTCTAGGTTTACTCAAAGCTATCTCATCAGTTCAGATAGTCTAGCTTAAGATCTCTAATCATTTATAAATGCACCAACAAGCAGCTACAGAATCAAAACTTACTTAAACTTAAAGACAAAACTTTGGGACTCTAAAAGCACACAATGATTAGTGTTTAAGCAGTTTTCACATCAAAGGAACTTGCTGTTAATTATTATTTTCTAATGAAAGAGTCAATAAGAAAAATTGTTTTTTGAAAGCTGCAAACGAACCAAAAATTTGAAACAAACTATTTCGTATTCAAAATCATACTCTCAGCCATATGTTACCAAGTCTTACTTTTATTTATGTATCGATATTAAATTTGTTACAAACCAATATCAGCAGACTTCGTTCTCATGTTACTTATTTCCATATATTTCATATAACAAAAAGAATAAACCTGACATTGATTAAATACATCGGAGTGTAACGACCTTTAAATGCAAACAACTAGAAATATTGATTTAAATAGAAAACAAATTTAGAGTAAGCAAAATGATTATTTTGTAATATTTAAAATATAATTCATGTTTGTGATGAGCATAAGAGTCTTGTGTGACCGTTAAATTAATAATAAATGTGTTGCTGAAAACGATACGATTCGCTGTTGAGTTTCAATGACCACATTTTATTACGGTCCTGTCAGATGTGTTGAACTCATGGTTCGTGAATGTGGGGAGGAACGACAGAATTCGGTTCGGAAACTTTCTATTAATTTATTATGAAGCATGGCTTAGGTGCTGCCGACACAAACGTTTTATGGGAAAAGTTTAATTGGTATTTTTGTTGGTTCTTTTTTATAAACTAATATTAAAATGCGATTACAGACAATAACGCTTATGACTAGAGTTTTATCGAATAGTAAAGTTAAAAACTAACATTTATACATTTTACTTTGTTAAGCTAATCAACTCTCACGTCTTGTGTTGACTCAAATAACATCTGGTAGGAATGGTCCCAAGATAAACTCAACTAATACATCGCTTTTCCATAGTTTGAAAACAGAATAAAACGACAATGAAATAAAATACTTAGTTCTTGAAAAAGCACCACATCTGGCCTCTTTACTGCTCCCCAAATATTAATTAGATGAACGACTTTTTTATGTCATATTGCCTACCAAAAATACGACCGCAATTAGAACATAAATGAAAGCATCCATTGTTCAGTTTTTTACCAAAGTAATTTCGACAATCTTGAAGTAAGCTTTAGATAAAAAAAAGAGGATCAATTTATGTAATAATTTCAGATTTTTTTTCATAAATCTGAAATTTTCATAATGCATTTTGTCCACGTTCTGCTGCAGTTGATTTTATTTATTCAGAAATTCTGTGATTGTTAAACGTGTGAGTTTGCATTTGGATTTACACCAATTTTACCAAACGCTTTTATGAAACAAACATGTATTGTTTCCTCAAAAATTTTGTTGGAATTTAATTTGGATTTTACTAAAAATGCGTTCTTTGTTACAGGTAAAAGCTTTATTTTCAACATGTGACTGGTATGCAGTTTATTAATTTTTCAATCTGCACATTAATTAAAGTTACAAGATTAGTTTACACATAATTTTTTTGGTTTAGCAGCATAATAATATTAAAACAAAATATTAATGTATCAGGGTCGAAGAGTAGTTGTATAATTAAGTCCGATAATAAATGTCTATTTCTTTCTAAAATCATCATGTGTAGATAGAGAGTTCCACGCACGAACAGAATCCAAAAAGAAAATAGAACTGATAAAATAAAATGACAATATTGTGAGCTTGAGGGATTAAATCGTGTAAGATTTTCTTGAGGTCTGGAATCAATCACATTTGTTCTTTTGTTGTGTCGCATTTCTAGTTTGAGCCGACTGAATATTTATTACGCGGTGAAAAATAATATTTTTCGATGTCATCTTGTTTCAGGGTCGACGATAACACAAATTGATGTGTGTCGTCCTTCACGAGACACTTCGCCCTTATTGGTCGAGTTATAAAGTTTCGCAGCTGAATGAATGCACACAAGTGACAGGGTGTTATCTCTAGAGAGCAGAACTCTTCCAAGGGCGTACCTTAAATAAACTAAAACTCTTTTTTTCTTATAAGCAATTTTGACGTGTTCGAAATAGCATACACACTGCTTTCATTATGAATCGAACCGCGTCTACTATTTCGACTTGGAGAAGTTAATAAAATCCGAAACATTTTCTAAAGCATCGTCTTTTCCGCAGATTGAATGAATCTGACTTGATTCCGAAGATTTATTTCCAGATTGTAGAGGATTTACAAATGGCTGCAAATAGACAACTTGCTCACCTCATAATGGTCTCTAGAACTGAACAATGTTTTTACTAAACACTCCTAAATTTATCTAACGCGTAAAGCGGAACAAATCAAAATATGAGCTTGTTTTTACGACTAACCTAAAGCTACCAAAAGCGCGGTTTTATTGTTATAGTGACCCTTCAAGTCAAGAGACGCTTTCATAGATCAGATCAGCTTGAATGAATTATGCTCGAACCCTTCACTTCTATTATTTCATTATTCTTAGCAAATTTGGCGTGACATAAGTAAGGAGTTTTATAACATGAGAGCCAATATATATTCAATGCCGAAAAAATTTTACAGTCATCAACTAAAAAGTTTTCTAGCTGCATTGTCTACTAATGTTGATCTTCGGAATAAAATAAAATGATAATAAAATGTTTTTTTCTTTTTTCTAATGTCAGGAATCCATTTATTTATTTTAGTTTTGGTGTTTTTTTATTATATAAATACACTAGATAAGTGTAATGTAATATAGCGTTTGTGAAGTTCAGTAATTGTTTAATTTTTATCTTTTGAAATAATTATACCGAATAATTAAAAACTTTTGTTCACAATTAATTTTTTGTTCAGCGCATTGTTATGGCATTAATTAACTTCAGTACCTAAAAAAAATGTGTACGTTTGATGAGACATTTTTTTTCAGCAGAAATTTAAAGAAAAAATAAATATGCGTTTTTGAATTAGTCGCAAAATTATACAAAGTAAATATTTTAATCTTCTACCTTTATTAAATTTCGTGTTTTGTTTCAGCTTATCTTATTTCTTTTTTAATAAAATTTTTTGCCCGTAGACACCGAGTTATAAATTTCAACTTCTTCCTGTAAAATTCAGGATATAATTAAATTTGGTTGATTCTATACTCCTCGATCACTCAAATCTTAAAATGGTGAATATCTAAACGTTCTTTTCTTATAAAATACTTTTTCGAAGTGATTACGATTGGTTTTTTATCTGAGTAATGACCTTGCAAAGGAATCATCTGTAATCGGCTTCCAATTATAAAGAAAATTCTCTGAATTGATTTGGTACTTCTCTCCGAACGCCTCTACTATTCGTAAACATTTTTAAGCGCAAGTGGCCAATTTAAAATCCGTTTCCGTTTAAATTAAAACTCTGATTTAGTTCATCTTTGTGAGTGTTTATTTTGAGCTTCCATTGATGCATATCACTTTTAATCAGTGTATTTAAATTTTTATTGCAGCGGTGTAACGTTTATCTATGTATAGGTGTTACTTGAATCTAGTTCTTTATGAACGGATTCGATTTAAAATACAATTTTTACTTTGAAAAATACATGGAATTTCCACAGACTAGTGAACACAATTACCAATCAACATTAAAAAAACAATTGAGATTATCTTATTTACCTTTTATGTTTAATTGGATTTACATAAAGCACAAATCTAAAAAATCTAGGTATAGCAGTTATACGATTTCATATTAATTTTAGTAACGGATTATAGAAGCGTAATTAAATTAATTGCAAACAAATTTGATCACGTGATCAAATTGAACTAATCAAATTTTAAAGACTGAAAGTTAATTGCAATTAAATATTTCATTCACTTTTTGTAAACTAGCTTTTAAGGTCTCAAAGTTTGTGAATTCTCCCGGCGCATCCACCAAAATTAAAAATAGCAAATTGAAAAAAGACCGTTTTAAATGTTTGAAATTCCAAAAAAGACTTTTAGTAATGATTAATGAGGCGTTTTAAGTTTAATTTTATACTACGCGTTGCTTCAACCTACGCTAAAGTGAAACAGGTAATAGCCATTTATCAAAGGTAGTAAACAAATTTGTTGATATTGTCACCTGTGGTAAAATAACAAAGCTAATCATTTGGGCATTACACTAACAATACTAATTTATAGCAATTAGGTTGATTGAAGAGAATCATAATTACAAATATAGCATCAGTTTTTGCCTAAAATCTAAAGGTTAAATAATGAAACATCTATATAGTTCAAAGCCTTTGTATTGCACTTCAGAATTAAACATTTTCAAATTTACCTGACGCAAATCTTTAGAAAGTTGTCCAACCACAGAATAAACTTACACCTAACCGCGAATAAACGGATTGGAACCGCGTTAAGAGTCGATTAATGGAGACTATTACTGTTGCTTTCAAACCAAAGCAAGGGTTACTATTAAGTTCTAAAAAGGTTAAATACGTGTTTTTTCAGCTCAGCGCCACTCAGTCAAAAAGATTAAGCTTTTCGAAAAAAAAATATTTGCTATAATGAATGCGATAATAGATTGCCTATCACATTATAGAAGCTTGCCGTAAACCATCTTTGAAATTAATATCGATAACTCTCACGGTTTGAAACACGAGACCAGCAGGTGGTTTATAATAAACGAGTTTGACGCCCTTAGAGCGACAAATTGACAAATGGGGGTCGACTTATCCTATAATACCACTCTGACATTTGAGGATTTAATTGTTACAAACTTACTCATCTTTTTTTCATTTTCTGTATTACATTTTATGGATTCTAATTTACGTGATGACGACTGTCAATTCTACACAATGGAATGTCCAGATCGATGGAAAACTTGTCTAAATAGAAACGGTATTGTTAGGAATGCAAATTCTCTAATTACTTGTTGTTTTCCTCACAATAAAGCTGTCCCTTTCAATCTAGGTGACATACAAATGATATACAGGAATGTTTAATTAAACAGAGACTTTCAATAAAGCAAGTTCTATAAAAAAGTTGATTTTAAACATTGAATAAAAAAATAAATTAAAAAAAATACTTCCGCTTTGTGGAGCTATAAACTTATCTACCTTCAAATAATGGATTTTTTTTATTACACAGGCTCATAAAATTAGTCAATTAACTATTAAACTATTAGCAAGTGACTTTTCATTTGAACAAAAAAACTTTAAGTTTCTGAAAAATAACATTGTTCATTAAATGAGGAATTTTTAGTGTTATTGCCACATTTGTATTCTGTTTAAATCTTACGTTTTTTACTACCAAAGTTCTCGAATTCTAAAAAGTAATACTGTAAAGTTTAAAGTGCTTGATTTTAAAATAAATTTTTAAAATGAAGACTTAACAATTAATTAACAATAAAATTAATAACAACCATAAATTTTGCCAGTTATGGTTTTGACTGGCGACCTAAAACCCTTTCTTCAATCATAAATCAATTTGCTATCCCACCCAAATCCAATAAAGTTATTTAAAAATCGTGCTATTGTCCGTTTTTCATTGCGTGTTTAACACCGTTTACACTTTCCCTTGGAAGCTATTATCAGAAATGAAAACAAATTATGACTCGTGTGATTAATAGTTTTTGTTATAAAAAAAGTCTAAAAGCTATGATAATAAACCATCTTCTAAGCCACTCATAAATAAACGATGCGGTCGGTTTGTTGAAAATTATCGCACATTTCCTACACCTCATCATTGAATAATTCAAGTAAGCCGAAAATGTTTAAGCTGCAGGATCGAGAACTGTGCGGTTGGAAGTCCCGCCCTAATCAGGAGGATATAAGATGGCCGGGAATTGGATATCCGGTCGGGACCTAGTTTCCTGAAGGGACATATCAGATCAGACTGACGCTTGTATTCCGATTTAGGACCTTCTTGATTACGGCCTTCAACAAAATCCGATCGTAAATTATGTTACAGGAAATTCATTTTAGCGGAAAAAATACCGGAATGTTTCTAGAACAAAAAAAGATAACACAAATCTGATTTTTCTACAGATGATGAGATGAACTCTTTTATCGGATAAAAGAGACGATTGACGGTTATTTGTATTTAGACAAAAAAAAACGATACGAGAAGTTAGTTGATAGGATTTTTCTAGAATTATCCTTGAGGACATTATATTAATAATTTCAGCGATTTTACACCAAAATAACGCGTTTTGCGGATTTACCCAACTTTGATATTAGTCTAAAATGAAAGCTCTGAATTATTCCTGAGTGTCATAATAAAGCAACTTTGTGGAAAGTTTGAGCACTTTTTTATTATTCAGCATTATAGTCGAGGTTACACTTGTTTGTTAACACAAATTACATTACATAATCTTCCGCCACTTTTTTACAACACTTAAACTTGTTCTACTGATTTAGACATCCATTCATGAGGCAAGATATTGATATTCTTAATTACCTTGATTGATGAGCACATTTAGTTAGCAACTTAGTTATTATCGACAACAGATGATTAGCAAGATTTTACAATAAAGAAGCTTTGTATGAAACAATGTTAAGAAAAATCAGATATTTCAATCAAGACTATTTACCAACTGTTGCAATTACGATCACTTTTGAAGCAGTTTTTCAGGACATTTGTAGAAAAGAGCCAATGTCTGCAAATATTTGCATAGAGGGAAATAATGGTTGTCCTGACTTTTTAATTACCAATACTTTGACCGTACAAAACGGGCTGACCAGTAATTAACATTGAAATGAATAACGACTAGCTAAAATTGCGCTTTAGCTCCGACTTTTTTCATCTTATTCAAATAAACCAGAATTCAAACACAAAAGGAATGATTAATTTGTAACTAAAATGTAATTTTTATTTCAATTTATGTTCCGTAAAGCTTCCAACCAGGTATAATTTTCTACCGATCAATAATACATACAATTGCTGACCATTCATAGATAATCACTGTTATGCAGAACCTAAGTATTGTTTTTATCATAAATCTGCATCTACTGGATTGGAAGACTATAAAACTATTCAAAATAAATTTAAATTTAATATTCTTCAATCTGTGACAACGTAAAGATCATAATCAGGAAAAGCATTGAAAATGTCTTAGGCAGATATAATCCAGAATTGTAACCAATAGCTAGATGTTTCAACTGCAAAGCCGCATTTCCTTCACGTGAAAAATTAATTTATGTTGTCACTGAATTATTGCAATCCAACAAAAGGAAACTTATAAAATTTCATTAAAATTATTTTTTGGATGAATAAAAGATTGCATTTTATGATAACAAATGAAAAATTTTCTTTTTATTATTAAACTTTCTTGGTATTAATTTTATAACGTTTGAGTCGATTTATCATTGTAAAAATAAATTACTTTGTGTTAATAATACTGAACACAGGCAACCTAATTTGTTATGTTGTTTAATTTGCAAACAACCATGGGGATTAATTTTTTAACACTGTTGGAAATATGCACAAATGTGTAGCAAACAACAATAAATCATGTAAAATAAATAAGTTGAATCTGTAAGCAATGTCGTTTATCTACAAAACATTCAAATAAAACAGATCACAATTCATGTTTTTCGGAAATAAAAATTAGGCGATACATGAAAAGATATCATTATCAGGCAATTTCCTTTATACTATAATGGACACGCACAACTCAATTAATTGCAAAATCAATAATGTAACCCACAGAAATATAATTAAGATTCTAGAGGAAAAGAGAAAGTATTGTTTTTTGATATCTTGGATACATCAATGATAAAGACTATTAGTCGTTAGTTTTTATCTTGTACATTAGCCATGTCGGTCTTTCAACTGCTTTCCAGATTGTTGCGAAGTTTTGTTCTTTTTGTTCCTATCTCATTCCGTTAAACTCCGCTCTCAGAATTTTAAAAACGCTTGTTAAAAGCAAGAACAAAACAATCGGCCATACAACATTTGAGAAATTATAATTTTATTTGTCGCTTTAAATTTAGACGAACAATTAAAACTTTGCTGTCGATTTACAGCAGTGAATAATTACTGGAATTCTAATGACTTAAAAGCTATACATTTTTACTCGAATTATTGTTTGCTGGAAAATAGGAGCAATTAAAGGATTTTATGCAAATAAATGCTAAATAATGCAACGAATTCAAGCTTGACGATCTAAATGTGTTCCTACAAAAGACAATTATCAAAAAGTCACACACAAATAATAAAATAAAATGAAAGTGCAGTTCAGCATGTTTTATTTTATAATTTTTTGGCGAGAATATTTGGAGAATGACTTATTCAAAAATTTATTTAATAAGCCGATAAATATGCGTGTGGTGGAATAGGCAGTACCATTGTGCTATCAAAAGCAGTCAGACCACGTCCTCTTCCTATTTCTTTTTCCTCTGCGTCGCGCGAAATGCTTTTCTTATCATTGATTTTACCATAAAATATCGCATTAAGTCTTCCATCAATATAAAATTATTTTCAATCGGATTAAAACACAATAAATAGATTTTTCAATTATAAACAGAAAAAATAAACATTACAAAACAATATTTGCTTTTAAAATAAGATCAGACATGCCAGAGTAGGTCGACTTATGAATAAGATAACGAAGTTTTCTATCGGAAAAATATAGCTTATTTATGTGGATGTCGTCTTGCTTGTTGAATTCTGATTTTGCAATGTCAATCTTCTTTTTTTCTACTCTGACATGCAACATAAAAGTTTTCTTTTTTTGAATGCTTATTAAAATACTATCTGAAAGTATCGATTCTATTCACTTAACAATTAGTAAACAGGATGTAGTTTTCATTAAAACTTTTCCTAATTTTTATTTTGGGAATGGTGCGCAGTTTCATTCTCTACTACTGACAATTGTTAATAAACTCAAGCTTAATTTTGAAACTAATAAATTAAATATTAATTTATAAATACCTACCTCTAATTGCAAATGCATATAGTACAGCCGCAGAGCCTAAGCAAATAGTACACACATGTAATCCAGCATAAATTAATTAAAACGAAAAGTTAGCTTGAAGTACTTAGACCTGAAATCGGGCCTCCTTGTAGCAGATGAGGGTAATCATCTTAATCCACCCCTACAAAACTAGCTAATCGAGCGCTGAGGTAATTTAATTAAATCCACACATTATATTATCACTTTATTATAAATGACATTTACCTTTTCATTATGTCTTCAGCAGAGATAAACGAAAGCAGCTTATGAAACCTCAAATTGTCCCAAATTCGCACGGCCAGTAAATTACTAAATATTCACTATAGTCTAGACTGTTTAAACGCTTTTTGATTTTTTCCGAAATAATTATCAACCAGTTGTGTAAAGAAGATAGGATTTTAGCTGCGTTAGCTTTTCAGAAAATTTTTCAAACTTGATCATTTCTTTCTCATCTACCTTAATAAGTTTTGGCTAACTTTAATTAAAACGATTAAAATGGAGGGAAGGGAAAGATTAGTTTGCTGGCTTGGAACAATTTATGCACAAATTAATTTTTTATTTAAGATTAGTGAGAACTGCAAAAAGACAGGTGCTGGCTCATAAATGAAAATTAAAAAGTAAGAATTTCGTTTTAATTAACGCGGCATGATACCATTCTAATTTATAGGGTGTCAATTGGAAATGAACGCTGTCGATCGCAATAATTAAATTGGAAACATAACAACTGCTATTACGGTTATAATATCAACTTTTCTCATAAATTTTTGCGCAACTGTCGTTCACGCACAAATACTCAAACAACATGAAAAATATTTTCTGTCGTAGTACGACAGAACAACTTGAAAAATTTTTCTCTCGTTTAAAACTTACTTTCTCGAGAAAATAAATCAAAAAGTAGGAGAAAACTCTTTGAAGTCATTTAATATTCGGAGTTTTGTCGTTATTCAAAACGAGGATTTATAAGGATAATTAGCTATGTTTAAGTCAAGCTGAGGCATTACAGATGACTTGAATATCACAATTATAAAACAGTTATTCACTTTTGTGTTTTTTGCTGTCTTGACTAAGCAGAGTCGCATTATGCGGCTTTGTAATATTAAATCTATTGTGCGACTTTATACTTTTAATCATATTGTTTCAGATCCCATCTAGATCAATTCTCTGTATACTCTCTCCAAAGTCTTTGATATCTTTGTGGTTTTAATGTCGATTAAAACGACAAAAAACACTCAGTTTTTTTCTATCCGAAAAAAGCTTTACTGGAATGCATATAGTGCTCCAAAATCGAAGTCTTTGTATTGAGTTTGGATAAAAGAGTATTTCTGCTGAATCCTTGGATTTTATTTGCGGTTTCTTAGCTTCATTCTTTGAAAGACTGCCCAATAAATTAGCAGATTTTCAGCTTCAGATGTATTTCGTTTAGAACTAAAGTAGAGTTTATTTCATCTTTTGATACAAATAGGTAAAGTTTAATTAAAATACGAGTTGAATGATAAATGTGTTTATGGTCAAAAGTGGTGTAATTATTAATTTAAAGTTAATTAATTTGGGACTAGTCGTGAATACGCAAACTGTATTTACCTCTGTATTAATCATTCGAGGATTGGATTACAGAGAAACAGTTGGGTCACTCGTTTTCTTTCCAACAATTAATTTGTCAGTACAAATCTAAGGGTTTTAATTTATCACTGTGATTGACTGGACTCTATTTGGCGGGAATTGACGATTGTCACGAAATCGATTAAGGTGCGATGTCTTAAACAGTGCGTGGTTAAGAAGGAAGTGGGCTTGGACGATTTTTCAACTTTCATGTCTGGATTTAGCGGGCTGAATGAAATAGATAAATTTTGCATGGGAGATTCCTATCTTCAACTAAGTTAATGAGACAATAGTTCCTGCGTTCTTGATAACAAATTTGTATTACAGAATAGATATGCAACAGCCACATTATAATGAGAGCATAACTATTATAACTAAAGTTTTTGTACTTTGCGTTTCAATCACAAACGACCTATTTAACTTAGAATTGTAGATTAAATTCAAATATTAGAATAAAAAATAGCATCCATGATATTTTATTTGGAAAATTTTCATTGAATTTTATTATTGGTTATTAGATTTTCTCCAAATTCTCACCAGAACATAGAATTTGGAGAAAATCTAATTTAAGTGTGAAATATGAAAATTAGCAGAAAATACAAATTTTGATGGAAAAACCATTTATTTTTTGTACTTTCAACAATTGCGTTTGTCTGCGGGGCAACCGCAGTTTTCAAAGAATTCTTTTCTGCGATAAATGTTCTATTAATATTTATAACTAACGTTGCGGCGGATAAATCTAATTATACGTAAACAATTATGCAGCTTCTATTTAATATATAATACATCGTATCCATAAATTAGATCTCTGCACTTTGAATTAACTGTTTCATTAATTAAATTTCATCATATCCACAGGTTGGATCTCACGTTAAAATTGCCAGCGTATAAACGAATGGAATTGAAAAGAATTTTGCTTTTTATGAACATGATTAGTTCGTTTTAATTTCCCAATCTTTTATACAAACTGACAAAGCTCGCGTCTTATATACAAATCCATATCTCATACCCGACTTTAATTAATTACATCCCTATACTTGAATGCTTCATCAAAATTAATCAAGGAACAGCTTCCTATTTCACGATAAAACTCATCTAAAGCATTTTCATTCACAAGGAAGAGCTCTTCTCATTTTCGTACACACATCTATATCACTTAAAATGGTAAATATAATTGAAATGCTCACTTTTCGAGTGTAGAGTGTATAAAACTCATAACATATTCCGAGTTGGTTGTTAATTTCGAAGCACATGAGTACATTTGTACGTAACAAAATTTCCCAACTAAGTAAGTTATACTCTGATTTAATCATTTTCGTCGGACGCTTTAAATATTTACTTTCAAGTGCACACTTTATGATCCGCTGGATAATTTTTAATTAAATCTCTGCCTTCTACCCTCTCTTTTGGTGACCACTTCTTCACCTAAATTAACTATTAATTTGTTACGACGCAACTAAAAACCGTAATGATGTTTTCAAATTACATTTTACAAGTATTTACACTAAATTAAACGAATTGAATCTGAAAGTTCTTGCTTTGTTTTTAGGTTATAAACACGTTTTCTCTGAAACTGAGACTCTAGGAAAATTGGCTCTTAGAGAATATACGATTACAAAGACGAGTATTTTATTATTTGGTAGCTGCGGTAGCCACAGATGTCTTCGGTTAAAACCAACCGACGATCAATAAATGTGGTTTGTTTTAATTTTATCTCATGCAAAGACTCTTTTTTCCTACATGTATAGTCTTTGATATATTAGATTAGAACTTGTTGTCTTTCGAATAGAAGGATAAAAAAGATTAAACTACATTTAATTTTTAAGTAGCAGCTGACCTGGAATGAGTAAAAGCCGATTTGGCTTTAATTAAGCCAATGCAATGAATAAAAGAATAAAAACAAAAATACAGAATCAGTCATTGATTAGTTCATCCTTAAATAAAATACTGAAAAGTTTTAAATGTCAAATATTTAAGGTAGCCTAAATAATTTACAAATCTTCCGTTATTATTAATGGATAAAACAAAAAAACATCAATGTTAGTGCAAATGCAGGAAGGAAAAGTATGAAAATGTCTGTAACTATTATCTTTTATAAAAATCTTTCAAGTATCTCAATTAAACCCAAAACTCATTTTTTTAGGCACTTACGCAGAAAAATTGTAAGAACTTTATGTTCTTGAAGGTATGGATTTCACATACAACAGATGATAAAATAAAGAGACTGAATTCTTCAGTTTTTGATTCACTTATTTTTAATTAAAAAAATATCTCAAGTTTCCTCGATCAACTTATTAAGGTAAAACCCTCTTCTATAAATCTCCTAGGTCTTCATTTGTATACTTTTCATCAAATTGCTATAATTAAGTTAATACGTTAGCGGAAATGAAACAGATTACGGAAGTGATCACACCTGTTGACACACATCGATGGTGAACAGTTTAATTTGTGCCACCGAATAAATTCAAGTTGTCAGTAAACCGTCATTTCCAAATACTATTCGGAAAATTTATTTTCAAGTAATTAAACTTTTATCGACTTTATGTTGCACTGACATCAAAGAATTTGAAGTTTAAGAATTAATTTTTCCATTTCTACTTTTTTTTAATTTCAAAAATGTCACAAAATTATGGAAGATGAAAATAAATTTAATGGAGTTTGAATTACAGTTGCACATTTAAAGGAGATTAGGAAGTTCTATTTGTTAAGTGCAGTTTGTAAGATTGAATTACTTCTTATCAAGAATATAAATTCCTGGAAAATTGTATTTTTCTCATGATGTTGTCTAAAATCATCTTTTATGTATTAGTTATACACTTTGGAAAGTGTAATTGACATTATACAATGCGGTAAAAAATTCGTTCAGTAAGTGCTTTGAAATTTACATTTTCTACTCGTCGAAATATTGATAAAATAGGAGGTAATCTCATTTATAAAAGCACAGTTTAGTGTAGGAAGTTTCCAAGAATTTATGATATGGAAAAATCGTGTCTTTGACTACGTAACACTTACGTAGTCAAGTATGAAAGTATTAAAAAGTTATCATTTATACAGCGTGTCTAGAATTCGCCCGGAGTATTTTATCTACGTTCATCCGCCTGAAAATTAGATGAATATTCCCAAAAATGCATGTTGCATAATCTTCAAGCATTCTATCAAGAATAAATTGACTAAAAATAGAACATTTTATCAAATAGGAGACAAGCTGAACTTTCAAGAAACTTACATGAGAAATGTTTATTATTTTGCTTTAATTAATGACTACCTACAATTGAATTTTAACTTCACGAAGTAATAACGATGTTAATATTTAGTTTTAGTGTGTTAAACAAACAACACTCGAAGCTATATTATCATTATTTTACAACAGTAAATCTAGTTTGTAGTTAGGCAAATTTGAAGGAATTGGATTCAAGTTCTCTAAAATATGCTTGAATTGTTTTATTTCTCATTTGGGTTTTTCTGATTAAATTATTCACTAACATTGTTGTTCTTCTACCTAAATGTAAAGGATCATTTTAGCAAACAAAATAAATCATAACATAGGCAAACGATTTAATCTGAGGGTCACGTAACGTTACTCAAACATTTCAACTAAGGGTGAAATTTTCCCATACATAAAATATTACACTTGGATGAGTAGTAGGTGGTAGCTTATACATAAACTTACACAAATTATTACTAGCCTCTGTTTATATATGACGGACCAAAGCAGCCGTTGCAATAAATTTACATCAGTTTATTTGCGCTAACAATATTCGCCTGATTGTAACAGTGATGTCCGCATGGAAATGAGAACTGAGGACAGATATCAACGGAATATTCATGATTCTAAGGACCCACAAATGAAGAATCATACAATAAAATTACTGTAAATTCCATTCTGAGAAATATTATCTAAAACAATAACTGATAACTTCAACAAGACATAATGAAATTTGTAGTCATAAAATTTTCAGACGTAAAGTGAACCTTTCTGGTCAAAATAAACTGAATTCATCTTCCATTTCTGTAAAGTTGCGATTCCGTGAAACTTTATTGCCAACTTATAAAGAGTCGACAAAACAAATAAAAATTTCAGCACCCTTATTGGTAAACATATGTCTGCAAAATTAGTTTTTGAAATACAGCTGTCAAGACATCAATGTGAAAAACTTTTTGTGTCTTTGGTAAACCGTATTAAGAATTCCAGACACGATACGTCTCGACTGACGAAAAGCACGATCCTAAATTGTTCGTAATATGAAAATTCTCGCTGAAATTTTTTTTATCCCAACAGCTCCATTAATAATTAAATTTGTAATTTTGAAGTTACATACGCTTTGATTATTCCTTACGTTAATATTGACCTAGATTACATTTACTTGATCTAAATCCTCAGCTTCAGCTTTCAATAAATGGCTGTAACAATTTAGTCGCATCTCAAACCTCTAAGAAGATAATTTCTGATTAAAGACAGACACTACGAGAAACAGCAATGACCCTCATGTTTAATGCAAATTTAACCAAAGGTAGACGGTATTCTAGATTATAATTACTCGACTAACAATGTACGTGGTACCATCACTATTTAAATTAGCGGGAAGCAGTTAGACGTTTAAATACCTTGCATTTGATGCATTATACAAATGTTCATTTCAGCAAGATATGTCACCAGTTTTTACAGATTTTATTATGCATGAAAAAAATTTTTAAGGTTTTCGTCACAAAGAAAATATTTTTTTATAAGAAAACTTTCATAGAATTTTTAGGAAAAAACTATTTTTTATGAATGTGACACAGGTATGACATGATCTACAATAGAATTTCAGACATTGTTAAAATATATTTTATTTCTGAAAATTACATAAATAGAAAAATTTTTGAGCAGATTTATAGAAGATCTATTTACATTAAGAAAATGCAATGACCAGAAAGTACGATTGAAAATATCTAAATTTCAGCTGTAGGTACTCAAATTTGTATCAACTGAATTAAACATTTTCGATTCACTGTTAAAAGTAAGTAATTATGGAATTCCAAAAAACAGTGACGCTTCTGTATAAATAGATTGTAAGTAAACACAATTATCCCGAAAAGTTTCAAGTTTGATAAAACTAACAAAACTCCCAGATTTTTCATCATTTTGTCATAATTTTTTAATCAATTTAGTAAAAGATAATGTTAAAATAAATAAAAATGTAAGAAAGTTTATCTAAAAATTGAATTTTCGTCATCGGAATGATAGAAAGATAACGAGAAAATGCTACAAAAAAAATTAACACAGAATTTGTGGTTGACTGAGTTTTAACTATGTTCAACAAATACTTAATATTAATTACAATTTAAGAAAGTAATTGGAATGCTTAAATAAATAAGCAAAGCGTGAATGGCAAACTTTGAGAAAATAATAATTTCAATGTTTGAAAAAATAATTATGCTAGAGTTGTTTAATTTTAGGAAATAATTTCTATTGAATAAATAATATGATGATTCAATACAAAACCACATCTAAATATTTACACTCAAACTAAGATAAAACAATGAAATTTTTCATTAAATTTAATTTCGCTTTAGAGAGATATTTCTGTTATGTTGTATGTGAGGTAAAATAAAAGCTTTGTTCATAAAATAGATATTTTGGTTGAGACTTTTAGAAGAGAAGTGGAATGGAAAAGTGGAGTGTAAACATCCACATATATCTCAATTAGTTAATGTTTTGAAATTGAAAAAGATATGTTTTCAGGGATCATATTCACAGAAAAATGATAAGTTAATGTTTCCACGTCAAATCTAAAGCAATTATTCCATTGAAATAAAAGATTTTTGATTTGATGTTTGAAACAAAAGCAATTTTTGTTTTGGTGAAAATTAAAAAGATATCATTACTATGTAGATTTGCCAAGTGTGTTTTTGATTTTTTCTAACTTTGTCCCGAAAAGCTGGAAAAAGTCTACTTATTTCAGCATATTTTATAAAGCCGGATTTTCACTTGGTTTGAATAAATTTCTTGCGCTCGGAAAGATGAGATCGTTGTATATTTGCTGAAATTAGTCTTATTGAAGCGGGAATTGAGTTAGATATGAGACGATAGGAGGTTTGCTTTAGTGAGAACGTAATTTATTGGGGTAGCTGAGTAATTCCAGAACAGTCTTTAAAATGATTGCATCGCTCTTCAACTTAATCACAATTTTTGTTTTTTTTAACGACTACACTAATAATTTTGCATAAGATTTTAAGTAGTTTCAAAACTTCAAGTTCATTAAAATACAACTTTCAAGTTTTATCTTCAATGTTATTAAACAACCTAATTATAAGTTTTAACTTCAGTTAAATTTTATATTTAATTCAAACGTTTATTCAATTTTTACCTATAACGTTTATTTTTTAAAGTGTTACATGTTTTTGTTTACATCAGTTCTAGAGAAATGTTTACCTTTAAGTGACATGGTGAATATATTTACTTAGCCTTCCACCGTTTCAGAATGGTATTACGTTGAGCTTATTCTTGTCACGTCAACAACATTATTATGATTGTGGTAGATGCTACAATCCATTAAAAATACATATATGAAGATAGTTATTTGCAAAGAAAATAAATCTCTACTGGTTTGAGTTGGGTTGCAACTCTTCTTTCAAAACTCTTATTAAATCTACATAAAAATACTCAGTCAAATTTTTCGCCCAATAAAAATCATTATGGTTAAAATCATCTTTATCAGCTATATCCAAACCAACTGGTACTCGAAACATATCCTTTTTGGTACTTCCAAGTTCGTTAATAAATTTTCTGACACTCTACGATTTACACTTTAACATTTTTTTGAAATAATAACTTTCCTCAAAAATCACCTGTTTTGATAACATAATATCCTTTCCTCCATAAAATGCATAAACAGGGATTGTAATTTTTGATAGATTATAGCTAGGAGGACGTTCTTGAAAATATACTTCATGATTTTTCACACCGTAGTCATATTTTTGAAACCTGCGGAAAGCGTAAAGTTGTGTTAAATGTATCATCTCATCCATTGCTATCGGTTCGGGATATCGACTAAAAAAATTTAACATAATATTCTAAAAATGAGTGATTATTAAATTTTTATTATTATTTTTTGTTATTTTGTTTACAGGTGGCAACTGATTACTTAATCCTGAAAAACTGAATAAAAATATAACACATATAGCTGGAAAATGTGAACAAGCAGTCACCAACATAAGTCTTATTGGTTCTGGTATACTGAAAAGACTGTTCATGCCAAAATGTTTTAGAATTGTCTGCAAAAATATATATAAAAAATAGAATTTTATTGTTGTTAATAGACAAACAGAAACTGGCAACGATGAAAGCATACCAATCGCGACGTTAACTTCAGGATCCATGTATACAATCGGTGATATCCCTATAACTCCTTTCAGAAGTCTTTCACTTTCTTCTGGATATTCAGAAGCATACATGAAAAATACTGTTGCTCCTCGAGAATGTCCAATATAAATTATATTTCCGGCTTGTCCTGTAACTTCTGCTACTCTATTCAAAATAGGACTCATGTCATTTGCTGCTGTAGTATCCAAACTATTTTAATTGTTAGTTTTTTTCAATATTTCCTATTTAATTTACCTAAATTTCCAGTATTTGGGATTTTTATCATCCAAACTAACGTGTTTTTTCGAGTAAGACGTTCCTCTATGATTACTTAACCAAACATCGTAGCCATCTTTTAGAAGACTGTAAACTGATAAATTATTAATAAAAAATTTGTTTAATATATTCATCAGCTACCAATCGATTTTTGCCCAGCCAGAAACCAAGCCTCTGAGTTCAAAATAATACCATGTTCTAAAACAACAGGTTGCTTATTCTGCAAGAGCTCATTTTTATTGAAAATTCTGATAATTTGTAAAATGTAGCCGTCTACAGTTGTAACAAAATGAGTCTCCACACCATATCCATGTCTTTGTGCAAGTATAGGCTGAAAAACATTATTCCAATTTTTTTCGTAAATTTTTACTGAATTTCTTACAACTGGGACTTGAAAATCTAAATCCTTGTAACAATTTTCACTAATATCCATTATGGGATAGTCATGGTAAAACTTGCAAGCGTTATTCTTAGCGTCACATATTGCAAGAAAAAGAAGGAATAAAGTTTTCTTGAGCATGTTTAAGCTCTATTAAAAATATAAATTTTATTTAGTTTTATCGCCATGTGCTAGTTCATGGCAATTATCAATTTGGGAATTGAGTGATTAATCAAATGACACGTTTGGTGTTTTAACAAAATTTGCCATTTTGTTAGAATAATGTGATGAGTTAATTTCATCAGATTGGAGTTTTTTTTACTTTTTTGTAAATATAATAAAAGCTATTTATTTAATAATAAAACTCAGTTTATTTTATTACCAACACACTTGTATTTTTTGAATTCAATGAAATCAAATAACACAGATTTTAAACTGGAGACTAGAGATAGAACTACTTCCAGGATCTGTCAAAAGATTATGATCCTCTTCAATCCTTTTTAGTTGCAAAGCTTCAACAACACTCTACTTCTTACTATGCCTTAAAGGTTTTAAGAAGAGTTATCCTTCAATAAAAAGCTCAGCAAAATTGGTTTATTGGTCTTGAAGCAAGAAGCAAGTCAATATATCAATTTTTGTTTTAGAAAATAATAACCAATTATTTGGAAAAATTACTGAATTCCGAAACTATGTAAGGGTGTTACGTGTATCTGATAGATGATGCAATAAATTTTCCTCTCGACTCCTTCCCCATTTATTTTCCAATTTCCAGTTCACTCGAATTAATCCATGAAAGTGCGAGAAATGATATCCAAAAGGCACAATAAATTGTATCAATGATTTTTTAAATGAACTCGAAGGCAGTTCAATGGGTCATTGGAGGTTAATGGGCAAAGTTGGCAGCTTTGATGGTGGCAGCGAAGCTTCTATATGTATGTAAATATTCCGGATAGACGTCGCAAAGCAAAAGAGGCTCATCCGCAATCTCTGCTACTTCAGGAACCTTGCCGGTGATATGTAACCGGAATAAAATATTAGACTGAAGAGGAACGAAAAAAACACCTCGGTCCGTCGCGCCTGGAATAATTTAAATTCGTCGCCGCTTTCTACACCATTGTAGGCGCAATGTTGGCTTAGAGATACAGCTTTTTCTTGAGAAAAAAATTGACGAAAATTGCCAACACATGTTCTAAACATAAATAATCTTTAACTCATCAGCAAATGTAAAAACAGCAGTTGTATGGGAAATTTTAAATTAGAAAATCGAGAGAGAACTTCCATTATGGAAATTTTGAGAATTAAACAAAACCTTAACTATATATTTCAAATAAATGGATAAATAATTGTAGCATCTCAACATAATCATAATTTGTCATTTTTCCATAAAGAAACATGTATGTTTGGAAAGAAAATACAAGAACTTGTGTGTTTTTCAATAATGTATGTTTTCTCAACATTAAAAAGCTTTATTTTTATGTAGTTGCTTGTTTATGCTTAGAACTGTTTTGCAGGAAAATGAATTTTCTTGGTATTTTTACAGCACTGGACTGAGACACATATATTTTTACATAAAGGCAAAATATTCAATTTTATTGGACGAAATTGAATGTGTTCGGTAAACAGCCATATAGAATATTTTCTATTGAAATCTGACTTCATCTCATTGAAAAAATCTCCTACTTTTAATTTACTTTTCTAAAGAAAACACAATCTAAAACTTGTCTTTTTTGTAATAAAACCGAACCCAATATCGGCAACTAAATGTGTGTAAAAATTTACATTACAAAGCTCAGATCAATGAATTCCTCCAACATCGGAAAAAGCTACGATCTCGATGTTTTTCTTTTTTCCACTTGACTGCTTTTATATTGTTAAATATTCTTGAAAAATTTACATAGGTGAATAAGCTATGCAAGGCTTTTTAAATTTTGATTTTGAGTGAAACAATATAACGCTTTTACAAATTTCTATTAATAAAAGTAGTCAGTTGAAAGTTAAAATAACAAAAAACAATCCATCTCTTTAGCTTTTCTATCCAATTGAAAAATATGTATTTGACTTTGTTCCATTGAGTATTTTTATCTAATTCACAAGAGAGCGAAATTGTTAGTGCAATAAAAAATAATTCTCTTGACAATAGGTTTTGTCTGTTGTTCAACAAATATTTATTTTGTAAAAATTGACTTTAACTTTTTGTAAATATTTGTGTATTGGTTTTCAGGATCCATCAGTAACATCGATGGTGCTGAATATCACTGTAACAAAACTCAAGTCAGAAAAGTAATTTCTGGTGTGGTTGGAGCCGCTTCCAGTGTAACATCAATCCAGGTTGCCAATTTACTCCGACTCTTCAAAATACCGCAGGTACGTATAATTAAGCAAATCAATTAACTTCTGTTTTTAAAAATAAATCAACTTTATCTCTCTCATTTCCATAGTATGTTTATGTGAATTTTTCTGTACGGTAATCAACCTTATCACTTGCTAAAAGTAATTAAAGTGAAAAATTAAACTGGATAAAACACAGCACGTTTTAAAAATAAACTGAGATGAAAAATGACTGTAAATGACGTGAAACAGTAAAAAATTACGCCTTATTTTTTCAACACCATTCGTACTTTTACAATTGAAATTAACTTGAATAAGTCGACAAAAGAGATGCAATTTGCAACATCAACTACAAGACGTTCGATCTTCGTTATTTTGAAATACAACACCTACTAAAGCGCTGAAGTTATGATAAATGAAGAAGACAGGTCGGTGTGTAATGTAGCGTTATTATTATTTATTGCTATCCGCAATGACGGTAACATATTTCATGCTCTAAGTTTTCTGTTGCCGACAAGAGATTGTGGTTGAGATTGCTGGATGGACAGGAAAAGACTTCGTCGAGAACTTTATGGTAATCAGATATTACCCCTTAGATTCTAAGTCTATGAATTTTTAACCGTTAGTCTCTGTAGAAAGGACTTCAGTTCAGAAGCTCAAAGGACAAAGTTTTTTTCAAGACTTTCACAAAAAATTTCTTATGGCCATGTTTAAAAAATAAAGATGTACAAAAATAACAAGCTATTTTGACAGATTACCTCTAAGATAATTTCTTACACTCAGATAAATTCAAAAGTATTCCAATTATTTCCTCGAATTAAGCTCAGCATAATTACCACAGTTACAAGCCCAACTGCAATTCTCACTTTGCTGACGTCTGATACTTTGGAACTGTTACAAATAAGCAATTCCAAAGCTGGTTAGACCAGATTTATGTGTGGTATCATTGTTGACTTTATGAACAACTTTAGTAAAATATTGTCATGGTCAGTAGAACTTTCTCTCATTACGGTTGTTGTTGAGATTGATGCAAACAACAATGCAAGCTCAAACTTAGATTGCCTCAAGAGATGCAATTTCCTGCTATAATATTTCCTAAAATGGAATGGATTGCTTTTCAAGGTGCTTTAAATGCACTTTGTGTTTTATTCCAACAATTGAAATACTTGAAAGAAAAAGAAGCGCAAAGATGCTTATTTTAGTAACTTTTATGTGATTTCTGAATGCTTTGATGTTTTTTGCCTGGAGAGGAATAAAACAGTTTATTTTGTGTTCAAATAAACAGAAATACAAGCAATAAAGAAATACATAAGTCTTAACAATAAAAAATAATTCAGTTTATGATTCCAAAGACAGATAATCTAAGTTTTTGAAAATAATTTTATGGAAACAATAAAACTGTAACGGACGTTAATAAATAAAATCTATAACAAAATGGCATTTCTATTGTCGGACATTTTTCTTCAGTAATTATTAATTTCAGATTTGGATTATTTAAATTAACACCAATTGAATAATGTATTTTCTTACTATTATTGGAAGCTCAATTGAAGCTTTGTTTTATTCTAGCTACTGAATAATTGGTATTGTTCTAAGAATGTTCGTTAAAGTAAAAACATTCTTTATTTTATTAAGTCAAAACACAATAGTTTGTCACTGCATTGCAAACAAAAAGCTTGAAAGCATTGTATCCCAAACCAATACCTTTAAAAACAACCTAAACGTAAGGTTTTAATAAAAAGCTCGATATATGCTTTCCGATGAAAGGAAGATGAATTTTCGCGGAACTGTAGGTGCAAAGCTTCGGCATCAAAAGCTCATCTTTCCTCTAGATTTTTCTGTGTTTATCATAGTCAGATATCCCGTTTGAGTTTTCTTGACCGGTCCAGACCCCGACCTGGAAAATGTCCGTTCGGTGGTGCAGGTCGCGTTTCCTTTCCCTCTTCTTTATCTATTCGATTAAGTGCTTTCCCTCAGTCGATTTATTTCAAACGCGTAGAAACGTTTTCCATGCCGCAATTTCATTTCCATTCCATTGAACGCTTCAGCTATACTCTAAGTGAAATAAACTCTGAGATAATTTTCTTAACAGTTCACTGTTTTTTATCATACGTTGAAGAAAATATGCACTTGTCGAATTTTTACTCAAGGTTCAATGCTCGGATAATACGGGTGAGTTCAAAGCGGAACTTGAAAGATTAGAAGAGAAACTGTCGAAGGAGTGAAATGGAACAATTTGAATGTGAAGCGTAGCTAATGAATGAATAACGGAGTATTAGAAACGTTAATAAAAAAAGCGGATAGCTGTGACTGCAGATGGGGGAAAATTAAATTTAAGGAAAAATATTGTTTGTGAATTTTGAACAGGCTTGATTGAGATTCAACAACAGAGCTCGACATCAGAAGAAAAATGCAAAGAATGGTTCACTAACTCTAACCTTAATTTTCTATTCTAAGTGCTATAATAATATGTTCTGCATAAATATTCCTCAGGAAGCTGAGCGCTTAGAAAATTCAATATGTTTATTATTCCTTTCTTAAGAACTACAAAGACAACTCTTTTTGTAGTCGGAAGTAGTTGGGAAATCTAATCTGGATTATGTAAAACACTAATACAAAAGCTTTGTTACTAATATAAATTCTATATTAGAATTGATCTCGATCATAAAGAAATTAATACTAAAGCTAAAAGCTAAAACCTCGAAATTAATATTATTTCCGAAGGCTCCAATGCAATGTTTGGTTTATATGAGATTTTCCGTAAAATATGAAGAGTAGTTAAAAAAAATTATTAAGGTGTATTAATTTGCTTTTAAAATTTCTTTTACTACGATTCGACTCTATAGAATAGTATTTGATTGAAAGCGCATTTTCCCATTTTGAGGTGTTCTGTTGTTCATAATTTAGACGGTGAAAGAGCATTGGTAAACATATCAGACATGCAATCGGCCCCACCCATTCTTTCTGCTACTCGTTATTTGTGACATCCCATTACTTGGCGTAACAGATGTGGAAACAAATATCACATTGTTGGGGTTAATGAACAAAGAACACTCCCCGATGTTTCATTCTGATCTCGCCTAAGAAAATGGAGTTTTCTCTTTATCCAAAGACTAGAACATTGTTCACATTGATCGTCCGTATATAACTTGATGTAAAACGCTTGTTTTCGTCGATGATACTGTCTGCAGTTCTTACAATATATTGCCTAAACTTAATTAATTAGTTTTGAAACAAGGAGAGCTGGCAAGTTCAACGACATGATTGTGTCTAGATTAGGATTTGAAAACGCCAATCTGATTAAGTTAACGATTCGAGCATTTAAATGTTTAGAATTTCAAACGTTTGACTTTCTAATGTTGCAATTTGCACAGCAATAGCGTTGTAAATTGTTAAAAACTTTTAACGATTTATCAGAAAGCTGTAGGGTTATTTACAAAGTTTTCAAGAGTTTACGGAACCTATTTGGAAAATCCTGATTGAAGATAATTCAACTTACTCAAATACTTCACAAAATACAATAATAAACTTCTATTTAGAACTCAAAAGATGAAAAACTAGGTGAAATGCAATTTGATTAAATTCTCTAAAGTATTCAGATTCATAAGACAGCAGAAGCAACTGGTTGTAAAAGTTAAAACAGAAAAATGAAGAGCAATCCGTGCAAATAGCATGTATTAAAATGTTAACGTAGCTTTTAAACTAATTTAGGTATAACTAAGCTCCATTAAGCTTTCAGCTTTTCTAATATATACAAATGAAAACCTATTCAAAGCAAACAAAGCACTTGTTAATAATTTAGAATTTTGAATACAATCTACACATTACAAAGAGTAATTATTTACTTTAATAGTAAAACCAATATGTTTTATGGAAATGACGTGCTTGTTAAACTACGAACAGAAACTATTATTGCTACGTTAATTTCAAGCACCTAATTCTAGCTTTCAATCAAATTCATAATGCTGATACCATTATAGAATGAAATTTGTAATTGCATACATAATTACAACGACATTCCTGATCAAGATAACATTGTTATGTAAAGTGAATTATAACTAATGGGCGCTGACGCGATTTAGGTTTTTTTTTTTTCAATTAATAACAGTAATAACATTCGGCATACAATCAAAACCTGTAAACTCATTTCACAACACTAAACAGAAAATTGTAAAGGTAAAATTAATAACAAGAAAGTGCAAACTTTCCCGAACTAAAAGCTTTCACTTATCTATGCTTTTCTTTTCACAAAATTCCCAAGTTTTTCTTTCGAATTAACAAAGCATACAATAATTTCCCCGTTAATTTGCATTAGCTTACAGACAAGTCTTTGCGAACATCTGTCGATGTAAAAACTTTGCCAAAGTTTTATTTTTTACTAACAAAACCTCAAGATTAGTTTTGGATGAATGACTTATAAACGAGTGTGTTGAAAACTTGTTAACTTTCCAAACAAGAGTTTCCAAAGTTTAGGTAAACCTTGAGCAACTGTTTTGCTTATTTATAATGCACTAATTAATATTCATTTATTTTATTTAAAAGGCAAAGTTGAACTGTACTGTCCCCAAGGTTTGTTAATTTAATAACGCTGGAAGGTCTTCCATAATCATATTTTATGGTTGTTATATTTTTTCTCATTTAGAATGATCTTGAACTTAATAATCTGTTATTGCTAAGCTGAAAAAACAATTTTGAAAGCAAAATTTAATTTTGGGATATTTTATACCAATCTGTGAAGACAGGTGTATTAAAACTAACGATATGACAAATTCCTCAAACTATATCTGAAATAAGCAAACTAGAGTCGAAAGAAAATGATTTATGATTACAATCTGTGGCCTATTTAATGTTTCACGTTCCATATTGATAAATTTTCAGATTTGAAAGAAAATGTGATTTATAGCTGAAAAAACTCTGAAAGAAATGATTTCAATATTTTTGTTTTAATATCACCAAACTGGCACAATTTGATAGATTTTGGCTTTGTGTACTGAATGAATAATAAAACTGACAGGTTCGATTTCTTATAATTGCAACGGTCAAGGTAATAGCTGTTTGTTTCAACAATTTTTTCACACTCAATGAATTTTTGTAATATTTACGAGAGTTAACAAATGGTGAAACAGCATATTTTATTCCAAAAAAAAATAATATACAGCAAATTGTTTGTAATAAAAATTCAGTATTCAAAGCGCGAGTTTCATTCCGTTACTAATTTAATAAGAATTTTGTGGAGATACAACAATATTTTTTATCTCAAAGTTTTAAAGAAAGAAAAAAGTAAAACGTATTATATTCCCCAAGTTGCAGAGAGAATTGTAATTAGAATTCCACAAGTGATTTGTAACTGTTATCAGTTTAATTGTAATCACGCTAATATAATTAATTTTTAATAAAGCGCAAATCTGAATTTGGTAGGTTATCATGTGCTGTTGCAATTAGTGAAGTCATTCAATTTACCGAAAGTGTTCATTAAACTCAAGTAATTAAACGAATAACGTAAATTAGTTTATTCAGGCATACATGATAAAGTGAAAAGTGAAGTAATTTTGCAACTTTCCAAAAAGTAGAACTTTGATCAATTTTCCGGTGACACATTCTAATGACAAATTGCAACTTTCTTACTTTGAGAAAAAACAAGCTTTCTGGCAAATTCGTCGTTTAGTTCATTCTTGTATGGTACATTAAATCAACTTGACTAACGCAGTCCATTATATGGAAATATAGAATACCTTATCAGAATCACACACGCTTACTCTCCTTCTTTCATTATACCCACGACTATGTTACAGTCTATTTGTCAGGCGATAGTGTTAAGTCGAAACAGCACTTTGAGCGAATGGTGATAAATCAATGGAATGCCCCACAAACTTCAAGGGTTAACATTAACGATTGTGGCGAGTTAACGGAACTCTTGTTAGAAGGCAAAGTTTTGCTAGCCTGTTGCTTTAAATGCAATAAATAATGGCTGAAGGAAAATTAATCGTTTTGACCTTTTCCACATTTTACAAAAAAATTGCAGAAATCAATGACGAAGCTAATTATCTGATAGAAAAGTCGTAAAAGAAATAATAGCTTATTTTTGTTTATGGCTCATAAAGTTTATAGCTTTGCTTCCAACTGTAAAAATGCTCCCATATTTTGATTCCATAGTCAATACAAATTTTTATCTACATATTTATTTCAGCTATAAGTAACAAAAACGACACTTTATCTGAACTTATTGCAATTTGTTTACTTTACGTTAGAAGTAATCCCATTTCAGGCTGTCAATCAGGTGATTTAAAATAAAAAGAAAACATAAACACAGAAAAATTGGAAACCACTATTCTATTCATACTGGAAATGATTTAAATTTTTCAGAAAACAAAACTGAGATTCATAAGCAATTCTTGGTTATTTGAAAAAAAATTACGATGGAATTTGGATGAGCAGCTGGAAATCCGCCACTTTTTAGCGAATGTGAAGAAAATTGATTTTATGATCAAGTTGCAAGTGTTTATTCCTCTCGATTATCTCACGTAAAACCATTTCACCTAAATTTAACTTTTTGCTTCCACCTTCTTCCATTAAATTCTTTCCCCAACAAAACCGACAGAGGAAAATTAGAAACAAAATGGGACACGTAGTAAACGGATGCATCATAAGGGTGTAGAGCATCCGGAAGATGCCGAAAAAACATTGCTAATGCTTAAACTTGACAGATAATCATTTGTAAAAGTTTCCTTTTATGTTTAGAAAAAAGAAGTGACTTTAGTAGCCAGTTGTTTACAACGACACAATTTCTTTTTGTGTTTATCTTTTTATCAATATAAATCGCTTGAAATGAAAGTGGGATATAGTGGACAGTCGATTTTACAAAGATTTACTACAGAATCGTACAATTTTGAGATTGTGATGCTAACATTATGGTCCCTTGGTTAAATATTACATTCAAAGTTTTTATGATCCACTTAAGCAAGTTTGCGAATTCTGGAATATGTTAGAAAATTTGCAACCTCAGTTATTTAAATTTATAGTGTACCCTAATGATATTCGACGAACAATGTGCTTTAACGAAGTAACAATGTATTGGAGATGTGCCATATGAAACTTTAATCTATTGTGCTAAAAGCTATTATGTAAATTAGGTTTCACTTCCAATATATTTTTATGAAAAATATAAATAGTTAGGAAGTACCGGAACATTATGTAATTCCTTTGTTTTTATCTTTTTTCTTCCATTGTGAAAGATTTAGTCTCACTTCGTATTTTTGGCAGTGTTCCAAATTGTAAGGTATTTATTATCAGTCAGCATGATGCTGTTTGATTTGCACAAATTGCATTTCCTGCTGGATTGCTCCTTCACAGTGCATACTTGATGGAAATGCATTTCACTTCAATATAAATTACTTTAAATGAATATATTGAACATCATGTAATTAAAGCGCCAAAGTTTCATTAAATTCTTTCTCTTCTTCACATTAACGCATAAATATGTAGCAAAACAATGCAATTTATGGATGCGCGGCTAAGTTTGAAGCGAGTTTGTAATCTTAATTAAAATATCATGAATGTGGCAAACCTTTTATGCTAAATAAATTAGGAAACCGCCTATGAAAGCGTTTAATCTGATTAGTTTTAATTGGTTTTTATTAAGGAAGCGATTATTAAGACGATGATTTTCTATTCTGTTTAATTTTTCCAGGTTTCGTTCTTTTCAACAAGTCCGGAACTGAGTAACAAGCAGAGGTTTGAATTTTTCACACGAACCATACCTTCGGATCACTACCAAGTCAAAGCTATGGTAGATATTGTTATTTTAATGGGCTGGAGTTATATATCCATCATTTACGAGGAATCCAACTATGGAATCAAGGTGAGAATAAGATTAGGGTTTTACTTTCGTATCCTTGAACATTTCAATTATTCTACTTGGAATGCTTCGTAAATTCCTGGCACAATACAGTTAATTGAAATTTAAATTTATGAGGCAGAGTTGGAAATTATCAAAAACGTGAAAGACTCGCTTGTTTTCCACTCGCTAAGTTTGTTGAGTTGCAAACAATAGGAAGATTTCATCCTTCATTTAAAAAAATATATAGAAATCATTGTAATTCGAGCGACAGATTAACACTTGAAATCATTTATACACTTGAAGGCAAAAATCTAAATCAGCTTTTGAAAGGAAAAAGCACTTGTTAAAGTCATTCTTTGAGATTCAAAAGACGTTCCTTTTTTTCAACGTCCAATACTTTATGAATGTTTAAAGCAGACAAAATTACTTTAGGATCATTGGAAATTCTCATTTCTAATCAATTGTGTTGCTTTCACTCGGCAGAGATTTATACAGACAAAATATACAACTACTTTCTGGACGGAATTTCGCATTCTACTGCAGCTTTAATGCACAAAAGTAAATTTAAAACCCAAAACTAAAGTCTCGTAAATGCAATTTACCTCTTTTCTTGCAATTTACACTTTAGGATAACCTCTTGTATAAAATCAGCTCACGTTTTATACTAACCGCTGTTTTTCTGACTGATTTGTTGAGTGATGCAAAAATAAAATTGACTTAGCTGTATTTTTTCCGAATAAATTTTTATCTAAACATAGTTTTGTGTTGCTAATTTGATAATTAAGTAAAATATGAAGAAAACTTGTAAAAAACTCTAATCTGGTTTATTTTAGCAAAAGATTTTTCTGGTAGATGAAAAGCTTTGAAGTTAGGGATTGAAAAGAAAAGCTACTTTAAAACGTCAGCTCAATCTTGGGGTATCAGGAGTATAAAATCTCATATAAGAAGCTGGAAAATGATAAGACCAGTTCGTAGATAAAATATAAACCATCTTCTGTATTTATACAATAAATAATCAATTCCAATTTAGAAAAAAAATCAAAACTTTTTTATACATTGTTTATGTTTTAATTTGCATAAAATTATGTAAAATCCATTGAAATAGAAACTAATAACCTTAAAGCTCAAAACTTTCCAAGAACAAAAACTGACTTTTTCATTAACTCAAGCGTGCTTATAAACTTATAAGTTTTCAAAAACCAGCTCCAAACAGTTTCTAATTAATTTGTAGATAGTTTCCACCGTAAGCTTCTTCATAGTTACTCTTAGAAAATTTCAGCTAACAGTATTTAATGATACCAATTTTTGATATTAATTATTCTTAAACTTCCATCTAGAAAAAATCCTACTGATAGAAAACACATTCGTATATTTTTTGCAGCCAGTCAGCAGTACTGGGAATTGTGAGGGTGCCAACGTGATAAATTTATAAAAGACGTTTGATAGAGAAGCTTAAGACAAAAAGCACAAATAAAAAATTCACAGCTACATTAACCAGTCTGTCAAAAACACCGGTGTTGAACAGCTCCCAGTTTTAAAAATCTTTTGAATGTTTTTATGAAATATTTGTTACTGATTTGTTTGTGTAAATGCTGACAGTGCACTTCTGCAAACTTTCGAATGGAATCTGAAACGGCATCGGCTGAAATTTCAACTATTTAGTAAACACAATATAGAGTTTGGTATAATTATGCAGAAAAAATAATTCTTGAATTGCACATACTTCTGAAAGTTTTAGGGAAAAAAATGACAAAAATCTGTTTTTCATGTACTAAAAGCTGGTTGCGTGATGTTATTTAATGCAAGAATATTCTTGCATGTCATTTCAGCAATATGTATTTTACATATGATTTAATTACAGTATATGAAACTTTAAAACAACTTCATTTGCATGTTATTACAAAGATTCCGAGTATTTTTGATACAAATGCAATAGGGTTTGACAACCGAAAAGCTCTTTTCAAAAAAAAAAAGTTGCGTGACTTGCTACTAGTGAACGATGAGGCTTTGAAACTTTTGCTGAAAACAGCACAAATCTTGAGTAGTTTTTGCCTTTTTACAGTTTTTGATATAAGAGCGGTCTAAAAGAGACTTGTTTGTAAAGGATCCTTTGATTACGCTGGTCTTCCTTTAGGTTTTGTGTATTCTTCCATCAAACAAAACATTGTTCATTTAAAACTTTATCAAAAATATATTTTAATTTGAAAGTATTCTAATGTACAATTAGCGCGATGTTGTTTTTCAGTCATTATTCAACAAAGCATAATGCTTCACTGCAGAAAACCGCCCATCTTTTACAAATTACTGTTATGAATGCTCATTTTACTTTCAAAAGAGAAAGCGGTTTGAAAATGTCTTCCTAAAGCAGCTTAATATGAGAAAACTGGTGTCGCTTCGTTGCCAATTATTAATCTTTCGAATGATTTATAGACTGTCAAGAATAAGAAACCGAGTAAATGTGAGAAGTGGTTTGTTTCTTTCTTCTTAATTCATCAGAAAGAAAACTTACTGAATTGGAATGAACAAGATTTCGTAAAATAACTTTGTTACCAATTCATCAAAAGTCTGTTCAATGAAATGGGCGAAAAAATGTATTTAACATGAAGTTACTTTAATTTTGTTAATTATTTCTATTAACAAGAAACAGAATTTTCACGACAAAGTTTGATAAATTCCGTGTGACAGAAAATTCGATCTAAAATTTATCGCTACAATAGGGATCATATATAGATTCTGGTATTTGGAAGTTTATCGTCGACGTTTTCTATTAGTTTTATCGAGGAAATAACATGTCCAGATGTTGTGCTTGTCTTTTATGGTAGTTGCTTGCAAACAAGAGCAAATGTTCACTCAAAATTAATTTAAAAAATTTAACACTTGATTCATCGACTCAGTTATCAGAACAAAACAATATAAAATAATTTTTTTCTTTTATCATATCTCTTGTCACACAAGCTACGATATTGTAAGGCGTGTAATATAAATGGCAAGCACTTGACTTTCATTTCACAAATATGCTTTAATATTCACAAATATTATTATTATTCATTCAAATAGCTAAAGCTAATGTGCTCTGCACAGACAACAATGCATGTTCACATCTCTGTGATTACCCTATCAAGGATGTAAGTGAAAAGTGTTACATAAATCCGAACGTAATGGCATCGACGGTAAAGATCTTCTCGTTGTATAAAATGCAAACTCTAAAGAATACAAACATTGTAGTTTGCAATGATTAAGCAGAATGGTTATAGAGTTCTCAACTATAATGTTACAACACTTGATGGATACATCTTGCAACTCTTTAGAATTCCACCAAAAGATAACCGAACAAAGAACCAGCCGATTTTTTACAAAACGACTTGAGTTCATAGTCTTTTGTAGGAAATGGGTCTTTAGGTAAAAATTCATCACAACGAGCAAATTTTTTCAACGATTTTTAGTATTTAATCTTGCTGATCGAAGCTACGACGTGTGGTTAGGCAATCAAAGAGGAACTCGATATTCTCGCACTCGAGTCTTCACAGTTTAGTTATTGGACCTTTAGGTAATTAGAACCTACCAAAAATGGCTTTGAAATGGTGAACTTTCAGCATGGATACGGTTGCTGCTAACAAATTCCTACATTTTTGGACAAAATTGACAAAGTCACAGAGGTTCAATAGTCTATATCGGACATTCTAAAGACACTACAGTCGCTTTTATGTAGGCTTTTGAATAGTCTTAACAAGAATTAAAATTACTCAAAGAAATTATAGTTCTCTGCCCGATCGTATATTTCGATGTAGTCTGGTTCTTAAAAATACTCAATTTTCTAGTACCTACACTCGGTGTAAGAAATTCCATTCATAAATTTACATAATTTAACAATTTTTTAGAATTTGCTGCTAGCTAGTAACGTTTCTGCTATATTCTACAATATAGACTTAATTTATAAATATCTGGAGAAAATATGTTCCAGTTTTCCATATTTGTGTTGAAAAAATTTAGATATAACGTCGGGAGTTATGTGGTAGTTTCTAGCTAACGTATTCTTCTTAAATCGCAATTTGGAGTTTTCAATTAGCTATATAATTTTACCTCCTTAATTTATATACTCATTCTCCTTCCATTGAAACCGTAATATTATTATTGCATTACGCTCAAATGATAATTTTTAATAAACTTGAAGAATTTGAGTACGATATTGACAGAAACTTAGAAATATATACAGGAACCTGTTGAAAATAACTAAAAAATGTTAAAGTTTCAATATTTATACTCTATGGAGTTCATGATATTGTCATCACCAACAATGTATAAATTATAAGTCACTCATTCGAATTTAATTTTTTCCAACACTAGTCTGTTTCTGTAATTTTTGAGAAATTAAGAAATTTGATCAAACAATTTTGGGAATTTCCAATTGGAATCAAAACATATAATTATCATTTTAATAATAATGATTTCATTTGGGCTAAATACAAAACACTCTTTTGTATCCTCAGCTATTTTCTATTTTAAAAGACGATTTACAGTGTAAATAATATACAATTAAACGTTTAATATAAAAATGTTAAACGTTTTTATAATTACTTTTATTAATTCTTATTACAGCTTCTGATAAAGGCCATATCTATTAGCATCTACTTTTAAATAGGATAATTTCCTTCATCCTCTAAACGATGTCACATCTGGTAGTGTTCTCCTTCTATTATTTTGTTTTCTTGAGTGTGTTAGCTGGAGCTTTTCCGGCAAATTTTAATAAAAATAATAATGCTTGTTCTAAGCTTCGGTCTTATCCTATGAGGTTTGTTAGTCCGGATTGTTATTACAACGAAAATGTTCAAGCAAGAACTGTAGTATAAATAAAGTGGGTTTTTTGTTGGAGTTTCTATAAAATGTGTTTTAGCCTAATATTATTACACAGAATGGTTACGATTTGGAAACTTATCAACTTATTACTCCTGATAATTATTATTTGGTTATGTTCCGAATTCCTCCACGACAGAACGACACAAGAAAAAATAAACAGCCGATTGTATTAGAACATGGAATTTTAGTCGATTCTGCTATTTGGGTATACACTGGGAATAAATCCCTTGGTAAAAGTTTTATGTGTTTTGTCGAGGGTTGAGTTTAAGTGTTTTACTGCAGCTTTTAAGCTTGCCGATCAGGGTTATGATGTTTGGCTGATGAACCAAAGAGGAACAAGATATTCGAATAAGCATATTAATTATACAACTGATGATTATGAATATTGGCTTTATAGGTAACAAAATTTATCAATTTTATTTTTTGTAAAGTGTGTATTTTAGTGTCGATAGTCTTGCTGCTAATGACGTTCCATTAGCGTTGGAAAAAGTCGCTGATGTGACCCAAAAAGCTGGCTCTATTATTTACATCGGCCATTCTAGAGGCTCTACTTTAATCTACATGTTTGCAGCTGAAAATCCTCAACTTTCGCATAAACTATTAAGAGGGATTATCACATTTGCACCTATTGCATATATTGACGATTGGTTTATCGGACCATTCGCTAAAGTTGGATCTCACATTTGTGTAAAACTCTAAAAGCAAAAGTTAATCAAATTTTGCAGTGATTTTTTCAGGCTTCATTGTTGCGTTTTGGTATTTCCGTTCTTTTTTATCCTTTAGAATTTACAATTACTTTGTTTCAAATTATTTGCTCTATTTTCCCGTACTTTTGCAGAATTGTCCTTCTGTTATCTTCCGGAAAATCCAAACATTTCCTGCCAGTATGTGTTTATTATTTAATGAAAATATTAATTATGTATGTATTCCAGGATTACCTTTTAGCGTTTTATTCTCATTTCCCGTCATCAATAGCAGTTAGACAATTGTGGCAATATGCGCAAATGACGAGCTCCGGAAAGTTTCAGAAATTTGATTATGGAAAAGATATTAATTTAGTTGAATATAACCAAGAAACACCTCCTCTATACAATTTGAGTAATATTCAAATTCCTGTTTATATGTTCTTTGGACGGCACGATATTTTACTCAAAGAAGAGGTAGATGAAATTAAAAATATGAAATAAGTCGAATAATCCCAAAATTTCGGTTTTAATTCTGGTTCATGGTTTTTTACAGAAAGTGAAAAAAATTTTTGATGAACTTGGTACGAAAGAAAAAGAATATTTTAGTGTACCGATTGGTGAAACTAACGATGAATTGTCTTATGGACACAACGATTTCTTTTGGGATAAAGATGTAGAATTGAATTTGTTTGAGAAATTGTGGGAAGTTTTAGAAAGATTACAGTAATAGAAAGTTTAGTTTTACTAACTTTGTATTTTTTGTTCATTTCACTAATAAAGTTTTTGTTTGGTGGTTCAAAATTTATTATTATTTATTCGTTTTTAGAAGCACTCAGTCTCGTCTTGGGTTAAAACTCATTAAAAACTTACATAGAAGCCATAAATAGTTTATGAATGCATTAGTGTAAGAGACGATATCTCAAGATAACCTTTTGAAGTAATCGTTCAAAGTTGAAAGTTTTCTAATTGTGTTAATAATAAAACACACAGTGCTAAGTTGAATAAAGTTTCATGTATGATAATATACGATCTCTTATACCTAGTAGTTAGAGAAGTAAGTCAAACAATTTCCATAAACCTAATAAATATTCATTGCATCAAATATCTTTTTCCCTTTACCAAGAAAAATGAATGAGGAAGAATCTGAAGGCTGTAAATTAACCACACCATTTTCAACAACTTAAACTAGATGTTGCCGTGATAAAGTTATTTATGAACTTAGTGCACTGTTTATAACTGCCAATCAAAGAGTTTAATTTATTTTCCCTTGTTGCGCAAATTAAATTGGGTTACAGTTGCCTTATGTGTTGAATACCTAATCCCAACTTACCAATAAAGCAGGAACTTTGCTTTTATGGTCAAAATTAAAATGAATATCATAAAAGATAAATTCATGCAAAAACTTTTTTTTATTTAGATATTTAATAAAAAAGCTGACGGCTGAATCTCTAGACAAAAATGTATTATTTATTTTGTTGTATATTATACTTGCAAGCTGAAAAGATGAAGCAATTTCATTTCATTATTATAACCAACTTTTACAACTGTTGCCTCTCTTAATGTCAGATATAATTTTAATGAAAAATTAGTATTTAATTGTTTAATTAACTGGCTTTTCTTGCGCGCACGGCTTTAATTCTCATTTAATGGTGGCCGATGTTTTTGGAAGGAAAAAGACATTAGTAAAGGGTAAATTACGTAAGTGGGAAAACGGTATTAATTACATATTGCAAGAGGGCCTTGCTAAGTAATTATTAAAATGTGCACATATTCTAATTTTAACTTGATTTAGGACAACTACCTTTTTGAACATTTTCCCTTAATTATTTCTTTTGATTACCTCCGTTTATTTTATTACCAAAAACATACTCCTAAAATAACCAAAAGCTGCAAAACCTCCCCGACTCTGCTGCCATTTACAATCGCTTTTATAATTAATTACAGTTGATAACCGTTATCAATTCCATAATTTTACATATTGTTTAAATATTTAGCAAAGGGAGATAACAAATATTACACTTATTGATTCTGTCTATTTTAAAACAATTACAGAATTTGCTGCTTTTTAAATTAATCAATGTCAGACAGTCTTACGCTGTCCTTTATTAAAACTTCATCCACAGTTTTAAATATAACTGCCAATCAAATAATTCAATTTCACTTTCAAATAACGGATTAAAGCTCCTCTAATTGACACTGAAAAATAAATGATTGAATAAATGACTTTCCGTAGTTCTAGTTATAACTACTCCCGTTTATGAATTTTTGTCAGAAAGTTTAAAATTTAATTGCTTGAATCTTAGTAATCTAACCACAATGATAATTATCTCGTTGAAAATCAATATCTATGTGGGTGTGATGCTTCCTTCCTCAGCAATAATTACTGTAACAATATTATCGAAAACGTCAACACTGTAACACTGTCAATAAGTTAAAGTTATAATTCAGCTAAAAACCACTCTGAAGCAACACTTTATTAGATTGTCTCAACTTTTCTCGCAAATAATTTTTTTAACACTCATCTTGTCTAATAATCTTAATACAATAAAACTGAACCCATATTATGTTTTTCAGGCTTTCGAAGAACTTGAAGACCTTTTAGCTACTCATAACATATGCATAGCAGTGAAGGAAAAACTAGTAAAAGATTCTGGAGTAGCCGATGAATCAGCGTATGATAACATCGTGCAGAAACTTCTAACGAAACCAAGAGCTAGAGGTGAGATAGGTTTTATACTGAACACATAAAGCGGCTACGTTTTGTGTTGAAAGAGTTTCAGGTGTTCTGGGGATACTTAAAGAAGTGACACTTTATGATCGCTATAATAATTTGCAGCGACGTTGTCTTAAATTGTTACAAAGTATAAAAGACCACTAAGTTGAGCATTTCCTAATTAAGTTAAAAAAATAACGGGAAAGGGTTACACATCGTATTAGAAAGACTCTTGGAAAGAGATTTAATCTTATCTATCCGAACAAAATTCGATGACTTTTCGCAAACTTTCCACTCCGTTATCGAACGTGAGAGTTTTTAAATGCGGAACTTGGAATGGGTTTTAATAACGAGTCAATAACAACAAATGCTTTAACAGTTATTTCCATTAAAAGGGATTTATAGCTAGTAGAGATAGATTTTTATTTAGCGTTCGTCTAAATTGAAAAATCGAATCGTACAAAAGATTGATAGTACAACCGTCTGGAAAAGTTCTTTGATGTCTTTATTACCAGAATATGAAAGAAAGATATGTTTACTGTAAACAAAAGAACGACACAAAAATCTTTTCTCGAGTTCTAGTTTCAGTTTCGATGATAACAAAAGACGTTTTTATATAACCGTGTACGATTACAAGATCAGAATCAAGTCAAAATTTTATACAAAACGGTTTCTCTTGATCAAAATTTAAAAGTAAAACTGGATTTAGTCAGCAGTACATTGTATTTAGAAAACATATCAAATTAAGCATTTAAGTCTGTAGAGACGAGACTTAAAAAACTGTCCCTCGTAAAACAAAACGAAATTGAATTTATACTAAGTTGCGAGAGACAAGTATTCACCGAATAACAAAGTCTCGTTACGCCTTTGCGCTCTCAAAGGAACACTTTATTGTTTGTTCAAGGACTACTGCTAACACTGACTCAAATCCCACAACTCGGATATAGATTTCAATAAATCCACAAACAACTGCCGCTTTGTCATCTTTTCATAATTTATTTATATTGTCAGGAAGTGTTTATCGTCAAAAATTGCAAAAATTTGCTATCAAACACTAGCAAGTTGCAGTTAAACTTTCCACAATTGCAGAAAGTTTACTGAAGCAACTGCTCCAGTTTCGAGTATTCTCTTCAGACTTTAACAATAAAATCGATTGTATTACAGAAATTTCCGTCAACGAAAGCCGTGAAAATTTGTTGTTTCTCATTTGTGAACTATTCTAGATTTATCCTAAAATAAAGTAGTGTTTTACCTCCCTAATAAAAACATAAAATAAAATTCTCACCAAGCTTTTATTGCAATAAACAGTGTGTTTTTCGTCTCCACGGGCCGCTTTCCACTGCTTTTTAGCTCACAGTGATAATATAAAGCTTACATCGAATTACATAGTTGATGATGAACCATCAACCCAAAAAGTGTGGTGTGATAAGCAGATAACTTCCACTGTATCACTATGAGGTTCCATGTGTAGGTAATAAACGCATAAAAGGGTTTGTTGCCACTTGTTTATAACTCACATTTTATGTGGTGTAAATGACGTTGTAATGGTAAGGAACGAAAAATATCGAACATTATAGACCCATTTGGGAAGTATGACTATTTCAAAGGTTGACATAAGAGATTTTTCGAGAGTTTGCTTTTTCTATTGAATGTACATTTCTTTCTGTTTTGTTTTGTTAATGGAGTGCAATAAAGTAAAAAAAGCGGAGCGTGGGATGTATTGAGGATCGGAGAAGCTCTCGAAAATGGCGCGTCATTTTTATTAGCGTTGTTTTGTAGTGGTAAATGGAGAGAAATATTGTTTTTATCGTTACAGCATTTGTGGCTTTATGTTCAAGTTTTATTTTTTGCCGTAAACACACTCTTCTGAGAGCAGAAAATTATTTGGACGGTAAATGGTTTGTTCTTGGGGGCATTATTTGTTTTTGTTCAAGTATATGGAAAATAAATTAACATCAAGAAGTTGCTTTTACACAATGAAGCAAAATTTAGTTTCTATAACACATTCTTACAACAACACGTGTCCGCAGTAAAACAAGAAATCACCCTCAACGGGAAAGAATATCAACCCTAAGAACAAACTTTTGTGCTAAAGCTTCCCTATATAACTTTTTTGTCGATTAAATTTCCAAAGTAAAGTACTTCGGAAAGTGAATGTAAATGGTATTTCTACTGCAGGATGTATAATATTCGGCTCGGACCAGGAAGTCGCAGGAGTAATGCGTGCCGTGCGACGTAGCAATGCAACTGGAAGTTTCTCGTGGATTGGGTCAGATGGATGGAGTGCACGTTCTTTGGTATCAGACGGCAATGAAGCCGAAGTGGAAGGCACGTTGTCCGTTCAACCGCAAGCAAATCCTGTACGTGGCTTTGAAGAATATTTCTTATCATTGAATGTTGAAAACAATCCGAGAAATCCATGGTTTGTGGGTAAGTAAAGTATTTTATTACAGAAAAGTGTTGCATGAGTCAAAAATAGATCGTAAATGTCGTCTATAAATAAAATTTATTTAGAAGATGGGCCTGAGGTGTTCCAAAAGAGTTATTGTCTTACGTGACTGAGATAATTTATTAAAATGAAAAGCAAAATATAATTAATAATACTTCAGCTTTTATCCTGTATATTGTGCCACTTCTGATTTATGAGAAATGAGATTTTAGTAAGTGGTTCTTTATCTTCATAAAGAAATAAAATTTCAGGAGCTATAAATAAACGTTGCTTTTGTATGTTCAAGCTTGCTTCAAAATTAATTATTTAGAAACTTTTTCGTGAGAAAGACAGGATAGAACATATCGTGTTTCCATTATTTTTTTGAATTGTTCGATTTTAATTAATGCTACAATTACAAAAGAATTTGAAAGGTATTATTTTGTTCGAAAAATGTATGAAAGTCACGTATTTTTACTCTTGAAGGAAACAATTTTCCAATGGCTTTTTTATCTGCGACATTTTATTATTAATGGAATTAATGTTAATAGTCTCCGCGGGGAAGTTAGCCGCAAAAGTTTCGTGCTTTACGTCTCAATTCTGTAGATAACAAGAGTAATTTGCTTGAAAGTTTTATGGTAAAGTTGTTGGGTCAAGCGATCTTGGGTGGCATAACCTTGTCTAATCATAATCCAAATTTGTTACAACATTTGATGAAAAGCGGTAATAATTAACTAAAAAGATGTTATCAAAGATAAACAAAACATAACAAAAGTCTGTTCTCAGTTCGTTGCTTTGGTTAGTAGTTTTATCGCTCATCAGACTTTGTCTTAGAGAGCTGTAACACAAAACAAACCCCCGACTGTTATAACTCGAATCATTACGCTTTATTAAGTCTTTTGTTTCTGGAATGAATTTTTGTAGAATAAAAATTACAATTTTTTTATATTTTTGATATGCTAAACAGAAAAGGAACACAACTCAAATTTCATCATTCTTATAAATGTCAATCTATCGAAAGAAGCTCTAGAAATGCGAAATGAATGAACTCAGCAAAAGAAGCCTCAGCTCAATTCTGAACTTCTTAGCTTTTAATTTAATTTTAATTATTTATGTGTAACGAAAATAATAGATAAAATTTGAATTGCTTTTTCAACTTCGTAAAAATCATTAGCAGTCACCATAAAACGCAATTTAAAACCACATTAAAAATAAATGAGACACTAACATTTTCTTTACTTCTTCTCACATAACTTCCAAACAATTTAACGTAACAAACCATGCCCAAAAGCTGGATTTCATTTATTTAATATTAAATTCAACGTTAAAAGATTATTAACAGAGTCCCAAAGAGAATCTTGAGGTGATAGCTTATTCTCGTGTCTGCAGCTTTTCTTTTGGCGACCAGAAATGAGCCTCGGGTAGTTTTAGAACGACAAAAACATTTGATACGGAAGGACCATCTGTGTCAAGTCAAGCGCGACACACATCGTCAAAATGGAAAAATCCGGTTTGCTTTAATTGAAACTTATATCAAGCAGGTTTAGCTGAGATAGAAACGATAGCTTAAATAGCAAAAAAGTGATGTCCTTGACATTCGTATTTGTCTAGAATGAAAAAAAAAAATGTTATAATAACCTTCATTTGAAGAAACAGCACAATCCAGGAACACATCCTGTATTCTTGTTAAATGAATGAACTGTAATCTTTGTTATTTTCTGTTAGTTATTCCACGTTTGAACTCAAACTTCTCCAATTAAGTTCGTTTACAAGAAATTCCGTATCCAATGTACGATTCTTTCTTTTTGTAAACCAACAAATTTAGTTTTAGATAAATAAAGTTCTTATTCGTGTAAATCTGTTCCAGAATTTTGGGAACACCATTTTCAGTGTCGTTATCCAAATAGTTCAAAAACCCCTTACAATCAGAAACACGAACCAATGTGCACTGGCAAGGAAAAACTAACACGTCAAAACACCGTTTTCGAAGATCAATTGCAGTTCGTGTCTGATGCTGTTATGGCTTTTGCTTACGCCATCCGGTAAGTTAGTAGATGTTGTTTTTAAATTGTTTTGTTGTTCATCTTCAATGTGCGCTTTTTTGTTATTTACCCTTTCACGCACATCACTTTGTTTTTATTTGTTTATATCAAAAAGCTCTATTAAATCCTGGAATTTAACGAGCGAATAAAATCTTTGTTGGTGAGATCTTTCTTAAGTAGGTCGAATTCACGCAGCTTTATTAATAGCAACGCTTAGAGAAATAATGTTATACTTACTTCATCCAGGGGCAAAGGTTCAAAGGCATCGTTAGCTCGATTTACGTAAAAGGGTTGGATATTATTTACCATGGCAGTAATTTATGGATGAAATTTTGAGTATCTTTTGTGTTTTAGTTAAATGATTACAATTTTGGTTGATTTAAATATATATAAAAAACTGAATCCTCTCTCATGATTACCTGTTCAAACAACATTGCATGTGTTTTTTTCGCACAATCGTGAATTGTTTCCCACAAGATCCAGCACGCAAACATTTATTTTTATTGTTGCAACTACTCAGAAAATACAAGAATATTTATTTTATCTTTTTAAATCTCAATTACGCTCTTTTATTTATTTTATTGCTATAACCATTAATTTGAACTTTTTTTTTTCAGCGACATGCATCGAGATCTCTGCCACGGAAAACCAGGTCTTTGTGATGCTATGAAGCCCACAAAAGGAACAGAACTTTTGAAATATTTGAGGAAAGTTGACTTTGAAGGTAGGATGCTATAATTACATTTTAATACTTTGAAAAGATATTAGCATAAGAATTGTCACTCCGATTTACATCAAATAAATTTTTTTAGTTTAATTATATAATAGTGTGTGATTTTGTCTAGACAGAATCCATTTAAACCGTGATAAATATTTGTGGCGTTTTACGTTTTGACCACTTGAAAGTTGTCACTTTGTTTCGTTATCTTCTGACCAGCGCCAGCATACTCACGAGTAGGTATAACAAAAAATTCTCTACATTTTCGTGAAATTTATGTTCGAGCAAAAACTACCGAAAGCTTGCATACAATAAACCCTCTAATTTATTTTTCTCCATACGGTGCTTTTTCACTTCGAAATGAGGAAATACCGAAGCGAATATAACGCACACTCTTATGAAATGTCTCACCCAAAAGATAATTAAATTCGTACAAAATTCCAGAAAATAAAATCTGTCGCAGCAATATGAAGTCAGTGTTGGAAATGCAAAGTATTGTGTCAGGAATAATGTAAGAATATTTGTCAGGTGTCTTGGAAATCTCATTAAACACGTTGGAAATAAAGCAAAAGACATTGGCACTTTTAAATGAAAATTACACTCAGAATTACTCGTAGAAACATCTCGATACTCGCTTCGTTTGGAGTAATCAAATTTAAAGAGAATTGATGAAATGTTTTAATTATTATGGACGTGGCGTTCCATTGAATCAAGTGTTAGCTTGGTTTAATTCCTACCCGAGTTGTGGAATAACAGCTGATCAGAGGCTTATCGACTTAAAGAAGTTAGAAAGAACGTGCTGATTTTATACACTAGGAGAATTGCTAATTCTAAAACGAAATGTAATTGGACTAACGAGAAAGTTGCAAATCTTTAGAGGATTTGCAGTGGTTACAGCTTTGCAATTCCATGAAAATAATGAATTTATTGGCAGTCTCGATATTGCCAACTTGTTTTATAAAAAATACCCTTCAGGTATAGACTTTTTTAAAATTTCATATTTGATTGAAAATTCCACATAGAAAAATGTAACTAGTTTGAAATTAATAATCGTTGTATTTCCAAACTTTGGCAGAGCTTTTCACATTTCATCCATTTGATTAATTGACAGAGTATGTTTGTATTTTGCTAATAGCAATTCCAGAAATAATATTTTCCATTATGTTAAATAAACCACAAAAAAGCAAGTTTTTTATTTGTTGTTTCCTATTTACTTTAACAAAAATCTTTGGGAAATTGCTTCCTTCTATTCCGACGTGACACATTTACGTGTCACATTAAAATTCTATGCCATACATCTTCGATAGACGATAATCCAACAAGAGACGACAATTTGCCCGACAACATAAAAAAATTGCAAAGTGCGTAGGTTAAATCTCCGGAGCTCAATAAATTTGTTCGTTTTCTATAATCCGTCACACGAGCACAGAATGATTTTGATAAAATATTCCTGATTTAGATAGTCACTTTCGGAAACAAATTTCTGGCGCATCACTCCCATATAAAACTTCCAATCAATCGGAAATTCACAATAACCTGGTAGACGCACGATATATTCATGGAACAAACTCCCGGGCACAAATTGGATTCTTAAAAAAATTTCCTGTGCAAATTCGCTTGCTCACTTCAATAACCTTATACTCGGAATATTGGTATATCTAATCAAATAACTCTTTAAAATTTAAATGAAAAGTTTTGCTACTGCGCTAAACCTATTACTTTAGTGCAGAAATTGTAAGTCTCTCCTTTGAGGACTTTAGCGTAATGGCTATTTATTGATTTCGAAACTTTGAACGGAATTAATATTGGAACATTTAGCTGGTTTCTTTTAAAGAATACCAAGTCCCTATTAAAACTCTGAAAAAAGTAGTAAACCTTTAGCTTTTTTTAGATTTAATTAGAATGTTATGATCGAACTCAAAGGACTAACTTTGTACCTCGTTAAAAGACGTCATAAAAACACTGTTCATTTATATAGAAAATATTGGAAAATTCTCACAAACATTGTTGATGTTGCTGTTGCTTGTCTCATTTTTGTATTTTATTACACTGTAAATTCTCTAGTCAAGATCTATAAAATACAACAAAAATTCGTGTTCTTGACGCTTCTGTAGACTCGTTTCAAATACCATTCGCGAATTCGCCAACTCTTGAATCACTAACACCTATCGATATAATATTCCTTTAGGGAATTTCATGTCGGCTTCTCTAAAAGGAAACAAGCAAGATTATGCAGATTCTGATGCTTCAGCGCTTTGGTTGTAAGTTTTCGTCTGTTCGAGAATGCGGGCTCAAGTAACTATAATAGATTAAAATACAAAAACATAGCTGAATATTTTCTCTCAATCAATGCATTTATGGAAAAGACTTAAATTAAAGTTTAGTTGGCAACGAAACGAAAAAGCTCAGTTATACATTCGTGCAAATAACGCAGACACATTTATATATGCCAGAATTTTTAGGCATAAGCAGGAAAAAAGGTTGCTGAATTGATGGAGCTTTTTCCTGCTTTTAGGAACTGGGGAAGTTAAAAGGATTATCACTTACGTTTTCAACAGAATCATTTTTAGAAAATCACATTACTTCTTTCTGAAAAATATTACAAAACACAAACATTTGCTATATAATTGCAATGGCTATAAACATCGAAATATTTTGAGTGCAATAACAATAATAAGCAAATGCATGTTGAAACGTAATGAAATCGTTTGATGCATGTTTGCACGCATATTGTAACGTTTTGTAAAATATTAAGTTTAAAAGCTTCACAGAAGTCATCCAATATTGATGTCAATAAAATGTTTGCATTATGTCTTAGAGTTTAACAACTTAATGTAAATAGATGCATTTTAATCTGAAATGTATTGAAAAACCGCTTCGCTACCACAATTGTTTGTGTTTGAAAAAAGTGGAAATTTTATATGCGAAATCAGCGAATCCGCATCTAATTATATATTTTATAGTCTATTGTGGAATGAAACATCATATTTTAACAAAGCAAATTTTTCCTTGAAGTGGAAACACAGATGGTTGAAACAGCGACTTTAAACAAGCTTTTCGCATTTAACCGCCTGTTTAAAAGTTGTTTTCTCTTTTCCAGGATTGAGCGGTGACAGGTTTCATTTTGATAGTAACGGAGATGGACCTGCACGCTACAACATCATCCACTTCAAGCAAGTGTCCACAGGCAAATATCGTTGGGTTAGGGTTGGCGAATATGTGGAAGGAGAGCTTAGATTAAACATGTCAGGTACAAAAAAAAGCAAAGTTTGAATTTCATCCGCTGAGCTTTTATAAATGTTTCAATTATTATCAACTCTGATATTCAAACGTGATTTATATTCAGCTCAAAAGTGACGCGCAGATCTGCTGCAAATAACAAGTTTTACATGTGCACATTTTTCTCCGGAATGAGCACACAAATCAACGACTTCTGCTTGAAAAACTTTACATTACTATTATTTACTTGAAGTTTTTCAACATAATCTAACAGTGGAACGCTTTGGGTTATTTTAGTTGAAAGCAATTCAGTTTTATACAAGAGGTAACAATCTTACTGAAATATTTCAAAATACATTTTCTCCAAGTTTTTTATCCATTATCACAATTCTCAATCAAACAACAACTAACAAACTTTCTGGATTTAATGGAAATTCTTAACTAATTTCAGAGATACAATTCAAGCTTGGCCATCCGAAACCTCCGGAATCTGTTTGCAGCTTTCCTTGTGATCTGGGTCAAGCAAAGAAATACGTTGAAGGGGAAAGTTGCTGTTGGCATTGTTTCAACTGTACACAATATCAGGTGAGCTATTGTCTTGTTTAAATCCCTTAAATCGCTTTTCAAACTTTGGATAGACATGCAATAACAAACCCGGATTCGAACTGTAATCACTCAGCAGGAATTAATTTGATAGCAGGAAGCGATTCACAATGCCTATTTGGAGAAAACAAGTAATAAAAAATTTCATATGAGGATTTTTAGATAAGCTTCTCTAACAAAGTTTTATTATATTAGTAAAAGTCTGTCCAAAGCTGTAATAAAATAAAACACTGCCATAAGGGCTTAAATAATGGAACGTCTGTTAAAAGAACTGACAATATCAGCTTTATTAATCTCTAAAGATTTCAATCAAATCTGAATTTTATAAAGACAATATAAATTTTGAATCTCAAAACACAAAAAATATTTTAATTTCTTTAAGATGGTTCAGTTTTGTAATTAAATTTGAAGATTCTTAAGTTTGAATAAAATTACTTCATTTCTAGTCAAAACTTTAGACGGTAGTTTTCTCAATTATTATTCCACTTTGCTTATTACATTAACTGCAGCAGTTCACTGTTTAGTTTTCATTACAATGATCATTGCTTTCCATTAAATTAAATGGAGATGGAAAAATCATTATAAAAAAAATAATATTAAAAGTAGAATACTTTAATGGATATTAAAAGACAAAAAAACTGTAATTATCTAAAAGTTAAATATTAAATTGGTTATTTTAGAACAATTTCATTATAAAAAGATTGGTTTTAATTTTTGTATTTTCTCTTAATGGATCGTTTAAGAAAACATTTTTAGGCAGAAACTTTTTAATATATCAACTTCAAATGTTGTTAATTTGGGAATAAAAAAGTATGTAAAAAATTTGAAATAATTGAAAAAGACCATCTGTTTTTCACCTTGAGTAAAAATCAATTTATATCACTTAAAAGAAAATAAGGTCTAAAGCAAATTGCCACACCCAGTGTTCTTGTTTTCTACGCATTGTTCCGCGATTCGTTCATTAGTGTTTCTTCAGCTTAAACTGTAAAAGTCTTAGAATTCTTTGAAGAAGAGCCAATAGCACTAACCATTGTTCCCATTAATGTTTCCGCAATCAGGCCCAGATTCGGATTACACATGTCTCTAGCCGCTCAAACTCACCGCCTAATTATGCAATCCAATTTCGGACTATAATCGAACTCGATACAACAAAGTTGTTTAATTTCGTTCCAATTATCTGATAAAGTTAGTGAACAGCTCAACTTTATTTGGCAAATTCTATTAGTTACAATTACTGTCATCGCCGTTTGTAATTGAACAACTGTAAAGTTTGGTAGATGAAATAGGAAATAGTTTTTTGCATTATTCTGATTGTCTTGTACAGATTCTCCACCCGAAGGATCCAACGCAGTGCGTGGCTTGCCCTCAGGGGACAGTACCTGACGCCCACCACATTCGATGCGAGGACATCCCGGAAGAGTATCTAAGGCCGGACAGCGGATGGGCTATAGGTGCTATGGCGTTCAGTTCAACGGGCATTCTCATTACAATGTTCGTTTGTGGAGTGTTCATCAGACACAACGACACTCCGGTAGTCCGGGCTTCCGGGAGGGAGTTGAGCTACGTGCTGTTGGCCGGAATTCTCATGTGCTACAGCGTCACGTACGCGTTAGTGTTGAGACCCAACGATTACGTATGTGGGGTCCAAAGGTAGGAAGCGTGTCAACTCACAATTCTACCACTCACCAACATTTTTTTTTGACAAATGCCCTAACAAACATAATAATTAACAAATTTAATTACTTTTAATTTATTGTTTAGATTCTTGGATGATGTATGAAACAGAATTAGGGAAGAAGATCAAAGATAACTGTGACAAATTAAGCTTTGTGCTTTATTGCATTAACGTGTTAATAAAACTGAAGGGGATTTAAGTTATTAATTCTCGACGAACGAACGATCGTTAAACTGCAATTACTAAAAGCTTTTAAATGTATATCTTCTTATATTTATCAATTATTGGCTATGAGACTGATACAGAAGTATTTTGAATTAAAAATTAATGTTGTAAAACTACAATAAGAATTATGGACATGAAAAGCTCTATTGTTATACAATGCACGTTCATAATGGAAAATTTTCAAAAATCAATACTATAAATAAGTAATTTTGTAGCTTTTCAAACGCGATTTACATGATAGAAAATAAAATGCTTCTGCAACTTCTAAAACGGCAAGTGTGTACCCATTTATTAGTTTATCGACTATCGACTAGCTTTCCAAGAATTTTAACAAATTTGACAACCTGAAATTAAAAAAATAGTTCATTATGAAATTGGTTGTGGGCTACAAAATGACAACTGAAGAATAGAATTTGATTGCAAAGAATACTAATTTGCGTTTTGATCTTTCAAGATTTTTCTAACAAACTGGTTTCGGTTACAAAGACTCTCTGTGAAGTTAAATATACAATTTTATTTTTAATGTAACAGCAAGAAGTTTATGAATAAAAGATGTAAACAAATTTATGTAAAAATAAAAATAATTCATTATATAAAAAAGATTAACACGCATCGACTTTAGTTGCATACTTAAATAAAATTTTGACTGGATCACGATAAAGGCTTAAGTGACATAATCAAGTTAAAACTAATATTAGAACACTTTTTAATAAAATTGCATTGCGAATTTCGCGAAAAAGTCTCAGTATTTTAATAAGACTTTGGCCTAGGCATGTACTGGCGATTTTCTGTCGGTCTTACAGAAAAAACGCAGTCAAAAATAATGAATCACAAGTCGGCATCTTTGATTTGAGTTCTGTAAAAAAAACTTAAGATTACTCTTCAGCTTTGTGCAAATACAAAATAACTCAAATCTCAGGTAAGGTTCAACCAATCATTGTTTTGTCCATGGGTAACATTCCAGTCGCGTCAGGACAAAAGAATGGATTCTACTTTATACCGTTCTGAGTAGATAATCGCAAGTGCACTCCGAGCCTCAAAATTCAACTTTCAGTTTTATTAAATTTTGTACTGTTTCTATATAGAATCCTACTTTTAGTGAAAAGTTTGAATATTGTTTTGCGATCTCTTTTATAAGCTTTTTAATGCTTAATTCTTTTTCTAAAAGTGAAAGTTAAAAAGAGCATTTTCAAATCGATCCGTTCGTAGACAAACTAAAAAACTCTATTGATCATAATTACAATAATAACAGAATAACCCAACTAATTTCCATATGAAGTCTAATGCAATACACTTATTTCATTCTTATCTTCTATCAGCTGAATTAATTAAATATAATACATTAAAAAAAGTTATGATAAATTTATACATAAAAGTTTACGATAAAAATAAATAATAGTACATTTTGCTCATAATATCATGAATAATATTATAATTATTCCAATTGCTCTCCGAATACAAAGGAACATTGAAATTTTGTTTTTAATAAATGGCTTATAAGTGCAACATCTAAATGATCTTCTTAGCTTCTACTACTTGAAGTAGCACTTTATCTTTTATTATAAAAGCTCTCGAAAAAGCTGCTTCAAAGCAGTAATGGAAACGTCAGACCCAACTTGAGATTTTGCAAGTATAAACAGCTTTAAAGAGATCTTACATTTGGAATATGATCAGATTTAATCTTTTAAATTAATAGTTTGAACTCTTGCAGAAACAAACTATTTGAAAATGTAAATTTCAAATTTGTTCACCTACATCATTCAAAAATTGGAAAATTTTTTAGAGAGGATTTTCAAAGTGTCACTTGATATTTACAGAGGCAATTTTTTGATATGATGGTAATCAATACTATAATTAATCTTCTTAATGTCTCTAAACCGGAAACACTTTTAAAGGAATTTCTCATAGGAAATGATCTAATTGGCTATTATTGTACTCGGAAGATAAAGCTTTTCATTATAGTGAGAGTATCATAAACTGTTTTTTGTTGAAGTGAAGTTTATCAAATTAAGCGCTTATTAATTTATCTTCTTTTGTTAAAATCCCTTTCAGTTTTTATGTAGCAAAAACGATTGTACATAATTTCAATCTGCTTCTGACATGTCCTCTATCCATTCCCTTTGTTTAATTAATTTTTTCACAGTTAAAATTAAACAAATAAACCCTTATACTAATACCAAAAACCGCAAGCTAAACATACGCCGCTTTCAGATTTGGCGCTGGCTTTTGCTTCACAGTGGTTTACGCAGCTCTTCTAACAAAAACTAACCGCATTTCACGCATTTTCAACGCTGGAAAGCATTCGGCAAAAAGACCGAGTTTTATATCACCTCGTTCCCAACTCATCATCTGTGCAGGACTCGTTGGGATTCAGGTAACTAAAATGAGTTTTCGATTCTCCAACATATCATTTAAAATTATCATCTCTTCAAACTTCCTGTCTGTTGCAGGTTCTTATAAATGGCGTCTGGATGGTTATTTCTCCGGCCAGAGCCATACACCACTATCCGACCCGAGAGGATAATCTTTTGGTCTGCTCCTCCTACATTGACGCCTCCTATATGATCGCTTTCACATATCCGATCTTCCTCATTATCATATGCACTGTGTATGCAGTACTCACCAGGAAAATTCCGGAAGCTTTCAACGAGTCCAAGCACATAGGTATCACATTTTTATTGATATTATTACTTTATTGAATTTTTTAAATTGAAACGTTGAACTTGATACTGTCAAGCAACAGTTTTCATAAAGCTTTGTTTGTTGGACTTTCATAATTTTAGTTTATTGTAGGCTAATTAGCCTATAGTTAGTTACATAAAAGCAAACCATGACCAGAGTTCTAGTTTTTGTTGAAAGGTTCGGATGCCTGCGGCTTCTTAAAGTTTTAATCTGTTAGAAATCTCTCGATAGAATTATTGTTTGTTTTTGCTTTTCTACTAAAATGCCGCTGTGTATTTGTACCCTAAAATTTAGAAAGAAGAGTAAAGACGCGTAAATTATTGAATTATGACTTTATGACAATCAAGGTTTAACTGCGGGAACTGAAAGCATCGGATAATAAAAGTGTTTATTATTGCTTAGTCCAGTTTACGTTTACTTTGCCAACAGAGTTGCAGAGAAGCTTTAAGAAGCTTAATTGTACATGACACCAACTATGTGATGATTATGATGAAAATAAATATAAAGAAGATTAACACTGGCAACCGAGTTGCTTTTCTATTTGCAAAACAATTCTCCACTTTAAGTTTTCTATGTAATTTTCTCCACATAACGAGAATTTGGTTTCAGTTTTCTCTTTTCGAGACTCGGTTTACTAAGTAGCTACTTCGTTTCCCATTTGTGGCTTTATTTAAAATTCCGGTATTTGCGCAAATACATTTACTCCTGATGCAATGAAAGTATCTGATTTTTTAGAATTTTCCGATAGTATTTTGCTATCAAATTTTTATAATATTAATTAGAGACAAATTTATTTTTATTTTTTGAATTATACATTGATTTTACAATCTGTGTTCTGACTTGAAACAAAATTGATCTAAACATCAGAAAACAATATTTAAGTTACAACTTTCGAAGAGTCTTCCCCGTGTGATATCTTTCAGAGACATGTCGATCTGAATTCATTTGAAACTGGGTCGGTGATATACTTTTGAGATAACTTTTCTCAACTAAAATGAAATTCCCTTTAAACTTTTTCATGTTTGGGTGATGCGATATATCTAGTAATTCATCAACAAAATTTATTTTAAAGTTATTCAAGTTTTTGTCCGTTTTTCCGATCTGTGAAAACAAATTTGAATTGATAATATTCCAGTCAAGTTTGATGCATATTTTAATAACTGATTAAAATAGTTAATAACTGGAAGTCATGTAGTTTTAAACACAACATTAAACTGCCATTATGTTTATGAATTTAATAAACATTTCTCAACTCCGTGCGAGTCAAGCCATCGTTTCTTAATTCTCAAGTTATTGGACACATCCATCACAGGCAATTCCATTATACGAATACATTATTTAGCTCCGCTACATAAATTGAATTAACTCAATTACCATAAGTATGTACCAGACTAATTCTCCCATTAAAAAATGTTCACAAATTCAATTATAAAATTTTGCTTAAATTATTATTTTTTGCAGGTTTTACGATGTACACAACTTGTGTTATATGGTTAGCTTTTGTACCTTTATATTTTGGTACCGCTAATCATGTAGCTCTAAGAATTACAAGCATGTCTGTCACCATCAGTTTGTCTGCTAGTGTGACTGTAGCCTGTTTATTTTCACCAAAGGTAATCATTGTTTAAAATTAAAAATAAACAGCAAGAAACTCGAGGCGTTCAAGTTTTGGTTATTTTAGTTCAAATAATACATTACGTAGAATAGTTTCTGATTCTTTCATTTGAATAAAAATTTTAATAAGAATGGAATAGAGTTTGTTTTGTCTACAAATACAGAAAATTGTAGGATATGAAGAGAATAACTTTTTTTATTCTCAATTATAACGATTTCTAAAAACAGAATTCAAACATTTATTTCGTTTGTATTGTAGTTGTACATCATTTTGATAAGACCGGAACGTAACGTCCGCCAGAGCATGATGCCGATGCGATATAGTGCAATCAACAAAAGCTCAGCAACCACAGGTTCCGGCAGCATGATGGCTGCGGTTATGGTAACGGCAGCCACTTGCGACCAAAAGCAACAAATCCAAAAGCACGTTCCTCCAATAGAAAAGGATGAAGGTTTGTGCAGCTACCGCAAACTCTCCCTTTAAAGCACATTTAGCTCAAATGTTTGCAAAATATTAATTCTTTTCATTTCAGAATTGAGTGAATCAAAAGCAAAAGCAGAAACGAAGGATTCGAGTACACAAACAACCCCTCGACACAGCAACAACATTCTCAACAGTTCCGAGGAGCATCTTCCAAAAATAAACAATAATTGTAGTGTGGGTAATGGTCCAATTGCTCTCCTTCCTGGAGTTCAGATAAAAGATTTCTCGTTATAGCAGCAACAGCCGGTTCTTAGAACATCTAGTTTAAAGTGCAGGAGAAATCCTGTTCAAGTTTAATGATGAATAATCCAACCAAATTCTTGTAGGTTTTAGGCCAATTTTTTACTGATAAGACTGTACTTGTGTGTATTAATATACATGTTTCATATAATATATAATTTCGGTAGCTGACTGGTGTGAACTGGGCTTTAACTATGTTGGTGTAACTACAATAATTGTTGATTATTTATAGTGTTAACACAGGGTAAACGTATGATTTCTAGTAAATAAGAGTAACGTTGTAAATGTGATTCTAATGTAAAAAGTCTTCAAGTTGGCAAAACTGTTTATAATGCCGACGCTGTATTTTTATTGGTGCTGTGAATATGAAATTTGTATATTTCCAAAAACTAATATTAGGTGTTTGATAAATGTGTAAATATATGTAATTAGTGTTAAGCTAGAAATAATTCAGTGTAGAATTAAGTATGCAATTGAAAGCTTCTACCATATACCTATGATGTTAAAATGACATTAAACTAACTAAATCATATTAAACTTTAAACTAATACAATTTTAAAAGTATCGTAAAAATACACAATTTTAATGTGTGATAGCATTCGTCATTATTGAGCCCAATGTCGGATGACTTCACACTAATTAATTAAAACAAACATTGATATTAGAGCTTTATACAATTGAAGAACAATTTATCATGATAATAATTATATAATTTTAGTAATGGAAGATATCGCACAAAAATGATAATTATTGTCATGCAGACTGCGGAGTTGTTTTCTTCGATAAACTTACAAGACGTGACGTACCTGTAAGCATGTTTAGTGTTTTTTAACATATGTACCATGTATCTAACCATGGAATAAATATATTCAAAATATTCATTTATTTCCTCAATACCCGTAAAAAATTAAAAAAAAACCTCAAGTTTTATGATATTGGAAAAAAATAGTAACGCAGTAATTTCATATCTAGAAAACTTACTTATTTTCTGTCTATCAACATCAACATCAACAATATAAGTTATATTTTTTTTATAGAAACATTAGAAATGAAAACCGTCCAACGCAATCAGCGTTAACAGCGATAAAATAGGTAATCCCAGACAATAATCTTCAAAACGCTTTCGAAATTTGTCTCAGAAATAAAATACTATCATGAACTCAAGTTCCAAGCTTCAATTTCTTATAGAACTTGTAATAAATGTAAAATCATTATATTTTCAAATATTAAGTTGACTAACCGAGAGTTTCTAGGCTCTGTTATTTTTACGAAGTAGCTATCTTTTTGGATGATTGAACAGTCATACTGTTATTGAATTCCAAGTAGTTTATAATGACAAAAAACTCATAGTTCTCTTAAAATATTTAACTTGTTTTACACACGACAAACATACAAATTACAAATTTCACTCAATTTAAACCCTGATTATTGTCTCGGTGCACAAACCACAGTCACGTCTGTTATCTTCTCTATGTTGGTCTAATGAGTTTAATAGCTATAAGTCAATATCTCAGCTACTCATTACAAAAACAATCAAATTAGAAAAAGAAATCACAAAATTCCAATCTCCAATAATTGCTCAATTATCTCAATTCAAATTTCAACACCCGAAATCCGGCTTTCATAGAATACAAATTACAAGAGGGTAAGCGTGAATTCGCAGTTAATTTTTTAAAAGACTCATAAAAGTTTAAAAAATAAAAATTATACTCAGTTGTAGTACCATTTATAATAATTATGAGCCACCGTCAATTCATAAAATTCTAAATATTGCATGAATAAATTTTGAAATGATATCAATCCGTATAATTCATAAGCGTACAGGTTCTTATTATGACAAGCAGAATAATTTATACGATTATCTATAGCGACTCAATGAAAATTAGATAAATATATGCATTTGAAACTTGTAGGCATTTCCATTCACTTTATTCTGAAAATTAGAAATTTTCAGAATATCCTCAAGCTGATTCAATCGAAAGAATTGCTATAGCAATCGCAATTTATGGCTTTTACTACATGTTGATCACTTTTATAATGGACAGCGTAAACTAGCTAAACTAACTAGCGATTTATGTGATTTTAATTATCCACCAGAAAATTTCGATCAGCAAGTTCAAAGACTCAACAATTGAACCGTGCATACATTTTCGTAAAAAAATATTGTATAACAATTAATCAACAAATTGGTTTTAACGAAAACTACTGAGATTTGACCCATTTTACATTCTTTCAAAAACGACTATTTCCTCAGTTTCTGCATTTGCGACGTCTACGTTTTGGTAATAATCCATTTTGTAATGAAAATGTTCTTGCAAATTTCTTACAACGCTTTTGAAATAGTTTATTAGATTAAATTACGAATACATTATCTGCGAACTATGATTTCAGAATATTTCAGTAATGGAAAATCAAAAGAAACTGAAAATGTGTTTTTTTAGATAAGTTTTTTACGAAGGCTGCTGCAAAAGTTTCCGGGAAAAGTTAGATAAAACACAAATTGGTAAGTAAAGTCACGTCAAAGAAGAATAAGAAAATTTTGTTCAAATATGTTTGCGGCAATGGCATTCATCTGACTGACATTTGTCAAATTGTTGACCAAAATTTATTAATTATTTTTTTTACGGAAACCAGTCTCGGAAGGTGAGACATTATTTCAAATCCATTCAAGGACAGCAGTTGATAAGATATCAAGCAGAAATTACAAATAATTTTTCTAAACCTAGCCTTGGTTTATGACGTGGTTCGAAAAAAAAATCCCATTTTTAGTACGTGATTCTTTTTTGACATGACTCTACAAATCGATCAATTGCTTCTTAGAACATCTTTTTTTATTGTTTATACTCATTTGAATTGTCCGTTGTAACATTTTTTCCAGTGAAAAGACATGACCGCAGAAACGTGCATTTTGAGAGGAACTCATTTAGTGATAAATTGAAGAACATAATTTATACATATAAATGAATGTTCTGTTGTTTAGTATATAATATTAATTAATATTTCCGGAGTCTAATGCTTATATAAAATTTTGAATATTTATGTCATGTTTAAGCTTACAATTGCCTTAATTTATGGTAATAATTTAAATATAAATTTTTGTTAGATCAGTTGCTGTTTTTGAACGTCTTTTGCGATCATTCAAAATTGTAAGAAAAAATTGTGTACGAAAATGTTTACTTATGTTTCCCGTTTGAAACAAGATTAAATTTTTCAATTTTTTATAGAATCGAATCTACTGAGCAGATTTCTGATCTTTTTGAAAATTATAGTCACCAACTAATACTCTATTCTGGATACTTTAGCAGCAATCCTTATAAAGACTTTTTTCTTCTATTTTTCAATTTGTTTAAACACGGAAATATTTTTCTTATATGATAAAAATGTGTAGTTTCTAATCTTTAAAACATTGAAGTCATTGCACTTTTTTTTATAAGTGGTGTTCCATTAGTATCAGAATGAAAGATTACAGCATTGTAAATAAGTTTTAAAAAAATGTAAATAGAGAATGTCAGTTTGTTTTCTAGTTTTCATATTTAAAAATATATTCACATTATTTCCACTACCGGTTTAACCAGAAGTCTATATATTTTTACTTATCTAAAATATGGTTGAAATTAGTTGTTCAATAGTTTTTGTTTTATTTAAATTGGTCATCAGTTGTTTGAGTTATTGTTTTTATTAACAAAAAAATTTCATATGCAACTCTTCAGAAAAAAGCTTACAGCTGGTCATTGTATTATAATAATGAAATAAAATTTGGTAGGCTCTTAAACACCTGAAACTTGTTTTTTTTTTCAAATGGAATGTCCCATATTTTAATGCGCAGTTGTTTCCGCTATTTAAATTGCTTTCTTTTGATGTAGCATAAAGCCTACCTATTTTTTTCAGTTTTCAAAATACTCACATTTTTTTTTAAAGATCTAGATTTTCTTGATACAAGTATTGTTTCTATCCCGTGACAGTCCGTTTGACAATAAAGTTGAGCACAAAGGTTTCAGTCATTGGACAAGTAGTTATAGAAACATCTTATTGAGAAAATTCAGGTAATTGAACAATTATTCAGAAAAAAATTGAAAAAAACTTAAAAATCAAAACAAATAAGTATAGCTTGTGATATATCAAAAGAAAGAAAATAAAAACCAAAATCAACTGCGTAATAAAATATAGGGCACTCCATTTGAAAAAATTAAATTTTTATTATTTAAAATATCTTGAAATACGCATAAGAAAATAAAATGTTTTTGGAGATATTTGAAATTTTTTTTAAAGGATATTATGAATTGTTGCTCTAACTTTATGCGCGCAAAATTACATTTTATTCTCGAAGGAATTTACCTTACGAGTTGCAAAAATCAATAATACAAACAATTCAAAGCCAATTTGAAAAAATAGATATCATTTTAGTAAGCTATTTAGAGTAGAAATATCCAGAGATAAAATCAGTGTTACTTTAAAGCAACAAAGTTGAGTGACTTCCGGTTAAACCGGGAGTAGAATAAATTCAATAATATTTTTAAAATGTCGAGATTATGACATACATTAACGTTTACTGGTTACATTTTCTAAAAATTCTACTATAAAGCTATAATCTTCCGTCCCGATACTAATGAAACACTCTGTATACTTTAATCAAATATAAAATTAATAAATTGTTTATAAGTTCTAATAATGTCTTGTTCTATGGCATGTGCGCTTTTATCATAAAAATGCAGGATTTAATATTGGTACACTTAATTATAAAGCTATAGCTAGCGCCACAAATTACAATTTGTCAAGACAAATAGTATCGTGCTTTAACTACAGTATTTAATTGCAATTTATAGCTTTATCATTCAGAGTCGATTTTATAAACAAATTTAATGTCTCAATAAAATTTATGCTAACATTAACTCCCAATCCTTCCATAATTTTTTTCATAAATTAACGCCACATTAAATCTAAACATAAACTTCACGATGTTATTGTGTATTCTATTTTTTCTTACCTGTGACAATTAAAAAAAGCACACATAAAATTGGTGGATGCGCTGGTCAGTCTAATTTCATAATAAGTTGAAATTCTTCAACTGAATTAAAATCAATTTAAAAATGAACTAGCAAGATACTTATTAAAAACATCAATTTCTCCCTCTTTTTAATGATCAGCCATTAATTAAAAGCAATTCTTCTCAACGCCTTCGATTGATTATTATTTCAAACGTTCAGTAAATTATTTAGAAATATATTCTCAGCATTACCAATCATTGGTTTTAATTCAAACTAACAGAATTTATCAAAGTATTCCTTGTTTTAAATATTAAATGAAAGTAATTTCAACACTGATAGAGGTGAAGGTCTGAACGACAAAGGGAATAAATTATATAACATTGTAATGCAGCTGTGTAAAAATTAAACGAAACTATGGGTTGACCAGTCTTGATTAGCACGTGCGATGCGCAAAAGAGAAATAAAATAAAGAGAAAAATCCGTTTCTGTTTGTGTTAGACTGAGAAAAAAAACATTCGGTGCACAGCGCACGTAACCTTCAAAAGCCAAGGAATATTTGAACATCTATAAATACTTCTGCATTTGCCATTTCTGGCATTTTTTGTTAGACACTAATACAAACCATGGAATCCGATAAGGAGGAGATTATTATTTGTCAATCGTCGCGAAAAATATTTTATTATAGCTTAATATGGCCGGCAACAGAAGAAGAATTGCATCCAGGCATATTCTTCAAGTTACGATTATTCATCTTAGTTTTGTCGACACTTCTAATTAATATAGCTTTGACAGTATATCTTTATGTTATGACAGCAAGTAAGTATTTATAAAATGACAAATTTTGCATTGTTAATTACCGTTTTGAAAATTGTAGATTATTCTCATGCAGACATATCTGAAGTAGTGGCTGTCGCTATTTCAATCTATGGATGTTTCTACTTAATTTGTGTGTTTGCAAGAAAACAACACAAATTAGCTGTTTTGATGAAAGATTTATCATATTTCAGAAATTCTGAGAAACCTGGAGGATTTCTTGAAAAAAATAAAAAACTCAACAAATATGGAAATTATGTATTTTTATATGTTGTATTCGGCACTATTATTTATACTTTAAAGAAATTTAAAGCAAAAGCGGAATGTGAAAGAATTAATCAAGAAATTGGGTATGACCCTCATCACTGTGGATTGATTTGTCCAATATGGATTCCTTTCGATATTAACTTCTTCCCAGCTTTTCAGTTATTTTTTATCTTTACTGTTCTCACTATTCACACAGACATAAAAATTAGATTACATATTTCTTACAGTGCTTTTGAAATTGCTCACCATATAAAAATGCGCATCAATCACTTAAAATTCATGATTTTAGAATGTTTTAATCATGATAATTATGGAATATCTCAGTCCAAACTAAAAAAATGCGTATTTTATCATCAGGAAATCATAGAGTATGTAATGAACTCACAAAATTTATAATAATTTATGTGGAACTTTAGTTTTGCAGATCGATTAAATGACTGCTATTCGGATTGTATGTTTGGTCATTTAATGCTGACTGGTGCTGTTTGCGCTTGTTTGGGGAAACAAATTATTACAGTAAGTTCCTAAAAACAAAACACAAAACACGCATTAAACTTGAAATTCTAGAAAAATAACGTTGTTGCTACAATTTTGCATATTTTTGGATGGATTCTGGCTTTGTTTGTTGGGTGCACATCAGGACAACTTCTTCTTGATGTGGTAATATTTACAATCTTGAAAATATACTTATATTTTTGCAGAATTCAATTATAACTGAAGCTATTTGGGAGTCTAAATGGTATGAAGCAGATGTAAGACTACAAAAAGAAGTATTATTCATGTTAATGAGAGCTCAGAAAAACTTTTACATCAGATCAGGTCCTTTTGGTGTTGTTAACAACGCTCTGTTTCTATCGGTAGAATCAAAAATTCATTAATAAAAATTAATTGATTTTATGATTTTTAGATCTTGAAGATGTCTTATTCAATGCTGTGTATGCTGTCATATGTTTACTGAAAAATCAGAGCTTTAAGTAACTTAGAAAATTTCACTTTTGTTGAATCTAACCACAAAGATATTTATTTTCTTTAGATCAAATATACCTAGTTAATGCATAATATTTTATTTTTTCATTATAAACATACCTATATACATCTATTATTTTTTGCTAAAATGTCCAAAATCCATTCACTATAATGCTCAAATTTGCAGAAGATTTAAATGAGTTTAGTTTAGTGAGTAGTGTCAGTACAGCCAAGTTATACTTCTTTTCAATACTCACTTGACATAGTTTTATACATATGTATTATTCGGTCTATTATTAGATTAAGTGCTAAATTACTCACTACATTTTATTCACAAGAAGCAAACAACACAAAATAAATTCATCCAGAGAAATGAACGAATTCATTTATTGCGGATGAAAAATATAAAAAATATTAGTTTTGTAACTACATTATTATCAAGTCTTACAGATACAATAAAATTTCAATTTTAGTGAAATCAATAAAGTTTAAAAATTCTTACCGATTCTCCAATTTCTCTTTCATTGTGTAAAATATTCCTTCTAAAGGAAAACACTTATTGTCTAACACTAATCTCTACAAGAACTCGACGTAAACTGAATCATCAATTTGATTATTTGTTTGAATAAATGTTTAACAAAAAATCTTTCGTAACCGTATTGTCGCTGAAGGCCTTTGTTCGGAGTGCGATTTCCCGTCTTCCGCAAAATTGCCATTGGCGTTATAGAGATTATTCCAAAATTAAACAAAAGTAACAAACCAAATTATTTTCATTTTCAGAACTCTTTACAATTGCATATTTTTAATTTAGGTCTAAAAAATAATGTACATTCAAAATTTCATACCAGCCATTATCCTGAGTAGAGCATTTTTTAGCAGTCTAATCATTTTGAGTCGATTAAGAGTGGTTAATTTTTTAACTTCTACCGTTCAAAAAAATTTTAATTTTATCTCACGATTTTAAATTTAAATAAATTTTTTGGTTGATTTTGGCAAAAGAATTTTTTTTTCAAAGCGGATGGTAAGAAATATAGAAGAAGCGATTATTGGTAGTTTTAGCTAATGAAGAGAAAATGAGTTGCAAGTTTTCAGCTTTCTAGGTTGTGTCGTTCTCAAGTTAAGGGTAGTTTTAGAAGACCTAAATTTTAACTTCCGGAGTCAAAACTAATAATCATAGTTTTAAAACAGATGCTTGTTGTATCTATAATGTTTTTAAGAAAATATAGAACTCTCCAAAAATATAGATGAGTTTGTAATTAATTCTAAATTTTATCTCCAAACTCATTGCTTATTTACAATAACATGTGATACTATAATAGTGCTGAAAGAAAAAAACTAAAAACTTTAAATTTTAAATCAAACTAATTTCTAGTGAAAAACATTAATCTAGTCAATTTTTCTGAAACAAATACAAAGTGATGTATATCACGTATGATAACAAAACATCGGAAGATAATCTTTGGATTATCATAAAGATTATGATAATAAAATGTAACCTTCGAGCTGATAGATTCCGAAAAATAAAATCGACAACAGAAAATATTTTTTTTCAAATACCAAATGTGGTTACTTATCTAAGGAAACTCTTCTGAACCAAATCGTCAGTTTTCTTTTAGAGATATTATCATTCTAAATCCAATCCTTAATGTATCTACTTTGTTTACCTAAGCGTGTAATTCAAATTTACAAAAATGAACACAAAGTTATAGATAAACTTGATTTACGAAATCCGAAGACAATAATACTGTAATAAAATACACAGTTTATTTCAGAGATCTTGATAAGATCATGCTCTACTCAGAGCAGTTACATAATTTTAGTCGTCTCAAAAATGATCTTTATCACTTACTGAATGTAAGTTCAAAAAATCGCAACATTTTCTTTTTACTTGTTAGTTTTATTTTCATTGTTAAAATTGCGTTATCAAATATTTTAAGTTTATTACTGCAACCTCAACTTCAAATCTAAAAAAAAAGTTAAATAAAAAACAAATGAAAAATGATAAAAGCAGTGTTGTAGCAACACCAACTTAATAATCAAAGCCTTTCCACTCTTCGTTTGATAAAAACGCAACATCATGATAAGTAGTGTCGTAGTGCCAGTTTCTGGTATCAATGATCAATTCAATTTTTGAATTTTAATATTTGTTTTTCGTTTTTTCAATGGTGTTTGTTGTTTTTGCTTATTTTGAGAGAAAAAGGACACAAAAAAATATTTGAAAAAGAAACTGTCATTTTGAGAACACTACCACTGATGACGTCACAACTACAATGGAACGGTTTTATTTATTTAGGTGGTGTTGATTGTAGCGTGCTCTTCAAAATATAGGGTTACTATCGCTAACGTCAAAACTGCCATAAGACTTGCAATTAGCAACTTCAGTTGAATTTGCTGCCAACCGTAAAGAAAATACCTAGGATAATTTTTAAACCAATGTCACCAGTGTGGCCACCTTAAAATCTGATTTCCAAGGCCGACCCTTATGTAGAATATTGACTTTTCAAAATGCAGAACTAATTTGGTAACTGTGTTCTGCTGCGATATCACTTGATACTATGATGCATGGCCTCTTACATATATGAAACAAACTTCTGATACTTGGCCCGACATGTTTGTTTCAGATTCACATGGTTTCATCTAGAGTCTTTTTAAATATCTACAAAAATTTTGGCGTCAAATTAAAAAAAAACTGGCTCATTCGTGTATCAAACAGTTTTTCCAAGTTTGTCAATTAGTCTAATTATGAGTGTGGAAAAAAATGTTTCATTACAAGTTGTGAATCTTCTAATTTGGAACCTGATGTATCTACCATAGTTTTCTAAATTTGAAGTGAAAAGAATCCATCTAAAACAATGCCAGTAAAAATTTTAATACTTATCGTCCATCACTTATATGTTAAAACTAAATTTTAAAAATAAATTTTAAGTTTAGATCATCTTACAGATCATTTTACAATATGCAGTTGCCATTCCTTCCAATATATTTTTCTTTGTGTCTATACTACATTCGTTATTAATGTGCATAACAGGCGGCCATGTAAATCAGATTTTAAGGTGGCGACATTAGTGACATTGGTTCATAAATCAACCTAGGTATTTTTTTACAATTAGCAGCAAATTCAACTTATTTATGCTTATTTACTTTGAATTTTGAGGTTAGAAATATAAAACGTCGTCTACGTTTAGTAACTAATTTTAGTGACAAAATTAAATCCGCATTTAGACTTTCTCAGCCTTCTTGATGCACATTAATAACGAGTAGAGTATACGTGGCCATGCTATGATGCAACTGCCTTCTTATAGTAAAATAGTTATTCAAGGCCTTATACTTATAATTTGTAGTAAAAAGATGTAGATAAATAACGCAAAGAATCGACATTTCTAAAAATTGATAACTTGAATAATTTTGATAATTAAGAAATGAAGATAGTTATAGCCAAGGTTATAGCCTATGTGAAAAATAAATTTCTCTACCATTAAACATTACATTACATTTTTCAAATTTCACGTAATTTTAACAGAGTAGTGAATCCCGATTCCCAAAATTTTTATATATAATAATATTCCGAATGCTGAATGTAACAAATTAAGAAAGCATCTTTTCCGAACTCGCAGAACTCAACAATTTATCGGCTAGTTCAGTAAAAGATCACTTTCCTAACTGTCTCTTTTTGTGTCTTGTATATGTATTCTCCATCTGTCCCCATGCTAATATATAAAACAAGATATTCATATATTCAAATTGTATAATTGAAAATATACCTAAATAAAATATTTTCTGTTTTAAATTTTTATTAATTCTGTTATCATATCACTCAAAACTTCTATATTCTAACATTTGTGTAAAAGTTAATCAACACTGCAATTGCAAATTAATTTTATTATGAGCTTACCTAAAAGAATCAAATTTGTATTACTATTTTCTAGCACACCACTCAAAATGCCATGATTTTTCAATGAAAACTGATTAGATAATGGTTACTCTACGCAACGTCTCGTTAATTAATCCTTCAAATCTTCTATAAATTTTTAAAAAATATGTCTTTAGAATTGAGAATCATTCATTAATAGTTTACGCTCACAAAATTTCTCAAAGTACTCCTTGCTTTAAATATAAATGAAAGAAAATTTCAGAATAATTTGAACATCTAGAAAGGTAAAGCTCTTTGAACAACAAAGAGAATAATTTATCTAACTTTGTAATGCAACTCAGTGAAAATTATACAAATTCAAGTACTCCTCCATTCTTGACACTCTTATTTAGACGTCAGTGAAGATTATGGAGTCTAATCCGAATAAAATACTTATATGTCAAGCATCGCGAAAAATTTTCTACTATAGTTTGATCTGGCCATCGAGCGAAGAAGAATTAAACCCTGGCATTAACTTCAAATTACGATTAATAGCATTTTTTTTATCTACTTTAACAACCAACTTATCTTTAACTACATATATTGGGGTTATGGTAACAAGTAAGTTTATATATTTATGAAATTTTGCGTCACGTAAAACAAAATTGTAGAATACCCTGAAGCAGACATAACTGAAGGAGTTGCTGTCTGCATTGCAATTTATGGATGTTACTATATGTTTTCTGCTTTTGTCAGAAAGCAACATCAGATAGCAATTTTACTAAGAGATTTGTCACATTTTAAAAATTTTGGGCAACCTGAAGAATTCACTTTTGAAAATCAAAAATTCAGCAAATATGCAAGTTATTTGTTTTGGTACACAATAATCGCCATTATCATTTACAGTTTGATTAAATTCAAACAAAAAGACGAGTGCAGGAAAATTAATGAAAAAATTGGATATGATGGACACTATTGCGGATTGATTTGTCCAATGTGGATTCCTTTCGAAATTGATTATTTTCCAGTTTTTCAAATTTGTTACATCTACACTATTGTTACTATCCACACAGTTATAAAACTGAGCTTGCATATTTCATACAATGCGTTTGAGATTGCCCACCATATTCAGTTGCGGATTAATCATTTGAAACTCATGATTTTAGAGTGTTTTAATGACAAACGGCCAAAAATTTGTCACCTAAAACTAGGAAGATGTATTTTGTATCATCAAGAAATTATAGAGTGAGTTATATCCTAATTAGAGACAGTTTGCAATTTGTGAAATTTTAGCTTTGCAAATCGATTGAACTTCTGCTTTACTGATTGCATGTTTGGTCATCTATTGCTAACCGGTGCTGTTTGTGCTTGTTTGGGAAAGCAAATTGCATCCGTAGTAATCCCTTTAACATAAAA